>CM024792.1:22079464-22679464 GCA_014281875.1 Nibea albiflora | reverse complement strand
TATCAACCACCGCTCGGTTTGTTTTCACACTGCTAAAAGAGAAAAGATGAAAGGAAAATGTTTAATTTTCACTGAATAAAAGCTATTTGTCTTTGGCTTTAAAGATCCTCTTAAATTTCACAAATTCAGTGCACAGCCAGCCGAGAGTTTCTGTCAGAGTCTTTGAATATTATGAATAATACTTGAAGCAGCATGCATAACTTACCGAGCGCAGCTGCAGCTTTGTAGGCTGTTATCTAAAGAAAACAATTCATATATTACACCATTGTTTTCAGTGTCAGGATTTCATTGTTGTACTTCCAAACATATATTTTTGGCCTGTAGCTGTTAACGTGATACCAGCAGCAGCAGGAGACTTTCCATCACGCTCCAAATTAGTTTGTTTTTGTCTGCCGTGCTGTAATTTTTTATAGACCATATAGAATTGCTAAATTGCTACTGGGTAGTTCAAAATTATGCAGAAAATCTACCATACAGGCCTTTGTTGACTCACATATTTGGATCGGTTATTCATGTGATCACTTACAAGCAGGCTGGGTAAGGCTAGAAACAATCTACCAATGGCATGTTTAGCTCATGTGACATGTTGTCTGACCACACTAAAAGAATTTAACGTGGTTGTAGCTGATTCAAACAGACGCACAAGGTGAAAAGCAGGCCTCACAGGAAGGGAGGAGAACCAATTTCATTTAGATTTTTCGGATAAGAGCTCTCAGTTTCAGACAGACAGTCACTCCTGGAAGACATTCATAATGTTGCACTCCGTTGATCATGTGGACAGTGACAGCAACAGTTGTGACATGAGTGAAAAAAAAGAGAGAGAGAGAGAGAGAAATTCAAACCCTGCATACTTTCTTAACTTCACGCAGCGATCCAATCGGAGCATGAAGTGGGTGTGAATGTTGGATCATCGATTTCGGAAAGTTACAGTACAGAAATTGTTGGACGCAGGCCGCCCAATTCCAACATGGAAAGTCCGAGAAGGTTTCCAAAGTTGTTTAACCATCCAACAAGCAGGTCTGATTCAATAGACTGGCGCCTTAAGCTGCTGATAAATGTGTCTTATTCTGACTTTAAAATCAAGTCCCAACTCTTCATGAACAAACTGTAAACTAAGAGTTCTTGAAGAAGTCTTTTATGTCTCTTAAAGCTGATAATCCCACCAAGTCCTTATATTCACGTCAAGTGATTAAGTTTGTATCTATTTGCAATAACATATAATCTGCCTGCCATTTAACTTTCACTTTTATTTCATACAGGCTGTTGGGTCTGTACCAGCTCATCTAAGTAAAAGTGAAAGAAATGAATATTTTGCGGGTTCAAAACAGTTAAGCCGGGAAAATGAAATGAATCGCGGCCGAGTCAGGTGTCCTCTCGGCCTGCCAACATTTCCATTTCACTCAGACAGACAGACAGAAAGAGAGACAGAGTTATGAATTCTGTCTGAGGGCCTCCAGTAGAGAGTAAGCATATTGGGTCACACCATGGTCACCTGCTGTATTTCACTCAACGCTAACCGTCTGGCGGGCTGATATATACAGCACTGTAAAGCGTGCGCTCCCCGAGACACGGAGGTCTAAAAGCCACAACTGAGCCACACTGAGCTCAATCTAAGGTATAAAAAATATATAAATCAATTAGTCAGTGGGCTGCAGTGCAGGTCACATGTTCAGTGTCCTGACAGGCACAAAAGTGGGTGGTCAATGTGTGGGCGTGCGGCTCGTCCCCATGTTTACTACCAAGAACATAACTCCACTGGGGATAAACCACAGTGTCTCTCTGGCTCCGACCGTTCTGACTCAGACTATTCAAACCACATTCTAGCTGATTTACTGCTGCTTGATATCAGTGTGTCAGTGTATATATACAATATCTATGCAAATGTTTGCGCGTGGGTGAGTGTGTGTACACTACGGAAGTGCATTATGTACTTATCTTAATGTTGTTGACTTTGCTATTGTTCTACACGGTTCTTCTGCAGCCACAAACCGCTTGCATCACTCCTCTCTCATTTGTTTGTTGAAATCTTCTGTGGAATGTCCTTTGCAGATGTCCCAGATCATCCACTCCTCGCTGCTTTTTCTGTGCCGTGGACAGCTCCCAACGCAGATGCTGGTTGTTTCCTCTGCTTCTCTCTGGCCTTGCTGTGCTCTGGATCACAGAGGCCTGAGGCTCCTTCGAGTGTTTGGGTAATATATCTCAGCCCAAGAGCAGAGACAATTCGGAGAGCACCTGATATGGTCACATCAGTCTCCAGCTCAGGGACTCCAAACCCGAAGTTTACGCAAATCTGCAAATGGTGTGGGGTGATTTGGACAACGTTTACGAGGACACAGATTCACCTTGGAGGGTTTTTAGAGTCTTCTGTGGTTTCGCTCTGATGTTTGTCTTTCTCCAAAATCATTTTTGCAGCAGAAAAAAAAAATAAATCTTTGAATCTCTCAAAACTGCTGACCGCCACCTCAGAGCATAAACAAGCTCGTGTTTGTTCAGCCAAAACATCCCGATTCCTCTGGGAGGACGGGTATACTTCAACACATGTGTGTTGGTTATGTATGTGTGTGTGTACATGTGCTGTCCTGCTCTCTGTTTTTGCGGTGTCTTTTTTGCTGAGGTCCGGCGGGGTTTTCCTAGAAGTGCAGACCTCCCTAAAGGAGTCAAAGATCGGGTCCTGGGAGAGAAGACGAAAGGTAACAGAGGGACGGGGAGAGGTTCTGAGAGGTGGACGGTGATTAAATAAACAGAGGTGATGACGGCTGCCCATCACAGCCACCAGTCCAATCTCTCAGGCTTGTGGGGGCCACGTTGTGCTGAGCACCAAGACATGCAGCTGATAGCGTAGAGTGCTAATGGACGGGTTCGAGTGATGGTGTGTAAGTGATGGGAAGGGAGTGAAGTGGGCTCGTGTGTGGTTGATTAAAGTTAATGATGCAAAGCGTAGCTGCTAATGACGTGCAGTTTGACAAAATGGCAGCAGATATGACTTCTGCATAACTGTCTGAGCGGGACCTCATCCCACAAACAGCTTGTAGAGATTATTCACACATGCAGAGTCATTCACGGACTACCCTGACACCTTGTGATAAATGCACCGCAGACGAGATTTCTGCATACTTTTCCTCACAGCAGCACGTCCTGTAAGTCTGTGTGGTGAATTTCATTAGTCAACCTAGACCGCCTGGGGACGGCCAAAGCGAGAGAGAGCACTTAATATTTCTCTTTTATAGCAGTAAACTCTCTGAAACCAGGCGGTCACCACAGATAATACACCACTCAAAGACAAACTCATTTCACCTCAGCAGTCGGTTCTGTAGGTTATCTCTTGCTCATTATAGTTTTTTTGGTGGACCATTTCCACCCTTTGTAAGACGAGGGAACATTACGTGAAAATGCAGCATGGTCTCTGGTAATACCAAAGCAACATGTGCCAACAGCTGGGAATGCTAAAGCCACGTTACCATGAGTCATCAGCGTAAGGAAGCATTTTTCTGTATGACACAACCATGAAAATATGCTACAGCCTTTACAGATAAATTAGTGTACACACTATAATGCCAAAGGTCAGTGAACACCCCGACTAAATATTGAATTCAGGAGTTTGAGATGCGTCCATCGCAGTGCTGCCAGTTACAGTAGCTCTGACCACTTCTGTGTTTTTTAGGATTTTTATCCAACAAGGTTTTTTAGTTTTTTCTGTTATATGGACAACTTCATATGGGTGACCCCTTTTTTAAAAAATCCACAGCTCTGTTGTTTACTCTTGAAAACATCTGTTAGCACAAGGCAGCACTAGCACACTCTCTGTGGAAAGACCGGAGATCCATGCTGGAGTGAGGAGAAAGGAGACGAGGATGCAGAGCTGGAACTAAGACGGTATAAACCATGCATATCATCTGTTATCACAGTGAACGTAACATCTCTCCCTGATAAGATGGAGGAGCGTGTGTGTGGGTTCAGAGAAGTCTATCATATTTTATCTTAGACGGCCAAGAAATCTCCACAGACAAACATTTTAGAATGGGCTGTAAGGAGCTCAGTGATTTTGAATGTTTCATAGGACGTCATCATTGCCAGAAGTTGGTTTGTGAAATGTCTGCTAAATCTGCCGACTGCAAATTGTAAAGTGGAAGTGCCTCGGAGCAACAGCTGATCAGCCACAAAGTGGTATACCATGCAAACTCAGAGTGTGCGGTGCCAACGGGTGCTGGAGCGTCTGACGCCTGAAAATCATCCATTGCATCACTCACTAAAATTCCCAACTGCTCCTGGATGTAACATCAGCACACAAACTGTGTGTTGGAAGCTTCATGAAGTGGATTTTCATGGCCAAGCATCACGTAATCCTCACATCACCATGCACAATGCCAAGCATCGTCTAGAGTGGAGTCGAAAGCAGCTGGACTCTGGAGCAGTAGAAACATGTTCTTTGGAGTGATAGATCACACTTCACTATCTGGCAGTCAGACGGACAAATCTGGGCTTGGTGGATGCCAGAAGAACGCTATATAACAGAGGGTGTAGTGCCTACTGTAAAGTTTGGTGGAAGAAGGATTTGAGTGGACTAGTGAAGGCTCTTCTTTGTTTTTGTTTTTTTGTTTTTTTTGGGGCATTTTATGCCTTTTAATGATAGTGCAGCTGAAGATGGACAGGAAACGGGGGGCAGAGAGAGGGGGAGTGACATGCAGTAACCGGAGCCGCTGCAGCGAGGACTGTAGCCTCCATACATGGGGCGGTCGCTTAACCCGCTACGCCACGGGCCGCCCCGTGAAGGCTCTTCTTAATGCTACAGGATATGAAGACATTTTAGCTAATTGTTTGAGAAAGGTCCTTTACTGTTCCAGCCCTTGTGCACAAATCAAGGCCCATAAAAACATGGTTAGACTAGTTTGGCGTAGAGGAACTCGATAGGCCTGCACAGAGCCGTGACCTCGGCCCCATTGAACATCCCTTGGGAGGAATTAGAACGGCGATTCGAGCCACGGCTTCTCGTTGCCTGACCCCACAAATTATCTTTTGGCACAAATTCACACGGATACTCTTCAAAATATTGTGGATTTTCCTCAAGAATTGCGGTTGGTGGACGTCCACATCCATATTAATGTCAATTTTTCTTTCATATATCAACAATCTTAGAAGGAAATTTTCAAATAGTTTTGGTAAAATCAAAATTGCAGGATTTCCACAACCAGTTAAAAGTTCAATGAAAGACGTTTTATGTACGGATGCAAAGACCATCACACTAGGGCACCGAACGTCCAACACAAGCACGGTCAGACAATTTGTTGTAAATTAACTTTTTGACAGACTGTGCGGCATTTTAGTGGATAGGTGAAGGAGAGAGGAGAGTTGTCTGTTTCTGGTGCAGCATCACTGCGTTGCCGACCTGATGATTTTAAGAGCAAACAAAGAATTTCTGCAGAATAACAAAATAAGTTTAATTACATTATCTTCTTCCTGCTTCTGCTCGACTCTGAATCACTTGAACCGCATTTTAGTTTTTCATGTGGTTTCAGTTTGAGCTGCTCTGTGGCTGATTAATTTCAGGAACAGCTCATGACATAGTTATTCTGATTCACAGATACCCAATGAATGAACTAATTCTTATCTAACGACTGATTCATATTGTATTTCCCACTCTGACTCATCATTTTCTGCTATGTAATCCTTGAATTCTTGAGTTATTCAGATTCTAGATTCATTAATTAAGGGAAGGTAATCAGTGTGACCATCAGCTGGTTGTTTGAGTGCAGAGGGAGAGGCAGCTTAATTACTATAGTTGGAGACACCTGGGCCAGGTGCCTCTCTGACTTGTCCCTCTCTCTTCTGAAATGAAATAATATGTGCTTCTCTTGTTTTGCTGTGGCTTCAGAGCCGGGTCATGACATTAGGATTCATTATCTGTCCATTATGGACATGTGTTATCATTCCATTCACTGGACTTCGTCCAAAACAGCATTATCTTGTCCAAAAAGCAAAAACAGCTCCGTTTGGATGGACATGTTTGCTCAGTTTCTCTTTGGGTCCTTTGTGCATTAAAACTGTGCAGTAAATCTCTCTTTTATCTCTTTGTTTCATCAGTGCTTAGATTATCCTTCATTTTTCAGTACCCACCACAAGTTTGCTGCTTTATGTAAAGATCATTGCCACAATCTCCACTGAAATAATATGTGAGTGATCTCAGAGAAAGACAAGAATGATTGGATTAGAAATAAACCACTTGGTGCAAATGAATGTCAATTTTACAGCTTTATTTATTTGGTGAATAACGTTTGAAGGAAAATGGAAGAGGCCTTAGATGACTCCATTAGAGGTACCAAGTTAAATGTTGAATGAGGTGCCCTGGTTCAGTTTTCTGTCTTTGTTCTTTGCACACCAAGAAGAGGTAACTGCAATCAGCTGTAAAATATAAAACCAATGTACCATGGCTGAGTGCATGTGTGTCTCTGTGTGTTGTTCAAATCAAGAGCAGAGATGTGTTACACACTTGGCTGGGAGCTATATGCTGTTTCAATTGTGTCGGGAAGTCTTTAATTCAAACCAGGATCTGAAACAAAACACACCCATTTACACACACACACACACACACACACACACACACCACACACACACACACACACACACACACACACACACACACACACACACACACATTTGGAAATGTGCAAATAACTTTATAGCAACACATTCTTGCCAAAAAAGTACAAGATGCATAAAGTAGCATGCAGTACAACACTTATTCTTAACAGCACTTTATGACTGACTCGTGATGCGTGATTCACAGTTCGCCATTTATCAATCACATGACTCCGTCTGCTCTTGTTTAGTGGACATGGACTCATTGATATCAGGAGGAGCTGCTGGAATAAAAAAGAACAAATGATGGCTGAGCTTCGTTTTCTGGTAAAATCTGCCGTGCTGAAGTCCTCTCTGCAGGAGGTAGGGGGGAGTGGGTAAAACTGAGCGGGGGGTAGAGGCCCCTTGGACGGTCAATACATTATCTTTCCCATGAAAAATACCCCTTTTGTTTATTTGACATTTGTTTTTTATCTTTTGGGCAATGCTGCTCTCAATTTATCATTTTTAGATTTTCAGTGGAACCATGCGGCTTGTTACCAAACACCTCATCCCTCTGCTGGATGTGCCCTGTGTAAATTTGAAAAATCCGTTTCATGCACGCAGCACACACACACACACACACACACACACACACACACACACACACACACACACACACACTATTTTGTGTCCTAATATTGAAATGTTCAGTCCCGCATGGAATCACATCACACAATACTCTCAGTATTTGACATTCATGTTTTAAAGAAAAATAAATCATGCTGCGCGTTGTTCCTGAACCAGAGAAGAAAAATACCCAATGATCATTGATCACCTACGAGCAATTCAAATTCACCTGCTAATCTGCATGTCTTTGGACTGTCGGAGAAAGTTGGAGTACGTGGAGAACCCATGCAGACATGACGACATGTACAGTCCACATAGAAAGGTCTCAGCCCACCAGAATGTAACCCAGAACGTTTGCTCTTAAACAAACACGAGTTAACATAAATGGCTGATGTAACTAACACACTTATTTCAACCCAAACCATGATCTTTTCTAAACTAAGTTATTTGTTGCCAAACTGTGACTGTTTCCCAACATTAACCATGTGGTGTAAAGTCAGTCAGACTCTGAAGGAAACCCTGTACGAGACACTGAGGGCTGTGATGGTTATAAAACATGACACTTTCATGATAAATGGTTTATAAAGTGTGTGCATATATTATAAACATGATTTGAATGGAGTCATGAATGGAATCATTAATTAAATAAAGTCTTACCAGGATCTATTCTGCAGTGTTCCCACGGTGTAGTCTGTCTTTGGCTTACTTTTATGATTAATCTACTTTGGTATCAGTGAGTACATTCTAAGTTGTAGAATACATTTGTTGTGGATCTGTGTGCCACTTTGAATTACTGCAGGCCAGCAGTATTTGATACAGCTGTAAGATACAGAGCTACAGTGAAGGAAAACAAAGATGTAGTGCATGGACGTGTTACAGCAGAGAAACTTACATATTGGCAGGTTTGCCAGGATGGAACAAAGGTGGATGGAACAAAGGTGGATGGACATCCACGACTGCAGGATGAACCAGGCAAAACCTACAGAGGGAGCTTTGTGAGTGATGCTGACAGAGAAACTAGTTTGTGGGTTTGTGCCTGCAAACTGTTCTGATTAAGAAGTTATTCCTTTTGGCAACTTCCAGCGAACAATAGGCAGCAGACAGCTCAGCCCCCCGTCCACCAGGAGGCCTGTCCGACCTCGGGACAAAACCCGATCTCCTGTCACAGCTATAGTTGTAACAAATGTATTTACTGTAACTCTAGCCAATCACTGGATTGCTTTCTCTCACTTTACTGTCAGCAAACCAGCATGAACAATTAAGTTGATGTAAGGTCAACACATGCAAATGAGAAACATTTGGATTTTTTTTATTGTGTGTGTGTGGATGAGCGCTGTGAGGGATGGATGGAAGGAGGTGGTTTCAGGTGAAAATGTGGTGACTGAGAGAGGAAGACTTGGATCAGTGAAGAATAGAGGGTGGTGGATAGATGAGGTGAAGAGACAGAAAGCAGAGATCCCCAGGCGATGCGGGCCTGGTGCCATGTTGAGGTAAAGTACCGAGAAGTGGGAGTTGCCAAGGTTACTAGAGCCCAGAGAGGCCCAGCATGTATCTGAGCTGGAGGCCCTGGAGCCAGACATGTTGTGGGATTCCTCTCTGAAACATATGGTGGCAATCTTTACAGAACGTTGGGGTTCAACAAGGAAAAAGAGGGGGAAAATAGAAGTCAAAGGACATGGAGTAGAAGAAGGATTTTTTTTTGGGGGGGGAAGAAAATGGAGAAAAAAGGGTTGAAGGTAATTTATTTCCAAGAAGCAGGAGTCTGCTTTCCATCCAAATGGAAGTTGTTTTGAATTTAACTGCAACTTTAAGATGAGCGCTATAAAACATTTCTGCGGCGTAAATCATCCGAAGTGAAAATCCCCCAACGCGAGCGTCACGATTCCTGCTCTTTATTGGGTTAGGATACTCATGCCTTTTATTTCATTTTCAAATGAAACTATACACTCGAGCGGCCCTGCAATATACGAATAACAACATTAGCACCATTACAAGTTTCATGACATTGTATAAGTTGTTACAGTGAGGGTTTCTATATCCTGTACGTGGATTCAGCTGGAACGCTTCCACCCGACACACCCAGCGCTGCTTGGCTCTCACACATAAGTACAGTCAGCAGCGTAATCGTCAAGCTGTCACATTAGCGAGCGCGGAGCATAGTTTAGCTCACATTCATTAGGTGATGTAATGTACAACATAGGAACCTCAAACCTAGAACCATTAAGCCCCACTTAAAGAATTCAGAATATATCATTTGACGCCATTCGTCTTCCTCCGCTCGGCTCTGTTTCGTGGTCAAAGGTCGCATCGTTCCTCCATGAGGGTGAAGTTAAAAAATCAGCGTCCACTGATTTACATCTTCCATTTAATCAGCAAACTGAATAAAAGCAGATAGAGGCAATACGTCGGAACACTGGCTTCATAACATGACGTCGTGCTGGAATCCATTTTGATGTTATCCATAGAGTGAAAGGCTTGTACGCTTTATGGCAGAGTTATGCAGAACAGCAGACGAGATGTTGTAAGAATCGGGTCTCTCTTGCAGGGCTGTAAAAAAAAACATGAAGCAGAATCCTGTTCTGGGTTCTGTCTGTCTGTATGTTCCCTGTAAGCTGGGACAACATAGAGATCAAAGACCAACACCCCTGGGAGGAGGGTTGTGGTCTGACTGTTCGGTTTGATGTTGGAGAGTTAACCACCAGGTAAGCCAAGATGTGTGTGTGTGTGAGAGAGAGAGCGAGAGAAAAAGTTTTGTGGAACAAACTTAATACGACAAGAGTTCACAAGTTCAGTTAATGCTGAAAAATCACTGTTGACTTTTCAGATCTGCTGAGACTGTCTAACACTATGCTAATGCGACCGGGTTCAGGAACAGGCTACGCTGCTCTGAACAACGTAAACACCACGAAATCCTGAAGGCTGAGAGACCAGGATCAGATGCTTTACATTAAAGCCAGGCTGCTTTTAGTGTAGCTAATGTATTGATATTTTCGGTTATTACTTATTGACTTTTAAAGTAAGAGTAAATTAAACATAACTCAAGTGGTTCGCTCTCACCGCTCACATCTCTTTTGGCACGCGGCCATTTTTCTAATATGGCCCGAGGCGAGGGCTAGCTAGTGGAGAATGCTAACAGGGAGCAGAGCCAGTGTCGTGCCAGAACCAGAGCCAGGTGAGCAGAAGAAGCCTCTGAGGACTCGAGTTGTCATCAAATCACCAAGTTATCAACAAATGCACATGTTCAGCAGTCCATAGATTTAGTGAAGTGGTGTATAAGTGAACTGCGTTACATAAAGATGACTTATCGGGTGATATTATAAGTGTTTATAGCTTGTTTTTGCTGCTACCAAGAAGCCAAAAATTCAGTTACTTGAAAAATGAATTTTAGTTGCACGCACATACACAGATTTGCCCTCACTACACACTGCTTCACTTAACCTTAATTAGATAATTATAGTTAAGTGAATACAGTTATCAAAGCTCTGATTTGTGTATCCATTTAACAATGTATGTCCAAAAATCCCCAGGAGGATAAAAAAGAAACTAGCTGATCAAGTAAACACTGTAATGAGACACATTTACCAGAACGATCACAGTCATCAGTGAAGTGTTTAGTATTTGAAATGGGTTCACGTGGGTTGTGAGTAAGACATGTGGGTGGTTCAGACCCTTCACTTTCCTGTTTATGTCCACCTCAATTTGAAAACTATCAATAGTCGCGCTGTCCTACTTTTTTCCATAGAGCACATCAGTCTAATAAAAGCTATTTTATAGTTCAGAGAGATCACAGAGCTTGTCGTCTATCCTTGAATCACGACTGTAAACTTTATCCAAAGCTCTCCTCCTTTCTATATATCCTACATACATGATGTTACAAAACATCTTTTCATTGGTCAACGAATACTTAACGTTTCATTTCTAGTGAAGCTGACCTTTGTGCTGTCATGTTCCTGTTGTGTTTTTCTCTGTGTGTGTTTTTCTGGTAGTAATTCTCTTTTCTTTTTTTTTTTTTTTTACTTTCAAATACCGTTCTCAAAATATTCAGCATTGGTCTGACTTTACTTTCCACAGCAACACTGATTGGATTAAACCAGCTGGGCTCGTATTGAGATGGATGTCATTTTTCTAGGTCAGCTGAAAATAATAACAACGATGAATGACCCTGACGTACAAAATGCTGCACAACCAGCTGAATCTTTCATTATGAACGCATATGGAGACCAGCGTTGTGGTTTACCACACACATGTACACACCCACACACATACACACACACACACAAACACAGCAATAGCACAGATCCAGCTTTTTATCCACCTCTTGTGTAATCAGGCCTCCCAGGCAGAGGGGCTTTCTGGACAAGAGGAAGACCAACGCTGGTTGGAGAACTGGGACCAGAAAGAAGCTTCCAAGTGACGTCCTCAGGGTTCAGGACCGGGGGTCCTCGGTGGGGGTGTACACCTGTACATATGTCATAGGCAAACAACAGCAGTCCCTGAGTAATGAAGTGATTTCTGGATGAACCACAGCAGGAAATTGTCTTCAGGATCCAGCAAAGTTTCTGCAGGGGTGCTTTACTTTTGTGCGTGTGTGGCATAATACCAATACCTCTAAAAGCCAGACTCGTTCTCTTTCTCTTTTTCCTCTCTTGTTTCCCTCACGGTCCTGACACACTCAATAGTCCAGGCAACAGGGTCTCTCCTCCAAAGAACTGATCCCATCCAGGAGGAATGCACGAGTTGGATGCCCTGACACACACATGCACGAACACACACGCAAGTGTGCGTGCATGCGTGCAAACACGGGTGGGATACGGCAAACGCGCGCACGCACGTTCACACAGCTGTCTCTGGAGGTAGGATATCTGGCAGCGGCAGGTGGTTTCAAAACACTTACTGGAATCACAGTTGTTCCCTCACCAAGGCCGCATCGCTGACTAACTTGTCACTAATATTTGTGAAATCTGGAATGTGGGATAAAGTTCTCAGAAAAGCAACCTCAGTAGACCCGGTTTCATGTTTGAAATCTAACCGTTGGGGAGGCTTGATTCACACTCAGATTCACACCTACGCAAAAGTTTTTTGAGTCTACAGTTCACTAAACTCGAGAACGTGCACAGAAAGACTGTTTGTACTCCGTCTTTCGCCTGGTGAATGCTGACCCTGACCAGCATGGATGTTAAATAATGGATGGGTGAACGGATGGGCTCGGTTTAGATGCATATCGCAGACATGATGACTTCTGTGATGCTTGAATTGAAATCGATCCACATGCTGGATTCATACTCGGAGCATTTAATGCCGAAGGAATTTAGGAATGACTTTCACTTGGCTTCACTCAGAGTTTTGGCTTCTTTGTCTTTCCCCTCCTGGTTGTGGAAAACTGGGTCATGGACTTCTCACCTTTTCATGTTTTTGTGGTAAAACTTTGTGGTAAAGCACATTTCTTTACATATGGTACTTGTATTTGTACTTACACTGCCCTCGTAAAAACGCTTAAGTTGAAAAATGTAGTTCAATAAGAGCCAAAATAGATTTAGCTTAAGCATAGAGGTGAACTATATACTGTGCTTGTACTGATCTTACACAGACCTCGGATCAGTTACCAGAAAGAAAATGTGGATAACTAATCTTTAGGATGTCCGGGTGATCATCTCAAAATATGCGTCACAAATGTATTTATTTTACACATGTGGTCCCACCAGCAGCAAACACACATTGTAAGTACCTGCATGGACAGAAATACACTGAGACAGAGGTGAAGACATGCATGTCTGCTGTCCTACATACTGTACCTCTGATTTGAAATATCCAAACCTCTCAGTTTTCCTCGGTCTCTCCCTCCTTCAAAAATAGACCCTACCAAGTTTGGCCTTTCAGCTGCCAACCACACCACAGCAGCAGGCATTATCCTCTTTCATTCAATGAGCAGAGACAGGTGTGTAGCAATACCACACTGTAGTTGCCACTTGTACCTGCCAATGTCGAGGACTGGCAGGATTTGGAGGAGTCGTTCTCACTATCATTTATAGGGACTGTGTTCTAGGATCAAAGCATTGCCTGCATGATTGAACCTGGCCCCAGCTGTAAGAGGAGAAGCTGTGCATGCCTGGCACACGCAGTTCATCCTATCCTGGTGCTGTACTGTGTCTGCTTACTGCTGTCAGAATCAATCCACCTGGATACGATATCACCAGAAGCAGTCACACCAGATTTCTGAATACCAAACCAGGAATCTGCTGAGATGTTCGGATGTGCGCAGCAAACACACGTAGATAATGCGTCAATACGAAGCAGTCATGGTCTGATTTTTTTTTTTTTTTTCATCTGGGTGACTCACAGCAAAGTTAAGACAGTTCTGCTCCATCCAGCACCGCTCCTCTCTCTTTTCAGCCACACATTGTTGCCATTACACTCATGACACAGAGGGAGCAGATGAGGGAAATGGGTGTGTCTGACGCTCTTCATTACGCATGCATGGACCCTGGATTCCTCTCAGTGACGGGGGATTTGTGATTATTGATGACCCACTTCCACCCGGGTCAGAATGGGGTTCAGGGGGGGTTGAGCTGCGTTTAAAAATCCCAGAGGAGAGCGATCCAAGAGTGACTTGGAGGACTAGAATGCCTTCCTGAATCCGCTCGCCTGCAGACTGTGGTGAGTGGCATGCCACCGCTTTAGGCCTGTCTGCAACAGCTGAGCTTGCTGCGTTGGTCAAGCAAGCACGCATAACCCAGTGTGTGTGTGTGTGTGTGTGTGTGTGTGTGTGTGTGCATGTGTGTGCAACTGTCAATGAGTGCAAGAAGCAGCATGAGTCGAAGCAGGGTGCAGGAAGCAGTTTGCATCCTCATAAATATATAGTGGGCCTTTAAAGACTAATTCAGTCCATTAGTCTGGGGATGGGGCATCAATAAGATCTTTACATCGTCTTGGAATAATTAGCATTGATGCCATCCATGTCGTGTTAACGCTAATGGCTGTTTCTGCGTGATGCTGAGTTTGTAACATGGTTAATCACATCTGCCATCTGGCTTTGATGAAATAAATAGGTTAAGGAATAGTAACATATTTCAGAAGGAATCTGGGTTCGCATGGAGGAGCCAAAAGTAATAAACGTTTGACAAATAAGAACAATATACAGGCACACATCTGAAATACACTTAAGCTGTTTAGAGATCATTTGGGTTCATTTTCTCTGGAATTTGTGACTGATCAGATTTAAATCAGGTTCGTGTTGGGTGAGACTGACCAAGAAGAACGCAACGCATGCACACAAGCAGGAATATCTATAGACTGTGCATTACTGCGTGCAGTATAGTCACATGTGTGCACATGGTCAAGCGAGTATTAATCAGTGTGGAGGAATTTGTCCTCTGCGTTTGATCTGTTATAACTCCAAGGACGACTCTGTTCTTGATGCATATTTTTGGGGTGGGACGACAGCAGAGCAGTAACATGCTCCAGAAATACCCCATTCCATCATTGTTGAGGGTCTGAGGCGAAAGCAGAAATGTTTTGACCAGACCGACACTACAGTTTGATTTAGATCAGCGTGTTGTAGAATTTTTTGACAACACTATGTTCAGAATTTTTCCCAGTTTCACAATGACTCTGCTTTCTAAACACAGTTGTGGAGCAGCAACGCCAGCCATTGGTCAGGGAAATCCATCATTGTTGTTGCCAAACATCTCAGGAGATTTGGCAACAGCACTGCTGTGAAATGAGGTTGCGCGCAATTAAACAACCTACGCAGGAATGTCTTATTTGCGTCTTAAGACTTCCTCACTGAGGTTTTATGTTTGGATATCCTTTTTTCTCTCTGACTCACACTATAAAAACAAATATTACTCGTGATTTCCCAACACAAAAACACAGAATATATAAACCAAATCAAAGCGAGGGAACTCGAATGCTTGCTTACTGTACGTTCAGTTAGTATGTGATGACTGGATGGTGTTCTGCTCATTGTCAGCATTACTCAGTGCTGCAGCTAAATCAGCTCTTAAGTGCAAGTTGTAGTTTCTGCAGTCCTGGACATGTGCAGTTTATTTGAACAAGAACTGGAGCTGGTCGTGTTAATGCATTCAGCGCTATGAGTATTTAGCACATCCAACCACTAATCCTGACGTCAAGTCTCCTTCAAAGCGAATGTGTCACCAGTTCCTAATTCCATTAATCTAATCCTGTGAGATTATAATGAGAAACATCGATGCTCCGTGTGAGAAATCGTGACTGTGCGGATTGGCCCGCAAACTTTCCTGAATCAGCACCTTGACAGATTTTCACTTGTGTTCCCTCCAGTGGGAAATAAATGCTGACAAAGCAGGAGCGAAGCATGCAACTCTGCCTGACGTGATGACAGGGCCACACCGCACACATACACAAACATGTGCACACACACATACATGCAGTAGTACACCCCAGTCAATCTTTGCTTGGGAGACCTAAGGAAAAATGGAATTTAACTTTGGACGACAAAACAAGTAGGGCGGAGCAGCAGGACGTACGTGAATGCATGTCATGAATGCACAGGTCGAATGTAACATCAGCTCCGGAAAACTTCATTCCCAATCTGCTTCTCAAATATCCAAGCGATGGATGCAAGTGCCGCTCTGCAGAAAGCACAGAGCTGAAGCAGACGGCTGCTTCGTGAGGTCACTTTAACCCAAATCCCCAAAGACAATACGCTGAAGGTTTGTGTCTGTGGAAAACCGCAACACTCATTTGTCAGTAAATCTTGCAGATCTTGAGATTTATGGATCTGTTGGCTGTTAGAAATGGGAGTCTGTGAGAGTGATAGATGAGAGGTTGAGCTCCTTTTTTGTCCTGCAGTGGATCAATTTTTTTGACTCATTGTTTTGGGCCCTCTCGCTGCTTTACGCTCGATTTATGGGTCTCTGAAGATCCACGTGGCTACAGGTCTACATGAAGGAGTGTGCGTCGCAGTGGAGCTCATCATGCGGTGTCGAGCTGATTGGTCGATCCAACTCCTGTCATGATGCAAGCTCAATACAGAAAATAAATGAAGAAATTCTCCGTTTCTGACGGACTCACAAGCAACAGGAAGTCCTTGGAATTCTGCAGTTCCCATGACAATGGTTCCCATAGTGCAGGTTGCGACCTGATCACCTTTCACCTCTGACCTGAGCGCCCTTTTACCCATCGGAGACTGTCAGGAAGTGAACTTTTTTGCCACTCAAAATGAAGCGCGCATCAACAAACGCACATCAGCATTTTGTTGTCTGTCAACACTTCGCAAAGGGCAAATTAAGAGACTCATTTTCATAGTCAAAGGCATCAAAAGAAAAAGTGGTCTCCGTCATGGACACCAAACTAATCTGGCAGCTCAGCATCCAAACTTCCGAAATGATTCCCAGGAGAGTCAAGCCGGCTGTCTATTAGCGCAGGATGGCACTGATTTGGCACACTTCCAGAGCCCCTTAGGGAGGGACGGCAGCAAAGACTCTCAACTGATTTTTAATTGGACGCGTTTTTGTTCCATCTAACAAAGCTCCCACTGTGCCAGCTCTCCACTCTCATCCTCTGAGATCTCATCTGGCCCTATCAGAGGTCCAGGCTGCACATAAAGCCAGAGGTCAGCGGCTAATGGCTCAATAATGTGTGGATTGTTATGGACGGGGGGGTATACGGGGGCCCTAAACAGCGGGAATGCAGCGATCCGCTCTCTGATGAGGTGATACAAATAGGAGCTTTGTGAGGAGAATGAAAGAGGGAAGATGGAAAAAAAATATTTCTGAAGTGCCACATCATACCTTGGAGATGTTTTTTATAAGTCCTGGTGCTGCTCCATTCCTCCACTGGACGTTTTAGAGACGTTGCGGTTATTGAGTGCCATTATGCAACTCATCGCCAGAAAGACAAATCTGTTTTCTGACTCTGGACCTGAGGATTGTTATCTTTCCCATTTGCCAGGCCTGTGAGTCCCTGCGTCTCAGTGTGTGTGTGAGCATATGAGCATGTGTGTGTGTGTGTGTATTTAATATATACACAATAACAAGTGCCCATCAGGCCATGTCTAATGCTCCTTCCTGGACATCATTCATAACGGAGGGGCAGGATGAGAGTGTGGGATTGAAGTTCGGAAGACTGCTGAGTAAGTGCTTTCTCTTGCACCCTGAAGCTTTATCTCCCCTCCTGTGTTTATCCTCGAACAATACTTTCTCTCTCATGCACACACACATGCACACACGCACACACACACATTCACCACACACACACACAGCTGACCAACCAAACGTCTGACTGAAATCTTCAAAGGTCATAAAGATGTGAGACTTTCCTCCGCAGGGCTCGCACAAGCGTTTCTTCAAAGCTTTCTAAGTGATATATGTGTGTGTGGTGTGTGCGCGTGTGTGTGTGTGTGAGGTGCTGATATTTCCTCTCAGGGTCTGACTTCACGCAATGACCACCAGACGCTTGTAATGACTTCACCCCTTTGCAGCCTGTTAGGAAAAGACACATTACAGTAACTTTGGACAACAAAGTGTTTCTGAGCCCACAGGTGGGAACTGTAGAGCTTAACACACACAAACACACACACACACACACTTAAAACACACACACATCAGACTGCTTAGCGCATAAAATCTTACATCTGACTCCTTTGAAAATATTTTGCCAGGCTGTGAGCTCTGAGCTGTGGATGCTGAAAGAAGAAATGGAGGGAAAGGGAGGGAGGGTGAGAGAAAAAGAGATAAGGGGAACGAGTTGGATTTCCCCTAACTCGCTCCGAAAAGCCGTGACACTCTCCTTCATGTGATTTTTCTACATTTAACCACGCTTGACTCACTGCATAGCACATTCATAGCACATTTTGGCACGTCCCATGATACACATTAACTAATAACTCTAAATCACATTTCCTAAGGTATGTCTAAGCGTGGATATAACTGCTCCTCTGTGACTCTGTGACCGGGGTGGTCATGAGTTATGATTTTGCATAGCTCTCTTCTCTCCAGCACTCGAAGTTAAGTAAGCTGCTTCCAGCACAGAACTGGTATTCTTGTCTAAATTGTTTAGAGTGACTAGTAGATGAGTAGATAGGTATTTATCCTCGGGGGCGCCAAGTTATTTTGTGTGCGTTCACGTGCACATGAGTGTGTGGACCCAGTCACATTTGGATAATTAAGGCTGTTATGTGGAGTGTTCATTAAAGCAATGAAATCTGGCGAATTAACACAGCTCCAGTATATATTGGTCAGAGGATGGCTCTGGCTCAGACCTCAGACATTTAGAAATTGTAAATTCAAGCCAGCAGTGTTGTTTACTCTCCTTGCACTGGCTTTACATGCAAACAGCATTTGCTTCCAGCTTGGAGAACAGGAGAGGAATTGAGGAGGAAAAAAATGGGCGAAAGATGTTGAAGAGAAGATGTTGCTCATTTAATCCACAGACTGTGTCGGGAAAATGTCCGAACCTGCTACGAAGCGAATGTCCAGAGTGTAATTGTGATTTTTAAGAAGCAGACTCCTGCGAGACACGTTGGGAAATAGCAGGAGACAGCAAAGCAGGGGTTTTGTTTTTCTGTGAATTTTTCTTAAAATTGGGCATAGAAAAGGTCTTGACCAGAAACAATGGAGCAACCGGTGGAGAAATTTCAGAAGGGGCTTTTGGTGAGGTTGGAGCGTTATTTATTGTGAGGGTATCGTTCAGCCATAAATAAGTCTATTCCTCCAGGAAGACTATTATTATCTTAACGGAAAGGAGAAATATTAAAGCAATAGTTTGATATTTTAGGAAATGAGCTTATTAACTTTCTCGCCAAGAGTTTTATGAGAAAATTCTCATCCATACCGATAAATATGAAGTTTGCGGTTAGCTTAGTTTAGCCTGTAGCTCTGTCCAAAGGGAGAAACCACCAAACAGCATCCAAAGTTCACTAATTAACGCTTTTGTTTAACAATAAGTGTAAAAACTACAAGTTATGGTTTTTATGGAGAAGCTACTTTAAGCCGTCCTAGCTGTTCCCGTGTGAGAACTTCATATGCTTGCTCTTTTGAGTACATAAGTGCATGTGTACTGTGAAAAAGTTGAGAGTTGAACACTGGATGTTTCTCGCTCTCACTCGCTGTCATTTTGGCTACATAGCAGAAGTAAGAGGGACCACCAGCATGTGAAAATGGCAGCTGAGGAAGCTGCTGAAGTTGTATATAAGTTGTACATGTTTTATATTTGTATTTATATTTATATTTTGGTCGCCAAACGTTGGCATTGATGCTAACACACATGCAGCAAACCAGCTGTTGCCAGCTGTTACCAGACAAAAATAAGAATTGTATTGCTAAGCTATGCTAATACAGCACATGGCTATAAGGACTGAGTATACACAGATACAAGTAACAGAGACATCTGTTCAAGCTCTCTTAAAATAAGCAACATAGCAGTCATTTTAATGGCTAGACGTGATCGAGCCAAACATGAGTTCTGCAGTGGTAATAATATAAAAATAATAGTGTGTTCTGGTCATGTTTGGCAAGAAATAGTCCAGCCAAGTTTAACCAGAAGCAGGTGGTCTTCTCATTGAGAGTAGCCTGGTCGGTGGTCTGATTACCAAATTGCTAATTCAAGACGTTGACCACATTGCATTCAGACTGAGCAAGACAGTGATACTTGCCAGAATAATTATGGGCATCCGAAGAATTCGCAGCTTCAGTGTACATACGTGTATCGTACTGTAGGCATGGAGTCAGGGACTGCAGTGACATGGAGACTGTTTGCCATCAGTTATTTCTAACTGGGTCAGAGTGCTTTTATCAGGCCATCCAAGAGACAGAGCTGGATCCGTCTGGAGCTGGAGTGGAAAATACCTGCAACTCCCTCCACAACAACAAAAAAAGAAAACATTTCCCATTTTTGGACTGGTTTGAGACTGTGTGTGTGTGTGTGTGTGTGTGTGTGTGTGTGTGTGTGTGTGTGTGTGTGTGTGTGTGTGGTGAGAGAACACCTTATATCAAGAAAAGAAAAACAAACATGCTTGCACTGTCACTTTAAAAACAAATGATGGTCGTACCATGTCCCTGTAAGCTTCTCAAAACTCATCCCCCTTCCAACACACAGTTCTCTCACTTTATGGTTGCGTGTGTGTGTATCTGAGCGTGAATATGATCGCACGTGTGGATGTGCACGTAAGATGGTGGAAAGAATGTGGCAAACTTTGGCCTAAATAACAATGAATGCACGCACACACACACACACACACACACCACATACACACACAGAAGTACAGACTTTGTTCCCAGTGGTACAGAGTACAGAGCCAGAGCCCAGTCCTGACAGCAGAGAGTCTGAGTGTCTGTGCATTTTGGAAAGGAACATGGCTCCCAGCGCAGTCATATAGATGCAGGTATAATATATACGGCCTCGAGGTCTCCTGAGAGGGCTGGAGGAGTGGAGAATCTGGGACTAGAGGAACAACTGGTGATTCAGCAGCAGCAGCAACATGCCGGGAGGGATGAAGACCATGCACGAAAGACTTCCTTAAATAAATAAGGTGTTAACCCTGAAGTAAACAATATACACACAGAGCAAAGAGCACAATGTCTTTATGACAAAAACATGTTCATAACATTATAAAAGTGGCCTAGATGTGTGGGGGTTACAATTCCTGACTTTCATTTTTGGCTGGGCAGTGATCACTAGCAACATTTTTTAACCAATTAATCCAGTCAAAGGACACTTTATGTACCATTATGTGACTTTCCTACCTTAAAACAACATTCAAAATCATTTTGAAGCTACACTGACTTGAAATCAGGTGAATGGTGCCTCTGGGCCCTGTAAGACTGTTGCACTATGTAACGTTTGGTTTTGGATTGCCACTGTTGGGTAAGTGTGCAGTGCTTCAAAGCACTAAGTCACACACCAGCGTTTCCTGATGGACACTAAACTGCTGCTAAATGTAGCTGCTGTTAGATAGTTACCTCAGTCTGTGCTCCTTAAACTATGAACTCAGAGCCCCGGGGCAGTGTTTGTGTTTACATCACTAGTACGGTAGCTTTGGAGCTTTGCCGGTAAGAGGAGGTCTTCCAGCTTGGGGCTGGAGTGGTAATTCTGATGGGGAGTAATGCCAGAATGGGCATCAAAACCAGAGCTGGGCGAGCGGGCAGTGTAACCGGGCCTCGCAGAGGAAAAGAGACCCAAGAGGACAGCAGAAGGAGGACGCTAAGAAAAGAAAATAGCATAGTAATGTAGTGAGAAGCCGCCAGATAAAAGTAAATACTGGACTGACTTTTAGTCGTAGGCAAAGTTGTCAACTCACTAGTCTCAGTTCCAGGACTGCAGGGGCGGGTCCACTAAATGCGCTGAAGCCACACTCCCTCGTGGGAGCAGTCAAGCAGCCATTTTGAAGACACTGAAACGTGTCGAGTTCAGAAAATGACATGACTAACGAGATGAATTCATCTCTATCTCTCTGCTCAGGGTGGCCTCAGCGTGTCATCGAGCCACCCTTTAAGGACCGCCCACAAAATCCTGGACTGAAAACTGGTGAAAATCCTCTAACTCCACATTTCAGTGATAAGTCTTTTCACGTGTTTTCAGTAAATATTTTCCAACATATTTAATGTTATACATGGACTTTAACTGCAAATTCTATTTGTAAGAAAGATATTGTGTTTTATCCTGTTTTGTTCTTTGTTTTCAGGCACTTTTGTAACCGCTACATTTCTTTTGACCTGAGTAATACATGTATGAATTCATGTGAAGTTGGCTGTCAGACTGACTCAGAGTTTTGCCATACCTTACTGTGTTCCTACATCGTTTCTATGGATTCACAACAACGTGATCTGTGTGTGTAAAACTGTGTGATGTCACCTAAACACCGAGCCGGGAACGTCGGCTCTGTCAGAGACCGTGGGGAATATCAGGAAGCCTGCAGGGAGTCCTTACATGGGATGACATGGAAGCTGGTCATCATCACAAGTTGACGTTGGTTCACCCCCCTCCCATTGAGTTGGAACTATCACAGCTCGTTTCACTGAAGAGATCGAATCAGAGCCAGGTTTTTTTTTTCTAATTTGAATTTATTTATTTATTTTTAGGTCTTTCGACACAGCGATCCCAGTTTGCTCGGCGTGGTGGGGTCTGATTACCCTCCTTTCTCAACCCGCCTGTCTACACCCAGAATGGCATCACCACCCACCAGCCCAACACACACTGACAGCTCATGATATAATGGCACCATGTGCTCTCTCACGGTTTCTCACTCAAGTCAAGGCTTACAAAACACTGTCCACAGCAATCCAGACAGTTGAGCACTTTGGGAATTACACATGATTTGGTAACATTGGCCCCTCACCTTCTTTGTTTCTGAAGCTCAGGAGGCTGTGGTTAACTGTGTCATCCTGCCCCTGCCAAGAAATGTTTTTCACGCTGCTGTCTTTTGGGGCAAACGTCTCATCAGAGTTGTCAAAGAATGTCCAAACAGATGGCAAGTTAAGAAATACTGTATGATTTTCACCTCTCTGAGAGCTGACCATTAAAACGACACATTTTCTTCTCAGACTTGTATTAAAAGTGTTTTTAAAGCCACACTCAAGTGATTTAGGATTGCTCTCTGATAATGTTGGAGGACGTGGGAACGCCAAAATTAGTGTTGGAGATATCTGGCTTGTATCTTCTAGTATGAGTCAAGCTCGAAAAATACAAGATCCTCGACTTGCCATAACACAACCTGTCTTTTTGTTAGCCCCTGTCCACCTGGTTAATGTCTTTTCATGCCCCGAGTTAGTTGTAACTTTCTGTTATTAATTTGTTGTTTGAGTCCACATAACATCCAAGTCCAATGACATCACTCCAGATGACAGCTCCCTCATGAAGAGTAAACTGATCTGGATGTGTAAAATCAGCGCAGTGCCAGTGCACTGGCCTAATATAGTAATTCAAGATGGCCTGTCTGTCACCTCCAGAATTTACCAGGTCAAGACACAAGGACTTTTTTTTACTTGAATTTTTTTGATATCTCAGTTTTTATTTCGATAATCTACAGTCCAGGATTATAGGCGTTTATACATCATAGAGTGTAGGCAAATTATATGTAATCACTCAAACAGAGGGGACCAACAACGTCAAAAATACGCCACCCTCAGTTCTTAAAATGATAAATATCTTCTCCATTCTGACCATATTCTTCAGTCTTTCCATCTCTTGGTTCTCCTCGATGATTTCTAATTCTCTGCTGTAGGTGGAACAATCCATAAACATTTATAGGTGCTGCTAAAGTCATTATTTTCAGAAGATATGTGTCATTTCCTGCTATTCTCTCTGGTAGTGTCACACTTTCAACAGGAATCTGCTGCCTGATTTTCCAAATATATCCCCAGGATGTTTTTTTCTGAACTTTCTGATGCATATTGTCTTAATTTAAATTTACAGTTACGTGTTACGCTTGAATACATTAACAGCATGGCTTGAAATTGGTTCATATAGGATATGAAGATAATAGGTTACAGTACAGAGCCAAAAAAAAATATCAAGATACCATATCTGCTCTCTCTCGCCTCTACCAGAGTAGTGAACGTCCTCCCAGTTCATTCTCTGCCTTTAAAAACCTCCTAAAGGCTCTTTAAACCTCCTTTCCAAGCACTACCCACAACTGGACATGATAAATCTATCCCTAATTTGGATTAAAGCATCAGCTAAATGACTAAACCATCGTGTAAAATGCCTGTCCTGTTCAATCTTATGGTGTGTAACTGCTGATTTATCTTTCATATTTACATGTCATATCTGTAAACTCCCTGTACGTACATAGAAGTCGAGTGTTATGTCAGTGCAAAGCTGTTGATGAGAGACTTTACAGTTACACTGCTGCTAAGTGGCCTTGTGCAACGGTCGTCTCTGGACTTTAGCTGCTCTGTGAGTGTGCTGCCCGCAGGAAGTTCCCACTGCACTGGCTATCAGGGCGGAAAATGAGTGTTTGTCACCCACTTTAGTCACAACTCTCTCTCTCTCTCTCTCTCTCTCTCTATCTATCTCTGTCTGTCTCCAACATGTATACACACTCAAACACACACAGTCGTACACAGACCATGGATTGTTGCCTCACATCCCTTTTCCCACAGCAGCAGAAGTGGACTAACAGGGATCTAGCTGTTTAATTGAGCCTGAGGTGTTGGGTTATTCTAGTTGCAGTTGCAGGAAGTAGGCTTAAATGCACAAATTATTTCATGAGAAAGTTTGTCTTGGTGCTTTTTTGACATCTGGGTCATTTTAAATCAAATGCGTTGACTGTAAGATAAAGACAAATCTCTCGTCAGGATATGACAGTTCAGTAGCCAAATGACCTCTTTCTCTTACGTAACGATGTCTCTTTTATATGATCGCTTTTGTAGGGAGTGAGTGTGAGCGTGCAGTGTGAGTGCATCCTTGCATGCATGTGAATTTGTGTGGTTCCAGTGGGTGTGAGGAGCACTTGCTCAATATAAATTCAGCAAGTTTACAAGCTTTGTTTTATTTCTCCCGTGGAGCTTTGTCTTTGTTGATGACAAAAAAAAGCAATAGACAGCGTATGAGAGGCGATAAAAAGAATTCAAGAGTTTTGAAAGGATTATTGTGAGTGTCATGGGTGATGCCAAAGTGGGTCAGTCAAAGAGGAAGAATAAATGTGTGCGATAAAACTCCACTGGCTTCGGGAGCTTTCTTTGTTTTGTTTTTTTTGTAGGGATGACTTAATTCAAGCAGAGAGTACCGAGGTGAGAGGTGGCTCGAATCACAGAAAGTTTAGAAAAATATCTCTGCTGAGGGTCTTCTCTGGGCCAAGAAGTTCAGTGACATGAGAAAAGTCAAGACAGTAAAGTACCATCCAAAATGAACAGGCTGATTACAGCTGACAGCATACAGTAAGAAGACAACAATCTGCTTTTGTGTACACAGGCTTTGTGCTAGTGTGTGTGCGGGATTACTGCATTGCTTTTTTGTTAGCACACCATATTTCTGTGGAAATTTAGTTAGATCGTCTATCTGTTATAAATTTACATGGTTTAAACGTAATGTTTTCTCTCTAATTGTTTCAATCCAAGCGTGCTTTAGTTGAATTACATTACCATACTTTCATAAAAAAACAAAGCTATACAGTCATATTTTGAAACAATGACATACGCCAGGCTTTGCAAAGCATTTACTGCAAGTAGTAAGCTACAAAAGAGAGCTTTAAAGATTATGAAAGCGCCTCGGGTCTCATCTTTTTTGTCATTTTCTTTCATTGATTTTTCAAATATTTACACACAAGTGTGATTGTTGTCCCCTGTAGCGTAATGTATTCATGGGAGACTGAGAATGGGACTATTTCCAATGTGATCACTGTGGAGAAGGCTTTGATCAGAAAACAGTCATGTGGCCTGAAGCTACAGAAACTACTGGCATGACGCAGCCACCAAAGGAGGAAAGTTTGAACCCCGCAGAAGCTTCTGCAACAACAAAAACGTACTGTAAATAAAAAGCTTAGCTGCACAGCGGGTTTGTGTGCTGATGTCTAACTTAATTTGGACGGTCCAGTCAGTTTGCAATCAGGTGACTATAATCTTTCATTAAAATAGCTAACTATATTACTCCTCAGATGTATCGCTCCAGTCTTCTCTTATTCTCTTTCCACTCTGTCTTCCTAGAGCTCTCGTGCTTCCACGGAGGGTTCGGTGTCCCATGGTTGCAATGTTTCATAGCCTCCATACTTCACCTCTCAACAGAATTATTTTTCATTGCCGGGTTACGACCGTTCTGAGCCCCTAAACTCTCGGCTCCGCTCCATTGTTCTCTCGCTGATCCCACAACAGACTTGAAACACAGCTTCATCTGACACCGACCTGTTTTAGAGGTGCTGGCAAAGACCTTGCACGGCTCATCGTATCACCAAAAAAACTGCTAATAAATGGCAGTATAAGGATCTAATGCTGTTTTATTTTCACAGAGAAAAGAAACACTTCTAATGTAGTTTTAACTCTCCGGTGCCCCCCTCGGGGGAAAGTTCCTTCATCCAGCCCCCTGCAAAGGCACTAAATTTGATTTAAACCTGAACATCTACCAAACTGACAGATCAGGAGTTCATACACAACGCTCAGGTTTCTTACTCAACCCCGAAGGTAAGATATGGTCCTTATTTTTCATTCCCTGAGGATTTGACTTCCCTTGTTGACTTATTTTATTAGCTTTTTCTCCTTTTTCAGTCATATCACATATATTTTTATTCATAAATAAACTTTACCCCCTTCACAACAAATTTGTGTAATATTTATGGAGCGTTTCTGATAGATTGTTATTACTTTATCCTGGTTTCCAGTAGAAGCTACCTGATCCAGGTGAGAGAGCAATATAACATTTTTCAGAATTTGATTTGGGATTGTTAATGGGTATCTCCAGCACAAATGCAATATCATGAATCCCTGAGCATTTAAATAATCAGTTTTCAGTTTAGTATATGTTACTGTGATTGACCACTGGCACCTGAACACACTTATCCTGAAGTAATAAACCCTCACTCACTGATTTATACACGCTGGAGGAAAAGCCAAGAATGATTTTTGGACAGTGTTTCTGGAAAGCAGCTTAAGCCAGGTAGGAATGTACAGCGCTGTGCACTCATGCAGAGATCGCTGGTGGGGCACCTCAGTAATGAAAAAAACAAAACAAAACAAAAAATACAGAAAAGAAAAAGACGCTCTGGATCACAAATCACAAACTGCAGGGCCCACGGAGAGGTGTGAGGCCTGTATGAGAGCTGGCAGGACTATCAGGAACGTTCTGTCCTGTTACAGCTCGGCTCAACTTTCCACATCCACACAGCGGAGACGGAGACAAAGGGGCAAAAGTGATCAGCGGAGAACAAAACAGAGAGAGGAGAGAGTGAGCGATCCATGCAGAGGAGAGCTTGCGTCATTGAAAGCAGAAAAGGCGTGAAGATCACTGAAGAGCCCAAGACGACAGTGTCATAAAGATTTCTGTGCTCCCCACGAATAGTTTCTTAGTGTCCATTTGTGCACACCATATGTTCTTCCAAGGTAACGCAGAACTACTAAACAAATGCATGGATACAACAACGCTACAATTTATCATGCAACATAGTTTGTGATATGTTTCCCACTGAACACATGATTCCTGTGGTTGCCTGGTTATTGACAGCAAACAGAAGATAATGTAATACGCACACTTTAAAACAAACTTCAGAATGGTGAAACAACAAAACAGAAACGTTGGCAACCCGATGATGGACTATCAAACTTGGACTACTTTAAAGTCGCTTTGTGCGCATGAATGAATGTCCACAAACAATCTCTTCTAATGGGAAAATTAGATGTTGAACTGCGCCAATAGTTTGTGGACACCAGCAGAGATAATGCAACAAAACAGGCCAAAACTTCACAGTTGCCAGTGCTGTAGGTTTGCCACCTTTAATGTGGAAAAATAAGGGACGCCGCGCCAACAGGCCCATGCAGGTCTGGCAGTCTTTCCCTCATGAGATCTTGAGTGTCAGACACTTTATTTCCTGCATTCTGCTGAATTTTTAAGTACTAATATGTATTTTTTTTATGCATCCATTGCATCCTCTGCTCGTGTCAGCACGGCCAAATAGTTTTGTCAAATGAATATAGCAGGAGGAGCTGTTCAACAGCTTGGTAAATGGTTTCTTGCTGAGAATAAGCCATAATTTGAACAGGTGAGTTGTATATAAATTCACCCTCAGTACAGTTGTCATGAATGGGGAAATTAGCTACAGAGACCAAAACTGTTATTTGTACCAGGCTGTTTATTTCTGCTGAGAAGTTGGACATTTGAACATGGGGACTTGAGTAGCTCTTTCCCGCGTGTCAATTCCTCATCTCTCTCTCTCTCTCTCTCTACATTTCCTGTCACTCTTCAAGCTGTCTCTGTCAAATAAAGCTCAAAAAGGCCCAAAAATATATATATATCTTTAAAAAAAAACAAAGATAGATGCACTCATGCATGAAAACAAACACACTGTACACAAACAAATACCAGTGGACTGAAGTTGGCATTTTACTGCTGCCTCCATCGTGTGTGATCTCCATATAGAAGCCAAGCATGGATCACCCATTTTATAGGTGAACCACAAAGTAGCTTAATTGAACACTCGTGCCTCTGCTAACACATAAACACATTAGCGCTTATGGCACGCACAAACGCATACACACGAATAGCTGAGCAGTTGTATTATTATATCGAATGAGGGAAAGATTAACATACCGTTTAAATTGATTTAATCATGACGGATCAGAAATAGATGATTATGTTATTTGAAGTTATTTAAAGGAGTAAACGATCAGCGTTTTTTTTTTATTATTATTATTGTGTCATTCTCAACATGTATGTTATGGAGAGCGCTGCGTATGTGTTACAGATGTTCTCTTTTATTATATATCTCGCTCAGGATTGTAATGAAAGCCACAGAATGGAAAACATTATTGGAAGATATTTGTCAGAGAAACGAGATCCACATGGAATCTGGATTCAATCAGAATCAAACTCTTGTTTGTTTGTACACCGAGAGAAGTCGAATCAAACCGCCATCTGATTGATTATTAATCGGCTTAGTCACATGTTCAAAGAAAGAATCCGTGTGTGTGTGAAGTGAAAGTGTTATCTTTGTTGGGACAAAGTATTCATGTTGGCTCGGGGAACGTTTTCAAGACATGGCCAAGAACATAAACAAATACAGGAGGGGGCTGATGGTGTATTTTTACTGTTAAATAATAAGTTCTCACGAAATAGACCACCACCACCACCAGAGGTGCACTCACCCCTCTCCCTGCCTCTCCCTCTCCCTCTTTTTCTTCTCTCTCTTAACTCACTCGCTCTCATTTGGGCTCTTGATTCAGTAATGAACGCTCACCTAATTCAACACAGATTGAGCAACATCGCATACTTTTATTTTTCTACACTTTGTTTGTGTGTGTGTGTGTGTGTACATGTGTGTGTACATGTGTGTGTATATATATATGTGTGACCCAGGGCCTGTTTGTCTAACTTCACTCTATCATGACTCTGACCCAAAATGTAATTTAATTCAAAACATTCAAACAATCATTTCAGGACACGAACATGGCTCCAATGAAACCTAATTCTCTAATCCCTAAGGTAACGCTACAGTTGAGCCGAACCTTCAGCAGACCTTCACACACACACACACACACACCTACACACACACACACACACACACACACACACATCTGCGTTAAGGATTACAATGCACACTTGCCAGAGCTCTCAACATGTAACCGTCAAAATGTATCAGTCAACACAAACTTTGATGTCAAAACTCACTGTTGCGCAAGTTTGGATCCCACCGGAGTTTTGGGCAGAAGCGCCGTACCTTGCCTGCCAAGGCTGGTGTCCTGGTTACTGCAGTAGTGACTCCTGCTGGTTGGTTTGAGAGCCTCTACAGAAAGAATGAGGTGGGATCTCCTATAAAGGGCATAGCGTGACCCCTGCACAAATGTGGTGGCCTCTTTGTGAAAGCTACTCTTTGCGGCAGGAGAGAAGAAGCAGCTGGCAGCTCGTGGGGACGCGTGGCTGCCACAGAGGGGGTGGAAACTGGTCCCAGTCAGTGGATTAGTTGGTTAACTTTCCCCTTGAACTGCTCCAGAATTTATTTGTGACTGGTGTCTACCAAATTTTATTGTAATCTACCCAATAGTCAATAGTCGAGGAAAAGTGGATCACCGGAGTCAGTCTGATTCATCCTCTGGGGACTATAAATGTCTGTGCAAAGTCTTATGGTAATTAATCTAATGTGATCATTTCAGTCTGGACCAAAGCGGTGGAGCAACCAGCTGATGGAATGACTGACAGAGGAGGGTGAAAATCTTCCATCAGTGAGACTGCCACACTGCCAGGGAAATGCCGCTGCACCGCCACAGCGTCTGATATACGCCATTTCACAAAACTAATGGGCTCACCGCAGAACCAAATTTCTTAACAACCCATATGTGACGTTCGTGCATGCATGTCCACATGTGGGCTTGTGTTTAGATGTTTGTGCCTGTGTCTGTGTAGTTTTGAAACAGGAAACTGTGGCGCAAAAAAAAAAAACACTTTAGTAGATCCTGTGTGAGGAGGCCACTGACCACAGACAGACCGCAGAGTGAGAGGAGCTTCACCGCAGCCTGCACAGTGAAACAGGAGAGGTTTGAGCCTGACCAGGAACCGAACAGTCACCAGCCCTGTGGCAAAGGATACGTGGAGCAAGATGGATAGGGTGGCCATCGTGTTTGCGCGCACACACACTCGTCCATGCATGCATGTGCGGGCACGCATCCACAGCTTTCATCTTGCTCACAGATGCCCTCCTGTTGCAGTTTGCATACAATCAAACACAGCAGCCCGTGCAAATACAAGCTATTCTGTTCTTCTGAGGCAATGCAAAGTCTTCATAAGTGCACCAGTGCTTTTTATTCCCGGTATCATTAGCTCCCTGTACAGATAAAACCGAGATTGATATACCACAGAGGCCAATAAGCACCTCTGCTCTCCCAGAGAGTGTACAATAGGGCAGAGGGGCCAATAACTCGCCCAACTTTTTCTGTACTATTAATCTTAAACAAAAAAAAACGATGCACTTGAGTCATTTATTATTTTATCAGCCCCAATCATCGAGGGGCCTTGTAGGGGAGAAAATGAGGGTGACAGAACACACACACAAAGAAAAGTAAGAGAGTGATCGTGAGGTGAGGGATAGCAGTATTCCCAGGAAATGAAGATACAGGCAATAGTGGCCTGTGGAGAGAGAAAGGGGGGATGATGGAGAAAGGGGATTGAGATTCAGAGGAGGAGGGAGGGCTAAATCAAAACCATATGCAGGCTGAATCTCCCGTATTGTTCCCAACTCAAACCAGCTGGCCGCTCTTGGCTTATCCATCAAAATAAACATTTTCTCGATGGCCACGAGCTACACCGGCCTGTTAGTCATTAAGAGAGCTTTCGTACACCCTGCAGCCTCGTACTCACTCGATCATAGCGCACACCAACACACTCAGGGGTACCTAGATGCAAAAACACGTACAGCCACGTATAAGGTGCAGTAACAGTTTTCGTCACTGTTCCAGGTATCTAGAGAAGACACATGTTTGAAGCACGCTTGTTTGTTTGTTCCAAGCGACCTCGCCTCTTTTATAGCTGTTCAACCTGAGTTAACTGGCTCAAGGTCAAAGCATTCTGAAACAATTACTTCAGGGCCCTCAGAGATGAATCACACATTTGTTTTGCTCTTTGCCGGCTTCATCGGTGCCATTAAAGTTTTCATCAATTTACAAAACCACAGCGAGTACTTCAAAGGCTTCCTTCAGCTGAATATGTCAGCGTTAGAGGGTTTGTGCTCAGTTTGAATGCCAAGTAACCTGTTGCCAGTGCTTTTCGAAGCTCGATCGCTGAGCTGTCTATATGGCTTCTGATCTCCACGGACAGATAAGACGAGGAAGTGAACTTTGAATTATGGAAGCTACGCTCGTGTCTTCATGCATTTCTTTTGATCGCTTTATTGTTTTAAGAGAAAGCACTTGTTAACAAATACGCTGTTTGACAGAAGGCCGCAGTGGAAGCTGAATCTTTAAAAAAAGCGGGCCTACATATGCACTCCTAATGGTTCAATTAACATAGATTGGGAGCAAATTGAATCACTCATTCACTTCCTGTTATTCAGCAGGGGACGTGACATAGAAGACAGCACTTTCCTGCTGCCGCTTACTACTTTTTATGTCGAATTATGTGATAATTTGAGTACTCTGCAGGGTATATGAATGCTCACTGGAGAACTGGGACAACACTAAGAGCATACATTTTTAATAAACTGAGTAGAGTTAACTCTATAGTGAACAATGACTGATTTAAGTCAGCCATAATCACATTAGAGGGGCAACCATGAAATTGTAATTTATTTCATCCATGTTTTGACATATTGCTGCACACAACAGGATGTCTGGGCTTGAGTAAATGACCGGAGGAATTCAATTTGAAGTTTTGAATTTTAATGAGAGTTGAAAAGTAAATTTAAACCACTTGAACTGCAACCACAGCGTTTTGAGAAATTGAAACAATGTTTTTGCAAACATTCAAACACACAACTCTGACATATCTCGGGCACTTGGCAGCAGAGAAACAATATTAAAACATACATTGACATGTTATCAACTTGAAAACTTTGCCTATTTGCGCAGTGAATGGATGTGGAACATCAATCATTTATTTGGAGTTGTTTCTGGCTGAATGTAACTCAAATATTTACATTCTTTTAGCTCTGATTTGGTCTCCACCAGCTCCTGAGGGAAATATCTGCTCCCTCAGCTGCAAAATGCTTAACAAAGTTCACCAGCTAGTCGCTAACCTTGTCTGTCTGCTGTTCGGTGTTGATAGTGCACGGTGGTTTATCAGAACATTTTACTGGAAACATCCGACTGCTGTGCTTGGAAATGAAGCTGATGAGAACTGACCTTAAAAACAAAACAACGAGCTAGAAGAGGCTAAAAGGTTCTGCAGAGATTAGAGGAACTGCGGCGTCAGGTAGCGTCTCTGTAGCTTCATCTGTATTAGTGACCATTTGTCAGGTGTTAACTTTTAAGACAAAGAGTCTACAGCCATGCTCTACAATAGCTGCTGAGACTGTCCTGTACCTCTGCAGACGTTTGTGAGATGACTCACAGTCAGCAGGATTCACCCTCTGAGGAGCACGAATGTCTGAACAGTTTTTGAGCTATTTGGTAACAGGTCGTCATCGCCATTCATAGAGCCATAGCTTAAAATAAACTGCACAAAATATTAACATAATAAATGACTGAAACCATTACTACTTACCACAGCACTGTATGCATTGTAATACTGATAAAACGCAGGCTGCACTGAGTCAGAAACTAAAGATAGTCTGATGTAGCAGCCTATATACATATCGCCTGCAATAGCACTTTATCTCACTGCACATGCACACACAGACATGCACGCAGGGATCAACACAGTTAACCACAGTCAACTGCGAGGCTAAGAATATAACACATACACACATATATCTGACAGCACTAATAAGGGAAATATAATACACACACATTCTGTGGTTTGCAGATGCTCAGGAAAAGAAGATCCTGACAGTAAACTGAGGCCCTGACGCTCTCAGACATCTGGCGTCCATAGATAAACTTAAACAACCTCAGTCATAAATACACAGTGCCATGCACACCAGGCATGACGGAAGACAGATGTGCTCTGACAGAAGAAAATGATAGGAGTAAGATCGCAGGGCAAAAGATAAGACAGGTGGGTGAAGAGGGAATCGGAGATGGTGGAAATATTACATTGGAGAAAGGTTTCATGCAGTATGAGAAAATAAAATGAAGATAGAGGCAAAGAATGAAACAGGAGAAGAGGAAGGGGGAGTAAGAGAGAGAGGAAGGCGGATGACTCTTTGGAGAGGAGGAGAGGTTTGTGTTTCTCTGCAAGTCTTTTGCCACTGTCTATTGTCCTACTCTCCATATGTTTCCTACCATCAAGCAGTTATCTGTCAGACAGAGTTATACTAACGGGACTCAGATTAACCTCTGCCAACAGACAAGGGCGCGCAGGCCGGACAGTTTGTGTGGCCTTGTGCAGTCACTGTGCAGTATCCTTCCTCTTCGTACTCAACCGCACATTATCCCTGTGTCCGATTCTGTTTCGGAGACGAAGACGGATTGAAAAGTGTCCTGTGTTTATTTCTGTGTGTTCGGTACTGAGGGTAGGGCCAGCTCTGTTTGACCACTGAGCTGCTGAATATCCCCCAGCAGGCTTTGCTGTGTCTAGTGCCAAGAAAAACAGCACAGGCTTTAGACTTGGAGAGCCCATATCCTGCTGCTTCGTAGGACTATACGTGTGTGCGTTTGTGAGTTTGTGGAGTACTGATTAGCATGTAGATGCATGTTTGAGTGTGTGTGAGGAGACAAACAAAAAGAGTGAGTGTGTATGCATACGTGTACAATATTCAGTGAAAACATGTGTGTGCACACGGTTATGTGAGGCTGCATGTAAGATTTGAGGGACACACTTTATCCCAGGTTAACTCTCTCCTTCCTTTTAACCTGAAACAGCCCAGCAGCAACAGCCTGCGTATCTGCTCTATCTCTGACAGAACGAACACGGCATTGCATGACTAAGAAGTCGTGAATACCATCTAAGTGACGTTGGATTTTCACACATAAATTGCGGCACAGTGGACACACACTCACACCGTAAACATCCTGCGGTATGAATGTGCTTCTCTGGGTATGAAAGACAACCCTAGTGTAACCCCAAAAGGAATTACACAGCAGCTACTGTTTAGACCTGCCTATAGAGCAAGCCACTCATTACGTAACCATCAACAGAGACACAGTTGTGTATGAGAGGAAATACTGTATGTGCAATTATTTTATCAATAGACTGTGATTGATAGCAATTTCAGGAATGCAGCATGTAATACTGTATCTTCTGCTCTATCTAATCTATGGATTCTTTCACTGAAGTCCTTAGTTGTGACTAATGTTAAAGCTCCCACACAATTGGGATGAAGATGTAATACACAACACATAATAATTATAATAATAATTTATCCTGCATGACAGATTTATTTTATTCTGCAAGAGATCATTAATACTCAGTCAGCGAAACACTGGAACTACAAACTTCGTCGTTCTGATGTGTGTAGTTTGCAGCCAACTGAGGCCCCGATGATCCCAATCCCTCACATGAATGGCCCAGCTCCACAGGGGAAAGTTGGAAATCTGCTATGCCATCAATCAACTCATTACTCTTTCAAGGTATATGAAAAGAAAACAAGAAAAACAAGTACTTGCAAAATTTGCGCCATGCTGCTCTGCGCTGTGGCTTGGTGTAGTGTGGCATGCCGTGGAAGGACAGTTTACTATCGCCCTGCAAACCTTAGTGCTTGCAGTAATGGACTGCTCAGATCTGATTATTTTGTTTGGCTGTTCAAATTATTTTTTAAACCTAGCCAATATCAGATTCCAGTGTGATCTGGTCACACACACACACACAGCACACTGTTGAAAGTAAACATGGAGGCCACTGGTGGCCACGTTTTTATTTATAAGCTGCAGTGGAAGCCAACAAGTTTGTGAGTCAAGATAGTGAGGATGAGGAAAGGAAAGAGATATATTTTTGATTAGGGCTTTTTGTTGAGCATTGGCCACTAATTCTGTAGTCTGAGTCTGAGCTAGTAGTGGTTGCATCATGATGTGAATCATGCAAACTTTCGGGATGTCAAAGGAAGTGTCAGCACTTCGTCACAAGACTTGAGATTCAGGCATGCAAGTCATGTAAAAGGTGTCAAGTGTCCACACGTTACAAAATATAAATCTTTACTTTGGTTCTCATCTCTGCAAATACAAAAACACAAGTACATCAGCACAACGTGGCTACATGCTGCCGGCAGTTTATGTCTGTGTAACTACCACTTAGTCGCAATCCCCCGTGGTCCTCAAAGTGCCAGGTGAGCCTTACTCACACAAACCACAAATTCACTTAAATATCACTTGCAAACGTGCAAGGACATACTGTATATCAGTGCATGAGTGAACAAAATAAAGTAATATATTTTAAAATTGAATTAGATAGCACATTAAATGCAATATAATGGGGGGATAATGCACCGTTCTGTGTTGATCAATATGCACAGCATGACTCTTCAAAATGTGGTCGCATTGCAAAAAAGTCTGACTTTGTGCTGTTCACACTGTTTCACACAGATCTGAGTCACGTAAATGTGTTACGCAGACATTGCCCACGCTGAGCAAGAAACAACTGAGATTAATAATGTGTGTGATTTCAAAGTCGACCCTCAACGCTAAAACATTTTCCAGCTTTGAACACGGGGGTGTGTGGATGCAGCATATCCTCTGCCCTCCGGGGTACTGAGAGGGAAAGGAAAAGACAGAAACTCTCCATTGATACTTAGCACAAATTGCTGACTGTTCTCTCTCTGTGGGACAAACTCTGCCCTACTCTCATGTTGCTTTCCTGTTGTTAAAATAAAAGACTCAGGATGCAGAGTTCACAGGCAGGTCTCCTGTGTCACCTCTTCTCTCCAGTCAGCCTTCCATTACTTCCCACGATCAAAAGTTAATCAAAAATCTGTCAATTTTCTCAGGAGCAGATACATTATTTTAACAGTAGGAGTATTTTTCAATGGTAAAACCATTACTGTAGATGAACTCAGGGATCTCTTAAATCCCGTGTTGTAAGTTTTCCTCCAAGCAGTGGGAATGTTTCCTGTAAGCTTCCTGCTGTACTTCAAAGGTAACTTTGTGGTTAAAGAAATATGTTAGGTACAGGCTACAGCTGGAGAAGTCGACCTGTAATCCCGCTCGCTCTGCCTCCCTCTGTGTGGCAAAGACCACAGCAACCTTTTCATTCATCTTTATTTGTCATCATGTGCCAGACTGGAAGACGAAGACTGCTTTTGCAATTGAAGATGCGCAATCAAAACTAGTGAATACGGGTAAAGTCATTGGATAAACTGTGTTCAACAAAGATAAGGCCTCATACAAACTTGAACGCCTGTGGCTCCACAATCTGAATAAAGCCTAACATATATATCAACACATAACATTTCATATTAAAGGTCCAAATTTAGGAGGATAATATTCATAAGTATGTTTTCATTATTATTGAATCACCTGAAAATAAGAATATGTGCGTGCTTGTGAATGTTTGTTTGTGTTAAAAATGAGAGCCCGTCCTCTTACACAGTGTTTTCTCATTTTTTCTACAGTAGCCCTGAGCAGACAAACCAAACACTGGCTCTTGCTATGGCCTTTTTCTTTTTATGTGAATTTCTCCTACATGCTTGGAAGGAGAGGGTCAGGCGTGGGAGAGTATTTTTTGCTGCAACTTCAGCGCTAGGTGCCAAGTATATCGTACTGGCAATAATAAAACATGGCAGTGGATAAACATGGCGGAGGTAAGAGTACAGTATTTGTTTCTGAACATGGAGCCAGACTGTCATCACAACAACAATGACAGCGTCAGTCATTTCAGCAAATGCCCTAAAAACAACACTTTTAAATCAGCTCTAGTGGCCACAGTAATTGTGATGGGAGAAAAGAAGGAAGTCAAGTGACGTTAATATAAAATGACAAAGCAGGGGAGAGGTCGCAGTGGCCAGATTGGTCAACGCAATATTCGACTTCGACATGAGAGACAGCAGTTTGTTTCCAGCTTCCAACCGTAAGTCAACAAATCTTTTTTTTTGAAGCATGACCACAATCTTCCCCAACTTTAACCATGTGTTTTTTATTGTAACCATGGCGACAAAGATCCACGAGGACCTTTACAAAGTAGTCTTTTTAACCAAAACCACAATATTCCCTTACCAACCTAACCATATCTTAACCATAGTGTTGTCACATCATGAAACAGTGATTTGTAACGGGTTTGGAAGGCACAGACAAACGATGTCCTGCTGGGTCTGTCATGTGGAGGCTGTACGCCTCCTACCTTCCCAGTGTTTGCCTGTCGTTCTCCCCTCCTCTTGTGTTTATGTCTTTCTGCCTGTCTCTCTCTGTCTCTCCAAGATGTTGCCGGATCGTTTAGTCTCCCCAATAGTAACTATCTGATACGATATTGTTCGCCTTGTAGAAAATGCTGTTCAACTTTGCTCTTCTTGTGCTGCAAGAAAAACCTCTTTGTCACTCACCTGTCACATCCAGCTCTGTCACGTCTTCGCGCCTGCACCACCACCAGCCATGCACAACCGGGCACCCCCCCAACTGGATCTCCCACTCACCTGCACACTAAACTCAATCACTGTCCCGTGGTTAGTGTAGCATCTCGAGTCGATTTTGTTCGGAACTCGCCGGAGCAAGTTTGAAGCAAATGGAAGGAGGTAATGGAAAAGTACTCACTAAATACTTAACCGACTAAGTGGCGCCCGTAATCATGAAGTCAACATGTGTACGGATGGGTGCATCATAACCACAGTCAGATGCTGCCCTTCGTAATGATGCCCTGGAATTTTAAAAACACAATGCCATGTGGTGACTGACAGGCCCAACAGCATCCTACCTACACGCCCACCCACACAAAATCACATTCAGATGAGAACATACCACACGCACACACAACGCAATATGTCCTACACCTTATCTTCAACACCACATACTGAGGCAGTTAAATCTAATGGTCCTCTTCTTATGTCGCATTAATAGGCAAAGCAAACTGTTACCTTCCCTCTAGGGAGCTGGTGTGTAGCAGGCTTCAGGTCCTGAGTGATAAAACACTTGTCAGCGAGGGAGTCAGCATGATCTCATATGTTGTTATATAGTCGTTTCTCCCCTCTAGCACACACACTCACGCTCGCACACAGCTCAGGGGCTTTGCAATTGTCTTGGACTCAACAGTGAGGTCCCAAAGGAGGTGTCAGCCAGTCACGGGTTAGCGCTTTAAGTGATGTGGCTTTGTGGGTGAAACAGTTTGCCAAAGTGTGCTAATCGCATTGAAACACTGCCTCATAATGTAAACACACCTGTGTCCTGTATCAATGCCAGATACACTCCTCCTAACCCTCAACGTTCGCCTCCCTGTTCATCTGTTTCCCTACATCCATTTTTCCATTCGTAACATCCATTTTTCCCCTCGTCTATGATTTACTCTTGTCTTGGTCTAATGAACCTATTCATTGTCTCCATCTTTCCTCTCTTCTTGCCCATTAAAAGTATCCCACACACACAAGCACACACACCTGTTATACAGATCAGATATTTTCATGGAAGCCGGCGGTGCAACAATAAAGGAGGATGAATGCTTTAAGATGCAGAGGGAAAGTGTGAATCTTGAAAGATTTATCTGTTGTAAGTTACTGACTTTTCAGCGTGTGTGTGTGCGTGTGTGCGTGTGTGTGGATAACCCCTGCCGTCACATCTGTTGTTCATTTACTTTACGCTCATCTCCCATGTATCCATCCATCCGCCGGGCACACACATAAATACACACTGTTGTTGCTCCGTAGTGGTCTCCGTAACATAATCCTGTCATGTAATGATGCCTGTAGGTGACTGATAAATGTAAAATGAGGAGAACCTATAAACATGAGATAATACCGTCTACTACGGAGAGGCCTGAGGTTAGGATGACGGCTGCATGGAAACCTCTGGTTGAGGTTGGGATGAGGTCACAATAATTCAGACCGGACACTGGATCCAGCTGGAGGTCAATGGTTACTGGGTCAGTATGTCGGGGCGGTCATGTGTGCGTCTGTTTTTCTGTGTAATGTATTTCATCTGTCACATTTCAGAGTGTTTGGCAAGTTACGTGAAAATGTGATCCATCACTTGTTATTTTATTATTACTCATCCAAAAAGTAATTTTACTGCAGAAGTGTAGCGGCTCGCCTCACAGCGAGAAGTTTCTGGGTTCAAACCCGACAGCTGGCTGTATGTTCTCCCCGTGTCCGTATGCGTTCTCTTTCCGGGTATTCGAGCTTCCTCCCTCAGTCAGAAGACATGCAGGTTAATTGCAGTTGAACTGGCGACCTGTCCAGGGTGTAGCCTGCCTCTCGCCAAGTGTCAGCTGGGATCAGCTCCAGCCCGCCGCGATCCTGGTAGGGATAAGGACTCATGAAAAATGAATGAATAAATAAACTGCAGATTTTAAACAGACTCCCAAGCCCCCATAACCACATCATCAGTATTTATCATGTGTACAAATAAAAATATAGAGCCTGAAGCATGAACAATTTGTACAGATTAATTTCTATGTTGCATGTTTGAGCAATTCAGGCGAACAATAGTAGAACGGGCAGCTTAATGTGTCAACTTTGGTTGCCTTAATTATCTCAGAGACAGGAGCCTTCTCATGAACAGGTGGCAGAGATTCAAGACAAGTTTGTCTGGTTAGAAACATTTGGTGAATCTGGCTTGAAACACTCATCTTCCATCAAGGTGCTGGCATGGCACGTAACATTAATAGCTACAACAAAAACATACAAATTAAATGATTTAAATTTCCAGAACTTCAAAAATCTGCGGCATCTCGGCTTTTGATAAAACTTTACCCTTTTGAATCTAACACTTGAACCAGAATTCCTTGATCGTATCTGAAACAAAACACTCACCACTGACGCAGCCCCTTGCATCATTTAAAGCATAGTTTTCAGTCTGGACACCCACTAACACGCTGCTGAGTAACCCCTAATTGCTAACACCAGATCTGTAATAGCATACAGACACCGCAGATGTACCTACCTACCTATTGTACAGTATATGTGGCATGTGATGCAAACATGGATGTACATGTAAGTGAATCCAGATCCACATCAGCGCCGTTTCTCCGTTTTTTTACGAGTCTGGAGGTAGTTTGGCCACATCTGATTGCATAATTTAAAAACAGGGCTTGTTTTTGACCTCTGTGTACGCTGCAGAAGTGTGTGTGGGGCCCCATGTGATTCAATACAAACAGAGTTATCATTAGTATAACAGTATCATGAAAAATCTCTGTGCGCTAATGACAATCCAACCGAGCGAGCCAAGTCAGTGATGTAGTGCTGCAGGGCTGTCATTAGTTCTTACACAAGGGCTGATGAATTGAGAAGACCTGAGGATTGATCCTTCAACCCTGCTGAGTAGAGCTAAATTACCTTTGTAATAATACACAGACAAAAAAAATCACACACGTGTGGACTAGAGAGGGAGTAGGACTAAAACAATAGTGGTTACATAACCTAATAAACACAGCAATGTGAAATGGTGCTTTCTTTATGAGGTCACACTGACAAGAACTAATCCACTCAGCCTGATCTGCGTAACCTGAAACATCCCTCAGTAATCGGGGAATGGAAAAGGCCCAGCCAGAGTTTTTCGAACAAAGACACAGTGCAGGCCGGGATACAATACGGTTTAATCAATCAAGAAACCTTTTAGGATATAAAACATAACAAAATCAAAAGATAATGAGCGCCAACTCTTACTGTCTTATCCAAAGACGTGATTAGTCTGTGATATTGGCAGTTAATACACATTCATGTGTGATTATAATTGCTTATAGTTGTTGAATGCCAACTGGAGACATTGTTGCCCACTCCACCACCAGGAAACACGTTGCAGCCAACTGTTTAGTCACCAGGGAGGGGATGGGGTTTACGTACTGTACTGCACTGTTTCCAGGAACCAGCTCTCCACCTCAGTGGGAGATCTCTTATCAGCTGATGATAGGAAAGAATAAGTAATAAATACATGCTGCGCCTCAGCCAAATGAGTAATGTCAATCAAAATAGCGGCCTAACCCGAAGCCTAAAATAACTGCTGTGAAATCGACGTGCGTATTCCTGTTATGTATCAGCCATCCTCTCTCTGCGGCTGCCTCACGTACGACCTATGATAATGATCCATCTATGCCTCACCTCCGACCCCACAAAGCTAAACCAGGTGTGTGCGGCGTGAGCGCAGAAGGGGGGAGGCATGAATGTGTTTGTGTGCATGGAGGACCCCTGCCTATGTTGAGTGACAGGTCTGAACTTCTCCTGGTACCACAAGGCTGATGGAGGGGCGCAGGAGAGAGGAGGGGAGTCTTTCTTCTAGTTTTCGCTTCTCCTCTTCCTTCTACTCAGCAGGACCACATGCAAAACCATGTGTTTACCATCCAGACCATTACTCAACACCGAGAAGAGGACGATGCGTGAGCAGCATAGAGGAAATTACAGTAGCACAGACCGTACAGATGCTGTTTAGAGCCGTGAGCAGAAGCAGTACATCATCCGTTTGGGTCCTATCCTGGTGGCTCTGGAGCAGATAAACAGTGGCCAGGTGGCCTGTGCAGGGGTCAGGTGCTGGTCTGACCCCCCTCGGTCATACAGGCCACCAGGTAAACAACCTGCTGACAGGAAATCCTGAGTGTCAAACACCAGCAAGACAGTGACGTCAGAATCCTGACCCCAGAGTCAGCAGCTTCCCCCCTCCACCCAACCATCCCATCAGAGGATTGATGTGTCCACACACACACACACACATACACACTTCCATTACCTTTTATGTTCTGGCCATTTATCATGCTATATTTTGTGAAAGGGTTAGTTCACCCAAAGCACACAGGGAAATATAAACTAGTCAACGCGCAAAAGGCGTGCAAAGTTTCTGGGGCAGCCTTTATGGTATTGCATCATATTCTCTCCACTGGAAAGGCACCTTACCCCCAAATTCCACGGGGAGCGTTGCATGTGCACCGCGGTCGACGCAGTGATGCACGGCCATTATAGTCAATGTTTCAAACCCCAACAGCTCTGTCACGGTCCGGTTCAGAAACGTCCCAGAAGTGCGCCTCCACGTCGACTCCTCGTAAAATACTCGGCTGTTCTATTTTTGACACCACCGCAGCCCACGTCAATTTACACGTCCGGAAGCCAGACAGAGAGAATCCGGTCGTGAAAACAGACCAAAGTGAAACAAACTAACTACGTAGTATATTTACACATATAGATTTGGAAGCACCGGAAAACAACTTGAATCTGGCTCAGTTACTCTGCCAGAGGTCACTGCTTGTTTTCCCACAGTGCCAGATTTGGTTTGGATCAGGCCTCATATTGAAAAGTTAATTGTGAGTGACCGGGACATTGTTTCTGGTAAGATATGTTGTTGAGGCTTTTCAGATGGTTTTTTTTTGTTGTTGTTTGAACACCCACTGAGATGACGCTTAAATGATCAGTGTGCCTCACAACCAACAAATTCCTGTAAATACACCTCCTACTTCTGCGCAGTCCAATTATGAGCAAACACTCCCCCTTACCAAATCCAAGGCCTTTTCTCTCTTATCCCTCGATATCCACTAGAGTCACTGACCTGGTAAATCCTCTCTTCCAGGAATATGTCATAGCGGAGGTCGTAATAGAGACAACACAGTCCAAAACATTCCTCGAGCAGCTCCGCTTTTATGAAAGAACAAGACACGAGCAGCAGCTGTACTTCTGATACTCAGAAACTCGCATGTAACATTTAAAAAAAAAAAACTACTGTTCTGTGGTACTTGTTTCTAGATTTTATTGTGTGTGCGGCCCAACCGTGGACAGAGAGCTCCTTGCAGAAGAAGTCTGCTGGTTGTGTTTCGCCCTTTAAACGGAACAATGACTAGCAGAACCTGGCAAACATTATAAAAGAGTGAGAAAAAGTCGTTAACGCATGTTTCTGTTGTTAAGTCATTAGCCAGTCTTTTGTTGGCCAAGAATGATCAAAGCCCAGGGGCCCCATGTATTTATGAGAGTTGGGGGGGGGGGGGGTATGGTAGCCAGTTGCGAGCTTTATGTTTGTGTGTGTTAATGTGTAGATACATTGTGTGTCTTTTTATGTGTGTGTTATCACACAGTTGTGGATGGATGGACTCCACTCAACGCTCCCACAGGATGCCGCGTTTTTTTTTCTGACGTTTTGTGTTAGTGCTGCAGTACTGATGTGTCCTCTGATCCACAGCCAGGCACACAAACAATCGTGTGTGTGCGTGTGCATGTGCGTGTGTGTTTGTATGAGGTGTGGGTTGGTGCATGTGCATGTGGCAAGGTCCTGCTTTTGAAATGTGTTTAGTTTGGACTGAGCGGTTGAGGCAGCAGTTTGCCAGGGACTGAAACAGTCCTATCTGGCTTGCAGAGGCCTAGTGGGGGTCTGAAGTAACTGATCTGAGTTCAGTGGGTGGTACTAAACAGTCTGATCAAGGGGTCAAATCGCTGGTTGGAGCTCCTCAGGACTCTAAGCATGAGATTGTGGATTTTATTCAAATGCCAAGTGTAGCAGAGTCTCAACGACACGTCAAACTGTCTTCCCAAACAGATCTTCAAACAACAAACGCACTCACTTCCTCTTCAAACACATCCCCTTCATCTGCGCTCCAAACCCCCTAAGGAGACTCGAGCGGGCCTGAGACTTCTCGCTTGTCCACCTCACAAAGACTCCACACAGCAAAAAGCTTTTGCGCCCTTTATTCCTGCTTTCACTTCCCTTCATCTTCAGTTTCCTTCCTCTCCTTCTGTCTCTGTCCCTCCTCCAGCCTCTCTCATCTCCCACTTCTGAGCATATGGAAAACTCATTCCGTATTCTGTGTGATAGTCGTTCGTGGGACTGTCCCTCAGTGTTAAGGTGGATATCCGTGTGAGAGTGGAGTCTGGTGCCTCCCTGGCTCCTGGCGCTCTCTTTGACAGAGCTATTTCAGAGCTGTGATACCGGAAAACACACACACACAGTCACAGGCCTGTAAATAGAGCAATGGACTATGATGCCCTTTAAGAAGCTGGGTGGGAAGCTGCTTGGTGGGGATAGAATTTCCGGACTGGATCCAAGACAGGATCCCATGTTGAGTAGATGGAAATGACTCGATGAAGAGGTAGAGGAAGAGGAAGAGGGGACAGGAGGTGACAAGAGACGATGACAGTGGAGATACAGTTATGCAATATCTTTACTAATATTGTTTCTTCTGTATATTTCATGTCTCCAAGGCAAACACACAAACACACACCTAAATGTGTGTCTACTAAACATTTACATTTGTAACTTTCTGTGACACCAAAACCGGTGGAGGCCACTGGTGAGAAGAGAGTGTCTGTCGTAATTGTGGTTACAAAGTCTTAAATCACTGACTGCAAGTTACATCTTTTCTCCTACCTACAACACTAAAATGTGGTTTCTATTGACCCAGCCCATCCTGAAGAATTATGTCCATTCTGCACCTCACGATTCAGGTCCGGTGCCAACATTCAGTGCCCGCTCGGGAAGTAGTTCTCTATGTAGTGGAAAGTCAGGGTGTGGAGGTGGTGTCTTGGCATGTCTGAGTTTCATTCATGCACTGATGAAAAGTGCATTTTTCCAAGTAGTCTACTTAGTACATGCTTGTATTGTACCTGAATATTTAAATTTTCTGCCACTTTTTCTGCACCTTTTAATTGTTATTTTAATTGTTTAAATCTTTTTACCTAACTCTAATTGTACCTTAAGCGTATTTTTTTGCCAAAAAAGAAAAGAAAGAACTTTCAGAATGCTTCAGTGTTGGTGTTCTCATCTGGCGATGGGGGTTGGGTTGGTTGGCAATACCCAAGATCCTTTTCTGACCTCAACCAAGTAGTTTGAGTTGCCCGAACTCTACCAGAATTTTGACAGTCAGCAGCACAGCTGAGTTCAACAAGAGACAGTTATACGCCTGTGGCATATTCATTCAAAATACGATTATTTATTGTTGACTGTTGTTGAATCCTGAAGAGAACCGGTTCAAGAATAAGAGGCCATTTGGTGGCTAAAGCGGTATTTGCTGATCTGCACTCGTCCCAATATTTCCCATTTGGAGCCAGAATTTTAGTATTTCTTAACCGTTTATTTTTTCTCTATGTACTATGTACTACACATTTTATCCCATAATTAATCACAGATGTATGTGCTCTACATCATGTCTGTAACTAAGTAGCACACAAAAAATGAAACAAAATATTATAGGAAAAATTCTGTTAATTGTAAAATATGTTTTTCAAATAATAAATTTAATTTTTTTTAAAATGTTTCAGAGTTTCAGACATGTACAGACGCCAAATCTTACACATAGTGGCAGCACATCTGAAAATACTATGAATCATATAAGTTATGAGTCATTTTCACAGTCATAGGGGTAATTTTGGAAGCCAGTGAAGTCTGTGAACAATGTCTATAAATAAAACAGATGATTGTAACTATAACTATAGTGTACGCATATAGTGTATATATGCATAATGCACAAAATCATCTGTTCTTATAATCATGACCATCCTCTTCCCTGCGTGGTTGCCATCCCATGGGCATGGCTTGGCTCAGGCTGCTCCCCTGAGGTCACCTTATCAGCTCTCCCGCCTGGTGCATCCTATACCTCGGCCTCTGAATAGCCACTACAGATTTTTATTGTTGTAGCGCTACAGCAAGGAAAGCTTTGGAAGTGTTGGAAGTCTGGATGTGACTTATTTACTTGGACAAAAGCCACTTTCCACTGAGGAGGAAAGCATGTGTGCTTCCCTTTGGACTTCAAATAAGTGTGTGTGCACTTCAGTGGATGTACGCGGGAGCCAGATTCTGAGTGTCTGTACCGTAATGCAGTAACGTTATCGCGCTGTGATCTTGCTGCAACACCTCAACATTGTCATGGTGACCCAAAGAAAGGGTTACATCATGCCTGTCAGAATATAATTGGCAGTTCCTAAAGAGCCTCAGGAGACACTTTGTGTCCCAATGCTGATGTGGTCAGGAGCAGAGGTTACTGTGTGCAGAGGTGAATGCTACAATGTGGGAGGTACATCATGTTAGAGAGAGTGTGTGTGTGTGTCACTCTAAATACAGTGTGTGGTAACATGCAGGTCCCCACCATTTGCACCTCACCACATCCAGAGTGTGTTATGAAACAGGATCCTTGACTGTATATAGGTACAGACCAGGCAGGGAAATACACACCCTTCAGCATCCTCATCTGCATCTCAACAGTTCCTGTTTTTTTGGGGGGGAAACTATATCGAGTATCACTAATGTACAAACACATACACACACACCGCACTGCCAAGCAAAGGAGGAAGGAGGGCTGTTGAGAACCTTTAAACAAAAAGACATTTTTAGAAAGGTCCTCTTGAGCGAGGAAACAAAGGGGGGAAGTGACATGACGTCGCACAGGAGGGAATCTGAGGGTCACCGGTCACGCCTATGGAACAGTCTCACACATACACATTCACATGCTCATTTCACACACACACACACACGCACACACACACACATTTGATAAACACAGTCAAGGTCCTTTGCGCTGCTCTCAAAATAGCCGTTTCCTCATCTCCCTACTTATTTGCTGATATTAGAATCATAAGGATGTTTTGTATCCGCGCTCTCTTTCCTTCAGCAGAATCCACAAGATATCCACCGCGTTTTATCAAGGGATGTTTTGATTATCTGTCCTGATCCACCTGTAAACCTGCGATAAACTGTGTTGTAACAAGAGGGGGAACATTATGTAAGTTCCTTCTTAGCCTGCAGAGTCAAGTATTGTAGCGATACTGACTTTATTACCAGCAGATATTAACCTGGGAATGATTATAATGCCTTTGGTTGCACTCAATCTGGTCACTCACGCGAGCCGCACGCTCATTACAACATGTTTCTCTCCAAATGGGATACTGTTGTGTTTACAGGAAGTGTTTACCACACATCTAAGCCACTTCCTTTGCATCTAAACATAGCTCTGGACAAGACTAATGTCCGAGAATAGAACAGAACAGAACAGAACTGTCTGTAATCATTACTCTGCAGATGCTGCTATTGAGGCTGGAATGAAACATTAGCTATATCTGAACTGATGTGAGTAACTTCAAGCCAAACACACACACACTTGTTCAACAGTAAATGCAGTTAGAGCCCACAGCATTGTCTTATATAACAGATGACTATTGATTATTATATATTAATTCACAACAAAGTGATGCTTGATCTGGAAACGTGGACAGGATTGTAGAGGCCAGTCTCTTTCCCATAAACACACACACACACACCTCTCACATCTGGTGTATGTTAGATCTGTTACAGTGTATGAATCTCAAAACCAGAGGGGGTAAAGCCATCAATCATGCCTCCCCGTCTCTCTTTTTCTCTCTCCTCATGACGCTCCTCATGACGCTTGAGGCTACCAAGGGGAACATATTATTTGTGTTTACTGTAACAGTAAAGGTGAAGCTCAAGCCCTATTTTAACCCAAAATAGAACAAACGAGGGGCACTGCATGCTGGTTAATTGTACACAAAGTTTTAAATCACAGTAAGAGACAGTCATCGTCAACAGGGTAACCTGAGGTAATCAGGGTAAGCTGGACTCTAGTCTGACGGGTAAATAAGGAGATTCAGTTACATATGATTTGCAAAGGGCAATACAACTGCTTTTGGGGCTGCTGCAAGTCACACACACACACTCATGGTCATATGCACGACGCATGTGTTTAAGTAGTGCAGACCTAATAACATTTTCTCATTGATCCAGATGTAAGGCCATACTCATCCTAATTCAATATGTGGACAATTCCTCTATGTAATGGTAGACTCAGCTTTGATAGGATAATGAGGGTTTGGAGACAGGGGGGAGGGAGGGTGTAAAATGTAATAAACAGCTACACACTGCAGAAGAGAGTGAAACAATGATCCGTACTTGTGATCACTCTTCGATGGACTTTGCAGTTTGTTGCAGGTTTTAGCATTTTAAGTGAAAGTTATGTTGCACAAGACAAAGGACCCAGAAAATATCATTTTATATGTCAAGAGATTCTCGATATTCAAAGGAAACAGGTCTATCGTTTTGATTTAATTGAAGGAATAGATGCATATCGCTTGTATAGCAAGGATAACAAACTATGAGCACGAACAAAGAGAACAGGACAGGACCAAGAACTGAGCCCTGAGGCACACCACATTTTAAAAGATTTGATGAGGAAACGCGATTCGTAAAACTAAACGGACATAGTATCTCCTCCTATTAGACAGATAAGATATAGATTATGTTTGTGCAATTCCTGATATAGCCTGGTTCAAGACCTCTGAAGTGCTGCCCACGTTTAAGTAAAACAAAATGGGAATTCAGTCTGATTATCAGATCAAATTCCAGATATACCCAAATGCAGCACTGGTCTCAAGCAGAACAGTCAAACCAGCTCACTGAGCATGTGTTTTTGTGATGTCGCCTGCTTTGATGAATGCCAGTGAGAGGCCGTGTGTGTATCAATCTATCAATATTTACAGTGAGTGATCGCAGAGATAGTTAGAGATGACAGAAAGTTGTCTTCTTGATGGTGGTTGGCTAGTATACAGACATAGTTGGTAACTCTGTCAGTCCATTAAACCTCTGTTCTGTCTCTCACTGCTCTTTGTGGCCAAATGTACTGTGTTTTAATATGACATTTGAATCAGCACCTGAAGTCATCTGGATTCAAAGTCAGAATGACCCAAATGCAGGTTCACACTTTGAATGACAGTGATTCACACACAGAAGGACTGTTTTTTTCAGTCACGTGCACCCACTGCACCCACTGGCTTGTGATGTTGACACTTCAACATGAAAAATGTTTCCAAAGCATTAAAAATACATTGAGAAAGTTGGTGTGGGAGCCCTTAAAGACACAAAGGGACCACCTGATGTTTTTGGCAGGCCATATCATGACCTGGGGTTACTGTACCACTACCAGCTAGACTACAGACTAACAACACACAGCAGAACTGACCAGGTAGTCCAGCTGAGCCAGGTGCAGTTATGTTTATGTTCTCTGGGTAATTATGGCAAATATTATTGCAGCCTGCTGCCCTTGACTGTGCTTTGTCGGTGCGCTCAGCTTGGACAACTGGCCAAAGCTCATTCACACAGAGTGGGACCAGTTTAGAAGACGACAGATCCCAGCGGCTCCAGATGATTTGGTCCAGATTATTTAAACACTGTTGTTATACAGAATAAGACTAAACATTCAATGGATTTAACTGCTCAACTGATCTAATTATTCAATTTAAGATATACTGTATATTTTAAAACCCCCTACTCAGGTCTCTGGGCCTTGTACAGTTTGTCCCTTGGCTTTCTCCCACCCTTGCTCATAAGCTCATAAGCACAGGGAAATAAAAGCATGTCTAATCCAATGTTCTGTTGAATTTCTCTCACACACTGCTCACATGCACTCACTGGTAACACAAAGCAGAACATTTTCATGCCCTCACTTGTTGTCTAGATTTCAGTGAGAAAGCTTTTAGCTGGTTTGAGCATCTTAAGTAAATCAGTAAGCGCTATGTTGCACTTTTTAAAGGGAAATATAAGAAATGAGAGAAAATAGAAGGGATGAATAAACAGAGAAAAAAATGACACATAGGAGGACACAGAAAATATAATTCAATACTCAATATGATTGGATGATTACTTGGTGGCTCTAAACTCTCCATAGCTGTAAATGGTTGTTTGTCTCTATGTGTCAGCCCTGTGATGATCTGACGACTTGTCCAGGGTGTACCCTGCCTCTTGGGCAATCCCAGCTGAGATCATCTGCAAACCCTGTTACCCTGACAAGAATAAGCAGGTACAGGAAATGTATAGATGAAAGGGATAGATGCATATCATCAGTGTAACAATGATAACAAATAATCGGTATATGTAGCTTTGGGGGAGTGTGAACGTAAAGAACAAGACAAGACCAAGAACTGAGCCCTGAGGCACACCACATTTCAAAGATGCCATTTCAAAGGGACAGCACATCTTCTAACAGAGAGATAAGATTTAGATCTTGTATGTGCAACTCCTGATGTAGTCTGGATCCTGATTTTTGAAGTACGGGCCACATTTATGATTTTTTCAGGGATCCAAACACTGAAAAGTAAAACAAAATGGGAATTCAGGTACACCAAAAAGTAGCACTGATCTCAAGCTGAAGCAGAATGCTGGACACTGGAGTTAGAACACTCATGAATGTTGAATTTATTAAAAAACATTATTGTTTTTCAGGCTAGTTTGGATCGATGATTTAAATCTGACAGAGTAATAAGAGAGCGTTCACAACTTAATGTATGCTGGTGTGGTTCACCAGCCTATCAGCAGTCTCAAAAAGAGAGATAATTTTTCTGTAATTAAAGATCAGCTCAAGGAAATAGGCAGCTCATGTGTCCTTGACTCTGTGGTTGTACAGGCAGAGGCTCTATCAGAAATATCTGCGTGCAAATTTATTTTTCTGTCAGCGAGGCTTGGCCTCTCTGCAGTCTGGATTCATCACTTCTAATGACAGCATGTGTGCTAGTTGTTATCCACGGGGAATGAGAGCCATGGAACGGGAACAGAGCGTGGTGGGGATCAAAGATGATAAACAGTTATGCAGAGGTTGTTGTAGGTTCATTATTCGTCAAATCGGTGCTACATCTTAAAGAAAACAAGAGCATGTAGCGGGTTCACTTTATTGCATGTCCGTGCTGGACACAAAGAGTGGCGTATCTTTGTGTGTGTCATGACTGAGAGCTGATGGTGTTGTGTAGCTTGAGTTGTTTTCTGGTTCTGAATGCTCGGCTCGTTTTGGGATGGCCTTTGGGGGCTTTATAGCAAGATGAGTCAACCTTGTCCTTTTATGGCTTCCGGCCACTTATTACTCATTTGGATGAGCTAATGCACACACACTGAAAGGAAAACACAAAAAAGCATTCACACAAAGATCCACACATTCATCACTCAAAAGACATTTTGGAAAGAAATTCTTAAATTGCGAGCTAACTGTGAACTGTTGACATTTTATTCTTGATAAACAGGATGTGAAAACCGCTGTTCTCGCCAAAAATCTCTTTTATTACTCAAACACGGTGGTCTCCGATGTCTCAATCAAAATAATGTAGTAATAGCTGCCACAGCGTTCTGTATAGTTCTAATTTTGATTATTTGGCTTCCTTATCAGATGAAATCAAAAACAAGTGTTGCAGTAAAATGCATCTTGGGAGGAAATCTTGAAGATGAATCTGTTGTTATACAAACAAAGTCTTTCAAAGTAGCAATAACAGATTTTTCGGCCACTTGAGTAAAGGCAACAAACCGTCAACACAACGCTGAGATATTATCACCTTAAAAGGTTGTTACAGTGAACATGCTGGCATGCCAATTTAAACATATAGTACTAGCACTAGCACTAGCAGGGGTTTGTACAGTAGCCTAATGAATGAAAGTCCAATATGTGTTTTAATATCTGGTTGTTTAGCCACTAAACACTCCACTACGTTCATCAGCGAGTCGGTAACTGTGTCTGTCTGCCATTTAGTGCAGGGAAGATTGGTTAATCAGCGCTGCATTTGTACATATCTGCAATATTGAACCTAAACAATGGGTACAGGTAAATGGACTGCACCTTTCTAGCCTTCTGACCACTCAGGGTGCATTGACACAACATTCACCCATTCATAGACTCATGGCACTGGCTACCAGAAGAGACTTTATTCATTCACGCCGATGGCACAGCACTGAAATTTGGGGTGCAGTATCTGTGAGCTGGGTACAGAACCGCTAACCTTCTAATGATTGAATGACCCACTCTACCTTTAGTTGTGCACTATAAAAAACAAAAACAAAGCTAAAATGAGTTTCAGGTGATAATTCTCTGTTGGTTCATCACTATATGTGGTCATCTCATACATTTTTAATATAAAAATATTGAGTACTGAAGAAACATCTGCAAATAAAAAAGAATGTAGCCATTTAAGGTGTTTATTCAGTTATGCATGTGTGGTAAAACAGGTGTTCAGAACAGTTTATCCATGTAATCTTAGTCCAATGACATGTTTTTCAAATATGACATGAAAAAATCGTCTTCTTTTGAAGTGTGGGGCACTGCCATTGTTATGACAAAGATGTGTTTTTTTATGTGAAATCCCATGTGTGGGCAATGCTGCTGTGTGCACTACACACATGCACAGACAGACAAATGCACTGATGGCTCTGGTGCCAAAGAGTCTGAGTGTGGTTCTAATGGGGGTCTGAGAGATGCTGAGTCCCTTTAGACATGGTGCTTCACATGAAAGCAAGACTCTTCACAGAAAGTTAAAATGGGAACACAAACAACAGCAGCACACAGAGAGACACTGCGGGACTAAACTAATATCACATTTTAACTAGGATTACACAGGACACTTCTCAAGTGTTGCTGGTTATGACGTCCTGCGGGGCAAGGATCCTCGGCCCACTTTTTAACCCCAGGAGAAGAGCTGGATCTGGAGGCTGGAGCCGACGTCTGACACCCTCACTGTCCCCACCTGCTGAGAACGGCTGGACTCTGTCTCCCATCCAAAATGACACTGCGCCCACAGTTTTGTGCCACAATCCCATCTGGTTTCGATTAAGTTTCTTTCACAATGGAGTGACAGTGTGGACAGTTCAGTATAATCAAAATACATTGCATTCATCTAGCGTTGATCAACGTGTTCCAAGAATTGCATACCTGACTGACGCTGGCTGTTTGGGTTAGAGTTTCAAAGGGGTCAGATGTGACATCAGGTTACGTGCGTGTTCTTGCATCCTCGTAATGTGTGCGCGGTATATGATGAAGGTGTGAGCAGCAGAGTGAAGTGAATGATCGCGGTGCAAAACGTTGACCTCATGTGGCTTTTCATGCCCTTCTTGTGGAGGGTATTTGAAGTTTGACTCAGTCCCTCAGATCTCACATGTGGCTTTTATTTGCACTGAAATACCTCCCAGATCTATTGGCTGCTTTGAAATGGATGTAAACATGAACCTCTCTGCCATTTATCTCAGGCCATTTGGCTGTCTTTATAGTGTCACTGCTTTAAAGGGGCATAGGAGGGTATTTAACTTGTCTTGGAGTGCAGTTATGGAGAGCTGTTTATCCCATCATGGTCTGTGTGTGTGAAAGTGAGTCAAAGACAAAGGGATAAAGAGAGATTTCACAATATTACTAAATTTGTTGACATTGCCCAATTAAGTGAAATGCTAACTTTGAGCAAGTACGAAAAACACAGAACAAATGTGGTTTGAAAATGACTTTTTGAGTGTCCTTGTTCGCTCTCATTCATGAACACTGCAGAACAGAAATTTCCCAAACTTCGTGCTTTGCTTGTCAGTTACACAACACTGCGGTATGGCATGCTGCCCTGTTATTGTTAACTGGCCCAGTCTCCACTTGAGACTTATGGAGAAAACGGCTCCTTTGCTGCAGCTGATGACGGACATGTGTTTGATACTCTCTCAGTCACATTTCTTGGAATCTCCTGAAGTCTGTCAGACCAAATCATATTGAGGCCTTTATCGTTTCAAAAGATCTAAATTGGAATAATTTCTTTGTTGAGTTAGGTCTATCTGGACCACTTTGCATAATCTGTATTTTAAGTTAATTATATCTATAAGTTGAAGCCACAATGCAATGCAATCAAAATCACTCCTATGTAACTGATATATAACCTGGCATTGTATGTAGCATATGTTAAGATATGTTGTTGCATTGTCTCAGCCTTACAATAGTGCACACTGGTAGGGGAATGAGGTTTGCAAGATCATTTGTACAGCATATTTGCAGTGAACCTATTGTCTGCATTAAGTCCCCTGCTGTTTGTGGTGTATTTCAACCCTGGGATACATTCTGGACAGGGAGTGAAAAGAGAGACATCAGTCATCTGAGGAACAAAGGGATATGGAGGTTTTTTTTGTGTGTGTTGGTGACTGAAAAAAATAGCTCGCTGGTCACTGAGTGCAGCTGAAAGATCTGAACTTGCATAGGGTCAAACGTGATCACGTTACATGACTGAGGATGGAGAAACACTACAAAGTGGTAAACCAGGTGGTACCTAATGAGTCTGCAAGGTCTCACAAAACATTTCTCGCTGGAACTCTCCACTTTACCCATCATCACATGAATAATAATTAACACAGGTACAGTACATGAGAATAGTTTCACTTGGTGAGCAACATTCTCCAACAGACGTGACTGGAAGATGATTTTCTGTGTCTACAAGCAATCATTCAAAGAATAGTTTTACATTCTCTTCTTGCCAAGAGTCAGGTGAACAAATTGATACCACTCTGATGTTTGTATGCTAAATATAAAGTAAATTTAGTTTGGCTTGTTTTTCCCAAAGATCTAGCTAGAAAACCTAGAAAATCTGCCTACCAGCACGTCTAAAGCACACGTCTGTTTAAAGCATACAAAAGACAAGGTGTCAAAATGACATGTTGTGTTACCAAAGGTTATATGCTGGACTTTTGATGCAACAAAGTCACTTAGTCAGTTACTTTACAAATGTAATATATCATTAGTGAAAGTAATAAATTACTTTCTGTGTAGAGTAAGGTGTTAGAAGTACAATTACGCTTTATTAGGAGGATGATGATGTTTCATAGTGTGCGATCAAAGCAAGATGAAGTTTATTACAAATGCAGTGGTGGTCGATATTGTGTCGTGAAGGCTCTTCTTTCAGACCCACAGCGGTTACTGTTTAATTAATTAAAATTGCCCACTGATATAAACAATACTGTGATGATGATAACTCAGTAGCCCAGATGTTTTTCATTATGTAAAAGTGCCCCAGCGGAAGTTTGTGCGGATGAATTTAATAAACACTTAATTTAATTTTTAACTCATGTAAAGCATACTTGATTAAAGCTGACAGAAAGAAAATAAAACTCACCAAAACCACCTTGGTTAGTTTTTCCACTGTTTCAACAATCACCAACTCTGGTTTGGTCAAAATAAACTCTTAATTCACAGAGTTTATGTGAAAAATATTCTGGCTCTACACACTGAGCATCTCAAGTATGTAACGCATTATCAACGCGTCTGCTTGGACTGTAAGTAGACACACCGCAGAGATAAAGCATACAAGCAAATAATTCCAGTCAGATTTACAATTATCAAACCCATGAAGTCACTACACGTCCACTCACTTGCTCTCAACATGAGCGTGTCTGTTGGATGCTGCTTCAAAGTTAAGTCTCCACATGCATACAAAGCGGCACGTGGGAACATTTTCCTTGTTAGGTCTCGACTGGAAATATATGGAAAAGGAGATAAAGAAACGGCGCTGCGATGACGATCATTCCCGTGAAGATTACTAATGACTGCATTAAAGCCAAGTGGCTACGTCATATTTGACGTATATTTCTTTTGTTTCACGGCTTCCTTTTACTGGACAGGCAACACCTTAGAATAACATCGCTTTCTCTTGAAAATATGAATACTTTAAGATGGAAACAAGCTGGGAGGGGTTCAAATGTGATGACCACACACTCCTCTTGTACACCAAATAATCAATTACTTCAAATCACTTGATTTATAACTAACCTAAGACTATAGGCCTGGCTCAAAATCTCTACCCTATACCTTCTTGCATCTGTACTGTAAATGGTCTGAAAACCATTACACAGTACAGAATAGAATACATTTCCACACCCAAACTTTATTACTACAGCTTGGTTTAGTTTTGTAGCACTTCCCAAAGTGAAAAATATAAGAAATGTTTACCTTTGATTACTGTATTACCTTCTCTTCTACTGCTCGACTGCCTCTTGGCTTTTAGAAAACAACCCCAAAATCATTTAATAGACCTGATTGGAGAGCCTTTGGGAGGAGAGCTGAATTTACGCCCGAGGGTCTTGGAAAAAGGCAGAGAGAGGGAGAGATGGAAGGATCAGAGCAACAGTAAATAATGTTACAGTATGAATAATGAGCTCCCTCTGTGCTGGGGCCTCAACTAGACTAATGACAGAGACCTGTTTTAGATTAGGTCTTGCACAAACATAAACACACATGCACATATGTGCATGACCCAAAACACACAAAACCATGCACACTCGGGAGGGAGGTCCTGTCAGTTTGGATAATCCGTTGCCCATGGCAAGAAAAGAGCTCTGGGTTCTGCTCTTGGACAGCTAATATAAAATGGCAACAAAGGAGGCAGAGGGTGGCATCACACACTGACCCTTTCCTTTCAAATTGTCCACTGTGTCTCATCTGCTTCCCCTCTGTTGGTCTCAATCTTCCTGGAGTTTTGCTTCTTCTGAGAAGGCAGTAACTCAAACCTCCTTCAGCAGCGGATCATTTTTTCCAGAGGTATACAATATTTGATATATCCACTGTACATCAAACATGGAGCAGGTCTGCCATCTGCTGTCAGTACAGTACAGCTCACAAACAGCCATGCAATGATACAGTATGAATCAGGGTTTATTTACACACACAAAAATCCAGTTTGGTGTTAATATCCACTAATAATGCAAATAATACAATAATCCACATAACTCCACAGAGCTAGCGTCTCTCTACACAGTAGTTTTTCTTTTGTCATAACCTATACTCAACTCAAACTCAAGACGTCTGTTGCCTAAGAGGGCTGGGACATTATTAAAAACAAATTCAACAGCAAATTCTTCATCATATGACAAAAGTGTTGTGACATGCTCTGGTGTTGGGCGTCTCTTCTATTTGTTTAGTAATAAATTAGTACTCTGATTCCAACACGCAGTGTTTTTACAGGGCATCGTGGGTAAACAATCATACACACATACATCTTGGTGGCACAACTGCCACCAAAAATCAGTGATTACTGGAGTTCAATCTAAGCCAAGCGCTGCAGTGATGATTCATGTGCCTTCAGCTGCTTCATCCTTCGTCTCTTCTAGTTGTCCAAGTGGCTCTGACTGTTTGTTGTTTCAGTCTCAGTTCACATCCTCCCCGTAGCTCCTGGCTCCGCTGGCAGGGAGAGAGAGGAAGGCAAAGGCCGAGTTGGGTTAAAGGAGGTGAGGAGGCACCATAACTCTCTTCCTCCCCTCATCGCTTCTCCAGTTTCTTGAATCTGGCCTCTGTAGAGATAAGGAAAGACAGGACTTGATCACTCTTGTAGGCAACGGCTGCTCAAGTCCAAATGCAACATGATCAGGTGACATTTGGCCATCTTTTTCAGCGGCACTGTAGAAATATTTTGCTGTGGAGTCTGTGTCTGTGGTGTCACAGCACCACCTGCTGGTCAACCTCAGAATGCTGTGCCGTATACTGTAAACTGATAGAGGCAGCTGTACTATTATTGGCTGAGAAAGAGACTCACTCAGTATATTCTTGGATGTCTTACCCAGTTTCTTGGAGTATGCGTCCAGTTTGTAAGCAGCCTGTTCAAGCGAAGACACTTGCTCCTCAATCTGATTTATCTGGTCCAAGTACGGCTGCAGGCTAGCATCTAAAGCAAACACACATAACGGCCAAATGAACATGCTGCAGCAGTGGAAATAATGCATGAACCAGGAGTACATGCAGCTATAATGACACTATGTCATGAGCTGCTTCAATCTGAAGGCAGCAGTCACTCACACTTGTTGTTGAGATCCTGCAGGTTACGGCTGATGTTGATGCTGATGTCCTTCATCTCCATGTACTTCAGACTGGTGAGCTTGTTCATGTTCTCCAGCAGACGGTAATCTTCGCACGTTCCTGTAAGGACGTGGACAGAGTATGCACAAGAGAAAAGAAAGCGGAGGGACAGAAATGTAAATAAGAAAAGCAGTAGCGGCCAGTAGCAGTAGCCAGTAAATCAGTGCTGTGATTAAGAATGTATGTTTGTCAAATAAAAACACACGAGAGAGGCAAAGGGGAAATTTATTCAGCTTAAGATAATTCATAGATCTTATTTCACTCATTCAAAACTACACAGAATGAGCTGAAGTGGAATGGGGATGTTTTTACATGTAATTTGGAGATGTAAACTGATGTACCCATTTTGGGAGAAAGTACTGGAACATGTGAGTAAATAAATAGCTGGGCGTGGCGGTGCCTGCATCACCAAGTACTGTTCTGTTTGTTAGGGCACCCAACAGAAATGCCAAATATATGCAAATATGACACAGTCGCTTGCTCATGGTGGAACTATTGGGTCTCTGTAAATAATATTATAAAGAGTCTAGACCTGCTCTGCATGGACAGTGTCATGAGATAACTTTTGTTATGATATGGCGATATCTTATAAAGACCTGTGAGCTCTCCTTGCAGGAAGACGGCCATCTTTTCAAACATATCCGTGCACAGCTCGTTGATGTCGGGCTCTGCAGGCTCCACAGCCTCCTCAGCTGTCTCCACACCACCATCACCTGAACACAGGCATTAGGAAACACAGTGGAAACACAATAAAGTCAAAATCATATGAGAAATTCAAAGGTGGGGAAGTAAACAAAGGTGTTATACCATGTAATAAGCAAAATAATGCAGTTATTGTGTACTACGTTAGCATTAGCGGGCTAGGGAAGCTGCAAAGAAACATGACTCACTATTCGTGTTTGGCTTTTTGGGCACGGCCGCCGGGCTTTCCGTCACAACCTCGGGAGCTTCCCCGTGACTGCTGGAGGTTACACCCGGGTTCGGAGCCGCTGAGTGGGGCGCCGGTGCCTTGGAGATGCTGTCCATAGCTGCGGCGTCGTCGCCAGTTGCAGCCATTTTGTTCCTCCGTCACATGAGCGGAGTGTCACGTGACGTCCGCACGCCCTGCCCGCCACAGCCACCACGCACGACCACCACCCTTTTTTTTTTTCTTTTTTTTTAAACTCGCGCGCATTGCCACGCCCTTATTTGTCTGAGGTCGGAAAGTAACGAACCGGAGGTTTATTTAACGTTTTACGAACGTTACCGCAAGAACCAAAGTAATGCATTTATAACTTATTCACAATTAATTAAATTAATTTTACAATCCAGCTGCTCACATTTGGATTAAAGACTAAAGACGCCTTTAAATTAAATAAATAAATGAAAAATCAAATAAATTATAATACGATTAATATTTTATAAAAAAAAATAAAAAGCATAGGCAACTTACAGTCTCGAAATTAAATAAAATGATAAACGTTTAATTGAATTTGCCTGTATATAAATGTCTATTCCAAAGTATTTTAAAAGGGGTCCTAAGAATTCAATTATATCATATTCCTATCATAAAATTAACGTGTTCTCAGCTTTAACATCTACTGTTTCCATTCTGTATGTTGTATGGAGGCTTCAGGAAAAATAATATAATAATATAATAAAAAAAATAATTGAATCTGACAGTTTAAAACTTAATTTTACTGTTGTTGTCTTTGTTTTCTGACTTTTTTTTTTTTACTTTCAACATTTGCTGTTTCCATTTGGTGACTGCTTTAATTTGAACTCACAGAGTTGTAACAGAAAGGGTGGCTCTAACATATTGTAACTGGTAACTCCAAGTCCAGTCTGTCACTCAGAAAAAGGGTTACTTCAGAATAATACTGCAATAATAGACCTTTCTTTCACAGTTTTATGCCGATGGTACAAAATGTCTGATTCTAGAGGAGGTAACGGCTATTCTTATACCTTCTAGTGACAACTGGCAAGAAAAGTTGACATTGCATGTGTGAATGATGATAATTTATAGTCTACTGTCCAATAAACCTCAATAAAAATTGTTTCTGAGTAAAAATAAATGTATTTAGTTGCTTTATTGTGTGTTTTGATATTTTGATATTACTGTTCCCTAATACTAGCACTGATAAACACACATGTGACAAGAGGCTTATGTGAATTGTGGCAATGAGCTAAAATAATCAAGTCAAGTCAACTTTATTGTCAATATGCCATATGTACAGGACATACAAAGAATTGAAATAGTGTTTCCCTCATATCACTGGTGCAAATAGCAAAATACATAAAATATAAAATATATACAAATGAAAAGATATTTAAGGAAAATACAGCAAATCTAAAAGATATAATCAGTATAAATATGGCAAATATAGAAGGATATTCGCAGTGTATATCTGGCGGTATAAACAGTGAGGTCTATCAAAAAAATAAAAGCTGTGTACAGTGTAACCAGTATCGCAAACAGTTTTTGAATTAATAATAATATTCAATGTTAGTTGAAATATTCATTTCTAGGATATATTTTACAAGCTATCATCATTACTGAAGCCGATTTCTTACACAGAAAAGAGACTAGAGGTAGAAAATATATAGATATACATAGATAGATAGATATTTATTCATAAATTATGAGATAGTAAATAAAAGCTTGCATAACTTTTTTTCCTGGAAAATTGTGCTCCCATACATATTTAAAAGACCCGACAGTGAAATAGTCATTTGTAAGTTGTTGAGTCGTAATTAACCCATTAAAAATCATTAAACGTTTAGTACTCTCCACCATGCGCGCTCCCGCGGGGGGCATGCAGTTTCTTGGCATGCAGATCTCGGCATAACACCTGTGTCGGCGCTGTTGTGGGGGGAAGCCAGATCGTGACAGGCTAGCAGCAGAGGACTGTAAACATGGCGGCGTGCACAGCTACAGGGCTGTGCCGAACACCCCGTTACTATTAAGCCTGAGAGACGGAGACACCTCGAAAATGGAGACCGAAGAGGAGCAGCACATAACCACGCTCCTCTGCATGGGTTTCCCAGACCCCGACGTGATACGGAAAGCGCTCCGGCTCGCGAAAAACGATATCAACGAGGCAGTGGCGCTCCTGACGAACGAAAGCCCCGGACTCGGGTATGGATACGAGCCGATGGAGAGCGGGCCTGCCCCCGGCTTGGGCTCGAGTGGTGAGGGGGAGAACAGCGGGCGGACTGGGACTGGAGGGTTCGATCCCCCACCCGCATACCACGATGTGGTGGATAGCGAGGTAAGAAACAAGCTGCCTTTCACCGGGCATCGCACGGAGGAGCGAGGGAGGGAGGAGAACATGGCTAATTGTAACTTAACTGGGAGAGAGTGGGGCTCGCCCATTTAACTAGCTAAACTTAGCATTGGCTACATGGACCGAGCTCCAACGTGAGCTGTCAGGAGCAGGGGGGGTGAAATTCCCTCCAGTCCTCCGGGACAGGGCATGCCACTGGCTCGTAGTGACTAGACGACTGCCCGCTAACATGAAGCCCAGCTACTTAAATGATAAAGCCAGTTTAAACTTAGAAGCTAACCCAGCTAGCTGCCGTTAGTAGCTGGCGTGCTAACGGCAGTTGGGGAGTTGAACGCGCCAGTAACTGGACCAGGTGTAGCCGCACACAGGCGGTGACTCTGGGGGGATTTCTCGGGGGTTACTCTGGTGTTAGGTTATCGGTTATTTCGGCGGGACAGTTGGTTGGATTTATTCGGTGTCAGGCTTTGCATAGCCAACGTTAGCCTGCCCGCGGTGGCTGACCAACCGTCAACCTTGCACAGCTCCTAGCTCCTGCCGAGATTGCGGCCACTCGAGTCGACTCGGAACCGGACTAAAGGAGAAGAGGGGTTTCGCAATGTCCTTGGCATACGTGGCCATTTTGATCATTCTTCTGTCCACATTTGAGCTATAAAAAAATGTGTCATTATCGTGTGACTTGAGGTTTGTGGTATTTGATGCTTTAAAGGCCAATCACTGGTTCTCTGACAGCCCATGTCAGTAATTCACCCAACGTCTCCTTTCACTTCGTCCCAGTTCTTATGTGTTTATGTGGGGCTGTAATGCCAACCTGCACTGACTGCTCATAAATACCTTTCTGCATACACTAAGTCATGACAGGATCGCATGCACTGACACCTCAAGGCTGTTTGCCTGCAGCAACTTGACCTCAAACCTGTTGCTTTCATGCACTCCCCATGAATCCTCGACGCTGCTGTCAGAAAAGGTGAATGCTTTCTTAGCGAGTCGCAAATGATTTGGTCTGCAAGATTCAGACTGTTCAACGACTTGTTGTAGCTCCTTTGATGGCAGTGAGCTGCAGAATAGGTACAAATACACAAGTCTGGTACCTGTTGGCCATTTCCTTTTTCATCTCAACATTGTCGCTGCTGTCATAGAGTACTACAACAATCACTGGCATTTACGTTATGCAGAAAATAGCACTCGTTTGTAGGTCACTGTAAATAATGACCCTATTTCTGTACATGTTCCAACAATCTAAGCAGGCCCAAAGTGACTCTCGCTCTCACGATTCATTAAATCTCTCCTAACAGCTGCTGATGCCATCTCAACTTGATGTGTCCATATATGAGACACGTGCCGTTTTGATCCCAATCAATCTGTCTAATGAATGATTCATGCACATTTGAGCCACTTTTTCCGGATCGATAGAGGAATTAACAAGTGTCACTCTCACGTCATAACTTCTCTCTATGAAATATGAACAATGAAAGTGCTTTTTGTTCTCTTCCTCTGTTTTGCTGTGTTTGTGCTGTAGAAGGCATGTCATAGGTCTCCGGCTCCATGTTATGCTCCTAAATATAGCCCCGCAGTCTCTCTGACACACACACACACAAACACATTGCAGTTTTTGCAGGGGGGTCCCAGGAGGGCTGCAGGGTGCATAGTAACAGAGTGGCACTGAGTTACCTCATCGTCCTGCGCAACCACACACACACACACACACACACACACACACGCATGCATGGATACTGTGCCTTTGAGACCTGAACGTTTCCCCCTGAAGGCTTGAAGCCCAGAGCGCTGTGCGGTTTACCTGCATGTTTATTCTCCTCTCTGATGCTTATTTGTAGAAGGTTCAGCGTGTTATACACAAAGATATCTGCTGTCACTTTTATTTAGATCAAAGATATCTGCTGTCACTCTTATTTAGATCAAAGATATCTGCTTTTTCTATTCAAATTGTCAGTGAGTTCCTGTTTGGAAATCCTGACTGCAATGAAACGTCTCGTTTCTTCTTTGAACCTCGTGTTTTCCAAGACCGGCGTTGGCTTGGAGTCTCTCTCTCTCTTTCCGTCCTCTCATCCATCTATCTGTCATTTCTAATTTTCTTCGAAAGGGAAGAGATGAAATATGATGCTTCCCTCTCTGCTTTCTACTCCCCTTCCCTCCCTCCTGTTTTCCTCTTCTCCTTCTTTATGTCCAGTCCATCACCGCGTAGATGTGTCCGTATGCAGCACTCAGTGCACCGACTACATTGACCATTATGTATGCTAATGTGTGGAAATGTATTCAAAATGGTAAGGCTTGACCTAGCTATACTTTGCTGTATGAGTATTTACACTGTGCATTGCCCACAGAGCAAATGAGCTGTAATAGCCTCATCATTTATAATGTAGGATGAGCTGAATCCCAGAGCTCAGTCACAGCTCAAGTTTTCATACAAGACAGCAAGTCTCTCTATAGTTACAGTAAACAGTGTAAAAACGGCATGCACGTATGAGCTGCACTGCTTTAGGAGGCAGCTCTGCGGTTAAATCATGAATATTCACATAACTTCATAAATATGTTAACAACTTTATGATGTAAATAATTCAATAATCCTTTGTCTGGCTTCTACCAAACAGACTCATAGAATGTACTGCCACTAGCCATTTTGTGCTCTCGCAGCCATACTGAGCTGAGCGTGAACCACGAATGCAGAAAGGTATAAAAGTTGACTTTGGGTGACTTCAGTTTGAACCTATCTGTTCAGAAAGAAATGTATGATGAGCAGCAGCATCACTTCTAACACGGCAGTGTCATCTCACGAGGCAGGATGCTCATCACATTTGACTGGAGCTCTCACACCCCGTCTTACACATCAAAACGTGTTCACTCAGTGAAACCCTTGAAAACAAGCGCCTGTCTGGACTTGTTTGGAAAGATTCTTTGGGGGAAATTGATGGACAAAAAGATGGAGGTGGAGATGAAGGGCGTACCGCTGAGGTAAAGGACACACTTTTCCAAATGACTGCTGTCCCTCGTCTCCCAGAGGGAGGAATATAATCGAGCATCATCCTGTCTGACGTTCTCATTGCCTGAGGCCCTTTGGATTATCATAGCGTAGAGGACAGTTGCAGTGTCACAAAACAATGGCTGACGCAGGGATCAGCTGTGTGAAATAAAGTCACCCATCGCATCAGGGTTGTAATTTTGACATGTGTGTGTGTTTCCAGAGGAGCAATGACGAGAACGGAAACTGCTCCGGGGGCAGCATGGAGTTTCCCACCACCAACTTGTACGAGCTGGAGAGTCGAGTCTTCACCGACCACTGGTCCATACCGTACAAGAGAGAGGAGTCTCTGGGCAAGTGTCTCATCGCGTCCACCTGCCTCGCCCGGCACGGTAAGGCCATGTTTGTGTGGGATTCAGATCTTCGTTTTTGAAGGTCTGCTTTCAACTAAAATGTTCACCATCTGCGTAATTGTGTGGGCGGCATGTTTTGTTTGGACTGTTGGGTGTTTTTCACATGTTGTTATTTTGGACACTTGTATTACATGGCTCAATCTGGATCCATGTTGTCAAAGCCAATTTCTTTCCACGTTTGGACATAGCATGAATATGTGAATCCAAAAATCTCCCACTCTGTCAGGTCTCGCTGACGCTGACGAGAACTGCAAGCGCTTCATGGATCGGTGCATGCCGGAGGCCTTTAAAAAGGTGAGCAGTGAAGACCCAGAGATCTAAGTGACTGCGCGGCACTTGATTAATTGACATACACTGTCCTGACTTTCCTCCTTCTGTCCGTCTTGTTCGCCATCACCAGTTGCTGACCAGCAGTGCCGTACACAAATGGGGCACGGAGATTCACGAGGGAATTTACAACATGCTCATGCTGCTGGTGGAGCTGGTTGCAGAGAGGGTGAAGCAGGACCCCGTACCTGTGAACCTGATGGGAGTCCTGACTATGGTGTGCTCACTCTCACTATTAATATTTATTTTTTAACAGCGTTCCACTGTCAGTACCTCTTCTACTCTGAAACAGCATATTCCTTCCAATACAAAAACAGATTTTTTTTTTTTTTAATGACCGATATTTTAAGATTGTCAGTAATTGGCTTGTGATGTTAAAATTCAACACAACTTTGTCAAAGGCACTGAGTTTTTGAAGGTCTCGCCTCAGAATCGACCGCACTTTTATTCAGTTACTCTCAGGCAAAGAGGACTCTAGATTTTATTTAAAGACCAGTCAAGACCAAACTACAAGGATATCACCAGTCTTTCCTATTCACTCAATAATGTCTAGTTTGTCCTGCCACAGTTTCATAATTAACTGAGGGACGTCAAACAAAATGACGATGTAAACAGCTGATAAACAATAAAAAAGTTGATTTACAGTCTGTAATTCTAGAGCAAACACCTGTGTGGCACAGAAAACTAAAGGGAGGACAGGCGAGGTCAGGTCGAGGTTTAACCATGAGACCACGAACCAGCAGATGCAAAGTTCCTCCAACAAATCAAACTCAAGTATTTTATAAACGGAAAAAAGAAGAGAAATGAATGTGAAGTAGGTCAGTTGTGGGTCATTAAAGTTATTTGTGAATAAACATTAAGGTAAGGCGGAGAATTAAGTAGAATCAAACAGCCTGTCTTTCTAAAAGAAACGCTTTGTGTTGTTAAACCTGAATTGCTCCCAATAACCAAAAACCATTTATACCTTTACAACCAGTGTGTTTATGATGAAGATGCACCAGATTGATGCATTAAGCTTTAAAATGTGCAACAAGCTCCTAGAAGGTCTGAGGTTAATCCACCACAGTCTCAGAAAATCCTGTGTGGAAACACTGAATCACTAAACATGCAGCGTCTGATTTTAATTGTTAACATCATTACTGTGACTGGAAGTAAAACTTCCTGCTTTAAATGAAACGAATAAGTTGACTCATTTCAGCCGTCGCTGCCCTCCTTCACACACACTCGGAGAAAGTGATCGTGTCTGTCTGGCAGGAGAACTTTCTGTAATAAAAGCACAAAGAGCTCACCTGCAAAACAGCATCCAAAAGAAAACACACAGCGCTCCGTGAAGGCTGCGAGGCCTGAGCCTCACCCAAAGAGTGGCGAATATTAGCTACATGTTAGCTACCTAAGTAGGCTTTATACCAGTGGTCCCCAACCACCAGGCCGCGGACCGGTACCGGTCCGTCGATCAATTGGTATAATTAACTATTTCCATTCCATGTATTATCTGAGTATGGACGATCTTTTATTTTGAAAAACATTTTATTTTGAGAAATGATCACTTTCTGGGTCACTTTCGCGGCGTAGCGGCTTAATGCTTTAGTGTCTGTGTCTGACATTACATGGTTGAAATGTATCAGTAGTATGTATTTAATGATCTGTGTCTTTGTTCTCATTTCCAGGCCTTCAACCCTGACAATGAGTACCACTTTAAGAACCGCATGAAGGCCTGTCAGAGGAACTGGGCTGAAGTTTTTGGAGAAGAGGCCAACATGTTTGCTGTCTCCCCTAGCAACACATATCAGAAAGTAAGGGCAAACCCTTTTGTCTTAACGTATCACGTGTGCCAGTTTATGCCGATGCACTTGCAAGTATATTAAAGCGGTGCTAGTATTACACACTTCCTTATTAGCCTCTGTTTACGGATTGTGGTCATGTGCGGGGGTAAGACAAATGAGTGCCTCAGTGTTGTGTAACTGAGCCACAGGGGCTCAAGTACAACATGTGTGACTGACATGCAACAGCTGTCAGAAAACTTTGAGCATGTGTGTCACAATAACATGCAATGCCAAAGCTGAAAACATATTTATCTCTTTCAGGAGCCTCACGGTTGGCTGGTTGATTTGGTGAATCGAGTGAGTAGTGAGCAGTCACCCTTATTTTGTCTCCACGTGTTCTAGTTGTATCATTTTTTCCTCATCTGTCTCCCGTCCTCTTCTTTTTTTTTTTTGTCCAGTTTGGAGAGTTGGGAGGGTTCACTGCCATCCAGTCGAAGCTCAACGCCGACGAAATTGAGATTGCTGTAAGCGTAAGATCTTTTCTTTCGTCTCTTTGCCCTCCTTACAATTCGTTGGATGTATCTTTAGAGTGATGAAATAGTTCCTGCTCTTGTGATGGATGAGAGAGGCGCTGTAGACAGACTTTGAGACAGCGTATACAGGCAAAAGGTCACCATGTTTACTCCGACCACTCTCAGCTGCAGGGTGCTGAATGTCTCTTTCTCCCCCCTCTCACTAATACTCACTTACACACAGACACACTCTCTCATCCTCCCCTGTGATGTTTGAAATGCTCTGTTGTGTTACGTGTTCTGAGGCATCCTTGTACTGATGCTTCCTTCTGGGAACCTGGCCGGAACCACAGCAGTGCACAGCCATTGATTCACACACACACACACACACACACACTCTGTAGCCATTAGCATATTAATAAGGTTACACTGATTGCAGACCACTGTTGCACTCTTCAGCAGCAGTAGGAGCTCAGGAGTGCAGAGGGTGTAAGCTGTAAGATACCAAACATACTCCTACTAAGCACGAGAGAGACTGAAAGTGAAAGGAGAAAAGATAATGGGAGGAGTGCTCCCTACGTTACGGACTCCCAAGGGTGACTCATTCATTTCTGTGCTTTGAGCAGGAAGTCAAGTGCAAAGAGGAGGAGGAGGGGCGGGAGGGGGGGGCAGTGAGTGAATAGAGGAGGAAGGTGGAGGAGACAGTACTAGCTGCTCAGAGACGGCCTCGGAAGCAGACATGGAAGATAGCCAGAACAAAAAGAGACAGGAACTATTCATGAAGCTCCCGTGATTTAGTACTGAATGACAAATGACAGCTGGGCTCTGGTATTGGAAACTCACCCTCACATCTGTTTACACTCACATGCAGCAGTGAAAAACACAGTATCAGTTTTAAACACTTGAGTCTGACCTCTGGCCTAAACACTCAAATGGAAGAGGAGCATCTTTTGTTTGTGTAGGTCTCCTTTGATACGTGACACATCTGCGGGTGTAACAAGACGCGCTGTGTTGACACTCCTACAAAAAAACACAGACGGATAATTCTTGTGATAGTTATTCATACTCAGCTGGTATTGATAAGTTGATTTCCCTTTCAGTTTGTGTCATGTCTTTGTTATTCTGTCTCTCTCCACTCGCCTACACAGAGTGTGTCAGCTCTGGTGCAGCCTCTTGGAGTCGGTGCAGAATACCTAAACTCCAGCCTCGTCCAGGTGAGCCATCCTGTCTGCACAAATCATAGTACACTGACTCTAATCTGGTTATTTGTATGACCTTTTTTCAGTTGGTTCAACAGCTGCTACTTTCTATATTCTCCTTTTTATATTCACATCTTGTTCCAGCGTTGAATCATCACTTGTGTGTTGTTTACATGACCCCTGGGCCCCATACTGATTTCTATGCTATTTTTATTTGCTGTATCCTCTTACTGTTTTGCTGCTGCAGTGGCCCATTTTCACCACAGGGATCAACCAAGTTTCATATTGTTTTTCCTAGCCCATGCTCGATCCAGTCATCCATAAGATGATCACCTATGTGCAGAACCTGGAGGAAAAGGACCTGAAAGACAAGGTAGTGTTTATGATTGTTGCATCGGGCTTGTTTGTATGTTGCTGCTGGGAAGCCAGTGAGGGATTCCCTGTTTGCACAGACCGATCTGCAGGACAGTGTGAATCTTTTGTTGTGAAATTGGATACATGGGAGCAGTTTAGTTGCAACGGTTTAAATTAAATCCTTCAGATTTGATTGGATTGCTCAACAGTGGACGTGGCCCAGCTAATAACAGCACAGAGTCTGTTGTAAGTCTGCCTCACCGGTATTGTTAAATTAGGAGGAGAAAGAAGAAGACATGTGTACACAAAAATATAAATAAAGTTTTTTTCCCACTGATATCTGCACTCACAGCTTCCCATCATATCGCTCTTCCAGCTGACAGTCAAAGCAGTTTCATACAACAGGCAGGGTTAGCTAATTACCCCAAATTATATTTGATGAGATAAATTTATGTATAGGCTACTATTTAAACATATTGCACAAAGAAAAAATAGACAGTTTGATGGAGAAAAGTGTATTTATTTTACATATTTGGTACATAACAAGAGATAAGTGAACAGTTAACACAGGGACACAGAATTAGAAGATGTTATAACTCAGTTGTTCGTCACTTGCTTCTCTCTTTAGCGTCTGGTGAGCATCCCTGACCTGCTGTCGGCCATCAAGCTGCTGTGCATGAGGTTCCAGAGGGAGCTGGTTACTGTGGTGGATGACCTGCGGTTGGACACACTGCTGCGCATGCTCAAAACCCCCCACTTCTCTACCAAGATGAACTCCCTCAAAGAGGTCAGCCCTCACAGGAGCCCAAACTAGACAAAATGACTTTTTCTGGGTGTTTTAATCAGGTTTTAATCTCGTCTTGCTCTGTTTTTCTCAGGTGACAAAGTTAATAGAGGAGAGTACAGTGTCTAAGACAGTGAAAAATGCCATCGACACTGATAAACTTTTGGACTGGCTCGTAGAGAACTCAGTCTTATCAATAGCACTGGAGGGTAAGAAAATATATCACTTCCTGCCGCAAACCGCCTGCCAAATGGCTTTGCACAACACTTGGACGAACAATTAAACTTGTAACCAGCTTACAAAGGAGACAGAAATGATCAAGCTTTTGGCCTGAGGTTCACAGCATTCAGTGTGCTCATTAAATGTCTCTTTGTTCCAGGAAACATTGACCAGGCTCAGTACTGTGAGAGAATCAAAGGAATCATTGAGTTATTGGGGAGTAAACTGTCGCTGGACGAACTCTCCAAGATCTGGAGAATACAGGTCAGCACCAGAAACCGCCACAATCATTTGTAGCCACTGAACTGAACTGTTGTGTACGTAGAGTTGCTGATACTGTAGGTATTCGTGCAAACATTTATCACTTTGACGGATCTCCATTGATTCTCGCGTGGGAATTTCAGGCAGGCCAGTCTTCAACTGTGATAGAAAACATTCATACAATCATCGCCGCTGCTGCTGTGAAGTTCAGCTTTGATCAACTCACCCACCTCTTCGTCCTCATACAGAAGGTCAGTGCTGTCTCTGTGACATTTTGGGAATAAATTCACTCACTGGAAAGTGGCCATTGTTTTTAGTATTATTAATAAAAACCTGTGTGCATGATGTTTTGTAGAGCTGGGAGGTTGAGAGTGACCGCGTCAGGCAGAAGCTGCTCAGTCTGATCGGGAGGATCGGCAGAGAAGCTCGCTCTGAAACTACCACTGGAAAGGTGCGGTGTGGTCCTTCATCTGCAGTATATGAAGTTTCACTGTTACAGTCTGAATCATCTTGCACACTGTGTGCGCCTCTTTAGGTGCTGGAGGTGCTGTGGGAGTTGGCTCACCTCCCCACCCTGCCAACCAGTCTAGTTCAGCAGGCGTTGGAGGAACACCTGGGGATTCTGAGCGACGCCTACGCTGTCAAGGAGACCGTGAAACGCAACTACATCATTAAATGTATCGAGGACATTAAGAAGGTGAGGACAGACATGCTACAGATGCCTGGTGGTGTTTTTGCGGATGTGGGGGTCAGGTGTTTTTTTGCAGTTTAAGGTCATAGGATAGGGTCTAAGATATATTTATTATTTTGTTAGCTGTTCCTCACTGACCATGTTAGAAGGAAAGACTACATCGGGCCTCAACATTTTTCTGCTTGCTGTGACAGTTTTGTTCTAAAGTTAGCACGTCCTTGTCAGCGCTGCACATTACCCTTCAACTTCGGTTGGTCCACTCCCATCTGAGTGTCAGAGCCAAACAACAATCGTCTACCACAAGTTCATGTTTTATTTCAAAGAAAAAGGTCTGATGTTCCTCTTCATTCAAACGCTCTGACCGCAGCAGAAACATTGGGGACACTCCAGATTTACTGTCAATCTAGCATTTTGACACACATTATGATAAATCATCAGCTCTTTAAAGTAGAATCTTTCACTTTGGTTTATTTAAAGTTATTAACAATATGTCTTTCACTTGAACCTTTCCCATCAGCATTCATTAACAGTTACTAAACAGTTTATAACACAGTTATTAACATATATAAGTGTTTATTAATGTAGATGTGGACTGTAAGTCCTGTGTCTGCTATATAAACAGTTATAATAATGTATAATATGTTACATGTTATAAGTTGTAGTTGTTGACAAATACAGTACATTAATAAACACTTCCATGTGTTTTTAGGTGATTACAGCTACACTGTAGCGTGTAATAATTAATTATAATGTTACCAGATAGTCTTGATATATAAATGATGAACGTTAAAAGAAATAAAAGCCTACGAATTAATGTGTATTTTATATTTAGTTGGACTAGTAAACTTCAATAACTTTACAGGAAAATAGACTGCATCCAAAGTATCCATAAATTATCATTGGTAAAGGTTAATAATAATTAAAGAATCTGTGTTTTCTATGCTTTTCCGACTGTGACAGGATGTCAGAATACTCTATTTGACTAGTCACACATAAAATGTCCTCCTCAGCCTTCAGTCCTCACGTGTTTTTGGGTGTATATACACACTGTGCGTACAAATGTCCCACCTCAAATGAAAATGTATGTTTTTAGACTCACACTCAGGAGGACAGTAAAGGCAGCGACACTCAAAGCTCATTTCTTACGGGCACTTGGGGCAAGAAGAAAGCTAACTCTTTGGCCAAAGTAAGAGAAGAAGCCCCTTTAACTCACAACTCCACTGACCAATCTGTATCCAATCTCACTGCTTCACGCCTGCCAACCAATCGCGGAGGAGGGCTTGACCACAAAGGGGGTTTTCATTGGTCACAGGTTGATCATTTCACACTTGATTGTTACATGAGGTAGTTTAACCAGGTGTACGTTAATCTTCTGCTTGCCTCACTAAGAGGGCTTTTGGCACTGACTAATGATTACACAGCGGTGGTGATCCTGTCCTGGGTGAGAGCTGGCTCAATTAAGCGAGTGATTTTTATCTGCTGGATGAATGGTCAGCTTTGGTGGAAGTGCTAACGCATTTACTCATGCGGATCCAATCAGAGCCTTGGATAAATAAAAGAAGTACATGTTTGATATTTGATTTGGACTTTAAAAAGAGAACTCATTTAAAACATTACATTTGAACAGTCTTTGGACTCTTTGCCGTTTGTTTTACATCCCTGGCTCTGATTTGCTTTCTCGTGTTCACGCAGCTACAAAAACAGCAGGTCTGTGATGAGAAAATCTGATTAGTAAAGACCATCACAGCCCTCTGTTTTTATAGCACGTGCGTGTGTGCTCATTCTGCTTTAATGGATATCATTATCTGGTGTGTGTGTGTTTGTGCGCGTCTCCATAGGCTTCTCAGCAGAGCAGTCCTCAGGCAGTGTGGGTCGTTCCTGCTCTCCGTCAGCTGCATGAGATCACCCGTTCTTTCATCAAGCAGACCTATCAGAAGCAAGACAAGGTGACACAAACGAAACAAACATCACCCAAAATGATACATTGTACAGTACAGTGCAGTGTTACTATGGTAACCTTTCTTCGCCTCCCCGCAGAGCATCATCCAGGACTTGAAGAAGAACTTTGAGATCGTCAAGCTGATCACAGGATCCCTCGTAAGCTGCCATCGCCTGGCTGTAACCGCCGGGGGAAACAACGGCCTCTCAGGGTCAACTCTGGTAGATGGACGATACACCTACCAGGAGGTTCGTCCATGCCGGATCTTCTCTCACGAGCTTTTGTCTTCTTAAATTAAATATCAGGAGTAGCAATAAAAAGTGACTGACCTTGCGTGTTGGTGCTTGAAACATGTCTCTCTGAATCTTCTCTTTAGTATCTGGACAGCCACCTGCGCTTCATGGCCTTCTTCCTCCAGGAGGCCAGCCTCTACCTGGTCTGGAACAGGGCCAAAGAGCTCTGGGAGTGCCTGGTGTCGGGGCCAGATGTCTGTGAACTTGACCGTGAGGTATGAGAACAGTTATGCAAATGAAACCTTGTCCTTGAACGTTTGTTTGTGATTAGAAGCACCTTTCTCTGGATGACTGCTCAGGAGGAACAAACACACTGCAAATATTTGCAGCTGACTCCACCCTCTTGTTTCTGTTAGAGCCGTGTTCAAGGCAGCTGCAAAAACGTACATTAAACATACATTTGAATAAGCTGAGATGTATTTACTTTGCAATGCAAAAGTTGAGAAGTGTTTGAAAAGTTTTAAACTCTTCAGCATCTGTCTTTTGACTAAACCTTATGTTCCTCCATGCTGTTTCTTGATGCCCTTTGTCAGTGATTGTCGGTGTTTTGAGCAAAACATACAGTCAGAGGAGGCCGCCTGTCCAGATCAGTAGTGTTTGACTATACTACGGTGTAGTTTTAGTGTTGATCTGACTGATTCAGCTTGTTGCACTGACCCTGAGCACACTTCCTCTGTCCCAGTATGCAGTCTGCGTAGTTGCAATGCATATTTCAGTGCACATGTTTACATTTTAACTAAGAATAGCGTCTGCAACATCTGCTCCTCCTCAAGGAGGCCCTGGAGAACGCATAGCTCGGAGCGCCTCAACTATCCAAAATTCATTTAAATTAACTAATTAAACGTGGTATGTTTTCAATGTGCGCAGATGTGTTTTGAGTGGTTCACCAAAGGACAACATGACCTCGAGAGCGACGTTCAGCAGCAGCTCTTCAAGGAGAAGATCCTCAAACTGGAGCCTTATGAGATCACCATGAACGGTGAGAGTCTGCAAGGAGCTGAACAGCTTAGTTCATAAATAAGTATGTGACACAACAGTTAACATGTTTTCTGTCCCTCAGGTTTCAATCTGTTTAAGACGTTCTTTGAGAACGTTAATCTGTGTGACCATCGCCTCAAACGCCAGGGAACTCAACTGGTCAGTCCACTTCTTTATCTGTCTTTATTTTTTAATCAATGACATGCCACTGATGCACTGATAATATCTGTTGAGGTAAATCACATCTTGTTTGACCTTTTTTACGTTTAAAGCATCTCATGGTCTGATTTCAGTGTGTGGAGCGCCTTGACCTGGCAGGGATGGATTTTATCTGGCGCATCGCCATGGAAACCCCCGATGAAGAGATCGCCAATGAAGCAATCCAACTCATTATCACATATAGCTACACCAACCTCAATCCCAAGATGAAGAAGGTCAATATACGTGTGTGTGTGTGTGTGTGATTATTGTGGCCATCATGTGTCTCATTATCTGAGAATAACAGTGGGACCTAAAAATTATTGTTATTTATAGGAGTTTATTGTGAGTTGAGGCGTTGGACAACAGGAAAAGAATAAATCCTCTGTAAGACGTGATAAAATACTATTAAAACCTGAAATCAAGCAACTTCTTCTTCTTCTTCTTCTTTCAGGATTCCGTGTCTTTGCACAAGAAGTTTATTGCTGATTGTTATAAGCGACTAGAGGTAAGGAGCAGAATATGTTACCGTTACCGGAGTGATTGTTCCATTTGACAGAAATCAGCGGCTGACATTTCACTTCTGTTTTCTCAGGCAGCCAGCTCTGCCCTGGGCGGGCCTACTTTGACACATGCTGTTACTAGGGCAACCAAGATGCTGACAGCCACCGCCATGCCGACTGTGGCCACATCTGTACAATCACCATCCAGGTACAGAGGGGGGTTTGGGTAAGAACATGGTTACTAAACCTACTAAAACATGTTTAGTGCTCCTTCTGTTGGGTGTTACTAACTAGGCTTCATGGAGTAAATATGTACTTAACTACTAAACACACTTTTATCAGGATTGTTGAAACTTGTCTGCTTATTTCCCTCCTCAGATCAACTAAGCTGGTTATAATCGAAAGACTGCTGCTACTGGCTGAACGCTACGTCATCACTATAGAGGCAGGACTCCTCTCTGTTTTATTATATGTTAATAATATATCATGAAAGAAGGGGGATTCCTGAAAGCAGCATCTTGTTTGAAGATTTGTGTGTGTGTGTGTTTCCGTGTAGGACATGTACTCAGTTCCTCGCACTATTCTACCTCACGGGGCCTCGTACAATGGACACCCTGTTACTCTTCACATCACCTACGAGTCAACCAAAGACACTTTCAGCTTAGAGGTACTGTAAGACTTTTCCTAGCGCCCTGTGTGACACACATTTGTCGTGTCGAGTTACATCTACAGAGAAAATAACCTTGCCGTGTGTGTGTTTGTGTTGTGCAGACCCACAGTAATGAGACAATAGGAAGTATCCGGTGGAAGATTTCTGAGCACTTGAGCTGTCCGGTGGATAATGTCCAGATCTTTGCCAATGACAGTGTGGTAAGTCGTCTGTTCCTCTTTTTGTCTTCACAGTGTAATTGTACGTGTCGTTCCTTCATCTCAGTATTTTACTCCTCTCCCAAGTCATGAAGCCAGCACACATTATAGACTACAAATCAATGCACAGTAAATCTGTCTAGGCAGGGTGCCACCTCCTCTTTGCTCAAGCAACCTCAATCCCTGTTTTTCTTCTTCACTCTGTACCGTCGCTGCTCCTTCACCATGTCTTAGTTGACCATGAATCGGGACCAGAAGTTGCTGTCCCAGCTTGGCTTCAGCGATGAGCAGAGTCTAACTGTGAAGAGCTCGGGCACCGGCACTCCCTCCGGCAGCTCTGAGTCCTCGGCCTCCGCCTCCAGCAGTTCCAGCTCGGCCGTCTTCAACTCAGCCTACGCCTTGGAGCAGGTATCAGATATGACTGTACACTTACAAAGCTGTGAACACACTTAGGCTTTCATCAGTTCTGACACGCTGTCTGTGTTTTTCTGCCTCCAGGAGAAGTCCCTGCCCGGTGTGGTGATGGCTTTGGTGTGTAATGTGTTTGAGATGCTTTACCAGCTGGCTAACCTGGATGAATCCAGGTAAGTACAACCTGTTGACAGCAACAAAGAAAGAAGTGTATATTTATCAGCAGACTATGGTGTCATTGTGATGCCATCTGTCTGTATATAGAAACACAGCAACAGCCTCTGCTACACACCACATGTTTATCTGGAGACATGATTATCTCCTGGTGTTATTCATATTCATATTCTAATTAGTGCATTAATTACCAAAGTTTTCCACTGGTTAAACTTTACTGTAACACAGTGACTATGACATGACAGCAGGCAGCTGAAAATCAGTTTTCATCATGTCTTTTATTTATTTTGAATCTTCAGGATCACTCTTCGTGTGAGGAAGCTGCTGCTGCTGATTCCAACAGATCCAGAGGTGCAGGATGCTCTCGACAACTTTGTTCCCAAAGAATCCAGCGTCTGGAGCCACCAGGTACGTCAGACTGTCTGACTGTGAACAGTTTTCTTCAAGTGGCTGAACGTTGAAGCTCTCTGCCTTTCTGTTCTTCTATGATGCCTTGTCTCTCTCTCTCTCTCTATTTTCTAAACTCTGCTCTTGTGTCTTCTTCTCTGTAGAAAACACTGTTCCAGGGTACAGGCTCTCGTTCTCCATCTATGTCCTCCAAGCAGCAGCACCAACCCAGTGCTGCTTCCATTTTAGAGTCCCTCTTCAGATCCTCAGCCCCGGGCATGTCCACCTTCAGAGTGCTGTACAACCTGGAGGTACACACGCATGTGAACCTCTTAAAACACATCATATTCCACTGAATGTTGCCTATTCTCAAAGTTTAAAGTTACTTATTGTGACATCTTTTCCCTTCCTGTCTGTGTGTTAGGTGTTGAGTTCTAAGCTCATGCCCACATCGGATGATGAGATGGCCAAAACCAGCAGCAAGTCCTTCTGCGAGAACTTCCTTAAAGCAGGAGGCCTCAGGTAACCGAGGGAACGGAGCTGTCAAAGAAAAGGGTGTCTGCTGTGAGCAGACTTGTCATGCTTGGCACTTATATAAAGTGTATAATTTTATCCAACATGCCTTACAGTATTTTTACCTTAGTTCTGACATTTCGCTGTGTTTCCTCTGCAGTCTGGTGGTGAATGTTATGCAGAGAGATTCAATCCCATCAGAGGTGGACTATGAGACCAGACAAGGAGTCTACTCGATCTGTCTCCAGCTGGCCAGGTAATGAAATGCCTCTGATTAACACACACTCACGCACATTCAGGTTCACATACCATGTTAGACTTCATACTCCCTTGGCCGTGTTTGCAGGTTTCTTCTGGTTGGTCAGAGCATGCCTGCCGCGCTGGATGATGATGTCATCAGGGACGGCGAGGCGCTGTCGTCTCGTCCGTTTCGTAACGCGGGACGGGCCGGGCGACAGTTGTCTCTCTGTGGAACCCCGGAGAAGTCCTCCTACAGACAGATGTCTTTGTCCGAGCGCTCCTCCATTAGAGTCGAGGAGATCATACCCGCCGCTCGTGTAGCTATTCAGGTATTCAGAGCAAACACACTTACACTTCCAGAAGCTGACCAATAAATCAGCACCAACATTGATTTTGTAATTTTCCTCTCCTCTCTTTTCTAGACCATGGAGGTTGGTGATTTCACCTCAACGGTGGCCTGTTTCATGCGCCTGACCTGGGCAGCGGCAGCGGGGCGATTAGATCTGGTCGGCAGCCCGCAGCCAATCAGAGAGACCCACAGCTCTCTTCTGCCGCAGGGCGTCCGCACTAGAGTCAGCAGCACAGGTGACTCAGAAAACATACTTTCATCCTGACTGCTAAGCAGTGTGATAATTATCCCGTCCGACTTCATTCCTGATTTGTTGCCAGCAGCTCATGGTCGAAGGATTTTCGATTCCGCAAACAAAAGGTTAAAGAGACAAAAGTTAAAGAAACGAAAGTAAAACAGACGTTCTGTGTGTGTTTGCAGGAAGTAACTGCAGCTCCAGCAGTGAGGGTGAGACCACGCCAACAGCTTTGCATGCAGGGATATGTGTCAGACAGCAAAGTGTCTCAATCAAAGATGCCATCATCGCTCGCGAGGCCCTGTCACTGCTCGTTACATGTCTGCAGTTACGCTGCCAGCAGCTATGTAAGACTCATGCACGAGTACAAGCACACTACAAGCATGATTATTACTGTATATTTCCATTAATAAATGATAAATGTGTACATTTTCTTTAGTGTGAAGGTTGTTTAATTGCTGTGTGTGGTTTCTCTGTCCAGGTTCTTTTTACAATCTTCCCTCCGTCAATGACTTCATCATTGATATTCTTCTGGGATCTCCCAGTGGAGAGGTAAACAACACCCTCTTCTCTTTGTGTGCACAGAAGAAACACATCCCAAACATTACAGTGTGCGTTCACACTCATAATCTCTGCCGCTTGCTCCGTCAGATCCGTCGTGTGGCTTGCGATCAGCTCTACACTCTGAGCCAGTCTGACACTTCAGCCTTCCCCGATGTCCAGAAGCCCAACCTGTTCCTCCTCTCGGTTATCCTCACTGCTCAGCTGCCGCTGTGGAGTCCTACGTCTGTGATGAGGGGGGTCAATCAGAGGTAATCCAACAAGAAACACACACACACATACAGATGACTGAAAACTGCAGCAGAGGTCTTGATGTGTGTCGATGTTGCTTTTTTTCCCCTCAGGTTGTTGTCCCAATGCACTGAGTACTTTGACCTAAGATGTCAGCTTCTGGATGACCTAACCAGTAAGCTCTCGGTCACTTTTATCGACACTTACATGTGAAGTATAGCGTCTTTGTTCAGCCATTAAAGGTCAGTGTTTCTCTCCGCCTCCTGCAGCTTCAGAGATGGAGGTGGTAAAAGTGAGTGCAGCCACCATGCTGGAGGACGAGATCTCCTGGCTCGACAACTTTGAGCCCAGTTGGAGCTCTGAGATGGAGACCAGCGAGGCGGACAACATCCTCCTGGCGGGACACCTCCGCCTCATTAAGACCTTGCTTTCACTGTGTGGCAATGAGAAGGAACAGCTCGGTGAGCACACGCAAACAAACACGCACAAACTTCGGCACTCATTTATCGAGTTAAGAACTCTTACATGTTAATGTGACGATATGTAACTTTCTTCTTCAGGGGCGTCTCTGATCCAGCAGCTGTTGGACGACTTCCTGTTTCGAGCTTCGCGCATCATCATCAACAGTTCAAATCCCACGCCCTCCCCGGCCCCCAGCCATGACTTCCACCCCAAGTACGGCGTGCTAACCCTGTCCACATTTTAAAAAGACTGATTTGTTCTTTTTGGTGCAGTGGACAAACCTCTACCCTAACAATTTGTCATCTGTCATCAGGTGCAGCACAGCCAGCAGCAGGCTGGCAGCTTACGAGGTGTTGGTGATGCTGGCAGACAGCTCTCTGTCGAACCTCCGGCTCATCACCAGAGAGCTGATGTCAATGCACCACCAGTCTGATCCTTCCCTCTACAAGGAGTTTGATGTAAGACACAGGGTGAAAAATGAAATTTCTTACAATAATATCTGTTGCTGTGTGTGTGAAACTAACTCTCTGAGTCTCTCTCAGTATCTGCCCCCTGTGGAGAGCCGGTCGGTCTCAGGTTTCGTTGGGCTAAAGAATGGTGGAGCCACATGTTACATGAACGCTGTGTTTCAGCAGCTCTACATGCAACCTGGCCTACCAGAGGTACATGTGTTTTCTGTGTGCTGTTTACCTTCTGTAGTCACCAGAGGGCATCTGCTCTTTGAGTTTCACACAGTGAATCCATTAACCATGAGCGTGTGTGTTTTGGTTTTAAGGCTTTCCTGTCCATTGAGGATGACACCGATCAGCCAGAAGAGAGCGTCTTCTACCAGGTCCAGTCTCTGTTTGGCCACCTGATGGAGAGCAAACTGCAGTACTACGTCCCCGAGAACTTCTGGAAGGTAACACAGGGTTCAGTCTGTCTGTGAGTTAGAGATACAGTGATTGTAACACACTCAATCTCGTGCTTGCAAGGTCAAGGCATTCACAAACGCTCTGAGGTGTTTCTACGTCTCTTTCTCAACAACACGCTCAATCAGGGAAAAAGTGCACTAATCCAAAAATCAGCCACCTCCACCTATAATGACGCTACGATTGTCTGCACCAATCAAGGAACCGTAGCGTGTACCGAATCCTGTTTTCTTTGCCACAGAAATGGAGTTTAAGTGAGAAATAGTACAACACTACTGTTGCTGCCTCTACATTTAACAGTAGCTCACCTGTTAGCCTGTTGCCAGGCACCATCAAAGAAATCCCTGAACTCCCATCCAGTGTTTTCTTGTTGTAGATTTCTCTTTAGTAACATAATAACCTCCTGTGGTTGTCGTAGCAGATCACTACAGTGTCATATGACTGAAACAGTTTATTAACTAACTGTTCTCCACTTTAACGTTTGTCCTGTTTCAGATCTTTAAGATGTGGAACAAGGAGCTGTATGTAAGAGAACAGCAGGATGCTTATGAGTTCTTCACCAGCCTGGTGGACCAGCTTGATGAACATCTCAAGGTAAAACTGCTGCGCGTACACACACACACATCATCTTTAAATGAAACGCATATTAGTGATCATTTTTTGTTCTGATGATGTGATTAATGATGAAACTCCCCTTCCACCAGAAAATGGGTCGAGAACAGATCTTCAAAAACACGTTTCAGGGAATCTTCTCCGATCAGAAGATTTGTAAAGACTGTCCTCACCGGTAAGCGAGAATTTTCTCTCAGACTTTTGTTTCTTTTTTTTTAAACACACACGCTCGCAGATGTTTGAGTTTTTTTGTTTTATCACACAGTTACGAGCGTGAAGAAACGTTCATGGCTTTGAACCTCGGAGTGACGTCTTGTCAAAGTTTAGAGATCTCCTTGGACCAGTTTGTCAGAGGAGAGGTGCTAGAGGGCAGCAACGCCTACTACTGTGAGAAATGCAAGGAGAAGGTGTGTATGTAGTGTTTGTGCTTGTTTTGATTCTGCCACGCTGACATCATGTGATCTTACAATGTGTACATGCGTTCACAGAGGACCACGGTGAAGAGGACGTGTATCAAATCCCTGCCCAGCGTCCTCTGCATTCACCTCATGCGCTTCGGCTTCGACTGGGAAAGCGCGCGCTCCATCAAATACGATGAACAGATCCGGGTACGGACTATTTTCTGATAACCAGATCACTAGGATACAACTCTAATCTCAGAGATGTGAATGTGATTTAATGATTTCTGTGTCGTTGGCGCACAGTTCCCCTGGGTGCTGAACATGGAGCCTTACACCGTCTCTGGAATGGCTCGTCAAGATTGCAGCACGGAGGGCGGCGAGGGGCGAGGCGATGGGACCTCAGGAGGGTCGCCAAGGAAGAAAGTCACGATCTCTGAGAACTATGAACTCGTCGGAGTTGTTGTTCACAGCGGTCAGGCGCATGCCGGACACTATTACTCCTTCATCAAAGATAGACGGTAAGAGACACTGCAGTCAGACATTCCTCCACTTCTCTCTCATTTAAGGGGTTAAACTGAAACTTTGATGGTTTCATGTGCTCACCAGAGCGACGTGCTGCTCTCTGATTGTATTTTCCAGCTCCCACTTTGCATGAAAACACACCAGTGATTAGTCGGGCACATTAATCTGTTGCTTTAGCTTTCCAGGCAGATTTTAGAAGACCTCCTTGGGGCACATGAGTGCAGCATCAGACTTTGTGTGGGCTGTCCCGGTTTTAGTTAGTAAGCATCTCCAGATGTCTGGCTCGGGGAGGCAGGAATGCTCACTGTAGAAGTGGAATGTAAAGAGACCACAGGAGTTAATATTTGGCACTCTCCTCTCACTTACCCGCTTGTTCCTATCCCCGCTTAGGAATCACAACAAAGAAAGTTTGTTCTCAGGACGCAGATCAAGGACATTAGACACATTCTGGAGCTGCTCTGAAGTCATTTCTTCTTTGTCAGTGAGAAATCTGTGTGTGTTTAGATATTTAGACAAATCAACAGATAGACAGGGCTGTGTACAGGTGGAGACTATGCTCTGGTGGCAAACCTGCACTGCAGTATGTTATGTAAGACTGTAAACTGTTAGGTGAAGCCAAAATGTCTAAATCCAGCGAGAGGAAAGATCAGAACATTGTGTACATGTTGAGTTATTGTTTATTCAAGCATGTGCTGAGTTTACAGTGTCCGATAATTGATTTTATCAGCTGATATCAGCTTATCGCAGACATATTTGCTGCTGTTTTCTGATGTAATGCAGAAAAAAGATGCTTGTGGTAGTAAATTGGTGTCACCGCAAAGTTTGTCCAGGAGAGTAAACAGCGATTTAAAGTCCTGTGTCAAGCAGCACAGAATAAGAGAGACGAAGCAGCTGTTATTAATAAATTCATTTTAAGAAAGCAGCCTTCTGATTACCTTTGCAGTCTCCTCTGTGGACAATCTGCATAGAAAAGGTTGTTGTTAATTGGTGCATTTTCCTCCTCTAAAATCAGTATCACTCTCCAAAATCTCATATCAACCTGAATCTTAATCTTTACCTCTCAGTGGGAGCGCCCGCGGACGCTGGTACAAGTTCAACGACAACGTGGTGGAGGAGTTTGACATGAACGACGAAACTCTGGAGTACGAGTGCTTCGGTGGAGAGTACCGTCCCAAAGTTTACGACCAATGTAAGCGGCGCGCAAAGACATAAAGATTCCCCTCAGACGTGTGTTATGACGAGGCAGAAAGTTGATTTGTGGTCATGTGTGTGCAGCCAACCCGTACCCGGATGTGCGGAGGAGGTACTGGAACTGCCTACATGTTGTTCTATCCAGAAGATCAGTGACCAGAACTCACCCGTCCTGCCCAAGAAAAGCAGAGTCAGCATCATGAGGCAGGAGGCTGAAGACCTTACACTGTGAGTGAACCCTCCACATACACCCCTCATCATGTATCAACAACAACATCATCATCATCATCATCATCATCGTCATCTCTCCTGTGTTTCCCAGGTCCGCCCCGTCCTCTCCTGATGTTTCCCCACAGTCGTCTCCTCGCCCCCCGAGGGCCAACAACGATCGCCTCACCCTCCTCACCCGCCTGGTTCGGAAGGGAGAGAAGAAGGGCCTGTTTGTGGAGAAGATGCCTGCCAGCATCTATCAGGTAAAAGTGGCATGAACCTACGAGCTGTGAGGAACACGGAGATCATACTGAAGAAACCTTCTCCGTGTCTGTGAAACACGCGGGTTCATCTCTCCGTTTGTGTTTCGTGTAGATGGTGAGAGACGAGAATCTCAAGTTCATGAGGAACAGAGACGTCTACAACAGCGACTACTTCAACTTCGCCCTCTCGCTGGCCTCCGTCAATGCAGTACGTGCTTCCACTGTTTGATTTTGCTGATTCGTGTGCACACGAAACAAACTGAAACATTTTCAGACGATCCATTTCATCGTCTAATATTCAGCAAACTGTTTTGATTTTCTTAAACCATCTTTAATGTTGTTTCTCTCCACGCCATAATTGCCTGTTTTCCCAGTTTGATCCCATGAGTGCCTGTTGATTATTCAAAGATTGGGAGTGTGATTGGGTGAATTATATGTAATGAAAGCGCCACACTGGCACTAGCAGGGTACTTGAACACATCATTTATTTCTGCACTCTAAATAACTACACGACTGTTCATCACGGAAAGTCACACAGACGACGCAGTGACGAGGTGTGTGTGTGTGTGTTTGCGTGTGTGTGTGTTACAGACAAAGCTGAAGCATCCAGACTACCAACCCATGGCCAAAGAGAGTCTTCAGCTGGCTGTTCACTTTCTGCTCCACACCTACCTTCACACCAAAAAGAAGCTCCGGTATGTCCACACCTCAGTCAGTAACGATGAACATCCCAGCGCGTCAGACTTGTGTTAACACCTGTAATCTCCTGCAGGGTGGACACAGAGGAGTGGATGGCCACGGTGGAGGTGTTGCTTTCTAAGAGCTGTGAAGCCTGTCAGTGGATGGTGCAGTACCTGGTTGGACCGGAGGGACGAGAGATCACCAGGTCAGTGCTCAGCTGCTTAACACACACATCAGAGATCACATGTATCTCGGACATATCGACACTGGATGAAGGCACACTGCGTCCAGCTGAACCTCTCAGCCCTTCTAGCTAAACCAAAACTGACCCTTGCCCTTAGAAACTTAGGACTCATGGTCCATGATCAGCTGACCCTCTCTGATGACGTTGCCTCTGTTTCCCGGTCGTGCTGCTCCACACTTAACACCATCAGAAAACTCTGACTTGATTCGACATGCTACCCAACTCCTGATACAGGCTGCGGTCATGACGCGACTCAATAACCGTAACGTCCTGCTGACGGGCGTCCCAGGCTGCACAGTGAAACTCTTTCAGAATGTGGCAGCACGCCTGCTCTTCAATCATCCCAAAAGGTCACGTTACCCAGCCGCTCACCGAGCTCCAATGGCTACCTGTAGCTGCCCACGTTAAATTCAAATCACTAATGCAGACTACAAAGTAGTCTCCGGTTCTGCACCCGCCTATTTAAATGCACGACACCTGGCTCTGCCACTTGTATACCGAAGGGAATCCAAACTTTTCTCGTCTGTTGTCTGCCGTTGGTGGAACGTCCTACCAGATCAGGGGCATCCCTCTCTGCCTTAAAAGACCCAGCTCTTCAGAGAGCACCTCCTCTACAAGCTCTACTAATAACTGAACACGATGAATCTTCCACCTCTGCAGTCACAGTACTTAGTGCTGCACTAACGTCCTTGTCTCACTGTTCTTTGACTGTTTCCCTTTGTGCAAGTCTCCTTTGATAAGCGTCAGCTAAACGACTGAATGTAGATACATACTGTGCCACCACATGAGACAGCTATTTATCGTAGTCCGTTATATAACATCAACTCTGTTGGTTTCCAGTGAAAAAGCTCTGACTTCAGCTGTATGCAGTTCCTGTTTGCAGGGAGCTTGGCCCGCCTTTAATCACTGCAGCATTTTTGTAGCTGTCCTGGTGATATGCGATACGGACTTGGCAGCGCGCGGCGTTGCTCCTTCATTCTAATCAATGCACATTGAACTCTCTGACCAGGGTCAAATAATTCCACCCCGCTAATGCTGCAGTACACACACTCACTCCAGCTTTGTAAGTGTCCCTCAGATCTCTGTACTATGTTCTAATCACGCAAGCACAGCGCCCGAGTGCTCTCGAACGTGCTTATGACTGCTCTGATAGCAGGAGTACTTAGAAACACAAGTGCATGCGTGTGTGGTTTGCTCACTGAGTGGATGCTGATTGGCTGAAAGCGCAGGTCAGTCTCGCTGTGGTATGTAAACGTATGTTTTCGAGAAAGCCGTCGTCTTGCACAACTCCGCGTTTAAGCATGGGGTGATCAGCAGGTCCTCAGACATGATTGGTTGTTGAGCATCAGCCGTTTGGACAACACGACACGCCGGCCTCCTTTACATACCACCCACACCTTCCCACAGAGAGGAGATACAGAGTGTCTGAAGGCCAAAAAGATGTTTACACTTCATTATCACACATTCAATTCAGATTCTTGCCTCACAGGTTCAATCCCCGACACTTTGCTCATCGTTTACAGCACTGATATCGATTATAAATATTCCTCCTCTGCAGGGTTTGTCTGTTGGAGTGCAGTGTAAGAGAGGTGAGGGTGGTGGTCGCATCCATCCTTGAAAAGACTCTGGAGAGCGCGCTCCACTTTGGAGACCCGGGATTGGACAACCTCACCGACGCCCTGCTCTCCTTACTGGACAAAGACGTCCCCGAGAATGTGAAAAACTGTGCGCAGTACTTCAGCCTCTTCAGCAACTTCGCCCAGAGGGTAAAAGACCACCGTCCAATAATGACATTCAGACTCTTCTGCTGTTTCCAAGAGTCCGAACGTGAAACTAAATGACGGCCTCTCTCATTATTTTGTCTTTCTCTTCGCTCTCAGGGTTGCGGTCCTTGCCAGTTGTTGTTGAAACACTCAGCTTATCGCCGGATGCTTATCTTCCTGTTGGGACCCAATAGGCAAAACAACCAGGTAGAACTGAGTGATATACAGTGTGTAATAGTACAGTCTGCAACAATTCACACCACAGTGATGAGCTACCTTTGTTCTCATTGTCCCTTATGAAAAACGCATCGATAAAATTCTGCCTAGTTTTATTGTTTTAAGAAGTTTTGAGCGCAGACTTGATTTTAAGATGTAAAGATGACAGTTTGTTTCTTGTCAGTGTAATCCATTCAAATCTTCCTCCGCGTGTCTCGACAGAACCGGCGGTGGAGTCCGGCTCAGGCTCGAGAGTTTCTTCACCTCCACAGCACTCTGGCTCTCATCACTCTACACTCTGACCTCAGCCCACAGCGGACGCAGGGTGAGATCCCAAAAAATCAAATCCAGAGGGTGGCAAGGTTCATGTTTTTGTCTGACCCACTTCTCATCGTTCATCTCTCACCTGTTGTAGCTCCAGGAGGATTTAAACTGCGTCTGATCGGCGTCACTTCCTCCAACTCGCTCCTCCCCCTCCACGCAGACATCCTGGCCTCGCTCTTCACTCCGGAGGGACAGCCTTACCTTCTGGAGGTAACAAACAAAGCAGACAAGTCACAGGATGTCGAACTTTGTCAGAACCTCTCTGACTGACCTTCCCTCTTTGTCTGTGTGTCTGTCCACCAGGTGATGTTTGCCATGCGTGAGTTGTCAGGTCCTCTGTCTCTGCTGATAGAGATGGTGACCTACAGTTCGTACTGTAACGAGCCTTTCTCCCTCGGGGTGCTGCAGCTGCTCAAGGTAAAAAAAAAAAAAAGCTTCAAAACCCGTCAGAGCGACTAAACAGACGTTTAGACAATGTTGTTAAAACCTTCCGAACGCTTCGTGTCTCGCAGACTCAGCTGGAGACGGCTCCACCTCATGAACTGAAGAACGTTTTTCAGATGCTGCAGGAGCTGCTCGTGAGTGTCAGCCCTGGGTTAACTCTGTGACCCTTCACCTACTGATCTGAGTTCAATACTCATCACTCTGATGTGATAACTAACAGCAGTTCAATCTTTCCCATCAGGTAATGGAAGACCCCCTGCAGACCCAGAGACTGAAGTATGCCTTCGAGTCAGAGAAAGGCCTTTTAGGTACACCCGAGTGTTTGTTCAGTCTACAGTCTGCATGCAAGCTGCATGGTAATTGTTGTGTTTGTATTAAATACATTTAAATCTAACAGAGTGTTTCTACTTCTCAGCTTTGATGCACCAGAGCAACAACGTGGACAGCCGACGCTGCTATCAGTGTGTGAAGTTCCTGGTCACATTGGCCCAGAAGTGAGTCCACAAAGTGTTAGAAGAAGTTACATTATTTTTGCAGATAAACTGAGAAACAGAAGTCTGAGCCTCCTTTTTTTCTTATTTTCCCATCAGGTGTGCTCCAGCCAAGGATTACTTCAAGGACTTGTCTGGTCACTGGAGCTGGGCTGTGCAGTGGCTGCAAAAGAAGGCAAGCCTCTAAAATACTGTTGCATCACACATTAGAGAAACTGACAAGAGAAAAACATATATACTTTTTAATTTTCCCGTCTGCTCACAGTATCCTATTCTCTCTCTCTCTCCCCTCAGATGACAGAACACTACTGGACTCCACAGAGTAACGTCTCCAATGAAACATCCACCAATAAAACCTTCCAGCGTACTATCTCTGCACAGGTACACACCGAAACAGAAACACTGATATGACCTCTCCGCTTCCACCACCAACACTACACACACACACACACTCTGCTCACTTCTGTTTCATTGTGTGTGTTTGTCTAACCGTGCAGGATACCTTGGCCTACGCCACGGCGCTGTTAAACGAGAAGGAGCAGTCTGGCAGCAGTAACGGTTCTGACGGCAGCCCGGCGAATGAAAACGCCGACCGCAGCCTCCGGCAGGTAAAGCCCTCGGCTTTCAACAGCCGCTCGGCACAGCCAGCTTCTTAAATGACTCACGGCGTTACAGCAGCTCATGCTCGGCTCGCGCCGGCCAAAAGGAGAAGAATGGAGCAGAAATGGAACATCTCGTCTGCTTCATGTCAGGAGCTGTAAAGGCGGTTTGTTACCTCCCACATTTGTTATTAGCTGCTCCATTCTTCTCCGCAGCCCTGCTGTGTCTGACAGCAAGCCCACGCAACACAAGAGTCAGACTTGTTCTGGCAGAGCCGTGAATACGACAGACACACACAGATGTTTTATAGAAATTTTAATCCCACTGTCACTGCTTGGCACGCTGATGCTTCACGGTTTGTTCCGCCACGTGTTAAAGGCGCCTTGTGTCTCTCGCAGGGGTCGGAGTCTCCCATGATGCTCGGCGATTCGAAGAGCGATCTAGAGGATGTTGACCCCTAGCTCTTCCCGAACCAGCAGGATCCCTCCGAGAGGAGAGGCGGCTCACAGCTCCGAGGGGGCCAGCCAATGAGAAAGGGCTGCACTTTTTGCCTCTGATTGGTTTTTCCGGGACATTTATGACTCCACAACAAAGCCAATCAGACACACTCACTTCTCTCGGTCGCTATGGCAACAAAGGAGCTATGAATAAATCATAAATTACTTCCTTTCAGAGCAGCCAAGGCGATGATGGAGATGCATTATCATTAAGGGCAGCAGAGTTGATTACAGTGGGAAGTGCAAGAGGAAAAAAAACAGGAAAAAAAAGAGAAACCTTCCACAATCACGGATGACTTCAGTTTATCCTTTTATTCATTCATTCACTCAGAATGACAGCAAAAGGTGGAGGATGGGTTTGGGTTGTGTTTTAACAATTTTCTGCTCATATTTGCCAATGTATCTACATAGACATATTCATATTGTAAAGATTTGTTCCATAGATGTAATTTCAAGTGTAAGATAATATTTTAAAGTCTCCTGTGCTCTTCTCCACAGCCATGCAAACTTTGCGAGAGGTCACGTTTGATCCGCTCTAGAGGAACTCGACACACATACGTGCGCACTTGTACAGCAACACCTCCGACACACATATGTGAGCACTTGGGAGGCAGGTGGGGTTTAAGTATGCACTTTATAGTCCAGCCCAGTCTATCGTGACGTACAGCAGCCACCGGTCGGTTCCTCTAGAGCTCGTGTTCCTCCTCGTCTTTTGCTTTTAACAACTTTCAGTGCCACTTACACAGACACATGGAAGCCCTGATAGCGAGCCACTCCGCCTGTGACTTAACCTTTCACCTGCGTCACCACAGTGTAGCCACGGGAGGCGGAGGTGGGGGGGAGCGGGGGAGGGCGCAGCAGAGGGCAGGCCCTGTCCTCGAAACGGGACAAGTCTGTGCCCCTTTAGGAAATCTGAAACAAGAGTGCCACGAGCAGCACTCTCGCTCTTCTTCTCTTCTTCTTCACGCTGTCAGTCAGCCTCGTGTGCTGGATTTTTATTCTTCTCATCGCTCTTTTTATTATTATTTTTTTCTTTTCCACTTTTCTTTGACTCATTGGAGAGAGAGAGAGAGAGGAAGTTTAGGGACTCAAGCCTTATGCAAGAAAAAGCTGATCTGGAAGCGCACGGATCAGTTGTGGTGGGCCGTCGGTGCCGACTGAGGGAGGAGCTCAGGAGCATATTTTATTTTTAGGTGCCAAGGTTACACACACACACACACACACACCCTCATACGCAAACAAATAATTATACAATATGATAGAACTTGTGAGAAACATGCAACTGTGTGTCACTCATTCACTTCAAACAGGTCCTCCTCGCCTCACTGTTACCTCTGCTTTATCAGGTTTGATTTGGGTTTTTTTTTTCTTTCAATGGACTTTTATTTTGTTGGGTTTGTTTTGCTTTTGTCTACCTTTGGAAACACACACACAAACACACACACACACACACACACAGGAGCTAAACCCAAATGTAGCTCTAGTTTCATACGAGAACTGCGTACATCCATCACCCCCAACACCACCAAAAATCATCGGGAGACTTGAAGTGCCTTAACCTCCCGATCTCCCCTCCCCTCCTGTCCGACCTCTCTGAACGAGGAGGCGGGTTAACATCTTGCTCCACCTGTCCCCGACCGTGACACGCAACCGGTGTCTCCTGTGGTCAAGCAGTCACGCTTGTAGGAGTGCAACAGGGCTTCTTCATCACCCCCACCCACCCATTAGACCCTAAATAATACAGGGAAAGTGTCCTCTGTGTGTTGTGACAAAGGATTGTAGGAGTGTAACTGTTGGTTGTTGATTCTGTGTGTGTGTGTGTGTGTGTATGGGGTGGGGGGGTTATGGGAGGGGATGGGCGGGTATGGTGTACCCTAAATAAAACAGGGTGTAGGTGACAGGACAGGGTTTTGGTGATGTTTTAAAAAAAAATGCTGCTTCTTTCCACTCTGCGCTCAACGCAGACACACTTTGTAGATTCACGCTAGGTAGCCACACTTTTCACTCACGACGACATGAAGCCTAAACTAGCTTAGCATCTCAGCTTTAACAGGTTAATGTTTACAGTGTGGGGACCTGCCTATTTTTTTTTTCTGTTGCGAGTCGTCATGTGATCAGTCCACTGAGGCTCTCCTCAAAAAAAAAAAAAGCCTGAGAAGCAGGAAGAAGACGCCCAGCCCATTTTCCTCCCCCCGTTCTCACTTAGATGTGGATGTCACGTTTGCATGTGTGGCAGTAAGCGGTGTTGAAGTTTTGTCTTTTCCTGTGTGACAGAGGGAAGAGAAAAAAAAGCAGCCTCCTCCTCCTGTGTTGTTTGCTGTGTAATCTGGTCATTAGCACTTACTGTCACAAACATTACACCCCCACGTCTCTGTGGCTGGTTACGCTGTCTGACGATGGAGCTGCATGCAGTCTGTGCCAAGCGATACATGACCAACATGAGTCGCAATCAGCCAAGAGTGTCTCCTAGGTTTGCCCCACTACTTGCAACAACAACATCACCACAACAACTTTAAAAAAAAAAGAACGAAAAACTCAAAAAAAAAAAAAAAAATCTTTTGTTTTAATCCTGGGATGCAGGGAGGGACGGGGAAGGTCGCGGGGTTCGGGATCGGCATCTGTACAGGTTTTTACTGTCATTCAATTTTGAGAATTCACTTCTGCCATCGCAGGATTCTGTAATGCATGTTAAAACTCAGTTTTAATTTGTACATCAGAGTTTGATTAAGGGGAAATTTGATATAAAATAAACTGGAATGCACAACCTTTTGTAAACATTGTTTTATGTATGTTTACAGACTTGTCAAATTATTCCTTACAAAATGTTGGCGCAGCTTCTTAAAGGTCCGGTGTGTTTGATTTTAGTGGCACCTTGCAGCAAAATGAACACTCCGCCACCTCACACACACACACACACACACACACACACACCAGCTGTGAAACTCACATAAAAAGCAAGAGTCCATAATTTGTCTGTTCTGGGCTTCCGTACAAATATGGTGGACTCCGTGGAAGAGGACCACTCTCTTTAAATGTAAAGAGCTCATATTAAGACTGCCAATAGATACTCTTAAATATTACACACTGGACCTTTAACTTATATTTTCATCTCACTTTCCATCATTGTCTGGTTATCTTTACCAAAAAAAGGGTGACAAGAAACATCAGTGTTGAGGTTGGGAGCAGACTCCACCTCTTTATAAATGTGTCTTTGCAGCATTATCGCATTCGTAACTTGTTCCATCTCACACAGTTCCCATGTTGTTTTTATAAGTCAGGTGTTTTATGTTGTTGGCCCAGTGATACATTTAACAGCAGCTCACAGGACTGTTTGTAACAGATACATTTTGGCTCTCACTTTTCTCATTCCAACTTTCCATGTGAGCTCCCTCCGAATTTTAGAATTGCTCATCAGCTGTGCCGCCCTGCAAACCTCCCTGCAGATATCTAATGATGCGCCTGTTCTCCTTTTACTTGTGTGCTGTCGTTTGTGTTCATCCGACGAAAAGTATCTATCACTTCTCTAACTTCAGGCGCACCTTAATTCTGCACCTTTTCTTTTTTTTTTATTCGCACCGAGCGGCCGCTTCATTGGGTACACCGGTACAGTCCACTTCAACAACTCTGACAAAACTTCTACCTTCATGAAGCTCATGATGTTTCAGTATTTGTTGACGCTGTCAGAGAGGTGTTCATTTATTACATTTACCAGGGAGGTTGTAGTTTCTAATATTTTGGTCACCCTATTTGCATACATGAGAGAGACAAAATATTAGAAACGCCTTTCGGTGTATGTTTTCTAAGATGAACTGGTCATTCTTTAGATAAATACTAAAATGAACGATGAGATGAATTCCATGCTGCATCCATCCTGCTGGTTTCCATGCACGCCTGGCTCACTGTCACGTTGTCGTGGGACATGTCCTCCGTTGTGTGAGCTCTTCAAGTCACGATGTCTCCTGTGAAGAAGGCCTGCTGGACTCAGTAATCAGTTTAGCCCTCCGCTCATCACGATAAGTTATGATATCCTCATTTTCTGGCTTATGTTCTCCTTGATGAGACATCTGTCACAAAGGGTTGTATCATTTAGCAGTAATGATATCAGATATCAGATATCAGTCCATTCATCAGAGCACCGCAGCTGGCAGGGTTGGATTTATCTCCCCGTGGTGCTCTCCATGCTGAGGTCTGTCTGTTTTACCATCAGAGCTTATTGTTACAGATTCACTGGATTGATTAGCGCTGTGATTTTTCTCCCTCATTTATTATTTTTTGGCCTGAATTGTGGAATCTTAAAGCGGCTGTCACTAAACACAAAACAAAGTGAGCAGAAGGTAACTGTCTTATTAATCAGGCGTCTAATCAGGCTGATTGCACTGCGCCTCACTGAGCCTCCGCGGCTCTTCACCTGCAGTCTGAACATAAAGTTTGTGGGGAGGTGTGTCTGACTGAACTTCTGTGTGTGTTTCGTTGTGACAGTAGGAAAATCATGGTTAAATAATAAAATGAAAGATGTCTGAATTCAATTGAGTTGCTTCAGTTAGTTACGTGTGTTTCTTCTGATTTCATTACTTATGATCAGAAATGAGTCGACAACTTTGCAAACAGCCAAACATCAACACAAGACATGGCAGCCAGCTAGCATTACTTACTAGTCCAACAGCAGTCAGCCCAGCTCGGCATTTTGTTTCACCAACAACTAAAACTCAGTCCCAGATTTATTCTTGTCTGACGACAATCTTGCTCAATCACTCGCTCCTTTTCTCTCTTAGCTTCTCCTATCAACATCCTCTTTGGTCTTTTCTCCTCTGTCATTATGTTCACAAAGGATGCTGAGCCCGGTTACATTGGCTGCTTGCCCAGCTCCTGTTCTGGCACGACACCGGCTCTGAAAACCTCCTCTTCTCAGTGGTGCAAAAACGAACACTCTCCCCCGGTTCTCCGAGCTTGCAGCCCGGCTAACAAACTGAGTTAACTTTAGCTCACAGCAGCTACAGTTGGCAGTCTATCGGGAAACTCTGTAGATCACAGAGAGGTTGAGGCGGAGCAGCCGGGGTCTTCACTTGGTCACGGTCTTTAAAAAAACATTATAACCTGTCAGATTAATATACAGGTCATGATTTAAAACATACAGGTCACATTTCGTGTCCATGTAAGCTCTTTTTATTATAATCGTTCTGTAAAAGATACAAAAATATTTGGTTACATTTTTCAAACTGTTTAAAAAATGGCTAACAAGACGTTACTAGACAAGGTATTGTACTGCATGTAGGTCAGGCATTAATACAATACATGTGCTTAATCTTAAAACTGCGACACAAATAGCTTCACAGAACCACGATTAGAGAAATATCAACGTGCCACACATCCGAGTGGAGCGAGACCGGATCATTGAGGACTTGTGGTGGCCTGCTGCTGCTCTGGTGGCGTGACGCGACAGCAGACAGCAATGCCTGTTGCCCCATCAGCTCCTGTGGCGATGTGGACGTGGCAACTGTTGCCCTTAACAACCGCCCCCAAGACAGCCGAGCTCTGAGAGGCGGCGCTGCAGTCCGTCAGAGTCCAACCGGAGGGGCAGGACACCTCGACCTGCAAGAGAGCAGCAGCAGTGAGGTCAAAGGGTCGAAGTCTGAGGCGAAGGTTTGTAAGACTCTTCAAGATGTTTACCTCGTCTTTATCAGCTGACGTGTTTTCCAGCACGTGACACTCCAGAGATGGAGCATGGCAGCACACGGCGTCTGAAGTCACGCCGTCTTTCACAACGCACCGCTTGCGGTCACCGTGATGTGGACGGGAGCCGGGCAAGATCTCAGCTTTGGACCAAGAAGTGCAGCCTGGAGGGGGACAAACAATAAATGAGCTCTTTGACCATACGTCAGTGAAACAAGCACTGAACTCAGCCTTCACCCAGGAATGAACGAGGAGGACTATAATATAATCTAACAAATCACTGGAGTGCAACAGCCTTTGACAACCCTCCTGCACGCAGAGCTTCCATTTATGCCAGCATGGAGTACATTTTTCTTTCAGTGATTGCCATAGTAACTAGCATAACTGACGAAGATGTTCTCAAGGCAGCCATATCAAAACCTTGCACTCAGTTAAAAGGATGGTTTCTATACAGAACGATCTTTGAGTTAGAAGTTTGACTGGTTTCATCTTCTTGTTGAGAGTTAGATGAGAGCAGTATATCATCTTTATGGACGTATCCTCCTCACTCATTTCCATGCAGTTCCTGAACCAGCTGAATGCTTTAAACTCCAGAACATCAACACCAGCTGGTGTGCAGCCGATTGTCCCTGTGACTTACCGGTCAGGTGATGCTGCCGGCCGACGCACTCTGCATCTTGCCCCGGCTTGGCACTGGTGTGGATCTGGCACTGCAGACCACCGACCACACAGCAACGAGCCACAGCGAACACACCTTTACCTCCCGGACCGTTGTAGGCGACACACTCCATCTGCCCGTTGTTCACCTGTAAGCGCTGTGATTAGACGGTGGGCTGCACACGGAGGTGTTTTTAGTGAGAACGAAAGGTCGGTTTGAACTCACAGTGATGGTTTCTCCAGCGTGGACACCATCAGGAGCGTAGCTGCTGCAGCTCATCATCTGCTCCCCCTGACTGACAGCGACTGATGGCCTTGTCAGTACTCGTGACCCCTGACCTCTCTGACCACACTGACCGACACAGCAGCTCCACATCTGCACGCCCAACCAGGCACACAGTGTGAACTCCTCACAAATACGGTGTGTGTGTGTGTGTGTGTGTGTGTAGGAAGAAGTGTTGTGAGTCTCTAACCTGTGCTGTTGTCAGGAGGCATGGCTGCCACCAGGTTTGGAGTAACGAGACGATGCGTGTCGGTCAGAGACAGGAAGTTGATCGTGTTGCTGATGGAATAACGCAGCATCGTCTGCAGGACCTGCACCGGCGACATGTTCTGATTGGACGACAGGATCACCGCTGCTACACCTGTACAACGTGCATGAAGAAATGTAGCACTTACACACCGATTGCTTTCTTTTTAGACGTGTGTGTGTGTGTGTTTGTGTGTGTTCATACCTGCAGCGTGTGCAGCAGCCTGCGAGGTTCCACTACGGGACGTAAAACAGGTGCTGCAGTCGCTGCTGGCACTAACGATGTCATCGCCGGGCGCAAACAGGTCAACGCAGCTGCCAAAGTTGGTGCCACCAGCTCCCTGCGACATGAGCTGGTCCGCTGAGTTAACAGCCCCGACCGTGATGACCTGCACACACACACAAAGGAAGTTAAGGTGAGAGTTGTGTGTGTGTGTGTGTGTGTGACGGCGTCCATCAGGCTCTTTTAGTTCGATGTTAATGTAACCTCAGGCTCTGATGCAGGCGAGTAGAGGCAGGCATCATCCCTGTAGTTCCCCGCAGCTGCGATGACCACAGCTCCGTTAGCCACCATGTCCTGACAGGCTGTGTTCAACGAACGGCTGAAACCGCCAATGAAAGGCAGCAAAACAACCACAGCATCCACCGGACGGGTCAGTAGCGCTGCTCGGATGTACTCCATACCTGGGAAAAAAAGAGGAGAGGGATGTTCAGAGAAGAGAATACACTTCTTGGTTGCATCCATCTGGAGCTCCACACCCGCTTATCATGAAAATAGGCATAAAATGTGATCTGACAGGCTGTTAAACACAAAAGCAAAGAGCTCCGGGCTTCTTGAAGGTGTGTATCTCAAACACATAATCTCCAGTCTACAGTACAGCAGCTCTGTTTGAGTCCTACCTGCCAGAGCTCCTGACACCGTCCCCTTCCCCTGACAGTTGAGCACACGGACCAGGTTAACGCCGGCGCCCCGGGCAACACCAGAGTCCGACCCGCTCACAACGCCTGCCATGTGTGTGCCGTGACTGTCACACTGACTGGCCTGCAGAGGGGAGAGAGGTCAGATAAACAGATCCGCAGAAGTGCAAGTCTTTGTGTGTGTGTATGTGTGTATGTGTGTAACCTGTCTGTGAACTCTGACTCCATCCTCCTCGGGGACGCTGTTGAAGTCCGTGATGAGCACTCGTCCTTCAACCTCTCTGTGAGAACTCTGAACGCTGCCATCCATCAGATACACCGCCACCTTCCCGCCGTCGTCTGCAGAGGACAGAGGGTGTGTGGATGTGAATTATAATTACTTTGCGAGTGTGTGTGTGTGTGACAGACAAGCAGAGGCCGACTCACTGGGCGGTTTGTACGTCCCATTTTCAGAGGTGCCACCGTGAGGCTGCAGTAACCTCTGGAGGTTCCAGGGGGCGCTCTGAGCAAAGATGGACGAATCCTCCTCTATGTACTGTACATGAGGGAGCTTCACTGCCTGGCAGGAACACAATACAGTACTCACACTGACAATCAGTTCACCCCCACCTTTAGCCACCACCACAAGTTCTACTGAAGCAGTTACCAGGTGAAGGACGTCGCTGCTCATCTTGACCAGGAAGCCGTGCAGAGCTCCGGAGTACGTCTTCAGGATCTCCAGCAGGTAGCCTCTCTGGGCTGCTTTGGCTCTCAGTCTCCTGATGGTCCTCTGCACATGAGACTCGTGCGTTCCCGGACGCAGTATGACAGAGGTACTGACCGGGCATCCGCCACGCTGCCTGCAGCACAGAACACAGAGACATAAAGAGTGAATGTACAAATCAGGGATTTGAAAGTCACTCAGTAATTTATTTCTGTGCATGGTTGCTCTACAAATTAACATTAATTTGCATAGGTAAAAACAAATTTTGCAGGTTTGCAAACAAATACCCCTCGCCTCACCTTCCCATTTCAAGCATGAAGGAGAAGCTTTGAAAAATGTAAAAGACCCGATCTAGAGACAGTGTATTCATGACATCACCCACAGTCCTGCCAGGAGTGAGGCTGCAGCCGTGTTCATAGACATGGATCATGACTTGAATGAAGCCTGGTTGCTCAAACAAGCCACCAGTAACAGCACATACCTGTCAATCAAAGTGGCCAGTGCTGTTAATCCTGCATCAACGGTGAGTTGTATATAAATTCACCCTCAGTACAGTTCTAAGACATTTTAACATGGGGACTTATGGAGACTGACTCACTTCTGGAGCCAGCCTCAAGTGGACGTTTGAGGAACTGCAGTTTTGGTGCTTCCGCATTGGCTTCACTTCACAGCCTCAAAGATTACCGCTTAGGTTCAACATGGCAGGCTACATAAAGGACTTACTGCCTCTGTAGATATAAAAGGCTCATTCTAACATAACAAGACACAACGACTCATTGTTTTCAGGTGATTATACACTGATAAAAACATAGATATGAATATTATATTCCATTTCTGCCAATTAAATCCTCGTAAAGATTACACACTGGACTTTTAAACAATCAGAAAATACTGTCCCATTTGGGATAAAACCTTCTAATAAGCTGCAAAGTATTAAGATTAAAAATGATATGTATACTTGCTGCCATGACGGCTTATTATAAGAGGAACATTCTTTATCTAATTAAAGAGTGAAATCTAAGACACAAAGGCATAAACTCAGGTAAAACATGGTATTTATAGGCTTGCACAGTAAAATTTCTACTTTTACTTCAGTAAAGCAACCAGAGTAGCTTCTCCACCGTTACCCCGCTGGCACAATCATAATCACCTTGTTGCACCTGAGGAAATCAGCAGCGGGTACGGCTCCGGTTTCAGGTTGAGTCCCGTCCTCACGGATCAGATCCAGGATCATGTCGTCGTCCTCGGGGTAATCCTGCGCGCTCACGGTCAGAGATGCGCACAAACACAGCGCCCATCCAATCCAACCACAGGTGCGACGCATTTTCAGACCTCGCGGACTGTCTCCAGATAAATAATCAGGAGAGGTGTTTAATCATGAATAATAATAAAAAATAAAATCCACCAATGAGAGTTTTTAAAGTCAGCTATCAGTTAGTCAGTTATCCAGATGTTCTCCGACAGCTGTGCGCCCTGCGTGCCCGACGCTCGAAGACGCCTCCAAACATCTATCCTGATTTTAATAATAAAAAAAATTCAATTGATCCTTATAAATCAAGGCGGGGACTGCTGACGTCTGCGGGGCTCACGCCACCGCTTTTGTATCGAATGATTGTCCTCCGTTAAAAACACCTCTCACTGTGGAGGAGTCATGTTTCACGCTCCCCCTGTAATTACTGCGCGTCAATCAGAGAGAGAGAGAGGACTCTTCCTCTCCAGCGCAAGTTCTGTTATGCTGTTTTAACATGTGCGCCTAATATGAACAATGTGACTTATGAAAGTAAACAACTCTGTCTCAATCTCCTGCTGTATGCAGAGAGGCTGGTCCTGTGCGTGTCTATTTGTTATTTATTTTGATTATGCAGTATTTTTTATAGTATTTTTGGTGGTTTATCATGAGTTTAATTCCCCTGTGGTAAATATGGACAGCCGTACACGTGTATTTGTTGTGATTATATTGCTTCTTTTGATATGAAAAGTGCAACAACACAAGACATAGCAGCCAGCTGATATTACTGACTGGTCCACCAGCAAGAAGCTAAGCTCAGCATCTGTCTTTCAGCCTTTTATTTCACCACAACTAAAAGTCACTCCCAGATTTATACTTACTCATACCTATGTCATCTGCTTCTCCTGTGATTATGAGCCTGGTTACATTGCACGACAGCTCCTGTTCTGGCACGACACCGACTCTATTCCCCGTGCTCTGATCTCACAGTTTGGGTGATAAAATAAAAAATAATAAATTCTAAATGTGAAATTTAAAATCTGTTATTTTATGGTGGAAAAGTTAGACAAACTTTAAACTGTGCTGAGATGCACAACTGCAAAGTCCCCAAATATCAAACTTTCTCTTTTGTACCTTTCTGTGTCAATTCAACAGTCACCAAACAATTATGTGAACGCTTCATACGGTTCAAATGAAAATCTGGAACCAAACGAGTAGTCATTAAGACATATGGGGCACTAAAAGTGCCACTATTTCACACATAAGGTTCAGTTTACTCATCATGAAACTGTTACATAATGTCCTCTGTGGCTCTCTGGGGCACATCTTGAGGAGTCGAGATGATCTCAGGGCTCTCACAACAAAGTCTAATGTGATATTGTGAAGTACATTATTTTTAGAGTGTTGGAGGCAAATTTATAACAAAAGCCGGCATTACAGCAGATGCCATTAAAGGTACCGTGTGAAGTTTTCAGCCACTAGGGGCATCACGGAGGAGTGTTTCCTATGTGTGGGTCTCTGTTTTTGTCGCACTGGAGGATGCACATGCTCTGCACTACACATCTCTGGTGCCAGTAAGGCGCCAACAAACAGAAAAGCAGGAAGGAAATGTACTCAGCACGACTGCTCGGCTTTGAAAATACACACGCAGTGTTTTGGAGAGTAACTACACTGAATGTCATCCAAGTGGCAACCTGTGCGTCTGTGAAGTGAGGCCAACTGCCAGCCGGCTGACAAGCTGGCAATGACCAGAGCCACCACAACCTGAGCTTCACAGCGGGTCTTCAGAAACTCATGGGTGATATTATGGATACTACGTCCATATTCTATACCGTCTATGATGTCATCATAGGTTTAGGGCAGTTTCTGTCTTCAAATTACTAGTCTAAATATCCCTAAAACAATCAATAAAATTATATAACATAGATATTCGGCACCCAGATTTTTGCAAACTGCAAGTTTGGCTAGTTTGTTTACAAGGAACTCATCATGGCATTGTTAAGTTGTAAAGATTTTGGCCTTTGGGCCTCCCTTGGCAGGGACGGTGTAATAAAAGAGTTGCAATGTGGGAATTGTAGGATTCAGCCTTCTTTGGTGCTTAACCCGCGCCTCACAACTGAAAGAGCTGTAGCAGTAGTAAGTAACTTTCTAAGTACAAAAGTTGGCCTTCATTTATTAAATGTAGGTCAATGCAATCTGTACCTAACACACGCAGACACACTCCTTCATGCAGTAAACAGTGCCATCTTCTGGAAGTACCGCGCAACACACATTCAACTTTATTCACATAACACTGACACAAACTGTTGATACATGATCAGACACTTCCATTAGAATCATGCACATTCAAACAGCATCATGTGTGAGCGATGCTGTCGTTTAGTAAAAGGCCGGAGAGATCCGAGGATCTCGTCTCTGTCCTGAGTGTTTCGATGAGGGCAGGCGTCCCCTCCCTGCCTCAGACCAGGTGCAGCGTGGGACAGCTGTGACACCGACTCCTCTGGGCTTCAGGAAGAAGTCTGCTGTTACTCCACTTTTGGCCGCAGAAACCCGGCAGAGCCTCAGCGTGCCTAAGATTAAAATTTTAAAAAAGGAGGGAGGACAGAAATAGAAGTCTAGTTCCAGCATTTTGTCCTCATTTTCTCACTTTAATCGAGGGGAGGGTTGTGCTGAGCGTGCACGTCTTTATCTCGCAGCTGAAGCTCCACAGCCTCGTTTTCCACCCGCTGGTCATGATGCTAAGTGAGGCTTGAGTGCTTTAATCAACGAAACATTAATGGTCTTTGTTAAAGGAGAGAGAGGGGGGGGGTGGGATTACTCATTCACCATCTCCGCCTTCATGTTTCCAACTAATCTGCCCCTTTTTCAGTCACAACCTCCACACCACCATCTGCTTTTTTTCCTCCCCCCTCTCTATCCCCTCGTCTGCTTTGCTGCCATAGTAACTCCATTACATCACCATTAATTTTCCTGTAAAGATAATAAAATTAGTATCTACAGCGTATTAGTGCAGATACCCCCTCCCCTCAGACACATTACACTGCTGCTGTCGCCATTTCGCCCACTAGATGATGGTCGCTCAGCATCCTGAGATACACAGACAGACCGCAGGGAATCATTAATGCCTGACTGAACACCCACTTGTCTGTGGGCCATTAGGATAGTGTGTGTGTGTGTGTGTGTGTGTGTGTTTTTGTGTAACACAGTACCTCTTGTGTTGTGCCCCAGCAGGAGTGCACACTAGCTCCTCTAGACTTTTCTCCTGTATCTCAGAAGCCAAAATGACCTGACAAACACACACTCTCCATTACCAAAATCAGTTCTGCATGACACCAATCACATATTATCCCCCCCTACACACACGCACACACACACACCCTCTGTTATCTACCTTGGGATAGCACTGGCAGAGGCTCCACACAGTCCCGACACACACCATGGTGACGCCAAGCACACAGACTGTGGCGTAGATGTGCGGTCGCTCCTGAGTCATGATAAAAAGGCCGACTGTCACCACGCAAAGCCCCGCCGCTATCAACCCGTACCGATATGGTTTCCCTTCCACCATCGCTGCAACCGTGTTTGTGCAATCAGCGAAGATTTGCTCTGAGAGGACTTGAAGGAGAGGGTGGAGAAAGCACAGTTCAGGGTTCCACTCTGCTGGTTATCATAGCCTGCAGACAGTCTGGTCAGGTCGGGTATAAAATTGCCTGTGTGTGTGTGTGTGTACCTGATAGGTCACCTTGCCTCACGCTGCAAAAAGGCGACTTGCACCTGAGCTTCTGAACAGCACTGAGTGTGAATGTTTGTTCGGTTTGGACTTGATTTTAACGATTCTCTTGTCCAACTTATTTGGAAATGCGACACCGTCCACAGAGAGCTCCGTAACTATTCAGTAAGTCAAGTTTATAGTAACATCACAACAAAGCACTGACAGTGGACATTCTGCAAACACGAGATACAAAACCGAAAGACGAATACCACTGTGCTGTTGACATTCTGCCGTCACTGGTTAAGGCACTTTGCATTCGGAGTGTACAAGTGTAAGGACAGGACAGAGCGCAGATACAAAGAGGAGCTTTGAGGAAAGTTCTTATCATGTTTCAAAGAGGAGTGCTGTGCAGCCACAGTAGTAGGTCACATAAATTCAAGCAGGCCAATAAAATATCCTTATTAGATGTCTGCAGGAGGCTCGCAACCAAACTGTTGAAACTTTGTTATGAAAGTTACATAATGTTGGTCTCAAGAAAGGCCCTTAGTGAAGAGAGAGTGAAGCAGTTTGTAGTCATCATTTCAATTCCTTTCGCAGTCAATCACAACACACTTCGTAGTCGACACAGGGGCCACACCGGGGCACAGTCTGTATGAGTATGAAGTCTTTAACCAGCTGCAGTCTCCCCCTGTTTTCTTGGCAGCCGCCCTTGTTCAGGGCGGCTGTCTTTAAGGCACAAACGAAGCCAGCGAGTTCATCTATAGCACCGACTGTTCACTGAGAACCGGAAAGACAAAAAAAAGAAAAAAAAAAAGGCACTGACACAAAGTAAATACGTCCACCAGAGTGAGAGGTTAAAGCTGCTCGCTGTGCTCTTGGCTCTTCATCACCGTGTCGTAGGACGGAGGTGGCTCCATAGTCCACGGAGGCGGGGTGGATGGGAGGGAGGGTTCGGGATCTGGTATCCTGCTGACAGAGTCCTCTGACATCTCCCGACGAATTCGGTCCAACCTCCTAAAAACAGAGAGAGAGAAAGAGAGAGAGGAATGAGAGATTATTATCCCCTGCGCTTCCATTTCCACTGACAGTTTGAAGCACAGACTGTATAAAACATGGACACTGTATCTGTGACGTCGCTCGGGTCACCTCCATCTTGGCAGTCTTGCCTCGTCCACCTCCTGGCTAATCATCAGTGGACCTGAGGTGGGCTGAATGAAGCCTGGGGTGCTCAAACAAGCCACCTGTAACAGCATCCACCAGCCAATCAAAGTGTCCACGCTGTTAATCCTGCATAACTTTAAGCCTTAATATAATCTGAACAGGTGAGTTGTATATAAATTCACCCTCAGTACAGTTGTCATGAACGGGGAAATTAGCTATAGAGACCAAAACTGTTGCATGTGTGCACTGTGCATGTCTGTATTTCGGGTCTATGTTTGTCTAAATGGAGTGAAAAGCACGCATTTCCATCTCTGGGATCAATAAAGTAAGTCTTCTTGTTCTTCTCCTTTCCGTTCTCAGACTTTAGATCATTTCAATAAATTCTTCCTGCAGTTCACAGTCTTTCAGTTGCTCCTTAAACTCACTCCCTTTTCCAGTAATGCTTTTCAGATCCACCACATTTCCTCCAGGAAATGCATTCTGGTGTTTCCATACGATCACCCTGTGATCCACAAACATTTTATCTGTGCGCACGGTCTGCGTCTCACATCTGAAAGACGGCTCTGCTTTAGAAAAAATGATCGGCCTGAGTTTCATCAGTATCTGGAGGTAGAAAAACCCTCGATGATGGAAACTCTTCTCCTGGCATCTCTTTTCCTCGGTGCTGGACAATGAGCAGAGCACGTCTTGTTTAGATTTGCAGACTATCGTAGATTACCTCAGACAATGCCAGCGGGGGGAGTCTGTTAGCCACATGCATGTATGGCTGCTGTTTTCTCCATACTTCCATAATCAGTCCATAATCAGAAAATCTGTTGCTTTCCAGTTCTCTGTGTCACAAGTCCAGTTCCCAATGCGCTTCACTGCATTCTGCCAAACTGTTCACTATAACTAATGCGTGCTGATGTGTCCAACAGATCTGCTCAACAACAAGGCTGCTTGTCAGCTCACCTCCTCGGATGGCGTGTTCTGGCATTTGTCTGTGTGTGTGTTTATTCATCTTGAACAACATAAGGGAAGCATGAAAAGTTATTTGCCTCCAGTGGTTAAAATGGCAGGCTTGGTTTAGAAAACAAAGGGCTTTTCTGAGTTTGTTGTCCTCTGCGTCGGACCTTTCTTCTTCTACCATCCTCTGTCTTCCTGATCCAACATTTAGGAGGGTTTAGAGACATTTCAGTTGGTCAGTCAGTAGCTCAAAACTCCTTGGACCAGTTTGTTAGAGACGTTCGTGGTCCCCAGAGGATGACCCCTCATAACTTTTGGTGAGGTTTCCTCTACTGCAATCATGAAGTGGATATGTAGTTTTTAGTGAAATATCTCAAGTATTGGACAGATTACCACACAATTAGGTGTTCATGCTCCCCTCAGGATGAAATGTAACATCTCTGGTCGTCATCATGAAATGTTGCCACTGTTCCCACAACCACACAGAGCACCTAGCTTGGCTGTAGACTCTTCGTCTCGTCGACTTGTGAGTCCTGAATTGCTTTGTCACGTGTTGAATGTTGCAGTAACACATAAGAGGGAAACCGGGTAGACTCTGGTAACGGTTCACCTCATTCCTACGGTCACCTCCCAGTAAAATAATAGCTAACTAAAAGAGGCCTGTATCGAATTCTTGTAAAGTTTGTACGGAAACACAGTTTATCTCTTATATTGATGCTAGGACTGTCAGCATATGACATCCTTTATCTTGTGTTTTTATGGACACGTAATGAACTTCTCAAATGTCCTATGAATTTGGTGTCATATTTTCCACTGACAGTGCAGGGATCTTTACTTTAATTCAAACTGCTAGTATGTTTATTTTTGAACATTTTGCCAACGCTACAGAAACATTAGATAACTGTTAAGTATGATCAGGTTGTCTGATGATGTCTGCCGTTAGTTATTGGTTTGATCAATGGTTGTGTGCTGATGACTGAGGGTGGCTGATCAAGTTCATTATCAGCTGATCATATTCAGTTTCCAGCAGCAGTAAATGGCTGATCGTAGTGTGTGTGCAAAGTTTGTTACAATCTAAGATACATGACAAACATTAATGTAATGACTCTTGTCCAATCACATTACTAACTGTTGTATAATATTTAATGACAGAGTAGCAGAGGAGTCTTTTCCCGGGAAGCAATGCTCCGTGCTATCCCATGCACATTTTTTAAGAAAAACAATAAACCCCCCAAAACGTGTGTATGTTTCTGAGGCTTTCGGTCATGTGCCTCTGTGCATGTGTACCTCTGTATAGCCAGGGCCTGCCGTGGACTGAAGCGCGTGCCTGTGCGGGGGTGCAACAGGAAGTGTCCGGGCACTGCCACCTGGAGATTCTTCATGGCCATACAGAGTCCAGAGACCAGCAAGCCCACGCCACCGAGGCCCAGGAAAAGCCCAATTGCAAAAAGTGGGGCTGACTGATGGGGTAGGCCAACGCACAGGGCCATGACCCCACCAGCGGTCATCAGAAGCATGCCCAGGCAGAGCAGCATGCCCTGCGGGAGCGGCATCTCCAGAGGAGGAGGAGGTGGACCCCCTCCCTGCTTTCTAGGAATTGAGTTGCTCCAGCTACAGCTGTATCTCCAACACTTCAGCAGCTGCAGCCAGTCTGCAGGAGAGAAGAGAGGGATCAGATAGACAGCATCCACTCAACTGAGAGTGTGTGTGTGTGTGTATGAGAGAGAGAGAGAGAGAGAGAGAGAGAGAGAGAGAGAGAGAGAGAGAGAGAGAGAGAGGAAGTGACTTCAGGGGTTAATAACACGCACACATGCAACATGTAAACCATCTTTACGCGCGTCCGTGCGTTTTGGCGATAAACATCGACCCTCTCCTAACCTGATAAGAAGTCGCTGTTCAGCAGATGCGTGGTCTGAAAGCTTCATCTCTTTTCCTCCTCTTCATCAACTTTCACTCCACTCACGATGCCCGTATGGCGTCCACTCCAGCCCCGAAAAACCTCCCAAACAAAAAGCCAGCCTCTCCGCCTCGACTCCGCCGCGCCTCTCTCATTCTGTGCTCGTCTGCCGCGTCGCTTTCTTTCCCAGCAAAAGAGGCATATCCGGGTTTTTTTTCTTGTTGGTGCGTGTGTGTGTGTGTGTAAGAGAGAGGGAGTGTGTGTGTGTGTGTGTGTGTGTGTGATTAAGCTACTGCACCGAAAATCTGCAGGAGAGGAGTTGATGTCGCATGTGGGTGTTTGGTTTTCAGCTGGCCACAGCAGCACCAACACCACCGCCTCCACCAGCGGCAGCAGCAGCAGCCGCAGCAGGAGCAGCAGAGCAGTGAAGAGACGTGCAGTGTGAGGAAGAAGTGTTGTTTTGTTTTCTGTTTTTTTGTATGAGGAAGGCTTTTCAGTGACGAGGATATGGAGGGCAGGGCCGTTCCCAGCACTGTCACTTTGCCTCTGTTTGGGCAAAAGCAGTTTGCACCAGGGAAGAATTACAGTCCCAGTCATACATGAGCCGATAAACCCTGCAAACAAAAAGCAGACTGTTTGAGGCTTTTCCTTTAGGTGGAGCTCTGCTGGGGGTGGAGCGGGATGATCTTCACTGGCCTACAACGGGGAGGAAATGACTGACTTTGGTATGACTGCAGTGACTGGGAATAAGTTGGAGAGGCGGGGCTGTGCATGGAGGTCACAGATCTCTGATCGTGACAGTAGATGCTTCAAATATTGCAAATGTCTCTAATGTTCCTTCAAGCCTCAGATGCTCGTAAACTTCTCAAACTAAACCCTTTCCAGTCTGATAATAAAATCAACAAAAAATGGGAAAGACACCCAAATATCCTGCAAAATGTGCCTCAAGGGCATAAAAACACTACATGGAGATGTTTTACATTGAATAATAAGGTGAAATCAAGAGCACACAGTACAATATGATCATGTAGCTTTAAGCCATAACATTATGACCACCCATGCAATACCATATAGGTCCCCTTTTGCCGCCAAAACAGCCCTGACTCCTTAAAGCATGGACCAGATCTCTGAAGGTGTGAGTATAATGTATAATGTGAGTATAGAACTAAGTTTTTCAGTAGTGTCTAATCACCTGAAAATAAGAATTATTATGTCAGAACAATGACAGTATAAAGTGACATCCGTGACGTCGCCTGCAGGTTTCTAAGTGAGTCTGGTGGCTCTGGCTGCCAACATGTTGGCTGTACTGCTTCGTCCACTTACCGTCTAATCCAAAAATACACAAAGACGTGGATCGTTGGTGCTCCTGAGGCGGGCTGAGTCTCAAACAAGGCATCTGTAACAACACCCACCTGTCAATCAGAGCGTCCATGCTCTTAATTCTTCTAAATTTTAAGCCTTAATATAATCTGAACAGGTGAGTTGTATATAAATTCACCCTCAGTACAGTTGTCATGAACGGTGAAATTAGCTATAGAGACCAAAACTGCTTTTTGTACCAGGCTGGTTTTTTTCTGCTGTGAAGTTGGGGTTGAGGGTCAAAAGTCAGGCGATCCCACACCATGCGCTCTACACAAGTGCTGGTGGGAATGAATGAGTCTCTGTAGATAATAATAGAAAAAGTCTAGACCTGCTCTGTATTGAATGTGACATAAGATAACTTCTGTTTCTGATTTGGCGCCATATAAATAAAATTATATTGAATTAAATTGACCCGCTGCGTCTCGTCTCAAGTCTCGAAGGCCGCTGTTGACCTTGGTAAGAGCAGTTCAGAAACAAACCCAGACTCCACCTACTGTTGAAGACCATGTCATATGATCAAAAGCTCTGGGACATCTGCTAAATGGACTTTGCGGAGGGTTTGTTTTCTTAAGTGTGAGGAGGAGTTGACGTTCACCTGCTGCACATTTCCAATCATCTCTGCTGGTCGAGTCTGGTAACGTGTCCTTAATCAGCGATTTATTAAATAAAGTCGAATACATTTAAAAACATGGTGCAAGATTGTCCCTTGAGTTGCTTTTTTACAAGATTAAAACACATCAGTCATAGACGCATGCATATTCAGAGGTACAAAAGAAACAACACGGTGGATCATCTGTCATCACAACAGCGTATGTGTGGTCGTCAGTTTAGCAGCATCTTACATAAGAGGTCATGAAGTCACAAATAATTCAATCGTGTAAGGGCTTACAATTATACATTTGTTATATGCACTTTCTTTTAAACTGTGAAGGATAAATGAATGCACAACCAAGGATAAAGACAAAAAAATTATAATTAAAGGGACATTCTTGATGTTTTTGCATCTTTGACATCATTTACAATAAATTACACACTTGGATTTCTGAGAATTTTCTAATTATTTTATAAATGTCATTATTAAAATCATCATGCAGAGACTGAAAGTGAGTCAGGATCACATTTTCAATATGCAAGATTCAAAGATTTGAGACATGAGGGCCAAACGGCATTTTTTTTTTCAGCCTCCATGTTTGACTTTTCATGATTCATTTTATGAACATGAACATGTTTGAGGCGACTGCTTCTCAAATCCAGAATGTTGGACATTCCCATCAGAAAGTTTCGAAACAATAATTTCACTGTGATAAATAACCTTCCCGAACATGTTTATGGTCTCTATGAGCTGATTTGCACATTAAACTGGAATGTATTTATATCAAGGAAGGGAAAACATTACAAATGCATGAAAATAATGGACTGTAAGTATGCCTGGTTTGTTGTTTTTCTTACTGAAATATGCAAAAACACTGATAGGATCCTTTAACATAGAGGGAGTCTACGGTTACAGCAGGTCAGGTTGTGATACTCACAGCTCAGGCAGTGAGCTGCAGTCGTCTGGAGAGCAGTGGAAAAACTCATATGGTCAGATGAGTCATCGTTCCCTTGCTTTCAACACGAGTACATGTGTGGCACACAAACTGAAAGACGTCCACGGGCCTGAGCGCTAGTTTCCCCAGAGTGAATCATATAATATCCCTCCTGTGAGGAAGCACGTTAATCGTGATGGAGGGAAATATTTGTTCAGGATGACGTTTTTTCGACATTCCCGGGAAAAACAAACGATCACTGTTGTTGGCGAGAGGATTAGTTAACCAGTTATCCAGATTTGTTGAGCTGAAATGAAAGGAAATCCTGGATTTACTGTGTGCTTCTGTTACCATGGTGACTGATGCCATTAAACTAACCTGCATGCAGCAGGTGAAGCTTAACTGTTAGTTTTCAGTCTTCAGGTGGAAGTCCACCATTACCAAGGCTGTTAAAGCCCAGGTTTGTATCAGTGTAAAGCCTTTACAGGGCACTAGAAAATCAGCATATATTTCCATGTTTTCTGTATTCTAATTCTAATTAAATATAGTTAATGAAGATCATTTGAAACAAGACCTACAGTTACATTTTTCACTGTTAACTCTCATCGCGAACACTGTGTCGAAACACGATTAGAGATCTGAAAAAGGTAACGAGATGTAACAGCATCCTGAGAGCAGATGTTCTTTACCGAGGCAGATAAGCTCTTCGTAATATTCCAAAGGTGTTTAATGTAATTCAGTCTCATTAACTATTTAAACTTAGAAGGTTTAAAAGAAGAACACCAACAGCCGGCATCACCTGAATTTGAAGTGTCGAAATATTTCTTTAACTCCTCTCCAGCATCATCTGAACCCACCTGGGTATTTGTGGGTCATGGAAGAATATTATGACGACGTCTCTTGAAGAGGCGAGCTTTTAATGTTCAGCAAGACGGTGACATGGTGGCCCGTAGCAACCACAGTCTTTATAAAGACATAAAGTGTCTAAGGTGCTTTGTTTTGGTCTGATAAGGCTGAATTCGGTTGTGATCTACCTTTAATTTCACCATATATTTAGAGATGCATTTACACCTGCACTGTAACTACAGAGAACTTAGGGAAACATGCTCAGACTAGCACTGGTCAACATCAGAAATAAGCATGCTTCAAGTGTTTGATAAAGTGTGTTTCTCTTGCAGAGTCTCAGTCTTGTGCATATTTGAGGTGGGAGGGCGTCCACGTCGTCACACCTCAAAGCTGATCTCTCTCGACTGGCCGAACAGGGGCTCTGACGCCAGGTGTGTGTCCGAGTATGCGCGCCGCAGGTGTGTGGAGCTGCACGTGGTCTTGATGGCGACCTCGTAAGGAGGCGGGGGTTCCAGCCACGGAGGAGGGCGAGGCGTTGGACTGAAACCGCCATAGTCCATGGGTGGATAGTCAAACTCCTCACCACGAGTGCCTTGCCTGTGGCGCTCCATCGTCCTACACTCAAGAAAACAATCGTGGAAATTACAAGGCCAGACACACAAGTTGATATATACAGTGTAGTTCTAAGGTGCGAGCGGTTGTAGGGATCAGATAGCAGGTGGAGTCATGTTCTATTGTGTTTCCTGCAAAATACAGAGATCGGTTTTCACTAAAGTATAATGGGAATCTTAGCTTCACAGAATGATAAAAAGCTTTTGGACTTCAGACGTGAGTCTGTAAACACGAGCCAAATATTTTACTAGTTTATTTATCACTAACCAACAGCTCCTGAAAGTCAAAGTAATATTCCTGGGAAATATGCTTAATCACTTTTCGACAGAGAGTAAGATGAAGGAGATCGATACCACTCTCATGTCTGTGCGGTAAATATGAAGCAGCCTGTCATCTTAGCTTAGCATAAAGACTAGAAATGTGGAGAAAGAGGTAACCTGGCTTTGTCCAAAAGTACCAAAAGTCATTAAGATATAACATCTCCTTTGTTTAATGAGATAAGTTCAGTTTAATTACAAAAACAGTGCAAAAAAAAAGGCTAATTTTTTTACATTCTTTGGGGGATGGGGTCTGGACCGGTTGCTAGGTAACCAGTGGAGACTGTAGGAAGTTGCTTATTGCAAACAAAAATGTAAATCGTAAATGTTATCGTTTTTTTTTTACATTTTCTGAGCTAGGCTAGCTATATCACCCTGTTAGCACAAGTCTTTGTGCTAAGCTAAGCTAAACTAAGCTAACCGGCTGCTACCAGTAGCTTCATATTTAGCGTACAGACAAGCGAGTGGTGTGATTCTTTTTTTTCATCTGTTCTCTTAACTTTTGTCAAGAAAGCATAAAGTGTATTCCCTGAAATGTCTGTTTCTACTTTGCAGTGGTTAAATTTAGTTAGCTGTGCATCCTGCCTGTGTGCAGTGTTCAATGGGATACAATCAATCAAAGACTGTGTTGCCCGGAGCTGAGCACGGCCTGCACAAGACAAGGGGGTGATTTTCTCCTCAAATTTGAAGGTCCATGTGCATATTTGGTCTAAATTTAAGGAGAAATCAAGTCACAGTGAGTGTTTCTCTTGAAAAGGGGCAGCTTTGTGTGTGCCTCTGGTACAAATATGAGCAGCTTTTTCTCTGAGGGACTCTGAAAACTGATAACTGATCCTATGATGTCATCAAATATTGAGCTACAAGAAGAAATTGGACATCATGACAAAGGCGAACACAGATCACAGAGTTTCTAAAATCTCTTCTTTGGGTTAACTAAACTGTTTTTCTGTTCATTATTAGTAGATGTAGGCTTTATTGTTTTGGCTTCAAGATAAAAATGGTAATAAATCTGAACTAATTTTCGCTTCACCCACCTGGGCAGAAACACTGACTGGGACTCTGGGAAGCGGCTCCCTGGTGATGTGAAGAGGGCATGGCTGCCGAAGTTGGGGTAGTCATTGTATGGATAATGTGGACACTCTGGGTCGAAATCCTGGTGGTTGTAGTTTGCGGCACTTTTGCTGTTCATAGCCCAGAACAGCCCCAGGATGAGCATGACCACCCCCAGCACCACGCAGCAGAGGGAGAAAGCCTGCAGGCGACTGTGGAACGAGGTCAGGAAGGCTGTGGAGCCCCCGGTCACAATGAGGAAGGCTCCGATGAAGATTGCTCCATGGTGCAGGGAAGGCATCCTCATCCAGGACTGTAACTGTGTCTGAGGTTATTGTGGAGACTGTGACCGGCTGGATAGTGTCACTCACATACAGGCAGTCCCACGAAACGTGCTCCCCATGCGCTCTGACACTGACCAGACATCCAAATAATCCACTCTACAGTCACACAAGTCCTATTATGACAGAAAAAGCTCACTTGTTCCCATAGTGTCCTTCTCCCATACTGTTAGAAAGAAGTCCAAGTGTTAAGTCCTCTCTCTGTAGATCTCCAGCTCCCGTGGAAGAGAGTTAAAATTAATGTTTTGTTGTTAAGTAAAGAAAAATAAACCGGTGAAAGCTTTGATGCGCATCAGGCCAATGTGGAGTAGCTGTGTTCATCATCAGGGCAGATGGACGAGAGGACAGCAGAGCCCATTAAGAAATCTTTACTGGCGCCCCACCCTCCCTCTGTCTAATGTGTCTGAAGGGTACCACTTTAGCCCTGTGTATGTGTGTGTGTGTGACAGCAATTTCTCCAAACATAAATGGCCATACTGCTCATAAATACAGTGGACTACAGACGTACATCCTACACTCAGAGTGTTGGGTTACAAAATTTTTAAGAAAAGAGCTCCACGTTCCGTCAGTGACAACCTGAGATCTGTAATACGTTTGAGTGATTTAAAAGCAAATCGTGTTATATATTTAATACGATTTGTTCCTATTTTTGACCAAATGGGCTGATGAGCAACCTAATTTATTTAAGGGGATAATTGGCAATTTACTATCTTTATCAGTAAGACAATGTTGGAGCTTTTGATGTGGCCTTGAAGGCTTTGAATCAGGACCTATAGCTACCATCAAACACACTGAGGTGTCCTTTTTTATTAATTTGAATCTGAATGTGTCCATTTTAGCAACCTGGAGAGAGTTTATATCAAACAGCGACCTCCATGGCTGTGAAGTGAAGCCAATGTAAGTGACATCACCTATAGGTTTCTGGAGAGCCTGTCCTGCCTCCGCCGTCTCCTGGCTAATCTACAAATGGGCAGAGACGTGACATGCAGGGGAAGCTGGTTGCTCAAGGCTGTAACAACATCCACCTGTCAAACAAAGTATTCATACATTTACAGGTCCAGTGTGTAAGATTCTGGGGTCTCCAGAAAAATAATATTAATAATATTGACATATATATATATATATATATATATATATGAATGAATTTCTGTGTTTATGCACTGAGGGATCGAGTTTGGTGAAGCAATGCGTTTGTGGGCTACCATGTATCAGAAAACTGTAATAACACATTAATGATGTGATGAATTAAAGTGTAAAGTGTAATGCACACTCCTCAGGCGCCGTCAATGGCTGCCTGCAGACTGTGTTGTAACAGAGCCATGCGGACAGCGTGCATGGTGTGACTGCCTCTGTGCGCTCTGATTGGCTAAACCTCAATACCAGGATTCCATCCACTCACCGGTCTGACCAATAGGCGCGACGCTTGGACGTGCGGTCACCACCCACCTCGGTCATTTCGACCAATGAGCGCGGTCTAAAGGTATCGCCGTGAAAGGGTGATCATTAGTCTGGGTTTTTGGGCTTGGAATAATCAATACGGAGTTTATCTGCAGTCCAACTTCAAAGTGCAGCACATAGTTTGAGTTTGGAGCGCGTGCAGACTGCAGAAATGGATCCGCTGCTGTATTTAGGCGGGGTGGTGGTCATGTTCCTGCTGTGGATCAAAGTCAAAGGTCTAGAGTACGTGATCGTCCACCAGAGATGGATATTTGTGTGTTTGTTCCTGCTGCCTCTCTCCGTCATATTTGACGTGTATTATTATGTGCGCGCGTGGCTCATCTTTAAGATATGCTCTGCGCCTAAACTGCACGACCAGCGCGTGCGAGACATCCAGCGACAGGTGAGCCATCATCATCATCATCTGACAGCGTGCGTGCGCGCGCACAGGTATCATGTAAATATGATTCACATTTTACCTTATGGAGCTCTGCTGTTTAAAGTCAGTGTGTCAGTATGTCACGGTGACTGTCACTATAATGTGGTTATTGCAGCATTGCCAGCAGTGACATGGTTAATACATGTTGCCTACATGATAATGACTTATCTTGCATGTGTTCTGCAAGGAATCATGGGTAGTGAAAACTCACAGTGGGTACTGTTTCAGATGGTGTGTTTACAGTTCTGTGTCTTTGCCACACATGCAACACTTGGTCACTTATTAGTCACTTATTACACCAATGTTTTTATATCTGCTGCTTTTTATGCACCCGGAGGGCACACCTGTCACAGAAAACAACTTTTACATCACTGATCCAGCTCTTCTAATTCATTGATCGTCGTTCCTGATGTGTAGATTTAAATATTAATGCTAATTTAAAGCCATTTCTTTGGATTTAGATTATCTGGACCTGCAAGTTCATGTAATCTGGGATTCAGCGAGCATGCAACCATTGTACTGATGAGTTTGGGTGTATTAATTAAACCACTTAGATGATATAACACACTTACAGTGTGTGTTCATAGTGTGTTGTTTTCCTAACTGCACTTTTGGCATTATGACTTACATAATAAGAGATAAGGCAGATAAGACACCTGATACCTTCTGGAGGATCTGGTCAGGAGAGAGGAATTTGACATGAAGTAGAGCAGAGAGAGCTTCAATGAAGGTAAAACACAAAGAGGCGCTCAGCTGTGACGTTTCGTGACGTTTATCAGCCTTTACAACTTTGAAGAGTTCAACTGAGCTGCCAAGACCTTTGACCTCCAACGACGGCCTCGATGAAAAGATGTACATGTATGCTGTGTGTCTGTCTGTTCCTGTCTGCATCACGTTTCCTGACTCATCTCAGGTGCGCGAGTGGAGGAAGGAGGGCAGTAAGACGTACATGTGTACGGGTCGACCCGGCTGGCTCACCGTGTCGCTCAGAGTGGGGAAGTACAAGAAGACCCACAAGAACATCATGATCAACATGATGGACATTCTGGAGGTGGACACAAAGAGGCAGGTAAGGAGATTCAGCACGACACAGGTTGTGTTTCTAAATGCTTTGCAACTTCCTAAAATGTCTCAAAATATATATTTAAATACAATTCCAATGAGTTTTACTTGTAGACGACAGACATTTACAGTCTGGTGTTTCTCTCAGGATGGCGATGTGTGTTGATGGTGCCTCCATTTCGAGGGGACTCTCTGACTTTTGATCTAACAAGTCAAAGTTGATTTTTCCTCTTCAGTTTGTCCAATATTAATATCCAATACCTGCAAATCCAGTGTCATTCAGCCTCAGCTGTACTTTGTGGCGCAGTGGTTAGACTGATGTGGAAGTGCTAAAAACGAATTACTTGAGTGCCGCTTGAGGCTGGCTACAGAAATGAGTCAGTCCCCATAAGAAACCATATTCTTTGTCTCTGTCATGAATTGGCGACTTGATAAGGGTCGTGTCTCGCCCAATTCCAAGCTGGAATCGACTCCAGCCTCTTAGAGCGCTGATAAAGATAGCCGGTTATGAAAAATATCAACCGTTCAGGCATGATGGATGATTGTAAATCCCATTAGGACCACTAGGAGGAGCCACTGTCGGCAATATGAACTAGTAATAATTTAAGTGTGTTGAATTTTGTGTTGGCGAACCTTTTACTCACAGCCATCTTCGTCTTTTTTTAAGGTGCTGAGAGTTGAGCCGCTAGCCAACATGGGTCAGGTGACCGCTCTCCTCAACTCTATCGGCTGGACACTGCCGGTGGTGCCCGAGCTTGATGACCTCACCGTGGGTACGTTGTCCAGTATTTTTTGAGGAACGGCATCATCCGTTGTTTCTGTCGGGTTTCTAGAAATAGAGAGAGATGCACTGACGACGTCCACAGCTGATCGTCCTGTGATGTAGATCCTGCATCTCTCACATCAATCACTGTATCCTATTCAGAGCCTCTGTGACGTCTCTAATTGTGTTAGAGGATTGATGCTGTAGCTCGGAGGATTAAACTGGGAGGAAATGGCTGCACTGTTGGAAGTACCCCTGGATCAGGTTTCATAATGGATTTCCTGATGCCATAAACTGTGCATCAACTATCTAATGTTTTCCCATCAGGCCACGGTACATTCATTTATCCTGATGTCCGCACAGGCACGGACAGTACATACTCTGCTTGTGTGTTGCCTGTTGTTGGTGTCACCTGGACACTTAGATTGAATTACTCAGAACAAATCTTTTATTCTCTCTCCTCTCTCAGGTGGTCTGGTGATGGGTACGGGCATCGAGTCTTCCTCTCACATTTACGGGCTGTTTCAGCACATCTGTGTCGCCTTTGAGCTGGTCTTAGCCGATGGCAGCTTAGTACGCTGCACTGAGGTGAGTATCGAGTGTGTGTGTGTGTGTGTGTGATGTCCTGAGGCAGGTATCATGAAGTGAGTTTAGGGGGCTCAGGTTTTTCAGTCTGGCAAAGTTGGTTAAGCAGGGACTCCCATGGTAACATCATCACCATCACCATTACCACAGACCATCTGACCGCCCTCACCTCCCTGCCATGGCAGCAGAAACTCTTTACTTACTTTTAACTGCTTTTATCCATTATTGTTGGTTCATTGGGGCATAAATAAACAATAAAGAAAACACTAGAATGTAACTTTCCATAAGACTACTCTAAAATTATGTTTCAGGTCAAAGCTTTATTTTTAATGTGTGAATATTATTCCCACTATTCTATTTTTGTTGGATGATACCACTGTATTTTTCATCTTCTCAGGTTTCACCTTCTTTTGTGACCTAGTTCCTCAGAGGTGTATCACCGTTTCATATATATCGTATTCATATCATACTGAGTCTTCCCCTGCCTGTGATTTAAAACGCTCCTTGTGTAGATATTGGAATTTTTGCAATTTAGCACCCCGACTTTCAGAGTAACAGTAACAGTAACATGTTGCAGAAGTGCCGCACCAAGTAAAGCAAAAAAAGAGCGGTCACTTTGTGGACAAAATGAAGTGGTCGATGCTGTGAGGTCTGTAAAAGCCAACATGCCAAGATGTTTAGAAACCCAGAAGACCACATTCACCACCACAAATGAGCCATGCATCTGTGTACAGTTTGTTCGTGTTCAAAGATGAATTTTCTCTCATTCAGGAGGAGAACTCGGACCTGTTCCACGCCGTCCCGTGGTCCTGTGGAACTCTGGGGTTCCTGGTTGCAGCCGAGATTAAGATCGTCCCCGCGAAGTCGTGGGTGAAGCTGCACTACGAGCCGGTCAGAGGACTGGAGAACATCTGTAAACGCTTCACTGAAGCATCGGAGAACAAGCAGAACACGTTCGTCGAGGGCCTCCAGTACACTCTGGATACTGCTGTCATCATGACGGGAACCATGACTGACCACGCTGAGCCTGATAAGGTAAGGCGTCTGTGAGCGCGTCTTCGACCTGTTTTTGTTTCATCACGCTTAACCTTCGATGCTCCTCTGTGATCAGATTAATCGAATCGGGCTGCACTTTCAACCCTGGTTCTTTAAACACGTGGAGAGCCACCTGAAAGGCAACCGGACCGGAGTTGAATACATCCCTCTGAGACAGTACTATCACAGACACACACGCAGCATCTTCTGGGAGCTTCAGGTACTTAAAACACACACACACACACACACACACACACACACACACACACAGGATGTTTCCGTTACATTAAAGCACTGCAAATATCTGCCAAATTTTAGTCATCATCTCATCAACTCTTTGCTGATTGTTCTTTATTACACACACACATACCATTAGCCATTAGTGAGGAGGGAAGGGCTTGGCATCCTCTGTTTTCTGTAACAGTAAATGGCGTAATGAATTATGCATAGTATTGGTTTGACCGATGGCTACAGGAGCAAGCGCCGGGCTTCTCTGGGTGCTCTCGGTTTTTGAAAGGGTTTCGCAGACGGACGGGACGGTGGAGCGTCAGACAGAAACGGGGCTGAGCGTTGCTTTGACTAAACCATTAATCAACAATGTTGGTTGAGGTCGGTGCCGAGTTTTACATGGAGGTGTGGTTGGAGGGTTGTGGCTGCCCTCTGGTGGAATACAAGAGGAGAGCAGCTACCGGAGCATGTCTGCACCTCATCTGCATTCAGATGGGACAGATATTATGAGAGATTGTATATAATATTTTATATATAATGGAGAAGTCACTTAAAATGAACAACAACATACTTATGATTCAAGTTATAATGTGTAATATTAAATGTTAAGTGACTGTCCAGTAATGATTTGGGTGGAGAGATTTGCAGGTTTGTTAATAATGTGCAGGTTAACACAGGGGAAACAATACAATGAAATGTGTTGGATAGGGGCGGAGCCAGTCAGCACAGCATTAAGAGTGTGTAACAGATAGAAATAAGCGAAGAAGTAAAATACAGTACTATCAAAAATGTCTCATCTCCTCGCTGTGTTTGTCTCCAGGATATTATTCCCTTCGGCAACAACCCGGTGTTCCGCTGGATTTTTGGTTGGATGGTTCCTCCTAAGATCTCCCTGCTGAAGCTCACCCAGGGAGAGACCATCAGAAAGCTTTATGAACAGCACCACGTGGTCCAGGACATGCTGATACCTATGAAACATATGCAGGATGCCATCACACGCTTCCACCAGGACATCAATGTAAGACTCGTGAATGAAGCCACTAAATACTCGCTGTTCACCTGCTTGATCTCTTGGGTGTGTTGTGTTTTATTTCAGGTTTACCCTCTGTGGCTGTGTCCGTTCCGGTTGCCACCGGGCCGAGGCATGGTTCATCCCAAAGGTCAGGAGGAGGAGCTGTATGTGGATATCGGCGCTTATGGAGAGCCCAGAGTGAAACACTTTGAAGCCAAAGCATCAATGCGTCAGCTGGAGAAGTTTGTCAGAGACGTGCACGGGTAAGTCTCGAATAATACACAGAAATATATTAAATACAACACTATATACACAGATCAGCCATAACATTATGACCACTGACAGGTGAAGTGAGTACCACTGATCATTTTGTTATCGTGGCACTCGTCAGTGAACTTTTGTGCTTAAAGTAGCAGAAAAACAGGCAGTTTTTGTTACATACGGATCTCATCCAATCGATCATCTTTGAGATGTGTTGGACGAACAAGTCTGATCCATAGAGGCCCCACCTCGCAGATTACAGGACTTATAGGATCTGCTGCTAACGTCTTGGTGCCAGATACCACAGCACACCTTCAGAGCTCTAGAGAAGTCCATGCCTCGACAGCGCTACACAGTTTTAGGTTATACTGTTATGGCTGTTTGATGTATAGTCACGCTGTGCTGCATTTATACCGTATCTGCCGTTAGACTGACATGTCCGCCTCCTGTAGGTTCCAGATGCTGTATGCAGATGTGTACATGGACCGAGAGGAGTTTTGGGAGATGTTTGATGGACAGCTGTATCACAGACTGAGAGATGAGCTAGGCTGTAAGGAGGCCTTCCCCGAGGTTTACGACAAAATCTGTAAATCAGCCCGACACTGACCGACGCCCTCCCTCCATCCCATCACCGATACCTGACCTCAGCACTGCGTCACAGCAACTCACACACTGTGACAGCATGTCTCAACAAACATAAAAAACTCATTCGCACAAAGATACGCCTGTGGAAGTGGAATGAAGCTTTGTCCACAGTGAGGGTGCGTTCAGACAGGATACGGCACCAAAAAACGCAGCCCAATGTCAAACTTCAGCCACCAGTCAGATCGGATCAGACCGCCATAGTCAGCCTGAAATGTCTCTGAAGCTGAGACTATCCAGGTGGATTCATGGACCTGTTGTGTTCTGGCTTTGTTTATTTATTGCATCAGCTTCTAAAGAGTCTGACTCGCTGCAATATAGTGACAAAGAAGTTTAATTTGGTTTGTGTCCGATGGTTTGAGAGTAAGCTTAGGTCGAGTGACGTACGCAGTCAATGAGAGTGAGTGAGCAGTGGCATCATTAAAGTCAGTTAATCAGTGAAATAAAAAGTTATTTCCTGATCGTTTCACACCACCAGCAGCCGCTGCTTAAACACACAACCCTTCACCGGATCCTGTCTGAATGCAGCCTGCTATAAGCTGACTGTGTCTTTAGAGGCCCGTTAATCAATGTGAAGCAGGAGCACAACTGTCGTAACAACGTTAAGTCATGAATGTATTCTCTTCTCCCTCTTTCTGTACGCTTATTTCAACATACATGTGTTGATTTTTACTATTTGACTCAAAACTTGTGTGTGATGTGTACTTGTTGAGAGCGTACACTACTAAATATTTAATTTTTCTTTCCCCTTTTTTAAATGTGTGTCAGGAATCTCCTGTGACAGATATTTTTCTCTGTTCACCTCTTATTACCAGCCTTACGTACAGTTTACCAAGTGCCAAACACTTCGTACACTTCACAATCACACATATTTTAAAATATATACTTTTTATTTAGACATTTAAAAGAATATATATATTGTAACTTGTGTGGTACTATTTTGATATCGAAATCAGATCATATCACCACTGAATGAATGAATTAAAAACTCTTTCCTGCATTAAATACCATTTTCATGCTCCTTTAAGTTAAGATTTATTTCACTTGTCACAACAATACACAAGATCGATAAGTACTCATAAATAGGAAATATATAGAAAAGATCTGAGATATGTGTGTATATATATATATATATATATATGTGTGTGTGTGTGTATATGTATATATATAAAACAGTAAGTAAATAGAATTAACACAGGAAAAAGTAATTAAAAGTAAAAATCCATCTCTCCACTTAGAGACAACAATTTACACTCACATTCACACCTATGGGCAATTTAGATCAAGCATCCAGAAATGACATGAGACAGTAAATATGCATTAAAGTTAACCTATACTACAGTAAACTTACGTTAAAGTTAACCTTTAACATAAATCTGCATTTAAATTAAACCAATGCTACAAAATAGAAAATTACATAAAAATAAAAAACAGAAATGCATTTTTATAGAAATTATTAGTTATCAGTTCAACAGAGAATCAGATCAGACTGTCGGTACTTTATTGTGCTTTGTGTCCTCCACGCCCTGAAGTGAGAGCTGCTCTACAGTCTGATGGCCAGAGGGAGAAAGAGCTCCTGAGTCTGTGAAGTCACCAAATAACCTGTTAAGTGCATGTCTTTGTCTTTGTCTTGCCTTTGAACTGTACCTGGAGACACGAGGAGAACATGCAAACTCCTAAAATAAAAATATAGATTATAAAATTGTTGATATAAATAATAAAGAGCACTCTGCATTATGGTGAAGTCCACACAGTCAGATAGGTTGATTTATTTGCTTTGGACTGATACATTTGACTTGATTTCTTTCTTTTATTTGCTCTTGTTTCTCCTTAAAGACATGTTTGCATATATCTGATATCTATCTGGATAATCTGAACAATTATTTCACTGCACTGTGTGAACTTTGTCATGACAGATGTTTGTTAATTCACTCCAAACTGTAGCAGACACCTTTTATATAGATCACCCTGTGTGTTACTACAGTCTGGTTTTACCTGTATGAGGAGTGAAGGTGTTCTCCTGGGACACACACACACACACACACACACGCACACCCTGACACTTGCTGTTCCGCCCTCTTCTCGTTTAGCACCGTTAGCAGCTTCACAGCAGTTTACTGTCCGAGCCGAAGACTGCAGTTGCTGACACAGGTAAGCTGTCTGTGCCTGTTCACGGTGTTTTGTGTACATGTGTGCGTTATTACTGCTTAAAGTGACTAACTGTAACTAACGAGAGAAGCTAACTTGCGCTAAAGTCGCACAGTTAACTTCGGCTAGCTGTTAGCCGTCAGTGTGCTGTTATTAAACCTGCCGTTAGCTCGTTGTTGCTACTTGTTCGGGTGAGTCGCCGGAGCAGGGGTGACTTTGGAGGGTGAGTTAGCCGCTGGGGGACGCTTCTTTTCAGGCTGCTTAGTTTGACTTTTAGCCGCTGTTTGTTAGCTGAAGTTAGCCGAGTGTTGTGTGCGAACTTGTACTTTTATTTTACACACACGGTTTGAGGTCATAACAGTGAGGCGTGTTTCCTTGACAACTATGCGGAAGATCATATAGATCCTTAAGGGGAGGTGCTGATGTCAGACACACCTAGACTTTGATTGATAGATTGACTGGAAATGATCATGTCAAAGCAAAATAAATAAATAAAACCTGCACACACACACACACATACTAACTCCTGCAAAGAAGCAGTAAGAAGTATCCATTTATTTATTCATACCCTTAATTATTACACTTTCTCCTGCACTAATTTAACTGACTGACTTAATGTGAATCAAGTAATAAGATTTATGTAATGGTACTAATAAACTCAATGTGCTTCAGCCAGGTTTATGCATTCTATATTAATAAAGCCAATTTGTTCAGTGAAAATGAAAGCAGTCAGCAGTCACAAAATATTTTTTTTTTTAACCTGTGTATGTGTTTCTATGTACATAAATCTTCATATTCGCACATACATTTATTTATTTAATTTAACCAGGGCATTTAAAAACCAATTTTTTTTCAAGGCAGTCCTGGGTGAGACAGACAGACAGAGAGACAGACAGACAGCAGCACAAACTAAGAAGTCAAATTAAAACAGATACAAAACAAACAATAACAATACTTCAACACATAACAGTCTAAAAAATAAATAAAAGTGCACCAGACATATTTATAAATCATCATCCAAATTCTGTGTTCACAACAAGGAAACCAAAACTAAACATTGTCACCGTCCTTCATTCTTTTACCTTAGGAAAATATTTGTTGCTTCAAGCTTGTACAAATACAAAGATTCAGATTCAGGTGTGTTCTCACCTACAGGTGTGGTTTTAATTCATATCAACAATCCTGGAGGTAAACATTAAACTTCACTCACCCTTTCACCCACTCTCACCTCCACCTGCCTGATTATGTCTCATTGTGTTCAGACAGCGTGGTTTTGGAGACTACAGTGGAGTCCAGACTGGAGAAGGAAGCATGTCCACTGACCAGGAGCCCACGTTCACTGTCAAGCTGCTGCAGCTGCTGCTGCTCTCCACCTACTGGGGGATGCAGATCTGGGTCACCTTTATTTCAAGTCAGTACCAAGCACGCGTGATGAAAGTACACGAGGGATGCATGCACAACACAATAGTGACTTTAGTGTTCTTTCAGAGTGATCTCGTGTTTAGATCTGTCCCCCTCTGATTGGATCATCCCGATCATCTTTGTGTGCCTTTGTATCATCTCTAACCAGCTTTCCCGACTCACTCAGCTGACAAGCTTTTGTTGTAGCTTGGTCACTGAGTTCACACAGGTTGCAGTAAATCAAGGTGTGTTTATAGTTTACTTTGGAGGAATGCAGTTCACATTCCTGTCCACGTGCAACGCAGTGTTGTTATATTTGCAGGGCTCAACAGCGACAGCTTCCAGGTTGCTACTGGCAACTGTTGGGGAAAATTTGCAACCAATTTTTTAGTGTCAACAGCTACAGGCAATTTAGAGTCAAACATTAACCTAAGTGCATCTCTAACTCCTCACAGGCCAGCCAAACGTGCACAGTAAAATACATATTTGTCGCACTAGTGATACTTAAATATTGCTGTTACAGTCGGACAGTGCTGCACATGAATGTGCAAACTGATCCAATTTTAAAAAGGGAGAGACCCGGTGATGAAGCTCAGGCCTTTCTCCAAAGAAGCGAGCCTTGGCCGCACGTCTTTCACCCTCAGATGCTTCAACAAATCCCACATAAGTAGCAGCGAGTTATTTGACTTCACTGTTGTGAGCACTTCACATCTCTTTCAACACTTCCAGCACCACTCCGCTCCCCCAAAACCACAGCACACAAATCCCAACCCAAAGAGCACAAAGATGCCAAAATGGCCCCTAAGCAAGCAGAGAAGTTCCTCGTCCCTTTGGTTCCTCATACTCCTCCTCTTCCACGAAGAACATGACAGTATCAGATCAAACACAACCTTAATTACTCTTTTAAAGGGGAGTGTTGAGCCCTGATTATTAACTTGATGCTGAAGCCGAGTACATTGCAACATCTGATCGCTGCCAGTATGCAAACAGTTTTTAGCATGATAGCGCAAAGTAGAAAAGTGAGGATTGCTGCATGCGTCTGACATTGTGGAGGAAGGTGTAGATAAATTATATTTGACTATGGTTAAAGTTTTGATTTGTTCAGGTCCCTGCAGTGCTCATGACTTGTTCTGATTTCTGCACAGGCTTTGTGATGGACAACCACCTGAACAGACACACCTACGGCTTCATCCAGAGTCGTCTTGTCCCGTTCTACCTCCACCTGGGTTCAGCTTGTGCCTTCTTTAACCTCACCATCTACGCTGTGTATCATCCCAGCGACATGCTGGACGACAAAGAAGCCTTTCAGGTGTGTTGTCTGTCCCTCACATCATCACACTGCATGAAACCTATTTAAGATTTCTTTAATCTCGTCCTCTCTTTTCTTTTTCCCCCCACCAGATCTTCATCTTCTTCGTGTCGGTGACAGTTGCAGCCGTCAACGCGCAGTGGTTCGGCCAGATGACTTCAGAGATCATGGCGGACATGCATCTCATCGAGCAGGCGTGCGGATTGGGTCAGGACATTGGCCTGTCGTCAAACCGCGAAGCTTACGCCAAGCTGTGCGACACGGATGTCAAATACCGACACCTGAGCAGTCGTCTGTGGCTGTACAGACTGCTGTCCTCCCTCTGCAACCTCTGCTGCATCGGCTGCAACTTCTACAGCCTGTGTTACATGGCCGAGAACCTCGTCACACTTTAAACCGACGCACAGCAGCCGGACTATTAAATCGTTGAAACATAGGGTCTTCCTCGTCACTCCCTTTACAAATCTAGGAACTCATATTTTTTGTACCAAAGTTAAAGTAAGTTATATATTTAATACTCTTTCTCTCTGTCTCTGCCTTAATAGTTGATGTTGATTAAACATCAGCTAAGCCGTGTTGATCTTGTGCCTTGGGGAACAATGCAAGGATTGAGCCTCCGACAGCGTCACAAACATGCGCTACGTTTAACTACTAAAGCTTGCAGGGAGATAAATCAGCTCCTGCAGTGAGTAATGCCTCACCTTTCACCTAGTGTGGCTGAAGCTGGTGGCGCCCTTGAGATTTCCCTTTACGAATACGCTTGAGGTACGTTTCAGGAACCTAAATGATCAGTTTTGTACGTAGAGTCTCGGAGGCATGGCAGAACACAGCCCAGATGCACTGCACATTTTTAAATAATATATATATATATATATTTGTGTGTCTGTATGGGTAAGCAACTAAAGGCACCTTTACCATGGAAACTGCTGTCTTACTGCTCAATCCTGCACTTCTTGTTTGGGTGCAGTTTGAATACTTTGCACGGCGTGTAGTGTCACAGGTTTATCTGGCTTACCGCAGCACGGTTACACGGTTAAGTGCACCCTCGCCACTTGCTGCTGGCTTGAAAAAAAGAAGGCTTCCGACAGTTTTACTACGCGGTATGCAGCCAGTACTGCTACACCAAAACACAACAAGTCGATCGTTATATTGGAATCAGGACAGATTGGTGTTTGGCTGTAAATGAGCAGTTTTGCAACAGGAGAAAATCCCAGTGATCTTTCAGGGCCTCTGTAGTATTGTCCATTAGAAGATCTCTGAACTCAACCTGTTCACTGATCGTATGAACGCCATGTGCATTGTTACCTTTCACAGTGTGCCTCCGATGAAAATCAGCCTGCTGTCTGCTTGAGTTTAACGTGCGTCTTTCTCAGTGAGTGGCTGTTGGGAAGTTGTGCAGTCACTTGCATTGTTGTTTGTTTCACATGCCGAGCAGAGAGGATCCGTGGCCGATTCTGCGCTAACAAACCTCCATGATGCTATGATGGCTCCTCTTTTGTTGCTCTTCTTGTTTCTCTTTGCACCGGCCTGCGCTACATGCCCGTTAAACCAAAAAAAAAAAAAAATGGCTTCCATAATCAAGGCAGAGGCAGCTGAGTCTCTCTTTGTTTTTCTTGTGTTCATTCTGCTGGACCGATGAAGGTGCTTATTATACCGGCAAACACAATGCAATGTTACTTGGTAGTTGTTTTAAACTGTGCACGTCCTTTACGGCACGCCGCCTGTTAGCTCTGCCAGATTAGATTAACACAACAACACAAGTGGATTTGTGCCTAAACACAAAGGATGAAATCTTATTGACCTTTTTACATTAATTAGTGGATATTTATGCCCGTTTTCTCGACGATGTGTGTGAGATAATGGGTTGTAACTGTTTGTGTGGCGTTGAGTGTAAGTCGCCTGAAGACCAGTGAGGTCCGAGGTCATAAACTGTTCATGGTTGTGGGTTTGTTTCGACATGTATGGTCTGTGTTTTTGTATTAAAACATGTTTTCTCTCAGTTCTGTGCTTTATCGTCTTCTCCACATCATTAGATTAATTTTATTCGCTCAGGAAGTGCAGGCTGAACTTAATTAAAGTTAATTTTATGTGCACATTTTTTTCCAGCTCTGTTCTTCAGTAAACGAATTAAAAGGACGTTCACTGCTCTCTGACGCTCTTTTACAGTTTTTGGGTGAGCAGGGCATGATTTGAGGCTGTTCATGCATCATTCAAAAAAGATGAATCATGATCATTTCGTGTTCATGAGTGATCCCTACGTTGTTACATAAAGTAGTTTGGATTTGAAAATGTTTGACTGGTTGGTGACACCTAGTGGCATTTTTTAAAAATTAATGTAGCCCTGGTGTTTGGCTTTGAAGCCAAATTTAATGTGTTTTTTGCTACAGAAGGGGGAAGCATTGCACTGCTGCAGTTTATCATCAGCTGTGACTGTACTCAGCTACAGAACTGTGTTGAATTATCCAGGATTAAGTGATATTAGACTATAAATAGATAATTACAAAATATTCACACCCTGTTTATTAAGTTGAATATTACAGGACGTTAAAGGGTAATCAGAGTAACTGAGTGATCTTGAATGTCATTTTACAATCACACCTCTGCTTGGATGCAGCACTGCTATTGTTTGTGCATATGTGCTTTTATCTTATGTCGTCATTTCATCATTTGTCTGTGTTTGTGTGTTTTCTCATGCCATGAACTTGCCGGAGACTGCTGACGAAAATTAGCCTGTGTGACTAAATCTGGCACATTTACATGATGGACTCAGCGTTCATGTTAATGTGCATTGTCCCTTCTTAAATAAACAGTAGAGTCTCTGTGAATATGCTGCTGGATGTTACTGCATTTGTAACTGTAATAACAGATCCAAAAGAAAACGTCGTGTCAACAGAGAGTTTTTTTAATGTAAAACCACATCGTTGCTACAAATCCATGGTTACTGTGTTTGAGATGAGGTCAGCATCAACAATACACAAGCCACTGCTCCTAGAAAATGAATATTAGTCTAAAAAAAGTAATAAATATAAAATGATGTAGATAAAAACAAAAAAACAAACACTGGTACCTGACTATCGAAGGTTTAGAAAACCATGTTTCTCTTGTAATACTTATAAAAACCTGAAACGTACATTTCAGAAATAATCTCAATCCCAACAATGAATGTAACGTGAGGTGATTCAGTTTCACCCTTTTTTTTTTACTGTTCCAGGCGCTACCTCAGTTAAAAGTGCGATAACATTGTGTCAAAAGAAAAAAAGAAACAAATTGATCCCCTTGTACAAATAACAAACCACGAGTACCGTTTGTTAATTCTGCATAGAGAGAACCAGTTACAACCTCGGAGAGTCCACAACAACCATTCTGTAATACTGAGGGAGCGACATGTAAACCATCTTTAATTACTTCCCAAATGGAGGCAGCAACATTATTTAAAGCCACAATCCTTGATGGGAACTGACAGCCCCACTGCCCATCCATCCATCCATCCATCCATCCACTTTGGTCGTTTGAAGGATGAGGTTAGATAACCGTCGTTACCGTCTGTCTGTAACAAGCTTTTTTTTTTTTTTTTAAACAGTGTATGCGCAACAAAAAAAAAAAAAAAAAAAGAAATGTACTATACTAAAGACTGAAATGACAGATAATGAGTGTCAGTGCATCTCACTGTGCTTAGAAGGCATCCAAAGTTACAATCCCTGTAAACAGCAAACCAGAAAAGGCAATAAAAAAATAAGGATTGTGCCTTTAAAATAACCATTACTTAATGTTCCCAGGATTCATCGGTACACACCCATGCTTAAAACTATTTCTCATTCCAGCTGTTTATTCCCGTGTTCAGGACATTTTAACTTCACGTTCTGCCTGTCATGAAATGTTGTAATATAAATACTGTTGCTTCCGTGTTTCCCTTCTTCTCAATGCTCACATGTACAGTATCAAAATACAAATTTTTTTTTTTTAAAAAGAAAATAAAACACCATCTTAAAAAAAAAAGTCAACCCACAATCCCTCTGGAGGGTTTGTAACCATGGCAAGAGAGTCGTGGTGATGGCTCCGTTTCCCCACAAGAAACAAGAAGAAAGTTGCCACAACACAATTCCCGTCAATCCTTTTGCCTTTGCTGCTAAAATACTCCATAAATAAAAGTCATACTAAAAATAGAGTTTTCCTGTTTATCAGCATAAAAATAATGAAATCCAGTGTCTCTGTCATACAACCACCTTCCCCTTGATGTCCAGCTTGGTGCTTTCACTCGCTTTGTTCGACTGCTCCTCTGTCAGAGTGATGTAGGAGTACACCAGGCTGCCCGCGATGCTGCAACAAGGGCGACAACCACGTTAACGCTGTAAAAACAACTAATACACGAACATTTATGATCACTAGCAGGACAAGAGTGTACAGTGAGATGTGTCTGTAAAACTTTTAGAATAATGAATCTGATCTGAGACTTGAAAATCATGTTTCCTTTTGTGCCAATCAGCTTAAAAACATGTTGCAGCACATCATCGGTCATGAAATACGTTATATTTCCCAACGAGTTCCAGCAGGCACGGCAGCTGATCGGCACATATAGTATCAGTGACATCTGTGTCAGCAACAACTTTTTTCTTTCTTTTGGTCAACAGGAGCTGATATCGTTTGGTTTACATCCGCCCGGGAAGAAGAGCAATCTTCAAGCTGATAGGCTGAGGCTACATGCTAACGATGGAATATGTGATGTATGGCATACAATGAGCTGTGTGAAAAACAAAATGTTCCCCAGGGTGAGCTTAGCACAGCTGAGGCCCAGCTATGATTTTATTAAGGGCGTGTGACTGCCGGGGTCCCACAGGAGAACACATGATCCAGCTCTTTTATGCCATGAATAGTTCATTAACCATATTTTAAATTGGGAAATTATTGGAACATTTGCAGAAGATTTAACCTGATTTTTTTTTTATTGTCTTTCATACAAAGATCTTAAGCTACCTGGTCTGTCGTTAGTTTAACAGTCCTGCAAATGCAAACCTACAACCAATCAGAGCAGTGACACGTGTGACCCAGCTCCTGGGTTAGATAGGTCACTCCTGGGTGACACAATAGCATTATTTACACCACACCACCAGCAGCCATCTCGGTTTACGGAAATTCAACAGGTAATAAGGTCATCATATCTAATGCGCCCCATTTTAGATAAACGGTTTTATCTTTCTGGATCCACGTAATCTAGAAATCTGATCAGCAGGGCGACTAGATTCACGTCAGGTCAAACAAAACATGAGTTTGCAGACTCCTCTGGTTCCCACGCTAATGATAAACCATGATCAGCTACATGAGTCATCAAAGTTATTATCCTGAGGGGTACGTGAATGTGAAGGCTCCAGCCCCCACCGTGACCCTGATGAGGATGAACGGTTACAGAAAATGGGAACATCTTTACCAAATTCTGTGGCAACAGTTAAAGCCACAAATGTCAAACTCATGATGGTCGGGTTTATCAGTCATTAGGATTCAACATCTGGGAACCACGAATGAACATTATTCTGTCCAAGACATTTCACAGGATGTGACAACTCTAACCTGATAGTGGCTCCAGATAAAAAAATCAGAGGATCTCTAAAGTCATGAAGATTCAACATCTGGGAACCATGAATTTCATGGCAGAGTCATTTAGCATGGCTTAAGACAGCACGCAATGATAATATGGTATTTAATGTTCCCTCTGATCTTTATATGTAACTGACTTAATCTGTTATGTGACCGTACCATGTAAAACGTACAGTACGTGCTGGAATGTCAGATAAGTGAGGATCTGTGTTGGGGAAAAATCTCTGCTCAAAGACGTTCGGCCCGAATGAAAACATATTTTTGACATCTGCGCATACATCAGAAAATGTTGTTTCATACCTAATATTCAAACCTATGAAGTTAGTCCAAGAGAAAATGTAGTCTCCACTGAACACCATCCCAATGTACGTCACAAGAACGTTCTGGAAATCAAGAAAATATGAATTAAGTTGAGAGCTTTTTGTGTTTTGGTGTATTTAACTTCACACAAATCTGCATCTTGCAATCTTACCTTGATACACCCCACGATCGTAGTTGTTAATGCCGAGTTGTATTGTGTACAAAGCACAGTGGAATACATCAGAATAAACCTGCATAACAGCACATTATCAAATTACAGGTGACTCATCACTTGTTCAAACATGACATCAGATTTCACAATGTTAAACCAGCTTCAGGTATTGGCAGAGAATCTAGACTGATGTAAGAGCAGTACCACAGAAATCTGGTGAGATCCAGATGTTCAAATCTGGCACACCAACACCCGATACTGCCTGCTTGCTTGCACACGCACACACACAGGCGTCACACAGACTTTGGCTTGTGTTCTTACCCCATGATGCAAGAGAGGATGAACTGGGTGAGGAAAAACATATCTGACCAACCGTCATACTCCACTGCCTGAGAAGGGAGGCACAGAATAAGAAACAACACACGGACACATGAAAAAGCATATGGGGAAAACAGGAAATAAGTAGGTAGTCATGTATTTAAAATATTCAGTTTGTTTTTACTTTAAAACTCGAGTCACTCCTTGGAGGAAAGGAAATAAAGACCACATTTTAGGGAGTTGATTGTAATGACGCAGCACTGAGCTTTAAAGGGAAGTATTCTGCATCTCTACAGAGGTTACTCAGTAAGGAGAAGCTGTACACGCTGCTGTAATAAGTCTACTAGGTGCATAATAGCTGCTTTGTGCCTTTCTGGCTGCTGGGCCCCAGCTGGGCAAACCAGAAGGTCTCTGCCAACACTCACCAACAAACAGGCAGCTCGCATTTACAGCACACACCCATGCTCACATGTATGAGCGCTCACTTTAGGATTGAACTTTCTTGATGATTTAATCACACATTCATAATCTGACGAATTAATGCTCGCATGTGGAGGGACTGCTTACCTTCTGCATATCTCCAGTCACATGAGCCAACAGAAGAGTGGGAATGATCATAAATAATGCATTGTAATACAATAATCCATATTTCCCCAACTCCTGTGAGAGAAAGCATAGAAACAGATGGGCAGGGAGCAACAGGAACATGAAAAATAAGCAGAGCTGGAACAGAGAGGCTTATTCACAAGTGTTTCAGTGCATTCCTCACTAACCAGCATACAGATGTCATGCATGGCAAGCCCTCTGCACTACCTCAAACCTCTTGTTTGCATTTGTTTGATTCCGTTTCGTGTAGCTCCATCTTTCACTTCCTCACAATATCGCTCACGCTCACACACACACACACACACACACACCCCTCTCACATACCTGTCTGTCTTGTTTAGTATTAGCAGCTGGTGCTTTACAGACATCACAGACTAAATCTGGACCCAGTTCTGCTTCTGCTGTAATGTGAGAGCCGAGCTGTCTGCTTGTGTGACATAAGAAACAGCTCAAACAAGCTCCAAGACGCTTCTGACTCAACCGTTATTAACCTGACCGTTAAAAGTAATGCAGCAACTTTTACACACAAATAATACTTTCTCTACAAAACGGTGATAATTAAATCGACTTAGCAGGGAATAGAAAGCACTCACGGTGTTTGTGTACACTGAGTTTCTTTAAGCCAGACACTGAAGGACAGTTCTGGGTTCTTGACATTCACCAACATTAGCTCAATGCCAAAAACAGCTCCAACCCAACAATGGGTATATTCATCAGATGGTGCTGCCACATACCTTTGCATCTAATTTTTGTTTCACATAGGCTCCGTTGGCTGCAGTCAGCACGTCGTTCATGAGGATGAATACATAGCCTTGCAGGTCAAAGGACAAGTCGGCACTGAACAGAGATGAGAGAGAGGTAAGTTTAAAGGAAGTAATTAAGAGTTGTTTTTTTTTATAGCTCAGGGCAAGTTTGAGATGTAGAACATGTGTCTAATGACCCTGAAGACAATATAACTTTAGTGAAGACGTATATCAGGACAGGACAACCCTTTGTAGTGAAGGTAATTCTTTTTTGGTTAACAGCCAGGACACCTGGATGTAGCAGAACTTTACCTCGCAGCTATAAACGCCCCGAGGATCATTGTAAATACTGTCAGCTGGACTGGCCTGGAGAACTTCTTCCTGTTAAAGGTCAAAAAACAGTGGAGCAATGATACCCAATCAGTGTGCTTTGAGCCGTAAATAAAAAAGCAACTAATAAAAGAGTACAGCTTGTCCTCCCTGTTGAATAAAAGCATGGAGGAGGAGCAGATGACTGATAAGTGGGTTATCGCTTATGTGCGATCTTACTTGAGAAGAAGTCCCTCAGCCAGCATTGTGAATAAGATGGAGAACCTCCTGAGGACAGTAAACATCGGCAAACTGGTGGAAGACGACAACATGGAATGACTTCAACCCGGCCGTGCCCAAATGAGCTCATGATGGCACTAAATCAACTTCCAATTTCAGCAAAGATAGCTCAGAGATGAGGACTTACTTCAGCCGTTTGGTTCCAAACAGACCAGTGATTTGATTTCCCACATAAAGGAGAGGTAGAGGAAATGTCTGTAAAATTAAAACCACACATACATAATCAGATCACAGTGGATTAAAGCTGCTGGGAGACACGGATTTAAGGTGGTCTCACCTTGCGAGGTATGCTCTCGTCGCAGTCCGGGAAGCTGATCACCCTCGCAGCCTTGCCCACCCACAGCACAACCACTGTGGCCAACATCTGCACATACATTCACCAGCACAATTATATCCTTTAAGACCGAATTAGATTAAATTAAACTTAACTATCACCGCACAGAGTTTAGCCAGTTTAGCATCTAACCGGGCGTGCAAAAGGCAGAAGAGTGCAAGAATATATAAATAATAGTGCAGCTATAAATACAAAATAATGTTCTACAGTATTAGCAGTATGTTAAATGAATAGACTAAGATATTACAGCTTGTATTGGAGGGAGTTGTGTGAGTTTAAAAAGAGGCAAAAGTTCAGCTTACTTGTCCGATACCGACACATATTGACGAGGGGAACCTGGAGGGCAGAGCAGAGAGAAGTCCCCGTTAGTCCCCCATTGAGCGGTACGACAGCAAAGTCCCCGTTTAGTTACATTGATCGGTACAGTAGCTAACTATAATATACGTAGCTTCCTAGCCGCCTAGCATGCTAACATAAAATCGGTCATCTAGCGCATAAAGTTGCCGCTAGCTCACCGAGCTCCGCCGTGTCGGCTCCGCCATCCGAGCCGACACCAACTTCCCGAGCGGCTAGGTTAAGCTAACGCCGGGGTGGCTCCGGCAACTTAACGTTACGACCGTTACCGAGGCGCTAGCCGTTAACCGTTACCTGTAGTTGGTGAGGACACTTTTGTTCACCACGACGATGAGAAACGAGCTCAGACCGTAAAACCCGGCGGCGAACAGCTTCACGAACAGTGTCAGAGGTTTGTCCGCCATCCCCGACAAGTTCTCATTCCTCTGTGAGTGTCGGCTGCTCTTCCTCCCCGCCTGCTGCTGCCATCACTTCACTGGGCTCACCCCCACGCCACACACACACACACACACACACACAGAGAGAGAGAGAGAGAGAGAGAGATACACACAAACACAACACGGGGACGTTGACGTTTCACAACTTCCGCCTCGAGTCTCAGCATCACACACACACACACACACGACTGCGGTTACATGTGTCTGACATTAACGGTTTAATGGCCGTGTGGTGATAAAAGACCCGGCAGAGACGCTGAACGGTGTTAATTTATTACACTGTGTGTGCAAACTTGGATGAAGATGGTTATCTTGTTTACAAGCTTTACTCCTCCACCCCTCTCTGCATACCTCCATGAACAACAGCACTTCCCGTCCTATTTTTAATCTTACATGTCATCCATATAATCCAGTCGCAAGATTCATTAAAGGTCCATCTATCCACCCTCACCTTCCCAGTGGAAAGAAGAAAGGCCCTGTTTTTAGAGTCGGCATCTAGTTTGTCTCTTCTGGGCTACTGTAGAAACACAGTGTTTCAACATGGCAGCTTCCATGAAAGAGCACCCACTCTTAAAAAGAAGAATTTTAAGTGGCAAAAACAAAAATATTATTATTTTCATGTGATTATGTGTGCATAAAACATAGTTATGAATATTATATACCATGCCTGCCTTAATCTTACACACTGCACCTTTAATTAATTAGTTATATATAATACTTAAAGGTCCAGTGCATCTATTGGCAGCAATGTATATAATATTCATAAGTGTGTTGTAAGATTTATTGTTATTTCAATGCCTTAAAATGAGCCCTGAGAAAGAGCTGACTGTATAAAGAATGGATTGCGTATCTGTGATGTCACCCACAGATTTCTGAAGGGTTCGTTATGAAGCTCAAAATCTGTGGTGCTAGCCGGCGCCATGTTGGCACTCCTGCAAAGGACAAAAAAATCGGCACAGGCGTGGATCATCGATGGTCCCTTCATTTAGGGGAGAGAAAGTACACATGAGTCCAAGATATCTTATGCTGAAAGGTTTATTGAAGCTTGGCCAAGGACGATGGAGGATTTATGAACACTTGCTATGAAATGATGCTGCCTCATTTGTGAAGATGTTGTCCTATCTCCTCTCTCCGACTCTGTAGAGACTTCTATGATCATGAGATTAGATTTGATTATGTACAAATCAGGTATAATTTTAATTATATATTTTTATATATTTGTATTTTTTATTATATTATTATTTTTAAATGAGATTTTCAGTAAGGAGATGCACAATAAAGAAACAAAGATTTATGATCTGTCTGTTTGCTTGTTAGTGGAGAGGCTCTACTGATGCAGCAGCCATACAGACCAAATTATTATCCAACCACAGGATGGAGACAAAACGAATGGTTAATGATGGCTTAATGGCATTACAACCAATTACCAATCCCAAGTCCTACAGTAAACATGCACTGTGTACTTCGTTAGTGAAGCGTTGAGTCTGGATCCAACTTGATATCTTCAAAATGCTACAAACAATGCACCGCATGCCTGTTTAGTGGCACACAAATCCAGTTGTCCACTGAATACAGAGCAAATCAAATCATCAAAGTGTTTCCTTATTTTTATAACAGCAGTGGCAGATTTATGTTATAATACAGACAAGTGCCAACTATTGCAAAGACTGTACTTATAAATTGCTGATGTAATTTGGCAGGTGGAGCTCAGTACTTTACTCTACAGTCTGCAGGGAAGCTGATCAGACTGTACTCCTCCTTTACCCCTACCGGAACCCTACCTTTGCAAACTCCTGGCCCAGACCCACCTTAATCCGGGCCTGCTTGCATGGAATATCTTTCAGTCATAACTCTAGAAGATAGTTTAGACTATAAGCCAGGATATTTTAAGATAAATGCCGCATGCATAGTGTTGCTGGTTCAGAGTACTGGCACCTTTTTCAAGTACTACTATCTGCTGCATCACTGAACAGGACTACCATCCCCCTGTCTTTTGAATCCAGTGGTGTGTCCGGTGTTTTCATTTGCATTTTTATTACTCTTCATCTATTTAGTCTGGGGAAAAAAAATGAATATTTGCAGTAGATGTTGATCCTGTAGAGGGATTTTACCAAAGCTTTGATCTTATTATATGTGAACACTGAATGAGGGCCAGCTTCGTGACCTGACCTTGCAAAGGCCCATGTGTATTTTGGCAGGTGTTTGTGGGATACAGACCTGACGTGTCTCTGATAAGAATGGTGTCTCTGCATGTGCCACGTTGTCAAACAGAAAGCAGACTTGTTAAGTCAGACACTCATTCATTTCTTTTTGGAAAAAGAGACAGTAGGGGACGTCTGATCTGAGTCATGTCTGGACTGAACGCATCTCTCGGATACTTTGTGGCTGTTGTGATCTTTGCAGCCTCAGTTCGAACACTCCTCAGAAAATGGCCACGGTTTAGCTTCATTTCGGAGTTTGCGTCCTCTTTCATGCTGGTGGCATGTTGGCTGGAGGTGCAGACCATTGTGGAGGTGGGTGAGTGGGCCGGGGGCTTGGGTCCTGATGTGACTGTGACCATCCTGTTTGTGGTGTTGCTAACCCATGGCGTGATCTGCGGTGCTGCATCTGGGAATTCCAGCCAGGTGATGCTGAAGTTCCTGCAGCTGGAGGCCAACACCCTTCCCACTCTCCTTGCTGTAGCAGCCCAGTTCCTTGGGGCCCACCTTGGCCTTCTTGTAGCAACATACTACTGGGGTCTGGAGCTGACAGACATGCACATGATCAAAAACCTGATGGCTAGAGAGTGCAGCACATCTCTGCTGGTCTCTTTGTATCAGGGGTTTTTCACCGAGTGTGTTTGCGCACTCACCTTTCATCTGATCCATCTAAACCTGCAACGCAGGCATGCTTTGATCCGGGTGCCCCTGGTCGCTGTCCTCCTCACTTTCCTGTCTCATGCAGGTAAGTTTTAGTTAACCCATGTCCCTACTTTATCGTCCAATAACAAGGTTCAAAACACTCCTAAAAAGAAACTTTGTGTTTGTAAATATGAGAACATTTTTGCAGGGAAAAAAACCCAGAAAAAGAGAGGGTGTGCAACACCTTCTCACTCTGCTGGAGCTCAGGCGAAGGCAGTATCACCTAGAGAAACTGTGCATCTACAAAATGCAAACTGCGGTGACAGTTATGTCTGTGTTGGCTGACACTTTCAATTATTTCATGCATCTTTTCATGAATTTGGCCAAAGAAAACAACTAGATGTCCATAAAAGAGAAGAAAATAATGTGTTACTATACGTTTGCTCATTTGGTATTACTTTTGTTGGACGATAGTTTTTTTTATTGGGATCTGGGTTGTGCGTCAGAACTGCTAAACACTGCACTGCTCAGAAATGATCTCACAACTTTATTATGAGTTCCTTGGACTCCTCCTTGACATCAGTCATGCATGTGATCCTCTGCTTCAAGTGTCATTTGATCACATTTTATCTGTCCATTGCCTTTTGCAGCCAGAGGTTACACTTCAGCTTACATGAACCCATCCTTGGCCTATGGCCTCACCTTCCACTGTCCTGGATTCACCTTGGCAGAGTATGCATTAGTCTACTGGCTGGGTCCTCTCACAGGTAAAAACACACTCAGATAAAAATATATGTGCATCTGCTGTCTGTGCTTTTAAAGTGATCACACTGGATGTTTTCTAGGCATGATGCTGGCTCTTCTCCTGTACATGGGTCACATTCCAAGGATTTTTGCCAAGAACCTTTTCTATATGCAGAAGACACGCTTCAGAGTGCCAAAGGGCGAAAAAGGAGACAAGAAGAAAATGTGAAAGAGATGTTTTTATTTTCTTTTTAAACCTTTTAGTATCGAAAAGCAGATGATTGGTGCTCAACAGTCACATGCTTGTACAAAAAAATACAAAACATTAAAAAAAAATAATGTTCCATTCTTGTTGGGTGTTTTCAATAAAACCTTTCGTATCAACAAACTTTTCCTTTTGAAAACAACATTTCTGCCTGTAAATCCACATGATGGCCATCTGCTGGTAGAATAAAAAATGACCGCAAGAAACTTGAACACACTGCAAAAGATGCTGAAACTGATCTCACAGAGGCCAAAAACTTAATAAATTACCAAGAGTGTCATTTAAATAATATCAAACTGCTTCCTCAGATTTAATCTGGATATCAGTCAGAGGAATATCAGTCCTTCATATGCAGTTATGTACTTGCAGTGCTCTGAGTAGCACTGTGTTTAGAAGACACTGATGCATTAGGCGTTTTGTCTTTTGGCTGATTCTTAGAGGAAGGACCTTGATCTGTGGGTGAGAAAGAACATAAGATAATGGTCAGTGTGTTTGCACTTATCTACTCATTATTGCATCAGTGGAAGTTGAGAAATCCAGATGATGAAGTCTGTTAACCTGGCTGCTTTCGTTGCTCCATCTGAGCCTCGGGGCGGTCAACCCACAAACAATGATCTGGATTATTCAGTAATGCCTTGCTCTGTCCGCAGCTGAGGCACCGCATAACAGTGAAGCGCGTCTTGCTGTTCTTTCCTAATGAAACACGGTCAGACAGACAGGAAGATAAAGTGAACACATTTCTTTACATTCACCAAACAAATTGAGATTAAACACATAAAATGAAATGCAAGGAGCAAAATAAACTCACTTCGTTGTCGTACTGTAGCAGTTACACCCGGGATGAGCAATGAGCAGCACTTCTTGCATAACGTTCTCTTCACTGACGGATCTCTGCGATAAAAAAAGATGTTGAAAACATTTTTTATGCTCTGCACTGTAGTTTTTAGTAAATGTTAATCGAACAGGAGGAAGTAGTGCATATATTTAGGACTCTTTTCAGTAGTAGTTGGTAACTTCTACAGTGTCACTTTCCACGATGCACCGTGGGTCAGAATCTTTCTCAGCATCCATGAGATTAAAAAGATGGGAACGACTATTGTGGAGATATTTTTGATTCACAGAGGATTACAGTCATTTCTTCCAGGGCAACGTGGAGCATCGACATGGGCAGTGTGCGAGATCAGACCAGATTACACAGGGGAAAAACACAAACAGATCCTCCGGTCCAGGATATCCATTTGCTATACAGACATTACTTGTTATTTTTGGTCTTTTCCTGATAGTTGTGGATGTAAACGAACAGACAGGCCTGATCTAAAAACAGAAAAACTTTTTTTTTTTTTATTTAAAAATAAATTTTCAACCCTGAAAGTAAAATTGTGTGAAATTATAGTTATTTAACCGGATTAATATTCATAAAAACATTAAAATCTTTGCACACATGGGGCACACATGTGACGTCATTCCGGAGCTTTCAGGCCTTTCCTTCAAAATAAAATCAATACTACTTTAAACACACACATTTCTTCTTCACAGTACTCAGGTTTAACTTACTGTCTGAGAACTAAACGTCTCGCTATGGTCCTCTGTGTGAAGCAGTAGAAACGAGCCAGCTTCTCGTTTTCTCCGTTTTGAGATAAAACACAGTGAGCTGCCTGCAGACAGACAAAAACCGGCGGTTAGCACGTTAGCTTAGCACGTTAGCCATGTGACCTGATATGACAGCGGTTAGTTAGTAACTTATTATTTATTTCCTACCTGGTAAAGATAGTTCAGTCTTTGGTAAGCTTCTTTGTCTTTTAGTTGGGACGCCATTAAACACAAAACATGAACAATCAGCAGCAGTTTCGTCCTGTTGGCGACTTCGAGTTACCGGAAGCGGCCGTTAAAAGCTGTTGCACGTCCGAGCAAAAACTTCAGAATAAAAGCACACGATAAACTGATCACTGGTTCCCAAAGTGGGGGTCGTGAGGCAGCAAGAGGGGGGTCGCACTGATTTTAAAAACATTTAGAAATAGCATATTTTAGCCAATAATTGTAACAAAAGATAAAAAAGTAGTTAATATAAAAGCCTTTTGATTTTCTTTGTCTCTTCTGATGTGATTAACAGCCGATTATTGACATTAGCAGCAACAGCATAAGATAAGGTCTATAGCATTGTGCTCAACCAGGGGTGTCCCTGTGCTAAACATTAGGACATGAAACAAGGACAAATCATCTGAGGATGGTGAGGGTCACAAATCACTTGTTTTGAACTAAATAACCAGTTTCCTTAAAACTGATCTCTGTTTTGTTGTATCTGCAGAGAATCCAGCTATAAAAGCCACAAAGCTAAACTTCAAATAAACAGCAAAGGAAGTGTTATTAATGTTATATTGCTTGTATTAGTCTAGTCTCGTGTTTGTTTACCTCTGTGCGGCTCCATAGAAAAGAGGTTATGTTACTGCACACCAATCACTTCCACACCCAAAATCACAAAAGCACAAACAGTTGCATTTATTTGAGTGCGCAGACAAGGTTGTTAGTTGTTCAGTGGAGAAAAGAAACAGTCAACACAAAACATTGTCTTTACCATGCCTTCAACAGCTAACCATGACGATATGGCCACTTTTTTTTCTTCTTCAAACTAATCATTAAGTACACAATATACACATGGGGGGAAAAGCGCATTTTGTTTTAGTCCAGAAGAACACAAAAGGACAGAGTTGGACATACAATACTCATTTTTAATAACAACAATAAAGAAGAAAAGTATAAACCCTGTCAATCTAACATTTTAATTTGCCTGTAAGGTGCACCTCTGATATCAGGAGACTAATGATACAGGGGAAGAAGTGGTACAGTAGGTCTGTCAAGGTGTGGCACATATATTCATGATGACAAATGTACTGAAATGTTTCCTATAAAAACCGGTAAGAGAAAAAATGTCCATGAAACATGAGTCAATGTGGAAATAGCAAGAGTGTTCACTGAATGAGACCAACTATATAACAAGAAGGGGGACACGTATGAAATTCAAGTATCAAAATACTAAGACACTGACAAAGCTGAAAAGGTAAATTACAAAGGTAGTAAAAATCATGGGAAGAGAAACATTGACACAATCAACAATACATTAGGCAACATTTTGCATTTGTTTAAGGCAGTTGATTAAAAAACTAAATAGAACTAGGCATCTTCTTCATTCCAAGTTAAATACAAGCCCAGCCCCGAACGTGTCACCAGGAGATTTGTTGTACAAAATAACTACGCCTGACTCTGAAACTAAGCACTTTAGTTTGACTTGTCTTCTGACGTCTGAGTGAGAATAGAGTTCATATGGACAGCGGTGGAGTTGTGCTCTGGATTTTTTTTTTTTTTTTTTGGTCTTCTTCACAGTGAGGTTTGTCAGGGCTTATAAGGCTGGTGCATCAAGAGTGGCGAGTCACTCTCAGCCTATTGTCTGGCACGAAAAATCTAAATGGTTGGCACATATCTGTGCACAGCATGGGAAGGCAGGGTAGCTCCTTTTTTTTTTTTCTTCCGTCAGCTAACGATTGCCCTTCATGGCCTCCTTGGCTGCCAGGATGAGAGGTGTGAGACTGGAGAGGGGCTTCGCCAGCTTCAGGAACGGATGCTGAGAAGGAGAGGGAAGAGCAGTGAGTCGAGGTCAGATTTAATTAAAGATAAATCTCGGAACAGGAAGCGTGTTTTAACCTGCAGCAGCTCTTTGCCTCCGCCTCGTTTCTCTACATCCATTTCCAAGCAACGGTTGAGGAAATCTCTGAAGACCGGGGACAACTTCTCCGGGTTCTGAAGCTCGGGTGTGCCGTTTGTGGCGATCAGGTATAATGCCTGCCAAAGAGGAAGAAACAAAAAGGTACACCGAGAACCGTCAATTAAAGTTTCAGGATACAACTCCAGTTCATTATATCAGGTCAAACCGGTATAATCAGACAATTCAATTAAAGTCCAACACTGTCACTTTTCTAAAGCGCTTAATAACAGCTCATCTGACACACAACAAACTGGAGGTGAGACTAGATAACTGGTCTACAAACATGCACATATCTATATAAAGTTATTACATCACAGTACTCACACACCCTGGCTGCCTGTTTACAGTGACAATAAGCTTGATCTGTATACACGGGTCAGGCCCTGTGTAGGCATAAACTCATTTGCACGCAATTAGAGGAACACAGAAGAAGCAGACAAACTGGACAGACATGTCTGTATGTTGACAAATTCAGTCAGCAACAAGTCAGCTGATTAGTGCTGTTGTTCGTGCGCGTGGAGGACAGGAGGCCCTCTGAGGAGACTCGTGAGCATTTTGTCCTGCTTTGCGTTGACTCATAACTGCTTGAAGGCTGCAACTGTTCAGCAAACTATGCCAAAGTCTGACAAGCAAATTCCATTAATCACTAATTATTTGAGCTTTTTCATATAAAATCTATTGTCATCTATCACATACATTAAGCCGTGCCTTTGATTTAACTCATTTAGTCACGAAATAAAGCCAATCTGCTCACAGATGATTCAATTTTCACGTCATAAGCTGGAGATAAACATGGAAATAAGAATGTTCTCACTCACTCGTAGGGGGTTTTCGTTCAGGTAGGGAGGCTCTCCTTCGACCATCTCAATGGCCATAATACCCAGTGACCAAATGTCTACTTTAGGCCCGTAAGCCTTTCTGGTCACCACCTCGGGAGCCATCCAGTAAGGCGTGCCGACCATGGTGCTGCGTTTGCTCTGCTCTGGAGTGATCTGGGCACAGAACCCGAAATCGGCTGTCGAGGAGAAGATACAGGGTTACAGTGATGGGATGTGCAAGTCAAGAGTTTAACAGGTCGCTCCTGATCACATCGGTGCAGGACTTACTCAGTTTGACAGAGCCGTCCATCCCCAGTAACACATTGTCACTTTTGATGTCTCTGTGGATGACCTGGTTCGCGTGCAGGAAATCCAACGCTTGTAAACACTGCAGAGACAAACAGGGAAAAGTTGTTGAGCTCCAACTTTCACATGAATTAGGACTTGATTTATTTATTCATTTAATGTGGCCTCGGTTGTGCAGAGTGCAGCGTACCTCTCGGCAGACAGCAGCTATCTGGGCTTCATCCATACAGGTCTCTGTAACCACATCTGTCAATGAGCCACCGGCCAGATACTCCATTACCACAAACAGCTCCTCCCCCATCAGGAAACTGACAGACACAAATACACAATGTCACACACACACACACACACACACGTGTCCACCTGTGATGTTACAATTATCATGAGAGCTTGTTGTGCAGCAGTCTGTCTTACCTGTCTAAAAAGTTGACTATGTTGGGGTTCTTTAACTCCTTCATCACTAAGATCTCGTTGATGATCAGCTCCTTCTTCGGCTGCTTTTGTAGGTTGATCTGTTTGATGGCGACCTGTAAAGGCAAAGATTCAGAGTTACCCAACAAATGATTGAAGTGATCATGTCGGTGTATGGAGCTTTCTTCCCCTCTGTGTTTACTGTGACTGTATATGTGTAGATTTAGCTGTTTCTTTAATGTATTTAAAGAGACTAAGAGGAACAAACACGTTCTTCCTCTCACAAATAAAAAGTTGAAGTACTTTTACTTATACAATCTTACTGGGGTGTGATGACTCACTGTGCTATTGTTAGCTAACTTTAAACAGACACTTCTGTGTTACTGTGTATTTGGTGACATATGTATGAAGTTACAGTCTAACTTTAAAGCTGCATTTCTTGTAGCAAAGGACCTCTATGAATTCAGTTTATTATTAAATATGTGTCCATTTTTACATAATGTGCTCCTCTATTGTCCTCTGCTGTGGCAACACTTACCTCCTGTCCTGTGGCAACATCAATGGCTGTGAATACTGTTCCTGAAGCCCTGTGATAAGGAGAAGAGAAATTTACATGAAGGCACAGTCTGCTCGAACTTGTCTGCAGAAGTTTCATACACAAACAAAAAGGCATCACAAGTCAACACAAAAGTGTTAAAAAAAGGTGTTGATCGATGTGACAGAGGCGTGACATAACGCTTTGTTTGTGTATCACTGACTGAGAGGCACAAGAGTACAACTAAAATGTGGCTCATAGAACAGTTGGGAGCTCACTGAGTGACTAATAATGAACACAAAACATAGAAGCACAATTTGAGGAAGAAGTTGCTGAACTAAAGGGCATGTTATTATAATAAATGCAATGTTAACACATAACACACAAAAACTTCTGCACTCACCCCTGACCAATCTTTTCATATCTGGTGTACTTCTTCTTGGGATCTCCGATGCTCACTATGGTTCCTGTAAGACGGTAAATCACATAACGGGTGAGTTTGGAGCTGCTGTGTTGTTATTGTGAGAATAAATATGTGAGATTAAAGATGAATTAGTCATTTACTCAGTTTGTCCATGATCTCCTCGTCAGACATCTTGCCCTTCTTCCCCTTCTGTCGGTCTGCCGCCTTAGAGGCGACGTCTCCGTCTACGCATGTGCTCGGAGCGGGGATGGGGTCGATAACAGAGCGAGTGTACACCTGCACAAGACAGCAAAATAATCCCATAAGACAAATAAATAAATAAATAAATAGGTAAACAAACCTCAAGTACACAAAGCGTGCCTTAGTAAGCTTACGCTCTTTGTGTGCTCTGGTCTCGGGGCCACGACGGGAGGAGGAGCTTCATCATCGTCGTCATCATCGATGTCTTTGATATTCGGAGAAGAGGGTTCAGTGCCTTTTTTGACGGGCTGATTTAAGGTGGAAGAAAAAAGTTGTTAACTTTCATAAAGACCAGACATAACACGGATAAAAGAGCATGCGTGTTTTTAATACATACAGACTGAGGCCCTGGAGTGAAAGCGTCTTTTTCTGTGATTGAAAAAAAGCAAAAGAGGTCGAACCTGGTCAATCAATGTTTTACACGAGATAAAATTCCTCTTCAAGAGAAGAGAAAAAAGGTTATCGACTTGAAGACAAAAGCGTTATTTTAGGCAATAATTAACTTTACACTAAGGGTGGTGAACTTCTCCTGCTAAACAAGCTTAAAGTTTAACTTCTCACCAGAAGATGAGAAGCTGAGGTACTTCTGACGGCCGTTGCCAGTGGAGTCGTAGAACTTGAGAACATCGAGCACGGCCTGCGGGTTTTTCTTCTGCTCTGACTTGGTGATGTTTGAGGTCTGGAGTAGTCGAGCCCATTGCTCTGGCATACCCTGTGCAAGACAAAAAAAAACAGGGTGTCAAACGTGCAGACTGAAGTTGTGATGCAAGTGTGTGTTCTGGTGTTCAAGTATCATGAAGCACGGGAGGTAGAAACCAAACGTGTGAGAATGGAAACTCACAGTGAACTCTCCTGTGACAGCATCAAACCCAACATGTATGGTGTGTTCAAAATCTGAAGGCGGTGAGATCTCTGGTCGTTCTTTGTCTCGGTCTTTCTTTCTGCCACCTGAAAGAAGCCAAAAACTTAAAATTACACATGACGACACAAAAAGTGTTCACTAACTGAGAAAAGTCACCATCATGTCACCTTTTTCAGCCCCGGAGAAGATTGAGATGATCTTATTGCGAGGTTTCCTCTCCTCGGGCACAGAAGGCAACGGTTTAGAGCTGTGGTTGGCTGAGAGAGAGTCTTTGCCAGTACTAAAGATGGTGCTGCTCATCCTGACTGGAGGCGCGGGGGGTTTATCCTCAGGGTCTCCGTTATCACACATCGCTTATAGGTCGTCGGGAGCCTCACGGGATGGTTAAGAGGGCTTTGGGGGGGGAGGGGCGTAGCGGACGAGGATGGACAGGGTGGCGAGCGCTCACATCAACATGAGGCACGGGTGTGCTCATGCGCTGAGGAGGGGAAGATGTGCCCGAAAGGTGACAGGAGAGGAGGGAAAGGAAGCACCAAGTGGCACCTGGAGGAAAATAAGAGCATAAACACACAATGATGAGGTTATAAATACAACAGATTAATAACAGGAACAATTAAATCCACTGTTAATGAAGCTGAGGAGTATGTAGGACAGGGCTGTCCAAAGCCCAGCCCAGGGGCGCGGTCAGAAGGCTTCGTTTTTATAATACATTATTCATGGCTTTTTTTGGTTGACCCAATGAAGCATTTGAACCTTTAAGGACAAAACTGCTGGCGTTATACATCTGCAGATGTGACACAAAATATTACTTTCTGAATGATTTTGTTAAAGGCAAGAGTGACGCGTTTTAAACTTAAATGTTAACAGACTTTGCATTCCTCATAATGAGTCCTGTTTAAAATGAACATGAGGTTCAGATTTGTAGCAAATTCATGCAAGTTTAACATATTTCATACAGTTTATTCTGTGATATCTGACTCCAGATGTTAAAGAAAGGAAGAAAATTCCTTTTATTATATTACAAAACCGTTACAGAACAATGCATTTGTATGTAAATGTTATTCTTATTTTTTTTAAATATTAGTATTGGCCCCGGGGCATCTAATCCTCTTTAAAAGAAGTCTGGACACCCCTGGTGCAGGAGGTGTATTAGTGGTGCTAAGCCTCTATCATCTTGGCCCACAATAGTGAAACTCAACACTTAGTCTAGAGTCTCATGGTCTCAGCACCCAGCCACACATTTATACTAATAATTGCCACTTCTTTATGTGCAAATAACAACCCATGAGGGAGGATAAGAGGGAGAGAGAGCAAGTGAAGAGGGTGAAAGCAGAGAAAGTCAGCTTAAAGAGAGACCACAGCTTGTTTTGGCACAACTTATGTCCCCCCTCTAAAAAAACTAAGCAACCCAGCTCCTCATTTGTGTCTTAAACAGACTATAAAAATGAGCCCAGCTGAGGAGGGTAAAAGACTAAAGCAAGCTGCTACCATCCCGGTGCAGCTGATACACAAATAAAACGCTAACGCTTCATTGTTTCGGGCTGGGATAAAGCACACAAACACATCGATACTCAGCCCATTATTCACACACCTTACTGTGTTTCTGTCTACTCCTAAATGCCCCTAAAACGAGTTAACAACAGGGGCGGCTAGCGTGCTAACGTTAGCGTCAACTACTTTGGCCAACAAGTGTGCTAACGGCGAGCTAACGCGGTTAGCACGACGAGCTAACGCTACTAACGGTCCCGGGAAATAACATACATCAAGAAAGGTGACACTAGAGAGGCCGTAAAAGTAGTCTAGACTATCCCGGTGCCGAGGTGATTTTAAGGGGCAGGCTAACGAAAACGACGCCGGAGGAGAAGCGGCGCTCACCGGAGGCTCCACGGCAGTTAAACTTGGACTCCCGGACGGTTCCTCGACGGTCTGGATGGAAGACGTCTGTAAAAAATCCCCTTAAAAGTACTTCATCTGTCACATGGAGGCCTCGCTGGTACGCACCGCGTACTAATAACTTAAGTAAAAACACTTTGAGTGCAACTATTTACAATGCTACTTCTCTTTCTTCTTCTTCTATCTTTCTTTTTCGGCCCTTTGGATAATTCCGCTATGGCGAAGGGGAAGCGGAACTACCGACCCAGCCCTTCACAGCCTTATTCAATAAAGTTTCAGATGAATGGTGTGTGCGACCAGAGGATCACAGCCCCGAGTGCAAACCTGCACTGATAACACAGAGATCTCACTTATTAAACACCGGGGGACACTTCACATGTTAATAAGTTTGAGGTTTAAATAGGCCGAAAAGCATTTTAGGTAATGTGGTTTAACATTTGATTGATTGATGCACACTTGCTGATGTACCTTTGAGCAATGTAGCTTTTGGTCTGTAAGTGTACAGTTTGAACTTCAAACTTAATCTAAGATAGATAGAACGATAGATAGATAGATAATAGTATATAATTAAATTAGATTGTTTGTACAGATGTTGTGTAAAAAGTTCAGAAAACAGAGCACCTGAGTGTGAAACTGTCCTTTATGTCCTGGAGGTGTTGTGAGTCTGTCTGTGGGTCTGAAAAATAATGCAACCTAACATGGACTACACACTCGATTGATTTATCATCAACCATTACATGTGGTATATATTAGATTCAACACCCAACATCCAGTTCTTCTTTTAACTTCCCCTTTAGACATCTTTAAGAAGAAAAAAACACATATCCTATTCCATATGGTACTTCTCAAGTTATTTATGTCATTATGTCGCAATAATAAGTGTTGTTGATGAGATAACGACTTTTTCTCAAGATGACAACACTTTGTTTTCCTGAGATAATGACATAATACGAGCTATTGAGAAAATAAAAGGATAGTCTAGTAGTAAGACTATTTCTGTTCTGTGGTTGACCATGAACATAAAAAATCCACATCCACACTTAAAATAAAGATTTTAATTGTACACATTTTATACACAGATGATCCAAATCAATATACATATTATGCTCAGTCTATGTACTCCGCGATGTTCAGCTGCATTACACAGATTTCATAAAGAAAGCACAACTAGGCTGAATATCAGAGAGGTTTTGATTTTTTTAACCAGCTCTGTCTGAGATGCTGTGTTCATCTGTATGGTACAAGTCTGAAATTTTAATATCCAATCTGACATTTCAAGTACCAATCAAACACCATTATCAACACAACATGGAGAATGTCACAGATGTCTTCATTTTATTATTTGTAGCTGTGATAAAAGACGTCCTAAGCACATAATTTATGACCAGACATTCTTGAGTTGAGTGTTTCAAACTGAGTGAGGTGACACCTTCCTGAATGCTTTGTCTGGTGTTCCTGCTTCTGATCCAAGACTAACAGGTATCAGACAGAACTGTGTTATTATGAACTCATGAGCTGTTTAACACAAGATATTTGACCATCACTGTTTAAATGATTCGATGTTTCCACAAGTATTTGGACAGCGCCACGCAGCAGATCATTGTGACGAGAAGCGTTCCACTGCATACAGGCGTCACCAAAGACCCGTCACCGACTGGAAACTGCAAACCCGCGAGGCCTTGCTCCTACAGGATACAATACATGTTATTTATTCATATATTTATTTATTTTGAGTGATAAAAGAAATTTAGACCAACCTGCTGATGTTGGAGTTTAACCCACGAACACATGCTTGAATTGTCGGCAGTACAGGGGGCGTCCACCACAGTGTGAGGCTCAAAGATGCTGAGCTGCGTACCTAGAGTGAAGGAAGAGATTCAGATTTTTTTTTAATTATTTAGATTTAACTGATCTCTTAGATCAGTTAAGAGACTGTTGAATGAAGATGATACACTTACATTTTTCAGTCCGCAGCAGCAGCTCTGGAGCTTCTATGTCGACAGATGTAAATGTTTTCCCATCAAAAGAAGGCTTGTGGTAGCGACCATGTACAGGAATTGTCACTTTTAACAGTCCTGGAGTCGGTCCATCGACGGTGGGATATACATAGGTGACAAATCCTGAAGTCTTGTGAGCAGGCAGCTCTAGGTCTATGGCTGAATCTATTAAGATCTTACAGAGGTGAATACACAAATGATTAAATTAATACATACGCAGTGGAGGTGAATATTTATAATATTTATTTTTGGTAGAGTCAGTCTTCTTACCTGCCAATCACTTTCATCACTCAGAGATGCAAGTTGGTATGGATCAAGATAAACACCTCTGGGCCATCTGTGAACCAGCAGAACTTTGACCCCACTGAGCACATCAGGGCTGAGCTCAACAGTGGTTACCGCCTCCCTAAAACACATCAGACATCACTTATTCATTCCTCTCAGAGTGAGCTTGAAGATGGTCAACGTTCAGTGTCAGTACCTGTGAAATCCCTTCTTGTTGATCTCCACTGAAACTCGTGAGGACTCAAGCAACTGCTTCAGAAGACCACAGTGGATCTCATCTACAAGAATATGTAGGTAGTATTAGCCAAGACCACAAGAAAGAGCAGACTTTGCATTATATCTGTAATAATACATTTATGGCTGATTTGTTTATGGCGACTGTGGCTCAGGAGGTAGAGTGGATCGTCCACTAATCACAGAATGGATGGGTTGATCCTCGGCTCCTCCAAGCATGTCAAAATGTAACTGCGCAAGATAATGAAATCTGAATTGAAAAAATTATAAATGTGTGTATGAATGGGTGAATGAAATATCTAATGTAAGAGCATCTCCAGTGGCTGGAAAGACCACATCCACACCCTCCCACTGCCATCACTCTTTATAATCTATCTATCTATCTATCTATCTATCTATCTATCTATCTATCTATCTATCTATCTATCTATTTATCTATCTATTTTCCACGCTATAGGACTGAACTTAACCCTTCATGTCACTTTGCCCTTCTCGCTATATGCATAATAACAGAAGAGGCTGTTTTCCATCAAAACAAAAGCTTTGGTGACACACGGCGCTGTTCAGTGCTAGTTAACAGGTTTAACAATATAGCTTACCATTTCCGGTTAAACAATGACACGTCGATAAACAAGCCAACACAGAAAACAGAAAAAAATACATGAAAATGGCGATATTCGCTACAACAAGCTGTTTACAGCCTGTTTATTCAAATTATCGAACTACAAACACAGCACCCGGCGCTGTTTTAAATGTTTACGGAAGAGCATCTCGAAGGACCCTTTTGTAGTTTTAGGTTGAGCTAAGCTGTGATGGTGCCTGGCGAGAAATAAAATAAGACACAGTAGGGAAAGCTAAAGGAATCAATATATAAAAAAGACAACGCGCATACAATTATATATATTGATAATCGCCATGTTTGGAGGTGAAAAAACAGGTTTTTAAAACATCTAAATAAATATAAGCAGGCTTCGACGAGGACAGAGTGCAACACAAACTGACGTCAGGCCCCTAACCGTTTAAAGCAACTACTTGTAGTCCGTTCGTCTGATCCCCGTATAAACTGTGTTTATTATTTTAGTTATGTATAGTTATAGATCGTTATTATACTTTATTATGTTTTAGTATTATATCGCTGAACTCTCAGTGGAGACCGGTTGAAGAAGGTTTGCTGTTAAAGATGAGTTTCGTGGCAAAGCGATGCGGAGTACAGTTCAGTCCTCCGTCTGTTGTTTTAATCTATGAACACAAGGAGACCAAAACAGTGCGAAAAAGAGTCATACCTGTGCGAAACTTCTCAAAATATTCAGGTAAGACCAGACAGTGATTTACTTAATTACTATTTGACAATTAGTTTGTGATGACTGGAGGTGGAGAATGCATGTTTTATAGATAGATAGATCACTGGCTCTGATGATGCTGCCTCAGCAGATGGCTGCAGAGAAGTTTGCATCTGCAACATCTTACTGCACACATTAAAGGACCTGACCTCCTCAGAAAGTAGAGTCTGCTCTGCCCCTTCCACTAAAGCAGCTCATGTACACAAGGTGGATGAGAAATTACTCACAAGTAAGAGTCATGCTGGTGTTTAAGAGTCTGACAGCTGTGGTAGAGCTTCTTCATAAATGGTGGGAGCAGCAGTCTGTTGATGAAGGAGCTGTTTAAGGTCCCCACAGTCTCATGCAGGAGGTGAGAGGAGTTGTTCATGATGTCCCTCTCCTCTCCTCTCTCCCTCCAGACTACAGCACAGCTGCTGAAAGGCTGAAGAACAATCCCCGGCACAGAGACTACCTGGAGGGTGTGTCCCAGAGCCAGCTGGAGAAGCTTCACATCATCCTGCGAGATCACATGCAGGGCTACAGCTTGGAGCACAGCCTGGCTTCATTCCGCCTGGACCCTGACGAAGACCTGAACAAACTGGACAACGAGGAGCTGGCTCGCAAGAAGGGTCAAATGGACGAAGTGTTTGAGAAGAACCGTAAGCGCAAAGATGATCCAGACTTTGTTTATGACCTGGAAATGGATTTCACCAAGGGCACCCAGGAGAAGTGCAGCTGGGATGAGGAGTCTGATGACGGATTTTAAAACTCTGTTCTCTGACCTGAAGGAGTGTAGATTAGAGATCACGTGACGTGTAGTGCTGTTCAGTCTAAAGTCATGCAGAGATGCTGACTACCTCTTTTTAGGAAGTATCTTCTTGCACAGCAGTAAACTATCTACACGCTTGATTAGGTACACTTCTTAAACTAATGTTAACACACTTGCAGTATATTTATGAAGTTGAATGTTTGGTTTTTGGGCAGCCACACTTATAGCAGAATGGTACTATATTTACATTAATACTGGAAGACTAAATATTAGAAACACTACCAGTATAACACAATACAGTTCAACAGCAAACTAAAGCCCCAAAATGTCACCTCTCAAACTACTCTAACAGTGGACATTATAACCTTCATGAAAGTAGGAATCATTGCAACTGTCGTACTAGACTTCATTTGTTTTAGCTAGTTGTATGTAATAACTTGGCAACTGAGCGTGCGCTTCAGTGATCCTGGCAACAGCTACAGTGGCTAACCAGAATACAAACAGAAGGGCAACTATTGAAACTTCAGAAAGACATCACGGTACACAGCGACAGTTTGACAACAACTACAGCAGGTATCAGGTCTGGCATTTCACTGGAAGCACCACACATTATTTTTCCAGTTACCTATCATGGTAACCTAACTAGTCTTAAGACCTCTGCAAACCCCCAGTAAAGTGGAAGCTGAATACTTGTGGCACTGGAAAAGAGAAAAAAGTTACCTCTTCATATTGAATATTACAGATAATCTGCATCATTCACACACTAACCGTCACAAGTCTTCATAAGTTTAGTCTTATCACTAAGAAAATATAACCATTCAACACTTGTAAACCAGGTGAAAACCTGAACATTGTGAGAAATCTGTCATTTCAATGTGCAATGAATGAAACAATACATGAGTAATAGTGAATATTTATTTGTTATAAAATACTGAAATTTACAAAATACAAAGACTTTGGCTCTTTTATTTGTGGCTTACACCTAAACGAGTGATATTCACAGTTGAATACGAAAGAAGAGGCGAAAAATCCTATTAAATAAAACTGTGTGAGTATACACCAAGAAGTAAGCAATACAACAAATATATCTTTGGAAAATATTGTTTCATATCATACAAAACATATATATATATATTTATTTTTTATATGGTTTGAAGTGATGCACTGTGGCAGAGTTTTAAATGAGATGTCATAAAACCAAACCTGCAGTATCAAACCTCTTTAGGGGAAAATCTTCATTCAAAGTGCTTAAATACCTCATTCAGCTGACGAGAGACACTGACTGACTGACCATTAGTACCACAATACATTCAAAGATGTCGCCTTTTTTTTTTTTTTGGAAAATCAATAAATGAATTTACATTGCTTTGCTCGTTTGGTTTAAGCTAATCAAAACAATTATTTTTTACACTGGCATCAATTGCAGTCGTTTACGCAGTGCTGATATATTCCCTCAGGAGGTAGGTAACTGAAAATGTGACACATAATTCCTTTCACCACCAAAATTCGGAAAGGATTTAGGTGCTTTTAAATTTGTAAATTCTCAGCAGGCTGTTAATTCGTTTAAAAAATATATCTTTATAAAATTGCCATTTCAAGTATGCTAAAGCCACAGTCCAGGATTTCTGAGTATGTTAGTAATAACAATATATACACTCCATGATTTAAAGGACTTTCTGATTGGTCATAATTTGTGCAACTCCACTACCCAGACTAATTTACCCAAATTATATGAGTTCATTATTTTATAGCAATTAGACAAAGACTGCAGTCTTAAATCCAATGATGCAGGCACAGTAACGTCTGTAGAGGGGTCTAATGGGGCCACAAGTGTAGCTATACTCTGGATTAGGCCTTTAAAACAGCTGTATGACCCACCATGTCTATGGAGAGTTATAGGGACTGAAATATATATACACTGTATATTACACTATTAAACTACACCAAAATACATACATTATTAGTTCAGTACTTCCAAAAGTAAAAAAAATCAAAAAATCATTTCTTCTTCTTGTCTTGGGTGCACCTCGGACAAAACCTGAGAGATTTGAGAGAGTGGAGGAAGACAGACGTTAAAACTCAACTTTTATGAGCAATTCCAGGTTCACATCCTCTGGACTGACTCAAAGTTCTTACCATTTCCCTTTGGGTTTTGTGGCGAGATCAACGCAAGCGAAGTGGAACCACTCAATCGGACACTGAAGAAAGAAAAACAATGTCAGTATTGAGGATCTCTAGTTGAGACCGGCTGTCAAACGCGTTGCGATAGTGAAGAAACACTGTGAAAACCTACATCTGGGTTATCGCATCCAATCATCTCTCCATATGACACCTGATGGCACAGGCAGTATGTGGGCTCATTAGGATCGACTGGCATGTCCAAAACGTCTGACGGCTGCATAGGCAGGAGAGCGTCGCTCAAGTCAGGGCTAGAAGTCCAACAGAACACACGGATGATTAATTAAACAACAAGTAGTTCCAACAAAGCAGTCTGATCAGTGCTGCTCAAATCAGCATGACATGACATCACATCCTCATCACTAAGAATATTTAACACAAATAAAAAGTACACTGGATGTCAAGTTTTAATAGTTATGTCAGATTATACATCTGAATTTCTGTATTGTGTGGTGCTGATAGATCACCTCGTTAATAAAAGATGCACACCTTTATTAACGAGGCACCTTGGCCTGACAAAGATACCTGTTTTTCATCTTTTTCTTTCGAGGAGAATCTTCATCAGAACCTTTCCTTCCTCTTCCTCTGGATCCACGCTTCTCCCTCAGGCCCCGCGACTCACTCTCTGTGGAAAACGTTGACATTTAAAAGACGTGGATCAATATGTTTCGCAGTGTCTTACATTGTAAGCCTTTGAGCTACCCGACTTACTTTTCACTCCTCTTCCCTCGGTACTGTCGTAGCCGCTGACTTCCAGTTTCTCCTTCAGCTCGTTCTCGAACCGAGCCAGATCTGCATCCAGTCTGCGGATGTGTTTGTCCACCTGCAGAACAAATATTGAATGGAGGTTAAGCTGGAATATGCTTTACAAAAAATATTTAGTGCAAACCAAATAAGAACTGAACTGACCATTTCATATGTCTGCATTGCGAGCTGGACTTTGTCATCACTGAACTCTTTGCACTTGCTGTAGGCATTCTGGATCTTCTGCAGATGTTCCACTCTCTGCTCTGAGGCCAGGTTCTTCACAGTTGCAATGTACTCTTCAGCCAGTTTGTCGATCTCTCCTTTCTTTTCTGCAGAACAACACGATTATAACAGGAAACCATAAGACACCCTGTACACCTTCTCAGATGTGTTCAGTTATTATAGCTAACAGACATTTTGACATGTCAAAGCAAGATATGCATAATTAATTCAGTCACATAATAACCTTTAAGAGATTAAATGATCACCTTCAGTCCTATTGTCCAGGTCCCGCATCAGAGTAAAGTTTCTCTGCAGCTCACATGGTAAGTTTTCAATACCTGAAGAGGAGATTGACATACATGAGATATTCCAGCCTGAACACTTATTTATCCACTCATTCCCTCCACGTAAAAATTCAACTTGTGTCCACAGTGTTGTAACTATAACCTGTCCTACACTGGCTCTTTTAAAACCTATAACAATCATTCCTTTGACAATAACAATAAATGAAATAAATGTGATATCAATACTGCAGCTCTATGGAGCTATTAAAACTCTTTTAGATATTTTTTTTATTGCTGTATTGGATCAGAAGCACAACTGAATGGCTCAGATTCTTTCTTTTAAAAATATGTGACTGCTATTATTTTTTCTAATATTACTTTGCATTTGTGAAGTGACACTGGGTGCCCCAAAAGGCGCTTGATATAAAATGTATTATTATTTTTACGAAGAAAAAGACAAATTGATTAAGGCAATTTTAACACAAACCAATGAATGGCGAATATTAATACATTAATTAGCTATCAATTTCTTATAAAAAAATATTTTACAGAAATTATATAAATTGGTAAATACTTTATTGATCCAGAGATAAATTTAAGCATCCAGCAGAAGCATGAAAGGCAGTAAACATACATTAAAATTAGATGCACTGAATTTAAATTAACTTGCAATATACAAACAATATACAATATAAAATATTTTATAGAAATAAGAAAAAGAGCTAGAAAATCATACGTAACTAAATAAAGCTGGAGAAAATGAATGACAGCCACAGAGGTTGTGCAAAAGGTCCAGAAAACAGTGAAACTGGGTGTGAAATTATTGACAAAGTAAACACATTAAAACTTAAAATATTGTGTATATTTATATGCCACTTTAAAAGTATTTAAATAACCCAGTTTGTTGCCAGTGTCTTGGAATACTTTCACCATTATTTACATTATACATACTGTACATGCATGTTCGTTAGCTGGTTAAATAAACTGTGATGAGTCTGATATGGTGATCGGCTCATGGTTGAGCGCTGCTCACAGTCTGCATGTGTCGGCGCTCGCCCTGACATGATGTGACGCACTTCAAACACCCCGCCCAGCTACTGTACGTAACTGGTTACGGGAAACGCGTTTACCAACAACAGGTTGCAAATGCATGGTGTGTGCTCTGCTAAGGCAAACACGAATGTTGACTAAAAACGGCCACAATTCAAAAGTTTAAGAAAGCTTTGAGAAAAAAACAAACATTTTAAACAACCGACGCTAGCTGCTAATCGCCTAGCTGCTAACTCCAACAGGAAACAGGCAGCAACTAAGCGCCACAGACAAACACCTGACTGTTTATAAGTATTTACTTTAATCTGCGGGCGAGTTTAACACCACACACACAATGTGTCCAAGTTTATGCCACCGAAATCTAAATCGTGATGCTAATCAGTTAGCCACCGAGCTAGTGACATAAGCGCTAACCTAGCCGCGATGCTATCTGTCAGTCAGCCCGCCAAGCAGAGAAAAAGTCTTAAATACGGTAAAACTGAACCTCAAACAAGCCTAACATATCCAAATTGTCAGTGTTTACTCTGTATATTCATATATACTCACTGTCAAGGTAATGTTCCAAGTAGATTGCCGTCGCCATGTCAGTTTAGCCGTTTAGCTTCTGCGTTATGAACGTTAGCTCCAACTGTTGTTGACCGGAGGGGTTTGTTTTATGATCCCGTGTTGTCCGTCGGTCAGTGTCCTTGATTTGTAGCCTGTTGTGTGTGAAAGGTTTCTCTGAGGGCGGTAATGAAACGACGCCCACCACCACCACTACCACTGCTGCTGCTGCAGACTCCTTTTCCCTCCAGCTGCACACATTAACTCCGCACAGGATAGAACTTTTCTGCTTGTGTGAGTTTGTGTGTGACTCGCATGCGCAGCAGCGGATAAGCGGGACCCCGCTTAGAAAACACCGATTTCACCCAGGATGATATAACTCAAAAAGAGGGGGCTGTTAGCTACACTTCAAATCGTATGAAACAATTATTTTAATAGCTGAGAAATTCACTGGTTATTTTACACACGTGCAAACCCCGCACATGTGAGCGTACTGGGGGAGGGAGGGAGGGAGGGGGGACACACACGAACGAGCGCGCCCTCGCTCGCTGGTGTTTGCTAGCACTTTCCAATGCTCAGTCAGTCAGCTGATGGGTGACGTCACCCAAAACAAACATCCCCCTCCCTCCAAAGAGAGGCGAACGTTAGCGAAGATGCTCGGCAGGCGGGGCTTAACGGCCAAACGATCAACGGTAGCATAACGGCTGTCTCCACTAGTGATGATGTGTAGTTCGTGAACGAGCCGGTTCAAAGATCCGGCTCTTTTTTTAAAAGCGAATGATGATGGGAGCCGGTTTTGGTACATGAAGCCGTTGAGTGATAGTAGAAAAAGAAGCAGCAACAGTTGGACCCATTTTAAACATTTTGAAAACACAAAAGCAGAATGCAGAATTACAGAATACAGACACACATCTATGCTTTTTATAGTTTTTATAGGTTTTTCTATCTGCTTTGTGTAGCGAGTTACTTGTGTCTGTAAACTCCATGAAAACAACTGGCTACAGCAATTTATTGATATTAGACAATGTCATTTTTACTTTTAGATTAGATACTTTATTTATCTCACAATGGTGGAACTCACTTGTAACAGCAGTAGAAAAGGTGTAATATACACTACAGAAGTAAAATAAAAAGGGCATATACAATGAACAGACAGAAGTATCCTTCAGCTTATACAATAACAAAAAACGACAGTGTACAGATATGCAAAACGAGTACTAAAGGTGAAGTGGCCATAATGTAAATAATATTACACATGGTAGTAATTGGAATGGAAATATAAATACAGATAACAAATAAAATAAATATAAAAACTATGGTGAGTAGTTGTAATTTAAAACAGAAACAGAAACTACAACATGATCAGGTGGTGCAGGTATATGTTGGAAAAGATGCATTGAATATACACGATATATGTGTATGCATACAAATTAAAATCAGTGCTAAATTTGGCTGAATTATATGAAAGGTATAAGTGGTAACATGAAAAGCAGTTTTAGAGAAGACAGAGCCGTTGTTGTGTCATATTAAGCTCTTCTTGGCGAGCTGAGTCAAATGAGCCGACTCCCTAAAAAGGGCCCAACTTCCCATCACCAGTGTCCACACGGTGTACGCTCGGTTTGTCGGCCTTTTTCTTTATTTTGTTTTTAGGTCGAAGGAGGACATCGTTTCTTTTTCTACATCTCGCTTCCGTGTACGAAAGATATCTTCTTAACAAACGGCGTTACAAATAATCAAGTAAGTAATTAACCGCACAGCTGTTTCACTAATTAACGTTATAAGGACCATCGTTAGCGTTTTAGGCAGCTGACCATTAACAGTGAACTACTGACAGCTCGCTGCTGACATGTTTAAACAAACAACGTCAGCTGACGTTAGCTAACTTCGACTGTGTTTGCTATATGTGAGTTATTTGAAGTTATTTAAGGGTCATCTCGCTGTTTAAAACACTTTATCTCCTGTCAGACTTGTATTAATAAGACATGAGGATGACTTGGTCACAAGTGGCCTATTTGTTACCGTTAGCTACCTGAAGTGCAGTGAAAAGATAAATAACTGAGAGAAAAGGGTGATTTCTGAACTAGAAAGTTGAAATCCTAAACAACTAGCTGTCTGATTTTAATGTCGTGTTCATGTAATTGACATATGGTGTCAAACGTCTCTCTTAATGAGCTCATATTAAGCTGCAAACTGTAGTTAAATAACCCGGAAAGAGCTCATTTCATTATAGCTTGTCACGAGGTTTGTTTGGCTAATCCACGCCCGGCCATCTGCCCTCAGTTTGTGTCACACTGTCTAAATTATACATATCAGGATCAGTTTTACTGACCAGGTGTGTGCACACATGACATAAATACAGCTAAAAAACAAGGAGCTTCACAGGTAAACATAAGAAACTATCTATCTATCTATCTATCTATCTATCTATCTATCTATCACCAGTTCTTTATTCAGTATAAAAATGTTATTGTTGATTATAGATAGATGGACAGATCTGGATTTAAATTAAACCTGTGATCTTGATGATTTACTTGATAGAAAACTATATAAAAAGGTATAATTTTGAATAGAATCAAGAAATAGAACTACAATACGATATGTTCTATATACAATTAAATTAATTAATCAAGGCCACAACATGCTGAAATAAACATTGATTATACAGTAGGTTATATTACAGCACGATGAGTAGATTGTTTGATGATATTTACATTTTAAAAGAGCAAAAACTAAAAGTAACCAGTGAGAACAATCATTTATAATGTACAGATTATTGTACAGGTAATGCTCCTGACATTTTGTGTCTGTTTCTTTTTACGTGCATGGCTTATATGTGTGTTTTATTGTTTTAGGTGTCGTCGTCTCCAAGATGGCTATGGTAAAGAGTGGTTGGCTCCATCGACAAAGTGAGTAGCTGTATATAACACTAACGCTTTTAACAGCATTTAAAGGTCCATTGTGTGGAATTTAGTGGCATCCTTATAAGATAAGTTTTAATGATCCTACACCGGGAAAATTCACTTTACACAAGGTGGATATGAAACAACTCATAAAGAAGAAGTATAAAGAAAAAAGTCAAGCTGTAGAAAGTCATTTAGTTATGCTGGTAAGATATTACTGAGTCAAATCATAAAATAAACTGTGTCATCACAGATCAGGGAGCTTCTTGACAACAAAACTGCAGTCACTGTTTCTTCTTTTGAAGAAGAAAATTGAAATTTGACGGTAAACTCGCCCGTAGATTTGACTGTTTGTGTTTGTTCTGTGTGATCCAGTCGGATCCCGCACACGGCCCATGTTGACGCTCTGGGTTGCCAGATATAAAACGTATTACAGTCACTGAATGAAGCAAATGAAATGGATCAAGAGAGATGATGTTAGATTCTCCTTCACCGAAGAGGCTCCATGAGCAGAAACGTAGCTGACACAGTCTGTTGCTGATGGAGCTGTTTAAGGCCTCCACTGTGTCATGCAGGGCGTGAGAGGAGTTGTTTATGATGTCCCACTTCCTCTGTGGAGTCTAGGGAGTAGTCCAGATCCAGAGCTGGCCCTCTTTACCCATTTGTCGAGTCGTTTTCCTGTCTCTCTCTCCGTGCTTTCCTTTCCCCAGCAGATGACTGCATAGAATACACTCATACAGTGCCATAGAAGGTCAAACAGAGTCCAAAGGACCTCAGTCTGCTCGGCAAGTAGAGACATCTTTGACCCTTCTTGCACAGGACGTCTGTGTCCAAACAGTCCAGTTTATTGATGAGGTAAAGACTGAGGTATTTGTGTGACCCTGGTGGTTGAGATCGATGAAGTCTGTGATGACCTCCTGTACTCCTGGTCATTGCTGTATCGTCAGAGAACATGTGGAGGTGGCAGCTGTCAGTGTCTGAAGTCAATTTAACAGCGTAGTTGTAGATTGCATCGCCCTCCGCTCACTGTCTAACAGTGGTACCCAGATGTTGTGACATTTGGGCTGAACTTTACCGTGACATGTTTTCATTAAAGGTACCATACTGCGTCGGTGGAAGAGAAACTGGTTTGACTTGTGGGCCGACGGACGCCTTGTGTTCTACAACGATCAACAACGGCGTGACATGGAGGACGAGATCCACATGAGAGTGGACTGCATCAACATCCGCAACTCTGCTGCGTGTCAAGGTGCGTGTCATCTGTTGCACTGCGATGTGTTTGCTGCGTTTAATCCGCCTTTAAATATGTCCCCTCCTATATTTGTCCTGGTGTATTTCGCTTCTCAGAGCTGAACCCACCTGAGGGAAAGATGCGTGATGCCTTGCTCCAGATAGTGTGCAGAGACGGACGGGTGATCAGCCTGTGTGCAGACAGCTCAGACGATGCTCTGTAAGACAACACAGGAATCGTTTTGGCCTCTTTCTTTTGGTTGTTCTGTGTTGATATTTTAAGAATAGACATGATTTCCACTTTGTGTTGCAGGGCGTGGACCATGGCACTTCAGGATGCCAGAATTAACACGGTGACTTTTGCTACATCTTCAGTTCTTTGAGTTTTGATTTGTGTAACAAAACATAGACTTGAAGTCAAAGATGTTTCTCTTTTATTGCTTCTGTGTGAGACAGTCGAACAAAGAATCATTTCTTAGCTCAGTTTTGTTGATGTCATTCTCCCCTTTCGAGTGTGGTGTCCTCATTCGTGTTATCTCTTATTTTTAGGTGGTTGCAACTCCTCAGATCGGCTTTGCACAGGAAGTGATGGCATCTGCTCCTCCACCCTACTCAGAGTATGCCTCCCCACCTCAGGTAACAGACATGAACAGTATGCACACGACTAAAAAAGAGTTTTTAATTAGTTTAACACCGATTTATAAAGCTACTGGTGCATATCAGGCTTCAACACACTTATGTTGTGAAATGTTCAAACTCAGTCCGGTAACTCTCTCTAATTATGAGTAATGATCTACATCAGCAGAGAAAATATATTTGATATGAAATATTTGATTAGGATACCTACAATATGATGCCTAATTTGCGCTGTATGTCACATTTACTATCTGCATGCGCTACTACTGCACAGTTTGGCCTTGACGTGATCCTCCTTAGGGGAAAACCAAGCTAACAAGCCAGGCTAAAAAGAAACACTTGCTGCATAACAACAAGAAGCTGTAATTGGAGCCTGCTGCCATCTACTGATGGACTGATGGAAGTGTTTGTGCTGGAATCCTGCACTGGGTCAACACAGTGTTTTCTCATGTTTCCACAGGTTTATGCTCCGGGTCCGTATGGAGAATATGTTGCACCTCCACCGCACGCTACACAGATCGTATATGCTGCTGATGGGCAGCCGTACGCTGTAGCTTATCCTTACCAATATCAAGGTAAATAAATGCACAGTAAATCATCACATTTAATCTACTTCCCATATTTTTGGTATGACAGTGTCTTTTGCCTTTACAAAGCATCAAGCAAGTAATTCATTTATCCAGTTTAAACATCATCGTTGCGTGTTAAATGAGGAATGGTGTTGCTGTTGTGTTTCCCAGGTGGATATGCCGCTCCCGGAGTGAACCACGTCGTTATCCGTGAACGCCATCGTGAAGACGGAGGAGATGTGGCTTTGGGCATGCTCGCTGGAGCAGCAACCGGTCTGGCGCTCGGCTCTCTCTTCTCTGTCTTCTAGTGTCCTAATTTAATTAACGTTCATCTAATAGCACACCGTTCCCCCTATACTGTACCTGCAACATTTGGCTTCTCTGTGCCATCACAGGAGTTGGAGTGAAAATGTATTTGTCGGGCTACTTCCTCTATGAAGCATGATTGTGATGGGCAGTGAGTTACTCCGTATGTGTCCTATATATACAGTAAATACTGGTAGCACTTTCTCACATGCCCTGTGTGGCAGTTTCCCAAACCCCTTTGTTTTGTCTGAATATGAATGTTTAACCAAAATATACTTCAGTTACTCACTTTAAAGTGTTATTTAAACCACAGACTCCTTATATGTGCACTTCAGGTGTCCTGAAGTTTCTGTTTCATGGAGCACATTTGTCCTCTATATTTGCAGAATGATCTTAAAAGCCATGAATTCTGTGTTTGTTTGTTTTTTTTACAGGTTTTGTCTTCACCTCTCTGCGTACTGTACCTTCACTTTGTGTTTCATTATATATTATATTAATGATTTGTTTGTGATATTAATGCAGCGTTTCTTCAGCTCCTCAGGTTATTTGTGGTGGAGGCAGTTGTGTATAGAAGAGTGCACACCAGGGATGCAACGATTATAGATTCTGATGGTACGATTCCAGAAAATCCTGTTTTCAGGGTTATAATGCAATAATTTATTTCACATTGTTGTTTTTTTTTTTTTGCAGTTGTAGTATAAAAAAGGAAAATTGGGAACTTGTCTTATGCAGGTGCTTTTTTCTAGACCAGTGTTTCTCAACCTTTTTACACAACGTACCACCTCAGAAAATATCCGAGGACCACCAAATTAACCTTTTCAGCTACGGACAGTTCATGCAGGAGGCAGATTCATTTCAAATACCAAGATTATTTAGTGTCGAATCATGAACAAATCTGATTGAAGAACCACCTGACTAATCATGGATGAATGAACGCTGATATCGAGTGAGATAATTTACTTTAATTCAAAATGTGTTCATATTTTGATATTAGATGTTAAATTTATTTATTTCAGCAAATTCTGAGATTCCTGCGAGTGTCACCTCTGGGAGGTCACATACCACGTACCGTAGTTTGAGAATCAGTGTCCTAAAGTGGATTACGTGCTGTTTTGTTGAGCAGATTTTTATTCCTGCTTTGTTGCCGTTGCTTTACGTCATAAGTGACAGAAATACTCGTCGTAGCTGAACCTTTATGATCGCTGCATCCCCAGTGCGCACACACAAAGCAATAATCAGTTACATTGTAGCGTTTTGAGGTACCCATTTGATAGTTGGGACTGATGTCGTCACCACAAATAAGTGCACGTAAGAGGAAACACTGGCATTTATCTGATGTGCTTTGAAGTCAAAAGGGACGTCACTCCTTACACTCATACATCCACACGCATTATTTATAGTCACTGTTTTTCTTTGGCAGCTGTCGAATCACTTTTCATCAAACACGCTTGAGCGGATATTTTGGTTTCAGCAGGCTCGGTCCAGCATCATTCACTTTAATATCCAACGTCTGCTCAACAGAAAAGTCAAAGACAAAGAGACTGCCTTTATCTTTAGCAGTGATACTAACAGAAGATGTACGAATCTTGTGTTTCCAAAGGATTTCATGAAAAATGATCAGCAATGTTAGATTGATGTCATTTTTCATCATTGTTTTAATGATGACGTGAAATTAATCTCTTATGGTTCTCTAATTAAATGATGATCTAGCCTGCATTTAAAATAAATGTGTGACACTTAACTAAGAGATGTATTTTAACAATTAAATATATTCACAAAGGTAAAAAACAACTCCTGTTTCTTGGTTTCATGTTGTTTATTTAAACCCTGAGACTTTTGTTCACAGAACACGTCATGTAGGATACAAGAAAAGTGCAAAATACACACCGAAGTCTCATTTAAGTCACCTCTGTAAACCCGAACACTTCAAGACAATTCACACCCAGTGGCAGCACAGTTTGACGATAGTGACAGGACTAATTCAGAACAACAGTAACAATATTCAGTAAGCGACGAGTTGAGTCTGAAAGCTGAAACTGTAGAAGGATGGAAAATGAAGTTGAACAATATTTTATGTTTCATGCTAAATTAGTGACTCCATACAAACCCAAACAGCCCTTTGAAGCTGGCAATGGCAACTTTGTGTGTAGTGGAACAAACATAAGCTTAAAAACGAGTCAGTACTCAAACATTTTATTATAAATTCCCATTTAAGAAAGCCCCGAAACAAATTCTGTCAAGTGCAATACAGTAAAACCCATTCTCAGACTATGTTTAAGAGGTATGTTGTGTTGAAAATGTGCTTTTACTTTAACTACTGCACAGATTTTCGAACAGGTGGTGGTCTGATTTCTTTTTTTTTTTTAAAGTTTGCTTTGAGATACGCAAAATAAAATGAAATAAGAAGAAATCTTACAAGTGTAAGATGTAAACATGAGGCTAATAATAGGTAATTAGTGATAAAAAAGTGTTTAATTGATTAGTCTACAGCAGTTAGGAATGTGGTTGATGATTAATCACTTTAGTCAGTTGTCCAGAAAGAACTTTAAAACTAAAAACTTCAGCTTGTTTTGTTGCTTCACGTTTACTTTTTTCACAGCTAATCCGACAAATTAAGTGCTTCGAGCTCCAGTAACCCGTGATGGACATTTTAGAGACCAATATATTAATCAATTAATCAAAGGCATAACGACAGTGTTAGTTACAGTCCTGTCAATGAGTAGAGTGTGATCGTTTTTAACCTTCCTGTCCAAAATCCTCAGTGAACTTCTTCAGCTTCTCCAAGTCCTGCTCGTTCACCGTTGGCTTGGTGTTTGTCAGCGACCTCAGCATGTCAGCCTGCACAGAAAATATCAGGAGAGAGGTCATGATACGTGCTGATCACTGCAGACGTAGCCGAGTAACATGCACGGATTTTCCTCTGTGGTGAGTACAGGAGGTCTTTTCTCACCATGCACACGATCGGCTCCAGGAGTTTCTCCCCAGGAACGTCCATCCACGTCATCTCTACGGCGTTGGGATCATTCGGCGAACATGGGGTCAGGAGGTCTTCAACCACAACTTCAGGGTTGTTCCATGATGAGCCGCGAACCTTAATGAGCGTGTGTGTTGAGGGACACAAAGAGGGTTAGATACAAAAGACTTAAAGTCTGAAGTCACACGAGTCGGAGAACACAGTCTAGTTTTTACCTTTTTGAAGTGTGTGGCTGACTGAACCTTCCTGACGGGTTGCATGAGGGCGTCGCGTACGATGATGCTGACGTCAGCTCCGGAGTAACCCTCCGTCTTTTTGCCCAGAGTGGCAAAGTCCTCCTCCGTCAGGTTGTTTGGGGTGGAGCCCAGGTGCAGTTTGAACATGAAGGAGCGGGCGTGCTCCTCAGGCAGAGGGATGTAGATTCTTTTCTCAAACCTAAACACAGGCAAAAAATTATTGTTTTTACAATTTAACAATTTAACAGCAAAAAGGTTCCTGGTTTGAACCTCGGCTGTGGATGCATGGTTAAACTAACCTTCTCCTGATTGCTGAGTCCAGCGTCCACGGTATATTTGTGGCTCCCAGCACCAGGATGCCATCATTATTATTTCCAACACCTGAGAGAAGAGAGACATTTGTTACACTTCATAAACAAAGTCCTGTCATTCAGATTTCAGCTCAGACTTTCAGGCGACATCTTCTTGCTCACCCTGCATCTGGACGAGGAACTCTGTCTTGATTCTGCGTGCTGCTTCACTCTCGTTCTCACTCCTGGAGCCGCAGAGGGAGTCGATCTCATCGATGAAAATGATGGATGGCTTGTGTTCTCGGGCTAAAGTGAACAGGCTCTTCACCAACCTGCAGGCAAAACCACAACATTTAATGTCTGCTTATCATATTCACACTTTCATCATCATGTAAGAACCTGGGTCTCACTTTTCACTTTCCCCCAACCACTTGGACACGAGGTCGGAGGAGGAGATGGAGAAGAACGTGGAGTTGTTGGCTTCTGTGGCTACCGCTTTAGCCAGGTAGGATTTCCCTGTTCCTGGAGGGCCGAACAGAAGGATCCCACGCCAAGGAGTTCGCTTCCCTACAGAAATGCATACTGTGTTACTAAATGCTGTTCATCTTCAGGAGGTTTGAAGGTGTTGCTCTTGTTTTCAGCACCTGTGAACAGGTGAGGGAATTTGATGGGCAGGATCACGGCTTCTTTTAGGGCTTCTTTGGCTCCCTCAAGTCCAGCGACATCGTCCCACTTAATGTTTGGCTTCTCCATCACAATGGCACCTGTGAGAGAGACGAACGCTTTACAGATCGAAGTACTCAGACTTTTCTGAAATGTCAGGAATTTCATATTTGACCGCTGATTCACCTGAGAGCTGACTTTCCATCTTCTTCTTCTCTGCGTCATCCCCGTCGTTTTCACTCCTGAAATTAAACGACAGTGTTATTTACAGACTGTGACGCCCCCTCCACCTGGACACTAGGTGTCCCTGTCACTCTCTTTGTTTTTGCAGATGCTGGAGTGATCAGCTACACCTGATGTGTGCTACCCTATAAATGCCTCCCTAATCCTGCAGATGCTCTCTGGCTCTTACTGATTGCTATTGGTTTGTGTTTTGCATGAATAAATCTGTTTTCTTCTCCACAACCTCGTGTCGTCTCCCTCCTTGTCGCAATCCTTGATCCGGGCTGTGACAGCCAAGACTTGACCCATCGTTTGCTAAAAAAAATGTAATGACCCAAAAGACCAACTGGTCACTTACAATTAAATGTTAAAACTTCTTCTTACACCCCTAAAAACCAAGTCTGTGCAGAGAAAACACCATGTTGTTGCTCAAAGGCTAGGCACCGCTGGATATTTGTGGGAAAAAAGGATTGTTGGCTTTGGACAGATGCTGTATAAAGCATGTGTATAAATAAAGAATATAACTATGTATATTGATCTCTGTCAACAGATCTCTGTAGCATTTCTTTAGGAAGCTGGTTTTACAAGTGAGTTCCCTTCATGCCACTCGTTTCTTGTCACTCTGCTGATTTACAGATGGTGGTAACGTGCCAAGAAATGCAGCAATGCTCAAATAACTGCATGGAAAATAATGCTGCTCGGAAGTGAAGACGCAGGTTTCTTAATTAACTTTGGCATTCAAACATGTTGGCAGACACACAGAGTGCACCTTTAACACTTTGTCTCCAAGTCGTGTAGAATTTGTTAGGAAGCAACTTTCACCGTAGAAACTGACTCCCATGAAGAGTCACAACAAACACTGAGATATTATTGATCAGCCTCACCCTTTGTCATCAGACTGGGACTCTTTGACGGGCTTGGCTGGAGGACTGTTCTCCTTCTTCTTCAGATATTGCTTCAGCTGCTCGGCCCTGTCCAGGTAGTCCATACACTTGGCCCTGATGCTCTGCGCCGCCCGTTCACCAAGAGTCTCATCTGCAGCACAGTAAAAGCTCATTTAACAGATATTAAATCTGTTAAATCACAGATGTATTTCATACATTAGTCGAGCTCCTTACACTTGACGACATGGAGGAAGTATTGCACTGAGGACTGATAACATCTGAGCGCCTCTTCGTAGTTTTTGGCTTTGTCCTCCGCTGCAGCTTTGGAGGCGAGATCGATAGCTTTCTGAGAACAAAAGAGGAATTTCAAAGTTTAGAATTAGTAACTAATGTGTTTATTAATGGTTGATTTACACATGCTGTATAGTTACAAGCTTATGATACAAACAACACTTGGGTTGCCAGGTTGTGAAAATCGGTAAATTGGTAATAGTGCTACTGTAATTGTTGGGAATTCATTAACTAATTAACCTGCTAGTTAGTAAATGGTTCATTAATCATTAATAAAGCTATAACTTACAACTTATAAAGCTTTTATACAGAGTGCTTTATCAAGAAGTGATACAAATGATCATTTAATGAAATAAAAGTACAAATACAACAGAGTAACAGCAGCTAAATGTACTTTAAGTCAAAACGGTTAAAGTACTCGTTCAGAGTGTCAATACTGATGCATAAATGTAGCATTTTAGTGGTGTAGCAGGTAGAGGTGGAGCTAGTTTTAACCACTTTATGCACAGTTTAGTGTTGCGGTGGGACCAGATAAATCTGAGGGGTTGTGAGGTGATTAACAGGAGAGGAAATAATAAAAAATAAAAAGTTCTGATACATAAAGTTATGTGCACTTTGACTTAATCTGTACATTTATAGTAATGTTTCAGCTATTTTGGCCTCATATGGTTTAATTTAAATGAGGAACTGCTAACAGTAGGCAGTGTTGAACATGCGAACATGTTGAACATGATTGATGTGTCATAAGTCAACTGCTCGCAGGGCACTGCCCTTCACTCCATCATCTCTCCACATTTGCATGTCTCTTTGTATGTGTGAAATGAAGAAGTGAAAAAATATAAAAAGATAAAAAATATCCCTTCTTTAAATGATCCACAAAGATGCACACTGCCACACTGCACAAATAAAAAGCACTGTAAAGTATCTAGAAATCACAACAAATATAAATACATATACTGTAAAACACGCGCTCAGAGGAGGTAGATACATTTCAAGTAAAATGTGACTTAATGTGACCTAATTGGGCCTCATACTGGAACAGTATTATGCAGTGTTTAACAGGCTAAACAGGCTAAAGAACTGGTTTAACTTTAATAATATAGTTTAATGTAAATCTAAACCTGAAAAGTACCTCTAACCTTTAACTGTCAAACAATAACATAATAATGAAAAATAATCCTTAGAAATGTTGCATGAAATAGAAACTCCGCAGTAAAGTACATCATAACCTTGAAGCAGAGTATTCCAGTAACGTACAGTTACCCAACTACTTCCCAGCACACCTATAAATAGGTCAAACGCAGATGGACGGATTTCTTCACAACCTGGCAACCCAAAGGTTGTCAACTATTTCCTTAACTGCTAAAACAGTTAATAACATTTATAAAAACACGAATTAACGCCGGTAAAGTTCACCTTTATATCCAGGTGCTTTCTGTGATTAAAAACTTTATTAAAAAAAAAAGACGTACGTCTTATGTAACCGAGTGAAGCGAGCTAAGTCAAAGTTTGTCTCTCACCTGTAAGTTTCCACCGGCCATCAGAGCATCAAACTTCAATCTGTCCCTTCACTTCAAACAATAAATCCTCTCACTCTGTTTTTCCTCCCCGTCAGCTGATTGTATTAATTTATTTAATAAAACTTGAACCGCAGATACATCCTGAAAGTTTGTCTCTGTCTCTTCCGCATCAACAACAAAAAAAATGGGCTGTCACTTCCCCGTTGGTCACGTGATAATGTTTTGTTATCTCCACCAGCTGATGCAAGGAAATGAATCATGTCTTTGAAATCTGGTAATCTGATATGATCATTCAACTTGACCACAGAGATGTAAAGATTTTGAGTTATTTTACTTTGAAGGAAACGTTACATTATTTCAAACAGGTGAGGTGTCAGACAGGTGAGACTGAGAACACTCTACCTCTAGTGAACAAGACGACTCAATCACATAATCACTACAATAATCTATATCTTTTTGTTGCTTAATTATTAAAATATGTTTGTTATTTAATCATTAAAATAAACATCAGGAAATCTCTGACCTTTCAAAATAAAATCCTGATCCTCCTACGTTAAATAAACATGCGCACTTATGGATTGAATACCAAATTACATTTTATTACATCTATTAAAAAGGCAAAATAAAAAGTGTGCAAAATATGTAGAAATCTTACAACACCCGGGGTTGACAAAAATAAATGCACATACTGCAGAACAACAGTGTAAAGGAGACGATGATGGCAGACAAATGCAGTTTTTGGTTGTACACCGTGTTGCTCTAGATTTAGTCCAGTTTTATTCAACATATGACAGCTTCATTTTCAGTAGTACAGTACATATTGTGGTTGGAGGACGTCTTCGGTGTGTGTTACAGGCAGGAGGAGTGTGATGGGTGATCATCAGCTGTCTCCGTTTAAGATTTTTGGATGTAATATCTTCAGGATGCGGTCGCTCTTTGTAAGATCTGCAGGGAGTTCATTATTCTGCCAAACACACACGGGAGAAAAGTTTAGTTATGCACTTACAATCTGTCTGTTTCTCAGATCTACGTGTCTCACCTTGTTGGGTAATGTGGGGTCTGCGTTGGCCTCGAGCAGCAGCAGGACAGTTCGGATATTTCCGCCCATAACAGCAGCATGAAGGGCAGAGGAGCCGTTCTGCAGATGACACACGAAGACATGTACTCATAGTGATCACTGAGAGGAGGAACTTCACACATCCACACCTTAGAGTCATTAACACAGTATATCTTGCTAGTTCAATCTGCACAAAAGTTGAAGTCACGTTAAAGTTTTGCAGGAGATTATGTACCAAACTACCTCCTGTCCGAGAGTCTCTCATATGCTAAGCTAACCGTAGCAGCGTCCTCTACCTTGAGAAGTCCAAGTGAAGGAGAAAACTTGAGAAGTTCCTCAATGACGCTGTTGTGTCCTTTAAAAGCTGCTTTGAATAACGCTGTCGATCCATCCTTCAAAGACAGAGAAGCAGTTATTTAACACTCAAGGACCTCTTACTCACTGGATCTGAGGCTTTCGACTATACCGCATGGTCCTCATCACCAAACTTTGAGATACCCTGAGTGCCACAAATCCGGCAGCAGTCAGTCAATAATCCCTTCACGTGCACTTCTTACTTGTCTGTCAGCATCCCGATCCGCGCCACGCAGGAGAAGCACCTTCACCACCTCACTGTGACCCATCTGAGCTGCCATCCACAGGGGGGCAGTGCCATCCTGGAGAAGACGTGGGTGAGCGGGCATGGGCAGTGGCGCAGCGATTGAAGGACAGAAGGGAGAGGGAGGAGGTGAGAGGAAAAAGAGGAGCATTAGAGCCGCTGCAGGCGTGAGACAACATGGAGGAATGAGGAAGAGGAGGCGTGAGCCAAAGAGGGAGAAATCTGTGAGTGTGTCGTAAAGAGGCGAGGACATTACCTCCCTCGCTTGGTTAACCTTGGCACCGTACGAAAGCAGCTGACGAGTCACAGTCACGTGACCCTCCTGGGCAGCGAGAAACAGGGAGGTGGCACCATCCTGAAACATAAAAGAAACATCTAATTATCTGCTGCACAGAAAAGCTTCTAACTAAGCAAAAAAAAAGGTGTATTAATACCAAAATCTTGTGTTACTACTGTTTTTTTAAGTGTATGTTTGTGCAGTCAGGTTGTTTTGCCCTGCCTGAAGAGACACACTAATCCTGCCAAATGTCAGTCACGTCTGACTCAGCAGTCTGCAGAAACCCGAGAGGCCGGATTCCAGCTGTCGGGACATTGTGTGCAACCAACCATCATGTTTCTGACAAACAGAGGTACTGACAGGAAGTGGACACCAGAAGCCAGAAATGTGGACTCACACTGAGCTGGTCGTGAACATTGGCTCCGTTCTTCAGCAGAGTTTCCACCACTTTGGAGTGTCCGTACTGAGAGGCGACGGTGATAGCTGTGCCGCCGTCCTGCCACAAAAACACACAAGAAAAAGGAAGAAAATGCACCTCCTGCAGGGAGAACATCACAAGAAAAAAAAGCAGCCTGAGCTGCATATTTTCTTCTTCATTTTTGTCTCATCTCTGCACTCTGAATCACAGCCTGTGATGATAGCATCGCAGCACAGTCCCCATCACACCCAAAGACTGTGACACACGTCATCGTGCTATGCTTACATACCTTCGTCTGGAATTCAGTAGAGGCTCCGAATTCAAAGAGGAGCTTCACAATGTCATTGTGACCGTGCTGGGAAGCGAAGAACAAGGCGGTAGAACCTGTCTGGAAAGGACAATAAAAGAATAAATAGATACAGCCGCTTTCAGCTTCCTTCCGTCATCTTATCATTAAGTGTATAAAATGTTTGTGTTCATATCTGTGAATGTTACATCTATGTACTGATCAAGTGCCGAAAACTGCAGTTCCTCCAATGTTCACTTGAGGCTGGCTCCAGAAGTGAGTCAGTCTCCATAAGTCCCCATATTAAAATGTCCAACTTCACAGCAGAAATAAACATGTTTACAGCCTGGTAGAAAAAACTGTTTTGGTCTCTGTAGCTAATTTCCTCATTCATGACAACTGTACTGAGGGTGAATTTATATACAACTCACCTGTTCAGATTATTCAGAATTAACAGTGTGGTTAATTTGACTGACAGGTATGCCCTCTTGGCTTTTTTCATCAATCAAGCATCATTCAGCCCGCCTCAGGTCCATCCACTACATTTTAAACAACATTAGAAGAGAGTTAGAAGAAAAGATAAATGCCTCTCTCTCTAGGCCTGAATGCTAAATGTGTAGCTACAGCCACAGTTAGCTTAGCTTAGCGCAAATACAAGAAACTTGTTTGTTTAATCCATACAAAAAAAAAAAAGTTATGTGCTGGATTATATCTTGTCTTTCCTAGAGCCTACTCTGGCAGCCAGCAGGTGATTAGCATAGCTTAGCACAAAGGCTGGAAACAGAGGGAAAAGATAGCATGGCTCTGTCCACAACATTAAAGCTGATTAGTCTAAATATAGTATGACTTTGTTTCTTTACAGGGGCTTTTGTACCAGACTATTCCTTGGCCGGGTGCAGTGACTTCCTGAAGTTTTACGGCCCTTTCAGACACAGTATGATGTGCCCTCTGAGGCCAAGCCAGCTGTGTGCTTTGCTTTGGTTGACGCAGCTAAAAAACCATTAAGGGGCAGTGCACGCCATTAAAAATAATGAATCTCAGAGCTCAGCATTGCTGTTGTGTCTGAAAGGAAAGAGCCATCAGCCTTATACTGTTTCCGCAAACTAAGCCAGATATTTTCCCATCATACCTCTCTCTGGTAGTTGATGTCAGCACCTTGCATGATGAGTTCTTTGACACACTCATAATAGCCGCTGTACGACGCCACCATCAGCGCCGTCGTCCCATACTGCAAAGAAACAGTAAATCAGATGCTTCATATTGGATGACTCGCTGAGAACTGCTTCACGTGTGGTGATGAAACTTGGTGAAACCTTCTGCCTTTATTATGATGAAACATAAGGAAGATGGGTGTGAAGTGTGGGTGTGTGATGGGTTCACATGCACCATAGGGGTTAAGGCTTTGAAGCTCTCTGTCTCCCTACCACAGGTGGGTTATGGTTAAAGCGTGCAGCTGAGCAGCCGGGGCATGCAGCGTCCGTACACTGTCTCTGCAGTCTGCGTCCACACGCCCGCTGTTGAGCAACAGCTGAAGTAGGGCCAAGTTCCCCTTCCTCGCTGCCCAAAACACAGCATTAGCCAGGGGTGTTTCCTTCTGGAGAGTAAATACACACAACAAGCACTGACCTTAAACCACCATTATGGTATTAAACACACAGTAGACAGTAGAGTGCAAGCCAGTGGAGACAGTACAGCAGTGTGGGTAGAGATTTATAGGTCAGTAATCAAACAATGCGTGCACAGATACACTACACAGGTGTGACATGGAGGTAGAACACACACACACAGCCTATTATGCATGCACACACACACACACACACACATACATGCACAAAGCTAGACTGTATGATTGCATCAAATCCAATTTAACTCCAGCTCTCACCGGTTTTATCCTCAACAATTAAACACCTTACCTAAATAAATCCTGAAAGTGAAATGCACACTGTCACAGGAAGCAGGTGTAATCTGTTTGTCTCATTCAGGCCCTGTAACGGCTGATGGATGCATAAAAAAAAGAGAGAGAGAGAGGCTGGTTTACCTTAAAAGACATCATGCAGACCTCATTCGTGACTCATCTTTCTTCTGCGCCCTCTTTCATTAGAGACGATGCTTTGCCGCACTGTGTTTTGGGTGTTGGCGGCGCCCGATCGCGGACATAATAATAACAAGCGGTCAGACAGTCAGCTGAGCTCACCGCGCTCTGCAGTCAGTGCTGCACGCCACCGAGGGAAGAGCCAGCAGGGGCCGCTGGAGGGCGCTGCTGAGCGCACACAGTCATCCGACAGGGTGAAGTCAGGTGGACGGACTCAGCTCAGGTCATCAAGTGTACTTGTACTTTAATTAAATGTTTTAATTTGAACATCTCATCCTCTGTATTTAACTGAACGCAGCATAAATACATGAACTGATGATGAGATTATAAAATACAACACACTGATAGAGAGTAAATGTCACATTTCAGATGAAATATTTAAAGCAGAAATTGATATTTTTTCAGAGTTCACAGTTTGAGTGTAACACCACTCATTTGAGTTGAGTTGAATTCATTGATCATAAACAACTGATCATAAACTGATGAAATGCTATACATAATTAGATATAATTACAAATAAATCTGTAGTTATTTGTTCCAGATCCCATCACTTATCTCATGACCACACTGATATATTATTTCTAAGAGGGTTAAGAATCACTAAACAAACTGTATATAAAGTCATTTAAAGTAACGCCACCATGAGCAAATACAACAGCAAAATGTTGCGAAGGAGCAACAACAGTTGTCAGAGAGTACAAAAAGATTTTGTGGTAGTTTCCATTTCTACTCCACCACAGGTCAGCTGGATATATTTTGCTTTTTACTCCACTGTATCTGTAAATAGTACACATATCCAGATATAAACATATAAAAAATGTCTGATATCTCATAAAATAAAATGTTTTTTTAACAGTTGCTCCAGCCTGACTCCTTGAGGTTCGTTTACACGTTTCAGACATCTACAAGAGACATTTCCTCCCTAAACTTCAAACCAGGAACTGTCTTGCTAACCACTGTGCCAATCAACTATTTTTAATCGTTAATTGTCCGATTCAACAAGTATTTTTGTACATCCATGAAAGAAAAGTCTCTAAAATAAACAGATGTCATGACTCCTCTGATTTATTCTGGGACCCTTACAAGGGACACCCTCAGATTATAACTAGCTCTACTTCGAGCAGCTATAACAGTAAAACGCTGCCTACACATTGATGCATGTGTTAATAATCTTATAATGTCATATGTAATAATACATCAGTCACTCTTCTGCATTATGAGAAGTCTTTTTACCTAACATACATTTAACTGATTTTACTTAAGTAGGATTTTGAATGCAGGACTTTCACGTATAATAGAGTATTTTTACATTAATGTATTGACACTTTTACTTAAGTAAGTGTCTGTGTACTTGTTCCATCACTGGTTTTGGAAAGTTTGATGTCAGGTGTTATGGTCAATTATAACCCGGTATTTGAAGGATTTACAATATTGCAGCTTTAGCTCTCTCTAAATGATAATAGAGGCATTACCGAGGAGGAGCAGGGAAAGCATCTTATTTTTGTTGACTAATGTGCCTCTCAGGTGCTGGCATCAGTGTTTATTTAGGGATTCAGCAAAGTATAGTGGAAACATGTACTTGTTGCAAGGCTATATAAGGAAGGTTGACAGCAAGCCTGTTGCTGTGTGACCGTCCAGAGTCACTCTCAGAACATGGGAACTAAACAGACTCACATCCATACGGGTAAGCCGGCCAGGACTTTTTACTTCATACAAGGTGAAGTCTTAGACCTTTTATTTTAAAGACAAACCTGCTCAGCTTTATTAAATATCATGAGGTATGACTACAGATGTTGATGTCTCTGAGTATACTACTGTCCAAGTATGTATAATGTGCATTATCAAGTATATAGCATACATTTTAGAGAGGTATTACTTATTATTATTATTATTTGAATAGATATTGAGGAACGAGAGTAAGAGTAAAGTATATACAGGGGTGCTGAATCTTCAATTTTCAGATATTTTATTTTATTTTATTTTATTTTATATCATGTCAAGTGGGTTTTATTGTGATTTCAGACATATACACAGTACACAGTGAAAGGATCATGGTGCTACATAAACACAGTGCAGACAGGATTATATTAAAGTGCATACAGATTACAACACAAAATACAAAAGGGCTACATGAAGTGCAGCATGTTCAGAGGTAGATATTGAATAAAGATTAAGTAGCAGGTGCAGTTATCTTGACGTCTGAATGCTTTTAAAATACAACAGCTGGCATCTTTCATGTTTAACTTGTAAGTGTAGTCAGAATCAAAGATGTAGGTTTAATACATCAAACAAAACTGTGACTCTGCTGCAACGCTCTTGTTCTTGCAGTGCAGCAGGCCGACTTCCTGCTGAGGGCAGCTCTGCTCTTCGTCCTCCTGCTGCTGTCCGGGCCACAGCTCGTGGTTTCGGACTCAGATGAGGCGATCCTGACTGAGTGGGAGATCTGGAAGTCCAACAATGGCATAGCCTACGATGAAACAGTGAGATGGACTCCACGTCTAAAACACAAGCACCAAGAGTGCATGTACATGATTCATGTGAGTGTTTCTGTGTTATTGTGCAGGACGACATGCAAAGGAGGATCATCTGGGAGGAGAACAAGCAGATTATTGATGACAATAATCACGGATATTTCATGGGGATGAGGCCGTTCACCATGGTCATGAACAAATATGGAGACCTGGTAAGGAGTAGTGTTTTCTCTGTAAAGCTGAAACACAAAGTTTTTCATTTTGGGGAATACATTTATTCAAAAATCACATCAGCAGATTGAGACCTCACTCATATCTGTCCACTCAAAATGACAGCCAGAGGATATTTAGCTTAGCTTAGCATAAAGACTGGAAACAGGGGGGAACAGCTAGCCTTGCTCTGTCCATAAGGTCCCTGACGTAAATCCATAAATTACTATTTTTACATTTAGTTTCATATAAATTGAGTTTTAGAGACCCTGGGAGGAGGATTTTGCTACCTTTTAACTGTCTCGTACCTGTTTACTGTGTTTGTGCTAAGCTAGGAACAGTCGACCAATAACATGAATTACTGGATTACAATCTTTATGTCTTCCACGTGTAGACAAGACAAGAGTACCTGCTTCTGCAAGGCGCCTCAATGGATGCTAGATTCGTGACGAGAGGGAGGACCGTCTCGGCCCGAAAGCTGCGTAACAACGCACGGAGGTTAGATGCTTATGTTGTCGACTACAGGAACATGGGTTACGTGACGGAGGTGAAAGATCAGGTAAGACGCTCCTAAATTAACTTTAAGTGGCTTTTATCCAGACTGAGTCATGACCACCTTCACGTGTATGTTTGAAATGATCTTCACAGGGTTACTGCGGTTCATGCTGGGCCTTCAGCACCACGGGAGCCATCGAAGGACAAATGTACAAGAGGACTGGTCAGCTTATATCTCTGAGTGAACAAAACCTGGTGGACTGCTCCAAATCTTACGGTACCTACGGCTGCAGCGGTGCATGGATGGCCAACGCCTACGACTACGTGGTCAACAACGGGCTGCAGGCGACAAACACCTACCCGTACACCTCAGTGGTGAGGCTCAGTGTGCTTTCTCTACCTCTGACAGACTGCTGATGACTCCAGCCGTCAACTTTAAGCTCCGTATTTCTTCCAACAGGATACCCAGCCATGTTACTACGACAACAGACTTGCAGTTGCTCATATCAAGGACTACAGGTTCATACCCAAAGGAGATGAGCAGGCTCTGGCTGATGCCGTGGCAACTATCGGTCCGATCACAGTAGCCATCGATGCAGATCATGCAAGCTTCCTGTTCTACAGCTCAGGTTAACACACACCTTTTATACAATCATTAAGTCAAACTGCTATACTCAGCGTCCATGTGTATGATGTTGACACTTCCCGTTGTAGCCTTTTTCAGCTCATTGTTTTGGTCCAAAACTTTGATGTTGTTGGTTCAGTCTCTAAAGACGAGAACACGGGTTGTATATTCATCAGTTGGACCCAAACATCTCTCCGAATGAATGATAATGTTCCTCTAAGTGGCCAAACAATCAATTAACGGATGGTAATTAAAGGATGATATCGCCTTTACAGGGATATACGACGAGCCCAGCTGTAACCCGAACAACCTGAGTCACGCTGTGCTGCTGGTTGGCTACGGCACTGAAGAAGGCCAAGACTACTGGATCATCAAAAACAGGTCAGAAACCCCCTCTACATGTAGATATTTGTCTACAAGTCTACAATGGTTTCTTGCATTTTGTCTGAATAAACTGTTTATTTGTTTCAGCTGGGGTACCAGTTGGGGTGAAGGCGGCTACATGCGAATCGTCCGAGATGGCAGAAATGCTTGTGGCATCGCCAGCTACGCCTTGTACCCGATTCTATGAGTGTGATAAGATGGGTCAGTTGAGTGTTAATGCTAAAGTCTTACCTGCATCGGCGTCCGTCCATGTCTTCTCTAAAGTGCACTCCTTATTTTCTGAACCTTCTGCTGAACCTTTCTGACTCTGCTGATAATGTCTTGTGGCTCATGTTGGTCTTTTACAGTGAACACATTGCTTCTCTCAGGGACGTAGCACACACACTCCAGCCTATGTGCTCAAGATTAAATTAGCCTTTGACGTTTTATTGATTGGAAAACTGCAAATTCGAATAATTGAAGTGAGACTCTGTAACTTTCGACAGACGTAATGACACGATCCTTTGTAAATTATGTTTGTTTATAAATTTTTTTTGGTTTAGTATAACCAGTAACTTCCCATAAAGGTCGGGTCACACCAGCCAAATTATGTGGTTGAATCAGGTATTCCTATTAAATCATTGCGATTATGCACACGTGGGAATAGTTACCCGTCCTGACGGTGCTCATCTTTAAGAGGGCGATATATAATATGTAATATGTGTATTACTGACAGCTAGTGGTTAAAATAGGTACTACAGTTCAAATTCAGAATATTGGAGAGATTCGTCGTCCTTCTTGCTCTTCTTCTCAGACTTGAAACTCACACAGGTTGCCAGATTGAAAACACTGAACCATCACAGGCGCAAAACAAGCAGATATTGTTCTATTTGACGAATCAGCTTATAGGTGCACCCTGGACTGTCTCTTTGTCTCTCTGTTCCTCTCCAATATTCTCCCTCTGAGAGAGAGAGAGAGAGAAATAAAGAGCTACTTCAGCCCACAGAACATTATTGTGATAGTACTTAGTATTTTCGCAAAGTTATGATAAAAAACAGATCATTTAGAGCTAAAAGTCTCTGTGACTCTGTGAATCCTCCCTACGGACTCACTTCTCCAGCGTCCATCTCTGGCAGTGAGTGCAGAGTAGGTCACTGGGAATGATTTTAAAATGAAATATATAGAACAGGAGCTCTGGGTCCTGCTGGGCTCTAAGCTGTCTCCATATTTTAAATACATCTCCAATATTTACATATGACATTTCCGGTCACGGAGCTTTTTAGGTCGGGCTGTTGATCCACTTTGCTCGCTTGCTTTCATAGCTGCAGCACGCTGCGTTTGTGCCAAATTTGTTTCATATCTGGCAACCCGGAGTGTCAACACGGGCAGTGTGCCAAAACACGAAAACATTCAGCACTGGAATTACAATTTAAAAAGACATAATGGTTGTAGTATTAGCCAGAGGATTTAAATTTAGCATGTTTCCTATAATCTCTGATGACATAGCACAATATTTATGATTTAATACAGTCAATATGTTACATATTCTTCCTTTAAATGGGTCTAGACAAACATAGTTTTCTGACAGTTATGAGTCTGTGGTACAAATACTTCACAATGTGTGAACTTTTTCAAACTTTTGATGAAATGATGAATAGTCTCGGGAACAAAAAGACCCAGTAGAGAGAAAAAAGAGAGAGCGTCCTGAACCAAATATTTCAAAAAAGTCGTGAGGATTCTTTTTTTTTTGTTGCTGTAAACTGTCGCTGCACTTCCACAAGTTACACAGTCTCGCTTTAACGTGGGTATAATGTGTGTATCGGCCAATCTGAGAACAGATCCGACCTTTAGTGAACAGGCAGGGCGTTTGCTGTTTATTATAAGAAGGTTTAACCTCTGAGGTCAGCCACACGGCCTCTTGTGCTGCTTGTGCACTCGTGGGCGATTGCTCGGATCCCAGAGGTTTAAAACATTTGTTACAAACAAAAGTCAACCAGGGTTCCCTGCTTGTGAATTTGACTGCTTGTTTTTAACTGATCAGACTGCAAACCTTTTTGTTTTATTACAGTAACACTGTCATAACTGCTCTGACATATTGAGAGGAGGGTGGCGGGGGGGTGAAGGGACGGTCTGGGACACGGCGTGGTGATCTCAGTGTTTCAGGCTTCAACATGAATCTGTTTGAGACAGAACAAATAAAATGGTGCTTTGTGTTTTCAATGCAAATAATACATGTTTTTTTTTTTTTTCCTGTGGCATATTCTTGCATATTTTTCTACCATTATAAACAATATTTTTGTCTGGATCAACTGAAATGTCTTAACTTCTGAACTGACTGATAATAAAATGAATAACCAACAATCTGTGAAGTGTATTTGTTGTTATTCACATGCATACATACTGTACCTCCTACAGATGATCTACAAGTTCAACCACACCTCATTGAACCTTGAGCCTGCAGCCTGCACGGCACACTCGTCTGCACTTATTCACACTTGATGTTTCACATAAAAAGCTCCAAGGTTCACCTGCTGCAGGGTTTACCTGTGAGGAGAAGGAGGAGTCGCTTCTGGACTCTTCTGGCTTTTCTGACTGATCATGCAGCTGAATACATCTCTGCTTTGCAGTGTCGTGTGTTTGTTGTTGCTTTGCTTCGCTCCGGTTTGTCCCTCCAAACATTCAAAGTGCAGACACGCTCAGATTCGTCAGAAGACGCACAGCACGAAGAAGTACTGCGATCCTTCGTTCAGCAACCAGACAGCAGGTGCTCAGGTAAGGCAGCTCTTTGTCGAGTTGTCTGTTGCACATTAGGGCTTTGGATTATCTGTTTTCCATTCTTTGGCTCTAAACAAGGTCAAGGAATCATTTAGTGTTCTTCTAAATCCTCTCAGAAGTCTCTTTTTTTTTTTACTCTCATCAGGGTGTGTAGTATCCTATATTCACATTTCCAACACACACTCTTCACCAGATGGAGAGAAAACACATGCTGATCTGCACTATGACCATGTGTTCCCCTCTCCGTATCCATGTCACACCGTCATGTATTTTCTCAGTGACGAATGAACCTGGTATTGTCAGTACATACACATTTTTCCTTGCCGTTAATCACTTTGCAGCATGATTACTTAGTGATAACAGGTTTCTCCTGCACCAGCTCAGCAGCGTTGGAGTGTTTGCTCATGTTTATTGTCCCACAGTCGACTGTTCAGCTCTCTGTGTCCATACAGAAGTGCAGCTCTGGTTTCTACAGAGAGCAGACTGGACCGCACAGGGGTCAGTGTGTGCCATGTAGCTGCAATGGACTCTCCAATGAGTGTGATGAGCATACAGGGATCTGTGTGGTTGGTGTTCATTCATACACACACATTTAAAGATTAAAATTATCTGTGGGACAAACCAGACACAGAACATGTTGTGTTTCATCTAACCGACCTCCAGAACTGTCAGTCCAACACCGTCGGGGACCGCTGTGAACGGTGTAAAGAGGGTCACTATGGAAACGCAGCCAACAGGACCTGCCGTGCCTGTCCATGCCCTCTTACAGGGAACAAGTCAGTCTTTTTCTCTTCTTATTACTGCTGTTTGCTCTGCGTCAGTATGAAAACCATCTCCCCCTCCTTGTCTAGTTTTGCGTTGGCCTGCCTGGACATCGGCTCGTCGGTTGAATGCCTGTGCAAACGCGGTTACATCGGGGCCAGATGTGAGAGGTGTGTCCGCTGCACATCACCAAAGCACCAAGCATCATTTACAGTTCAAGATTATCATCAATGCACCGACCTCCTGTCCACTGCTGTTATGTCGGTCTGACACTAAAAATATGGAAGTTGAACAGCAGCCTTTTCTTATGTTTCCACTTGTTAAGATGTGCGTTTGGTTACTACGGCAATCCAATGATGGGTGGAGGCAGCTGCAAGCCCTGCAAATGCAAAGTGGGCACCTTAAACCTTTGTAATTCTCTGACTGGAGGTAAGTATATATGTATATGTCTATAATATATAGTTTTTTTTATCACTAATTCTAATTCTATCACATTTGAGCCTACATTTCCCATAATGCAACTAACAGCATCTTTTTTCTCTGATATTCTCTACCTGATGTGTACTCTGTGATACGACAGGCTGATCTGTGGTGCTGACTTTAATATGTTTCCCTTTCAATAGAGTGCATCACATCTGGAAACAGCAGCTCTGGTGGTCATTGCCATGGTGAGTTTGTGTTGTTATAACATGAAGAGTCCTTCAAGAATTACCCATATTTTCTGTTTAATCCTCCACTCGTATTTACTTCCCAGACTGCGACAGCTGCGTCGTCACCTTACTGTTTGACCTGGAAAAGATGGACGACGTCCTGGCTCGGTTGAAGCAGCAGCTGCAGAACTTCACTCACGAGCCCGCTTCAGTCTCCGGGCTGAACCGCCTGCAGGCAAACATCTCTGACACCAAGGTGCAGGTTTCCTCTAAAACATTTTTGATGCAGAGGAGTTTGCCAGAAGAAAAACATCTCAACTTCTGCTACATTTGTATCACACAATACTTCCCACCTCCTCTGTTTTGCAGATTGCAGTTGGGGACTACAGCTCTGCTGTGAGACACCTGGATCCAAAGGTGGAACAGTTGGAAGCAGACGTGGATGCTGTCGGAGATGACTTTAGTCGACTGATTGACGAGGTATCTGGGGTGAATTTTCCTCAGCTAATCAAACTAAAACTCCATCAGGAGTTCGGGAGGATAATTGCATTTTTTACAAAATTGTAAGTGTGACTTATTGTTTTGGATACAGCAGGAGGTGTTTTTGTAGACCGATTACAGCACATAGGACAGAAAGTGGAAGGAAGTCTCGTCTTTAAAGTGCAGAGTTTAAAAAAAGAATAAACAGATCTATCTCATTGTTGTTCAATCAATACACTTACCCTCATATACCTCATCTCATTTAAATTATACTATGCAGTGCTATTATCTTTTGCTGTGCAGTTATAGTTATTTATTCATACGGGACAAAAAAGTCGGCCTGCTGTGCAAAATGTGATGATGTGCAAAACACTGAAACCTTATATTTATATTTGAAAACAGACAACTTGTTCAGTGTATACAAGCCCAGTTTGAATCTGATACCAGCAGAAGTTTGGACAGCGGCAACAGAAAAAAAATGCAAAAAATGCAGAAGTTGTGAAATGCTGAAAGACAACAGCTGGTGGAACAATAAAACCAGGTTAACTTGACGAGGTTAAAGATGGGGAGAGCTTCACCACTTGGTGGAAGACCTCGCTGGCAAGTAGTTTCTCAGAATCACTCATCAGTTTCATCGCCTACTCAAAGACTCAGAGAAATCTCAGGCTGGAAACCAACACACTGAATGGTCGTGATCCTCAGGCCCTGCATGGGCTGACGCTCTAACTGAAGTGAACCATCCCGCCTCCAGTCCAGACTTCATGTTTTTTCTGAGGATGTCTTGTGTATCTTTACTTCCTACCTTTGTTGCATTTTGTCTGGTTTATCTGTGTCAGCCGGACTAATTTCACTCATTGTCCTGTCTTGATTTGTTTGTTTAGTCCCTGTGTGACTCTGTCTCACTTGGCAGGTTGTCTGTCTTGTCTTCCTTCAATCCTTTTCTTAGGTGTGGATTTTTGTTTGTTTTATCTGTTAGTTTGTGTTTTTCTGTCTTTTTTTATGTTTATTAAAGTGACTTTTCTGCTCACGGTCACGCCTTCTTAACACCAGCTCCCCTGTTGAAAATGTCCTTTTCACTGTTGAGTGAAAGAATGACAGATTACAGCAAAGTCTCCTCAGTTCAGTGTTGATGAATGAACAGAGCGGTGAACATGATCCCCAGACTATTTTTAAGCGTTGCTGGCATCAAATTCAAAGTGGGAGTATCATTTTACAAAAACAATCAAATTTCTGTGTTTTTTTTTTTTTACTTTAAACTCTGCAGACACGTGAAGGTGTTTCATATCTGGAGAACGTCTTTCAGGATGCTAATGGGACAAAGTTGAGGGCAGAGGATCTCCTCTCTGAAGCTGAAGCTCTTCTCAGAAAAATACACGGTACATCAGTCAAACAAGAGCAAATGATATTAAAACGTAGATCATTCCTGCCTGTCCTCTCTAAGACATGTCACGTATGACAGCAGTGTCTTTTGTCAGACTTGATAAAGCAGCAAGCTGAACAGAAACCTGCAGAGTCTGATGACACCAAAGCCGGGACGATGGAGGAGGCTCAGCGCATCGTGCAGGAAATGAGAGCGAGAGGCTGCTCAGCTCAGAGAGGCGACGCTGGCAGAGAGCAGGAGGAGGCAAACGCATGTGAGATTCAATCTGTTCTCTGGTGTAGAGATTATGGATGAAATCCAGCACAGAGGCAGGTTACTTTGACGTTTGGATCCTCACTCTAACATGAACAACAGTCACTTTATATTCACGGAGAAGAAGAACTCTCCAACTTTTGAAGCTCAAACATCGAAAAGTACAAATAGTTTGTGCATCACTTCTCTTCTAGGTTTGATCACAACGAAAATAGATTTCAGTAAGATTTAAGTCTTCATGCTAAGCTAAGCTAACTGGCTGCGAGCATACTGAATGAACAGATATGACAGCGTGCACAGTAGTTTGTAATCATTCCTTCAAGGATGTATTTTTCTGAACAATGAAACCGGTGAATAAAAGGAAAACAAAGATTATAATTACAGGTTAATATTTTTATGCAGCTCTGATTGTTGCTTCCATCATATCAAGGATGGCTGACACTGATTACACAACCCTAAGATGAACAGCGTAGATGTAAACCTCATTATCTGTGTGTTCTGCTCAGTGTTGGACATCATCAGGAACCTGGCAGCTCCTGTCCAAACACACCAGAATGTCTTAAACGAGGCCGCAGACTCTCTGATGGACTCCTCTCTGAGGGAAATGGCTGAGCTTCTGTCGGATGCAGAGGACAAAGTTGACAGGACGCGAGGCCTGAACCTGAGGAGTCCTACCGCGCTCCAACAGCTGGAGGTGATGTGAAACACAGCTGGCGTTCGTCCTTATCAGACATTTCTGATGCCACACTGATGTTCTCACCTCTCTTTGTTGACAGCATCTTCACGCTCAGCTGGAAAGAGAACAAAGTGCCCTCCCTCCTGTGACCGAGATGACTAAAGACGTGCTAAAGAATATTACAGAGATGATTTTAATGCTAGAGGAGATTAAAAAAGTAAGCAGGCATCTTTCACCAACATGATTCAGCAAGTTTTTAAGCCTGCAAACTTTAATTTGACTGTGTGCAAATTGCAGGAATTCGAGACTCATGCAGCTCAGTTAAATGGCGCCAAGCCGGAGCTCCTGAAGTTAAACATCTTACAAATTATGGAAAAGGTGGATGTTGTAACGAAGGCTGAGGAGCATGCAGAGGAGCTCAACAGGACGGCAGCAGAGTTTCAACAGTGAGTGTGCAGCAGAGGAAGTGAAGAAAGTGGATAGAAAACTGTGTTTATGTTGATATTACATTAATATATCGTGTTATATGTTATTGCAGATTGCTTCATGATGCTGTCAACGGTACTCATCTGCATATAGGAACTTATAACGACATCTTAAATGCAATAGAAAAGGCAGATACGGCAGCAAATGAGTCCAGAGAGGCGGCTGATCGAGCCTTGAAGGTATGCCAAGGAATGCTTGACGGAAATTTGAATAATCAGGAATGCTTGTCAGAAATTTTAATTTGATTCTGTCTCAATAAATCAGGATGTGAAGGACGGGGATCTGGAGAACAGAGCCGGAGGACTCAAAGATAATTCAGCTCAGTTAAAAGCCAACGAGACTCAGAGTGACCTCAAAAGTGCGTAAACAGCATGTTTTTTCAGTCAGAGATGGTTTTAATCATTTTTACGAAATGTGAAAACATTTCCTTTTGAACAGCGCTGTCACGTACGGTAAACACGCAGAAACGTCGTGTGGATAAGCAAAAAGCAAAAAGAGAATCTCTGAGGACGGACATCGCAGCCGTCGGCCGTGACATCAAGCAGATCAGAAGAGGTCGGTGACATGAAATGGCAGAGTGTACACCGTGCCTGCGTCACGGCACATCTGAATGTTTTTTTATGTTTGATTTCAGACGACACACAAGTCCTGATAGAGTCTGCCAAATCAGCTGCCTCTGCCTCGAACTCCACAGTCAGAGATATAACAGAGAGGCTGAGCAATATCAGCCAGGAAGTGGACAGAATAACTTTAACCAACGTCAGTGTGAACATTTTGATTGATGCAAACCGAGCGTGTGAGTATTTAATTTGGAGAACAGCAAATCGAATGTAATTTTACAGCTGAAGTTTTGATTTGTTGTATTTGTCTTCTCTTGTTTTGATTGTTTCAGTGAGGAACCTGACGGCAGCTCTTCCTACGCTAGAAGACAAACTCACTCAAGTTGAGGCCCTCAGTGAGACCAAACCAGGAGGCGACTTGACAGATGTCATCTGGATGATCAAGGATGTGATAGAGGAAGCAAGAACCTACGTTAACAGAGTAAAATGTTCCTTTAAATTGGTTTTCTTGCCTCCACGCTCTTAATTCTGCAAAACTTTAAGCCTTAATATAATTTGAACATGTGAGTTGTATATAAATTCAGACTCAGTACAGTTGTCATGAACAGGTGAAATTAGCTGTAGCGGCCAAAACTGTTTTTAGTACCAGGCTGTAAACATGTTTATTTCTGCTGTGAAGTTTTTAACATGGGGACTTATGGAGACCGACTCACCTCTGTAGCCAGCCTCAAGTGGACGTTTGAGGAACTGCAGTTTTTGGCACTTCTGCATAGGCTTCACTTCACAGTCACAGAGGCTACAGCTTGGTCTGACTGCTCTCTTTTGCAGTACCTTCTCAGCACCAAATGATAAAGTCAGCGAGTAGCTGTTGATTATATCAGAGCATTTCACTGCTTTTTAAAGCTGATATTTCCCTCAGGCGTTGGTAGAGACCAAAAACCGAGCTAAAAAGAGAAACGTCTTTTTCATAAATCCATATTAACAACAATAATTAGTAACCTCTCGCAGGTTCCGGTTGCCACTATTTTCAACGGAAAAGGTCACGTGGAGCTTCGTCCTCCGAGAAACTTTGAAGACATAAAGGCCTTTTCAGCGATTGAACTGTTTCTTCAATCGGCATCAACACAATCCTTCAAAGGCCGACAAAAGACGCAAGAGACGCCAGGACAAACACAAAGATGCCAACCTCTTTGTTTTCTACCTGGGCAACAGGAACGTGAGTGTGCTTCCTTCCTAAATACAGAAAGATGAGTGACAGATATGTATTATTCTTATTTGTCTGTCGTGCTCTTCTTTCACTTTCAGGCCTCTGGAGACTACATCGGGATGGCTATCAGAAACAATGTGCTGATTTGTGTCTACAAGTTGGGTGGAGATGTCCATGAAGTGAAAACCAGCCCAATCACAACCACCAACGTGAACTCCACAAACATCGACATGGTTCACTTTTTCAGGTACTCGGTGAGCATGAATTTTCCACCTAAAGGTTTCAATGGAGAAAGTGTGACTGACCGGTTACCTCTGCAGAGTTTACCAAGATGCTGAAGTTGACATCATCAGATCAGACGGCCCCTTCGTGAAACAACTTCTTTCAAAGTCGAGCTACAACGTCCTCGAGCTGGATCCAGACAGTGTCGTTTTCTACGTGGGTGGCTATCCGAAGAACTTCACGGTAAACCTGCATTTATCCGGTTGAAACAAACCAACAAAAATACTTCAAACAAATTGATTCCAGGTGGCAATGGGGATTGCAAAAGGTTGTTAACGAGCCTTTTGACTGATAGTTGCTGGTTATTAATTAATGGTCTAGCCCTGCCATAAACTGGGTGTGCCCCACCTTTCACCCAATGTCAGCTGGGATATCCAGCAGCCATCAACCTGGAGCATTTCTCCAAATAAGTTGCATCCATTCATCTTTTTTGGCATTTTTAACCACTTTTCTTTTCTTTAAGCCTCCAGTGGAGCTCCGTTACAACAAATACAGAGGAGCGATGCAAATGACCAGCGTAAACAGCAATCCTGTTTGTCTCTTCAACTACAAGCGTGCTGAAAATATGAATCCAAAGCAGCCATCCATCATGGTGTAAGCATTCAAAGAGGTTCAAAGAGCAGCTGTTTGTAGATGTCAAATTATGATGAAATCATTAATTCATGTGTACAGGCGCCGTGGTTTGGAGGCGTCTGATTATTATGACGGAACTGGTTACCGCATGGCATTCACGAAAGAGCCGCACGAGATCAGGAGACGACTGTACAAGTTTGAAGTGAAGAGCCGAGAGCCAAACGCCCTGTTGTTCTTCATTGGAACAGAGGTATGACTGCAGTCAGACCCTTTAAGAACCACAAATGGGAAACGTCTACATGATGGGTTTCGTGTTTGCAGGAGACTTTTTTCTGCGTGTTTGTGGAGAGAGGCTTCCTGGTGCTTCAAGGACAACAAGCAGGTCGAAAGATCAGACTTCAGAGTCCGGACAAAGTGTCTCTATATGTAAGACCGTCTAATATGAGTAACTTTATGAAGCCTTTTTAAACCGTTCAACTAAAAACATGTGTCCTGTCTCAGGACAAACGCATTGCAATCGCTATTGCAGACACATTCATTGTGGTCTGTGGACAAACGAAGCTCTCCGCAGATCACGCTCCAACAAACTACAGGAGTTATTACATCGGGGGTCTGCCAGCACTGCTCAGACAGAGGTAACAAAGCAGACACCAGCAGCATTCACAGCTTCAGCCCATCAGATTAGACAGTCTGTACTGTTTTCTTCTCTGTCTGAATCGCAGACACAACGTCACAGCTCCACCGCTCAGAGGATGTGTGTCACACCTGACAGAGGACGCAGAGTTTGTGATTTCATACAACAAGACAATCGGTGTCACTCATGGATGTCCGAGTCTAGCACTGGTAAACTACACACACGGTTGCTTGAAGTTTCATGACTGAAAGCTGCCAAGCTGCTCAAATATTTTATAGTAGAAAAGTTAACACTCGTGTGCTTCTGGCTCGTGCAGCGTGTTCGTTCAGCGACGCTGCACTCGCCCCTGCCTGTTGACTCCCTGTTTGACCGAGGGGAACAGTCGCTAAGAGTCTTGGTGGGCTTCAAGAGCACAGACACACATGGTGTTTTTCTCCGGAGCAGCTCTTCGGTAAACCCTGCATGCCTCACATCCAGCTTTTAAATGAGAATCAAAAGCTAAAGGTCAAGATCTCATCAGTATTCACTGATCCTCTGCAGGGCTCCTCTGCCCATGACCTCCAGCTGTCCCTGGCTGATGGCTACGCAGTGTTTAATAGTGATAATTACACGGTGAGGTCAGACAAAAGGTACAATGATGGAAGCTGGCACTACTTATCTGCAGTACGGAGGCCATCGGGGTGAGATGAGCTCTTTTATTTCAGTTAAAGGTTTAAAAAACAGCACCTTACTGAACCTTTTGTGATTTCCTCAGGTTGGAGCTCAGCATCGATAATGTCAAAGTGACTCAGGGACAGTCGAGCGACAGCAGGTCGCTGGATCGAGACATGCAAGGAGGAAACTTCACAGGCTGCATCACTAACATTTACACAAGAAGGTTTGGAAACATTAGAAATATATAGATTATAATATATAGATTATATCCGTCTCTTCCTCCTGTGGTAACGTGGATTTCTGTTTTCTGACACAGGCCTGACCAGCAGCTTCTACCTGCTGACCTAAGCTTGTTATCACTAACGGAAGATGTAGTCCTTGGGCGGTGCAGTCTCCATCCTCCATCGCAGACGGAGGTTTCACCAACGAAAAAGCCTCCAAAACACGGTCCTGTAAGCGCAAGAAACCATTATTTCTACATGATTTGCCTACTGATGTCTTTTATTATAGAGCAGAGTGATGCAGGTTACATCTCTGCTGTGTTTCAGCTTCAGGCTGCGGCAGGCAGCCAGTGTAAGCGTCGACAAGCACCATATGGTGGATATCAGCTCTCTGGGGAACACAGCTGGCTCAGTTACAACCTGCCACAACAGGACCTCAATTATAGGTAACATTGGTTACTTCTAAACAATAAAATACTTTCCTGAAGAAATTCTGATGGTGTTCAAAAAAACCGTCAGTTCACTGTTGGACTTCTCGTGCGTCTCAGGCCTCACTTCACTCTGGACATCAAGACCGACTCGTCCAAAGGGCTGATCCTCCACGTAGCTGGGACAGGAGTCGTCCCCCTGCTGGCTCTGTACTTGTCCAACGGCAGGATCAGGATGTCACTTGGGCAAAACAGAATAATCCAGCACAGGCAGAAGAGCAACGACGGGAACTGGCACAGAGTAACTGATCACCTTCTCAGCCCGCTCACCAGGCCTAGTTACTCCTGCTATGCTATTCAAGTTTTATCTTCTCATGCAGATACGCAGTTTGACAACAATAATCTCAACATTTCACTGCTTCTTCTGCCACTTTATGGTCGGTAGCTGTCATATCTCTCAGTTTACGGGAATGCACAGTTACTGTACATACAGTGAGACGTAGAGTTGTAGTTTCATTGCAGCGTCCTGCAGATCAGCGATGCTGACAGGTTGCCTGTATGTGTGCAGGTTCAGCTCAGTGTGGAGAAAAGCTCTTTTCATCTGCTGGTCGATGGAGTCCGTGTGACTGATGGATATCTTCCAGACGATGCGGGATCATTTTTAAACTTTCACAACCCCGTCTATCTGGGAGGTGATCCGATGAGCAGAACCACTAAAGTCTGTATCACACCTCAGGCATTTTATCAAACAGCTCCCGTATTTTCCCATTTTCATGTTTTCTTCTTCTCGTCCTCCCTCAGGGACACAACGTTCCCTTGAACAGCATCGTTGGATGTATCCGGGATTTCAAACTGTATGACGAGGACGTTGGGGAGCCCGAGGCGGGCCACGTAACTTTACCCTGCTTCGAGAGGTTCACAGAGATGGGGACGTTCTTCGGCGGCGGTCACATCGTCTTAGGTTTGGATATCATAGATCCTAATTATTGTTTTATGTCTGATGTAACCTCCGATCTAATGAGGAGTCTTCCTGCTCTAGATGATTACTTCACCATTGGCTCCCAGTTTGAGCTGGCCTTTGAGCTGCGCCCTCAATACCTGACAGGTCTTCTCTTCCATGCTCAAAACCACAAGATCAGCCTGGGTGTGTTCTTAAAGGAAACTGAGGTGAAACCTTTCACTCTTACAGTGAACAATGATGACTAAATCTGCATGAAACGACCAAACATCATGTTGTAACCATGGCTCTAAACTTTCACCAGGTGGGCGTTGAGATGAACGTTGGTACCGGTCCTGTCAGACTCTCGGTGACTCCTCCTGAAAGCCTCTGTGATGGGAAGTTTCACACGATTACAGGTACGACGTCGCCGACAGCATCACACACACACACTTGGTGATCCGTGAGAAGTTCTCACCGTCTCACATTATCATCCTCCAGTGTCCAAGCGATCTGAACTTATCACGCTCACAGTGGACTCCATGTTTGAGCGCAGAACTCTCCCGTCCACCTCGCACACGACAGAGCTGAATTCACTTCACATCGGAGGTAAAGCCGCCAAACATTCTGCTTTTAATCTGTTAAACAAACTAAACATAAAGAGACAATGCAGCGATCAGTTTGTGTAAGAATCTTCTGCTTTTCTTTGTCTCCATCCAGGAACAACAAATCAAAACCGAGTCTCTGTGTCGTCACCGTTCATCGGCTGCTTACGAAATGTGAATCTCAATGGAAGGCCTGTTGTATTTGAGACAGGATACAGGCTTTTTGGCTCTGTGGACATCAACAGATGCCCTGCAGACTGAAGACATCGAGTAATTAATGGGTGACACAACAACTTCTTTGGACCCTTTGGCCTCATTACAAAGCCATATTGTGCAGACAGGCTTTATTCCAAAGCAGCTGCGGATCCACAGCCTGCAGAGCTTTACATTTCTGCAGTTTATAACGATAACATTGTGTAGAAACAGGCACTTCTGCCATTCAGTGACCCTATTTCACAGGGAAATATGGACAGCTGTACACGTGTATTCGGTATGATGGCATGAATTTCTTAATTTGTTTGTGTTTTGTTGATTTTCATGAGTTTTCTTAGGTTGCAGTGTGTGTTGAGCTCCTTTGTTCACCATATAAATAACTTCTGTACTCGCCCCTAACCATCTACCACTTAAAGCACATTGAGAGAAAGTTTAAAATGAATGCAAACATTACTGAACATGGGCCTTTTTGTCTCTATATGGTGTTTTTTGATTATTTTTGGGGGTGTTTTTTTTAAATTATTATGTTAATTAGAGGAGTAGAAAATCCAGAATTGTTGCATCATGACGCTCATTATAATTAATGAAACAAAAACTGGCCACCGTTTAGACTTTATGTATTGCTTTTAAACTTCAGTAGCTCGAGCTGCTGTTCTGCTTTTGTCCATGAGATGGAGGTCTTCACCTGATGTAATAAACTCAGCTAGTCCCAGCGTCTCTGAGCAGTGTTGGGTATAGTTACTTTTGAAAGTAGTTAGTTACGTTACAACGTTACTATCAATTAAAAATAATCCGTTACCCATCAATAAAAATAACGCGTTAGAGTACTCATCCGTTACCAACAATTAAAAACCGTTTGGGATGCGTCTCTGCCTGCAGCAGCTTACACACGCAGCCTCCTTTAGATGTTGTCCTTTTCGCTGGTGAACTCAAAATAATGCGCGTACCTCCGTGAATCAAACGCTGTCCTCTCGGCCACCTTGCCGGGGTGCAAACACACACACACACACACACACACACACACACACACACACAGGCAGGTAGGCAGGCAAGGTCAGTAGGGCCCAGACGCATCACGTGACTCGCTGACACATGACTAAAAGCAGAAAGGGTTTTCCTTTCCTTATCGAGGGAAATTCTTAAAGTAACGGATTACTAATTTGGGAAAATAACGGAGTTACTGATTACTGAATTCGCAAAACTAACGCGTTAGATGACACGTTAATGAAAAAAACGAATCAGAGTACTCTGACGCGTTACTTTGTACTTTGTAACGCGTTACCCACAACACTGTCTGTGAGTGTGTGTGTGTGGCAGCAGAGGTACAAGAGGGCATTGGTGATGTCTGTTTGTGATGTCCACTTACTGTCAACACACAAATACAAAACAGTTGCAAAATTACATGTTCGTCCATCTATGTAGCGTTATTTAAGACAACATCCAGACACGTGACTCCCCGCCCCCAGCCTTACCTGCTGCATCCGATCATGACACTGCTGGTATACCAGGTACAGTTACACACATCATCAAGGGTGCAAGTCATGAAAACTTTCTCGAGTCAGCTTGAGGCCGAGTCACAGTGACTGTGACGACAAGCCTCTTTAACAAGCACGCTAACAGTTCACTAGAATTAAAACACAATGAACTCTTTACACAAGCATCTAGTAAATTACCTCCTGATGGATGTGGCTTCTAACTGCACACAAAATATTTTTGGGGTTGTTTCAACTTCAATAGTGCAGATGCAAAAGAGGAAATAAAAGTGTGGAAAGAGAAGAGGGATGACATGCAACAAGAGGCTGCAGGTTGGAATTGAATCCCGGCGCCTGCAGTAAGGTCTTAGCCCCGATACACGGGGCCCCGGAGCTTCTACATGCCCTGAACATTAAACATTTAACGTAATTTACTACGGACCTCTGGCACACGCATGAATCGTATGTGCTTGAGTTTGTTTCAGGATCTTGAGAGTTGTCTCCAGATTTGGAGTTGTAAAAACTTTGTGACAGACCGTTAGATCAGATTCCACTTTATTTTTCAGATTTCTCTGAACTTCTTGCATCCCAAAACTTACAACACATGAACGATAAAAACATGCACGAACACATTTAAGTGTTTCAAATAAAACGCTCTACAGGGAGGCCTTAAAATTCAGTAGTTTCTACATCATATGACCTCGTAACCTTCGATCACCTTTAGTCTGACAGTATTGTACGATACACGCATTTTAGATTTTCATCAACAATATTCAGCTCAATTCTTTGAGCTTTATGAAATACAGAGCACAACAGACAATTCTTGAAAGTGTGATACTGATATAGAAAATATACGGTTTGTTTTTGTGAATACGTTCTGTGAGCCTGCGGCTTAACACATCAGGAGAGACGGCCTCTTCAAGTTAACTGACTCTTTTCGTGGTGGAGTCCAGAGGAAATGTGAACATGATGATGAGGTCACTGAAGGTTTGTGAAAAGTGTATATATATATAATATATATATATACAGATATACATTTAGAGTCAAAACACTATTAAACATTTAAAAGAAGACACTAAAATCATGAATGCCTGTGCATCCTCTCCACTGTGCTAAAAGTCCTTTATGAACGGACACAATCCTGTCAATGTAAATTCAAATGCTACATTTCAAAGCATTGTCAAACAACTTAACATTTCATAACTTTTAAATATTGATTATTGACATTTTTATGCACAGCTTCACCATCATAAACTTGATTAAGGCCACGCAGTTTTAAAGTACACAGTTTGCATATTGCTTGTAGTTACTGGAGCTGTTGGGGAGTCGCACTGAGGACACTGTACGGTGCAAATGTCTCCTCTGTCCGGGGGAAATATCCATTAGTAAATGTCTGGCAGCTGGCTGTATTTCCTGTCCCAGTATCCACCAGAAAAGAGCCAGTCCTGCGAGTTAGTGTGGGGGTTTTGCCCCTGCTGAAACCACCTGAAAGCACAGCGGAGACACATGACACAACACATGAGACAGACCAGGCAGACGGTCGTAACTCAAACAACTCAGAGAAGAGCAAGGAAGGAAGGTCAGGCATGCTTCATCACAAGATGGTGGGTAAATCTGCATGGGAGTTGGTTAACATATAGTTTTATCTTTGATGCATTAAAGCAAGGAAGGAAGTGATTTGGGAGGAGCGGGGGGAGAGGACTCCTGTGGTGTTTCAGGAAGCTGCCACCATGCTGGTGGAAGTGGGAGAGGAGATTAATCAGATTGTCTCCAAACTGCGAATCTATCATCAGCGATTCTCTCACATCTTAACACAAAGCAGGACACGGTTAGAGAGATAAGATTTGAATTTAGAGGAGGAGGATTACATCACACATTTTCAGGCACATCAAGCAAACACAAAGCAGCTCTAACCTTGGACCCAGGGCCGGACTCCTTGGCATCAAAGTGAGGATGCGACAGAAAAACGAGACAGATGAAGATTTAGCTCAAAGCATTTCAGTATGAAACAGAGATGTAGAACAGTCGCTAAAGGGAAATAAACACGTTTTATCTCTTTTATCTCTCTAAACTTATTGTTAACTTATATATGATTTATAAAGTTATATTTATTTTTAATTTATTAAAAAAAGAAAACACGCCAGCTCACTGCAGCTGTACATTCAGTGTAGCGAATACGTGCATTTCCCAAAATTTTGGACTGTTCCTTTAAAGATAGAAATGAACTTTAGCACCAATGAAACTCTCTATAAAGTAAATGATATGAATGGTAAGTCCGTTTATCAAATTAAACAGAGCACGACATAATTCATACTTGCATTATATATCAATTATCGCCATTTAATGCATGCCGATGAAGGTTTGTGTCTTAACATATCCTGGAATTGGTTTCTCCTTTCAGTAACAGTTACATTTCTATCCCTGCATGCATTATCTGATGACATGAAAGCCTGTCGAGTGAAGCCGTTAAGGGAGAGGAGAAACCTTTGAGCCGTCAGACTCACCTCGTCTTCCACTCTTCATCAGACTTGGATCGGTTTTTGCGAGCAGCTCTCTGTTTCTCCTCGAGTCTTTTCTTCTCCTCACTGGCGAGGTCTATTTGAATAATCACAGTGCAGAGCTTCAGATTGCAGTGAGAGTTGTTTTGTTTTTTTAAATTTTCAGTTCCAGTATGACACCAAGAATTATTACCAATGTCTCCGTTCTCCATGGCTCGTATATCTGGCCTCAGCCTGCAGTCAGTTTGAGGAATGGCTCCCTCCATCTCTTTATGCATCTCGTTTAGTTGCATCGCAAAGGACGTGAAGCTGTACATCTGCAATTAATTACAACATTAAAAACACAGTGGAGGCTTAAAGTCTACTTTAAACCAACATTGTGTCACTTTTCTACCATAAAACAACAGAATCATTTGTACGTCTGTTCTTGCACTATGTAGCTTTGCGCTCCGGGTACGATCACCAACTTTTGTAACGTTTTACAGCATTAAGTCACACACCGCCAACTGTTTCACTGATTTTGGTGAAACTGGATCATATTTTATGGAGAAAATGTTTTCAGTACGGGAGAATGTTAGGGTAGTGGAGCCAGTGTTGTGCTAGAACTGGAGCTGGGCTATGTAACCAGGCTCAGCAGCCTCTATGGAGAGGCAAAAGCACAAAAAGGGGACGCTAAGAGAGGAAGCTAAGGAGAGAAAATTAGGAAGTGACCAAGCAAGAAGGCGCTAGACAATCTTGGACTGACTTTCAGTGGTTGGCGAGAGCTTGGTGAAATAAAAGGCTGAAAGACAGACGCCGAGCTGGGCTGACTGCTGTTGGACTAGCCAGTAATATTAGATGGCTGCTACGTCTCGTGTTGTTGACCTTGCTTGATGTTTGGCTGACGTTTTTGCTTTAAGTAATGTGATCATAACAATTACAGGTGCACGGCTGTCTATATTTACGACAGCGGTATTACACTAAATCTGTCAGACCTGGGTAGAGTTGGCCGGTCTGGGTGCGATCCTCCACAGCAGCTGGCTGCCAGGAATCATCTCCACAGTGTCTGCAGCTGGAGAGGGAACCTCGTCCTCACTGCAACCCTGAAACACCAGAAACAGAAATTATGCTGCACTGAAAAGTCTGCAAATAACTCAGCTTCTCAGCAACATGCACTGTTACAATCATTATATCGGACTTCATGCCCTGAAAAACACAGATATTTTATATCAAATTGCAAAATTCAGAATAATAAACTCATGTATACCGCTTTGCTGCCTTTTTTGTCCTCTGCCACTTTCTTGTCGTTTTTCTTGTGTGCTTCAAAGGCAGCAGGGTCGACGACATACATGCACTCTGTCCACTTCCCATAGAGAGCGCACAGCTTCTTTTTGCTGTGGAAAACACACACATACTCACTCACACAAACACTAGATTATAACTTCAGTCAGAGCCTGGTTGCAGCAGCTGAAATGGCTAACAAACGCATCATAAAAGAGAAATCATGCGGGGTGTCACGCTGGTGAAATGCCTTAAAACCAAAGCCAAAGAGAAACTAAAAGGCTCGGCCAACATCAGACGTCACGCTGAGTAAACAAACAGACTTTTCTCATCTCTCTGCTTGCCGTCAGCTTCTGCGTTCGCTCCATAGCACCTCTAAGTGTCATTATCATGTTAGTAATATCTGCAAATCTACTCGAGTTTCTGAATATCTCATGTTACATATTTAGCCTTGTTCTCGTGGTCTTACCCACTACATTTGTCCAGTCATTCATGCTGAGTCACTGGCTCTGATGTGTTGTATTTTTGATGAACCATCTGCCCTTCTTTGTTTTCTCTCAGTCTTTTAACTTTTACCCTGCACTAAAGCATTTTTTCTTCTAAGTCTTAGAAGAGCTCATTTTGATGACATCTGTTAACTGTGTGAACTGTTTATTGATCATTCGCTTGATGAGTTGATTTTGTAATGGAAAACCGGACTCTCATCCAAGGAAAACTTTGTGACATTCGGGGCATCCCTCCGCACTGTGTTTCAATATGCAAAAAGTACTCAACAGAGATGACTCTGTAATAAGTCTCCATCGTATTTAAATGACTTTTCTGATCATCATGCATCAGTAGCCGTACCTTTTATCCAGAATATACCCTTCAACCTTGTGCAGTTCTTTGCCAAAAAGGCCACAAGGTTTGAAATTCAGGCAGCACTTTTCACCAGTTCTAGATGAAAAAAACAAAACAGAGAAAAACATCATTTTATCCGCTCACTCACTCTCTGCTTGCTGAGTCATGCAGAACTTCCTCATCTGCTCTGGCCACTTTCCTTCTTGTTGCTCAAACTTCCTCAAAATATTTACATCAACTTTTTCTACTCGATGAATATGTAAAAAAAAAAAAAAAAAAATACTGCTGCAAGGATCATCCTGCTTTAAGCAGCAGTCGCCACCTGGATTCGTAAGAGACGCTCAGAGGGATTCATGAAGACCTGGAGGCCTTTTATACAATACTACAAAGGCATCATTACATCTGCTGTTCTACATGCAGTGTTGAAAACCCTGTTAAGACTTTAGAGGATAGCTGAGGAGCCGGAGGAGGATTTGTTAGGGGACGAAAGGAAATATCGTAATGCAGCATACGCAGTACAGTAGCACAGAGGTATTCTCTGTACATTTCTATATAACTGCTGACATCTTATAATGTAAAAAATCAATAAAGAACTTGCTGACTGACTGATCTTTCGTCCTCTTACCTGTGGTTTATCAGCTCCATGTTTCCATACTGCTCAATCCACAGCTGTCCCACGATGATGTTGTGAACACAACATGTCGGATTTGTCCATGTGTAGGCTTCGTTATGCCTGGGATGAAAAAAACCCCCAATGATTTAAAGAGGTCAGCATGAGTCAGCATCATTAAAGCACAACACACCCAAGGTAGAAGAAGTGTGGAATAAAAATGGTGATATCTCTGGTTCTGGTTATCTGAATTCAGATCACAAACTTCTTTGTCTAAACAGCGGCACAACTTTTTTGAATCAGATGTTTTTGTGGAAGAAGCTGATTGATTTCACAGATTTGTTCTGAGAAACGCTGATTAAAATCAACAGATTAAAGTTCATACTTGGGAAGCTCCAGCGTGATGATGCCTTTCGGTTCTGCTTCCACACTCTTCCCCCAGAACTTGAGTTTAGGGTAGATTGATCCATGAAACACAAAGTCTTGCTTCAGGCCCTCGGCGTGGAAAGCGCTGACCGGAGGGTGGTGGCTCACCTGCTCCGATATGAGCCTGAAGCCCAGATCATCTCTGGGACGAGCAGGGAGAAGTGAGAGTCTCAGAGGACAGACAAGAACACAGCAGCAATGTATCATGTAATGTTTAATAACACTTACCTGACCAGTTCATAGGTTTCTCCCAGCAGAGGGTTGAAGGGTTTACCTGTTCGCTCCCACTGGGAGGCCACAGCGGACACGGCGAACGCAGCCACGCACTGCCGATAAACACACACGTCAAATCACACAAACTGAGCTCAAAGCAAACAAAAAAACGTGGCTGTGCTTTCCAAGGAAAGCGTGCTTACCTTCATCCTCTCAATAGAGTCTGAGGAGGTGTTGGCCTGGTGGATGAGGTAAGTGTGCTCCATGTACTCCGTCAGACGCTGCAAGAAGCTGAGCGGCTCGTTGAAAATCACCGGCATTGTAATCTTGGAGAGCTCCTAAGAAAGAAAAGAAGAGGAATGAAGATGAGGTTTTATTACGGGGGGAAAATAAAGTGCCTTCACGCAACAATCCTTTCAAAGCGTCATATATCCATGCTGAAGGCTTAAAGAGAGAATAACAAGGTCCAAACAGACTGCAGGAGCGTCTGCCATGTACGTTACTTTATCTTTCTATGACGCAAAAAGAAAAGTTTGACACACACACAGCGATACTCTCAGCACATTATATCCATATTTTCTGTCGTCCACAGCTTTGCTTACAGCTCAGTGGGACTGTACTTGTTAGTTGCTCATTTACACATTTCGAGCCGAGTGGCTTGTTTACCTGATGAACGTGAATCCAGCTTTTGTTTTAGCTCTGGGGAATATCTGGCTCTTTCAGCTAAACGCTCCACTATGTTTACTTAACTGTCTGTCATTTGGTGCTGAGCAGGTGTACAGTGAAGCGGGGGTTCAGTGCTTTTTACAATGAAAACAGCTGCCTAGTACAGCTGGAAATGAGAGAGGTGAGAGGTGAGCAGGGAGATTAAATTAAAACAGTAGAAAGTTGGAAGTCAGACAGGTAAACAATGAGCTCTCATTATAAAGCTCTGGCACCCAACAAAGCAGCCACACTCTTAATCCCGCATAACTTTAAGCCTTAATATAATGTGAACAGGTGAGTTGTATATAAATTCACCCTCAGTACAGTTGTCATGAACGGGGAAATTAGCTATAGAGACCAAAACTGTTTTTTCTACCAGGCTGTAAACATGTTTATTTCTGCTGTGAAGTTGGACATTTTAACATGACTGTTTTTGGAGCCAGCCTCAAGTGGCTGTTTGAGAAACTGCAGTTTTGCCTTCACTTCACAGCCATGGAGGTTACCGCTTGAGAATTACTGGGACATTTCACTCAAAATCACAACTGTCAACCTGTTGCTGGAGCTAATGGTGAACTCAGGGGATCACCATAGTCATTTTGATTCATCCTCTGGGGACCACAAATGTACAAAACGTACAAAATCTGTCAATCCATCCACTGAGATATTTCAGTCATAATGAATCAAACATCATCCTCACCATCCCAATGCAGTTCCTCAGGATACTCCAAATACTGAAGTCATTTCTTGAAAACATTGGTGCAGGTAAGCTCGTCCTGAAAACACACAGCTGTGTTAGATCGACGAGGTGTAAATGAGCTAGTGCACTAAAAATAGACACTTGTCATTAGAGTAAAGGTTCCAGACATATAATAGCATCATATCTTATTTAAGTGAATATAGTCAACAAAAGCCTGTAATGTATTGTGTGACACTCTGGAACAAAGCCCAGAGAGACAATCAATACTGGTATCAAAGGTGGTCAGCAGCCTGGGAATCATCCATCTGCAGCACACACACCGTTAAAGTCCGACAGATAGAGCGGAGCAGCAAGGTCAAACTATCTGAAAAGTTTCTCAGGTTTGATTTTGGATAATAAATCTAAAATCATGAGAATAAAATTCATTAGTTCATTAAATATGAAAATTTATAATCCACCCAAATAGTCTGAAGTGCCCTCTAAAAGCTGCATGTGGGGATTAGGCCGACATGGAGGGATCACACTGCAGACTTATTATTGCATTGCACTGTGACCTTATCAATATTTAACAGCTCCAGCACAGAGCTCAGTTCTTTCAATACAACTCTTTCTCTTTCCTTTAGCAGGCTGCACCTGACTCTAAATTATTCACACTATGAAGTGGAAAGACCGGAGGGAGGACATGAAGATGAAAAACAAATATCATTGAGAAAACAGTCAGAGCAGGACGGGAACACTGATATGTATGCTACATTACATCAAACAGAAATACTGTAACAGTCTGATGTAAGAAGACAGACTCTTCGTTGAGTTCAGCTTTTGATGAGTGGTGGTCCGTTTAAAAAGCAGCGGGGGGGCATACAGCACAGCTGACCTATGCTTTGTGATCCCGTTGGGTTGAGCCTCGTCCTTGTCTCCATGGTGATCCTCCTGCAACATGCTGGTGGGGCTGCTGCAAGGGCTGCTTAACATGATAGAGCCTTCGTCCTCCTCCTCGTCCTCGTCAAAGGAACGGCTGGCCACCGTCTCAAAGCCACTCAGGGAGACGTCCGAGTCCGATTCTGACGGAGAAAGACACGCGGCGTGACCGCAGAACGTTTCATGATCAAAACAAAGAGGCAAAAGCTGTGCAGTATGTGAGCGAATGCAGCTCTGGTCACTTTGTAACAGAAGAAGACGACATCTGTGATAATAGAACCAGTGTCCACACATGCACGGGAGCGATTACATCTAGACAGATAAATCAGCCGTGCTGGAATGTCAGCCAGTATTCGCATGATAAAATATTTCAATATTGCTGTATAAATAAATTTATAAATAACAAGAAAGCAGTTCAGAGAGCAACCAAAGAGGGCAACGGCAGCTTATTTCTCTACTGTAAAACATCCCACGTAACAGTTTGGACATAATTCTGTAATAAAATCTATATTGATATAAACCAATATGTCATTATCAGATTTCTCTTAAACACTGGTATCAAAATCCAGTATCAGTCAACTAACTAACCAACTACTGATCGATCGACCAACCGTCTCTCTAAGTCTTTCTCAGTATTCTTAAAAAACAAACAAACAAACTACAAATTAAAATCATTAAAAAACAAAACATTCGTCAGTGCATCTAAATTCGTATCAGCCTTGAGTATCAGTCGAGCTGTAATAAATCAGTCACTGATAATCACGTCCATGATTTCATTTCATGTTCGTTACAGTCAAAGACAAAAATATACAACTGTACTTTAATCCTACATATCTTAAATATGTGTCATTCTTTTTAATATTTCATCATAGTTTCTAACTGTAACTTGATATATCAGTATCGGTGCATATATGTCGCCTGATAACTAACTTACTTAGTAAATTAATTAATATCTATATTCTTTAAAAATCAACAAAAACAAACAAAAAAACAAAAAACAAAAATACTGCTTGATACATCTGTGCTGTTATCTGCCTTGAGTATCACGAGCCCAGTGTCAGTCGAGCTGTAATAACGAGACTGTATCAATGACAATAACAAATTAGTCACTGAACAGTCATTAACATATTCATGACACGTTTTCATATTCATTAAAGAAGATCTGAGAAAAATAAAACAGTGTTATGGCTCTCACCTGCCTCATTAATATTCAAAATCTATAAAATATTATTCACAAACAAAATATATTCACAATCATGCTGAATGAATGCAGATCTCTCATGCAGATCTATATCAATATTTCATTTATTCTGCCTCGTTAACTTACTTTCATCTATAGAAAATGCTCACATAGAGCATCGGGACATCAAATTACATCAAATGTTTGTTGTTATTAATGACGTTTTAATATTTAAAGAGCTTAAAAATTAACAAATTTCTGTAAATTTTTTTAGATTTTGAATCTAAAAAAAAATCCTCAAACAGTCAGGCCCTGTTTTTTTTTTCAATAAATAAAATACACCATGCAGATTTTTTTCACTCCAAAAACACTCATTCATGTTATTTCATCACAACCCAGGCAACACTTGCTCTTACGTCACGCTTTGAGGAGCGTCAAAACATACCGAAGACATTCACGGGCGGGAAAAAGTATTCCAGTGTCCTAAAGGTGAATGACAGAGCAGTGAGCGTGAGCGGGGAGCTTGTCACAGAATCTCCTGCATGTCCTGAGCGTGTTTGATCACTTGTCAACTCACCAGACACGGCGTCGTGGAACTCATCCTCGCTGAGGGCACTCCTCGGTGAAGATCCCTTGACGACGGATTGCTCAAGTTCGTGGTGCTCCGTGGCGAGAGTCTGCAGCGCTTCGGAGAGGATCTTATTCTTCTCTACCTCCTGCTCCAATTTCAGACTGCGCACCTGAGCTCGCCACACACAAACACACACGCACACACACACACAACAAACAGAGACTATTCATTCACAGAAACAAACAAACCAACACAAATTCTGTCTTCCACATTTGATAACTGAAGACAAGTAAGTGTTTTCACATCTACCAAAATGTTTTCGCGACAAAGCGGGGACAGGCGTGTGTGTGACCGTGTATCAGACAGGCTGTGATGGCAGCGGGCCTGCAAATAAACATCCTGTTGACTGACTGATCCGCCGCTCTGCACTGTCCTCTCATTATTGGACCCACAGAAAGAGAGAAAAAGAAAGAGACAGAGACGGAGTTGAGAGGGACGAGCCATGTTTATCTGTAATGGAGGACAGCTGCCTTGATGCCACCGTCTCAAATGGCCTGCCGAAGAACATGATTCCCATGGAGGAGAGGGGATCAAGTGACAGGTAATGGATTCGGATATAAACCTCCTTTTTTTAACATCAAACATCAGTGTTGATAATATGAAGATGTGCTCCTTGCTCACTGAAAATCTTACTTTCCATTGACACTGTGTAGTGCACAAAAGAGGCAGTTTACGTTGGACCGTCAGAGAAACATCCACAAGATGTTAACCAGGGCCAGAGCAGGCAAGGTGACGGTGGCACAAGTGCTGCATAATGACTAACTAGAGGTGACTTATCACAACATACTGAACTTTAAATAGAAAATTCCTGCTGCTTGACCCCCTACACAGGTGGTGCAAACCAGCATGTAAGAGCTGGAAGTGACTCCTTCAGACACCGCCGCTTCGTGCAGAATGCAGACATATACATCCGCATTTGCGTTATTCCTATTGAGCCCAGGCTTATTCATGGTGAGAGCGCTGCGAGTCTTTTATCGTGGCGCTCTGCCTCCGCAGATCATAGTTCAAAAGGCTGCACAGCTGAGCGATCGAGGCCCGGCACAGGCACAGGTGTAAACCCCGAATGAAAGCACTGGACTGGCTGTTAAACTGAGAACATTGGAAATGTTTTTTTTCTGGCAGCCGCGAAGCACACGTTCCAAAAGCTCTCCAAGAAATTCAAGTATCTTGTTTGACAGATGAAGCCGTGTTAAAGAGCACGAGTGGGAGGAGAAAACAACATGTCATATCTGAGATCTGATTTCTGCCTTCTGATGTTAATCATTCAGGTTCTGGTGTCCAATATGTTGATTTCTTGGTTTTACGTGCAGAAAATGAGACAGAAAAATGTTTCATTTTATGAACTCACTTTAGCAGTTAAAACCTACAGAACTGTGTAGGGGATGATTATTATGATGCTCTCTTTGATAGACTTTATATTTTATATCAAGCTCAGGTCTACTGTGCAGGATTTGGTGACACCTAGTGGTAAAGTTGCACATTGCAACCCAATGAATACTCTCCCACGCCTCACCCTCTCCTTCCAAGCCTGTAAGAAAAACTCTGGTTGCCAAATTCACATTAAACGCAAAAGCCCATTTCTAGATCAGACTTTGGTTTGTCTGCTCTGGGCTACTGTAGAAAGAAAGGCGGTTCAACATGGCAGATTCTGTGGAAGAGGACCCGCCCTCACTGAGTCATATAAAGGACTCAACAAAAACACAACGGTTCTTATATTCAGGGGATTATACACAGATGGAAACACACCTAATGCATATTGTATAACCTTCCACTCATAAAAGAAGAAGAGGATTTACTTTGTTAATCCCTCAATGGGGAAATTCTTTTAAGGGTTTATAAACATGCAAATGTGGAGAGATGGTGGACTGATGGGCAGCGCCCTGGGAGCTACAGAGGCTCAAGGCACTTGCAGTGAACAGCACCTCTCCGGCTTTAAGCCCACGCTCCATACTGTTGGACTTGAACCAGCCAAGCCAAGTCCCTACCGACTGAGCAACTGCCAGAAGTTCATTCAGTCCCACTGCTAAAACAACACTGAGTTACAACAAACTGGAGGTGCATCTACAGTGTAAGGTAAAATTTTTACACTATATACCACCTCAGAAAATATCCGTACCACCATTATGACATAGCCTGCTCGACTACAGTTGACGCACAAAGCAGGTTTATTCCTATTAAGAAGATGAATTATTGTTGACTGTGGAATCCTGAACAGAACCGGTTCAAGAACCAGAGTTTGTTGTTGGTGTAGGTGTACTCCAGATCTGCACTTCTGTTTGAAGTGATCGCAGTCTTTTTGAAACGTTAATTTAACCTCCACTTCACACATCACATTTCAGTGCATAACTTATCAGGGGTGTATGTATGCACGCACCACATGAATGAATGACAACGTAAAAATGATTACTTATGCTGTTTGATTATGCTATTTTAGTTTGATTTCATTAAAACTGATATGATATGTCCTCTGACCTCGGTTACTAAAGTCAACGTCTCTTACAACCTAAGATCTAACACTATATCTGCAGAAGACATATGTTTGATCCTGTATAACCTCCATATGTGATGTGCTAGAAAAGAAAATTCACTCAGATGCTCAGACTCTTCGTGTGCTTGTCGATGTGCAAAGTATCATTTTTAATCAGTGTGATGAAATATCTTAATTTTTCTGGTATTTCACATACCGGATCAGCTGAAAACAGACATAAACAATTGTTGCGTATGTAGTATATCATCACATGTCACGTTGAATACTTCATATACTGTGAGAGAGGACTTTACGCATATTACACATATTTCCTTCCCTCTGTTTCTGATAGCGACTGAAGCAGAATGCAGCCGGGCTTAAAGCCAGTGCAGTAACATCCTGTGGGTTTCCTCTGTGTTTAGTGTACAGCAAAACACTAATGCAGTTTCATCATGTCTAGTCTGAATTACTACAAGCTGTAAGTTTACATTCATAACTTCACACACACGGACGAGTCACACGGAGCCTCCTGCACCGGATATGGATCTTATTACGTGACTCACCGTGTAAACACTGTGTTTAGTCAAGTGCTACATTACGTTTTACATTATAACAGAACTGATATACAGGGTGGGCGCTTGTTATGAGCTATAAGTGGTGCCATCTATTTTCTTTCCTGCAGGGATGTAATCTTTCCAGTGAATCATTCCATTATAATCAAATCCATTGAATCGCACACAAAGAAAAACCCATCTGACAGCTCATAATCACTGCACGCCACTGAGCTGCTTTCATAAGGTGCTGTGAAGTGTGCCGCAGCATTCTTATGAAACACGTTATTTTTTTAACTTGTTATTCTTTAAAAAGATAAAAAGAAACGTCGCTATATATGTGAGGAGTGCAGACAGAAAGGATCCGGTTGATTACAGTATTTATAGTCTGGGTTTTTTTAAAGATTTTTTTTTTTTGGCCTTTTTATGCCTTTAATGATAGTATAGCTGAAGGAAGCCGGGGTCAGAGAGAGAGGGGGAGTGACGCGCAGTGAGTAGCCGTCCGATGCGGGAGTCGAGCCGGGGGCAGCTGCAGCGAGGACTGTAGCCTCCACACATGGGGCGGCCGCTTAACCCACTACGCCACCGACCGCCCCATAGTCTGGGTTTTTTTTAAAGAAGATGTGAAGATAGTTACACTTGAAAAATTAAACTTTTATGTGCAGAAACAATATCCTGCTTACCTAATCCACAGATATCTCAAAACAAACAGCTGAAATCCCGTTTTATTGGATTGGCAACAAAGAGCTGAATATCTCCAAATATTAGCACGTACATTACACATTCAGCTAGGGAGCATAATGCTGATAATCAGAGGTATAAGAGACAAAAGGCTGACTGATTTCTGCTAACAGGCATTCAAACAAAGCTTCCAATCTGTCCCGGGGAAGCTGGCACTTACCCCTTCCTGTTTGGAGAAGAAGCTGAGACAGACGCTGAGACTGGAGCTAGTCTTGCTGGACAACTGATAGATTTCTTGCATTTTCTGCACTATGGCAGATGGAAACCCTGAGGGGACAAACAAACACATGAATGAGGGCCCGTTTGCACAAAGTAATGAGTGAAATGAAGAAATCAAACCACATCCTTAAAAAGCAGAATGTGATGTTCAAGTTGTTAGTACGTTCGTTTTCTTTCAGAACAACAGCCAAAGCGAAAACCTCCAAGACCGAAGCAGATGGTGCAGACTCTTAATTATGAAGATTTCAGACATTGAGAGTTTCATTTCCACTCTCGGATGGTTCACATCTGCAAGGTTTCTCCGCTAAGTACAATACAACACAAAAAAACAACTCAATCGACAATAAAATAAGAGGTTTTACTTTCTGCCAGCCCGTCGTGTTTCAGCATGTGCAGGAAAGCTGCCACCTCCTCTTCCAGCTTCTTCTGGCTGGCCTCCGCTGCCTGGAGACAAGAGGAGACTGCAGATCAACACACGCAGCGCAGTGCAGGAGGGTCGGCGGCCTTTGTAGTTCACTGAACACACCGCAGGTCATTATGCTGAAATGCTAATGATGGATTTTTTTGTTTGCAGCCACCTGTAGTGAATCTGTTAGCTCCCCGAGTGACACCACTTCCTCTTCCTCCTCCTCCTCGCTCCCTTGCTCCTGGGAGCAGTAGTGTGTGCTGTAAGCTGAGTGCTCCTCCAGAGCGTCCAGCCATGCCTGGAAGAAGAAGAAGAAGAAGAAGAAGAAGAAGAAGAAGAAGAAGAAGAAGAAGAAGAAGAAGAAGAAGAAGAAGAAGAAGAAGAAGAAGAAGAAGAAGAAGAAGAAGAAGAAGAAGAAGAAGAAGAAGAAGAAGAAGAAGAAGAAGAAGAAGAAGAAGAAGAAGAAGAAGAAGAAGAAGAAGAAGGGAATTATGAGATTCTATCTGCAAATTCAGGTTCAGTTTTCACATCTAGGACGGCAAAACTTGCTCCAAACATTCTCTTTTAAGTAAGTATTCTGAATGTTCTGAATACATAAAACGTGTTATTTTTAATGATTAATATGACATAAAACATTGTAAAAATAAACTTAAATATTCATCAAATATAAAAAGTTTTGATCACTAATTTCAGGGAGTGATTAGTATGTCAGGCCATATGCTGATACGAAGAGGGGGAACTTCTCATCTACTCATTTATGTGTACGGACTAATTCATTTGATGATCAAAGGCTAATTTCTCTGAGTTCTCTCTGAATTTATTCTGGTGCCAGCAGCTACAACTGAAAGAGTGCATTAGGTCGCGGAGACTTTGAGCATCCCGGTTGTTATAAATTCTCCATAACAGCTTGCAGAGCTACAAAAGGCAAAACTACACACGATATTTCATTTTTTAAATATCTGTGGGTCGTTAGCTTTTAGCAATCAAGTCTAGTCGCACAGCAGACGAGTCTTAAATCTACAGCTCTGACAGAGGACTTTGTAAAAATATACATATTATACGTCATGAAGGGAATTATGACGTAAAGCTGCATGTTTTTCAAATTTAGACACAAAAACATCAAATTTGGTCACATGAAAGACTTTCAATGATGATAAAATTCATAACAGCTCATAACTGTTGCATGCTGTTACACACAGGTGTCATTCAGTTTGCTGATATTTAGATTAGCTGGGATGTGGAAGAAGCAGTACGGCCGCATATTTTTAGTTTCAAAACGGTGCTTCAGAAACCTGTGGATGACGTTACTCATGCTATGTTCATTCTTTATACTGTCATTGGTTTGAAAGGAGACATTCAACATACTTTCCTCGTTGCCTCTGGGTCGCTTTTAGGTGATACTTTGAAGTGATGCACACTGTCATCGAAGCACTTGAGAGTAAAAAAGCTGCTATCTTTGGCCCGGATCTGTAAAATGAGAAGATCAAAAACAGTCTCTTGTCCAACACATGAGTCAAATAATAGAGTGCATTTTTTAAAATGTTGGCTTACCAGGCAGTGAGCATTTGTGAGGGACTTACAGCCTTGTCTTCTGACATTGCCGGCTGCATCTGACCTTCATGAAGAGAGGCAGAAAGAGGTTTTCCTGAGGTATTTTCTGTCTGTAATTTTCCAACTCATCTGCCACTTTCAACACCTTTCTAATCAAAACCATCTGGGACTTTCATTTAACTGCTGCTGAAATCTTTTCAAACGCCTGATTCAAGGTCAAAGATGGCACCTACTGTTTGGAGTACCAGGATAAGACCCCGTCTTGAAGGACAACCCAATAGGAACGCCAGCCAAAAAATCTGGAGCTCTGCAGGATGACACAAAGAGAACGAATCAACGGGCTGTCTGATTTCCACTGATTTCTACTACTGTTCGGTCTTTTCTGATTTAAGTGGAGGCTGAGAGAGAGCACAGCACCTTGAGAAAGTACAAAGAAATTGGAAATACACTCAGCTGCTGTATGTGGGTTTGCTGTCTAACTGATTAACTCAGGAGGTTGTAAAAATTAAGCAGATTTTTAGGATTTCCCAAAGCTGTGACCACATAAATCAGAAACTGCTATGACTGCTAGTTTCTGCCTTTGAAATAGCACTCATATCTATGTGTGAGCGGAAATTACAACTGGGATGCATCTTTTAGAAAATATGCTAAAACAACTACTATCATTACTAACTTAACATGCTCTTGAATTGAGAAGCAAATGTAGCTGTAGGCCTTTTTCACTGCAGACATTTTGAGACATCATAGCAGGAAAACACATTAATTAGGAACACCTGCTGTTTGATTGTTTGTGTAGATTTTTCTTTAGTTTTTATGACTCCCTCATCACTGTATGATAATTAGCCTGCAGTAGTGAAGCCTGTAGTATCGTACTAGTCAGTCCGTCTGTATTCTTTGCCCGAAAAACAAAATAATTAAGACAACCTGCATGATGTCTGCATGAATGTCTTATGTGACAACGATCATCTTAATTAAAAACACATGGACTGTGAAATAGCAACAAATAAACAAAAAGGTGCAAAGACAGAATTAATGTCTCCTTAATTACATATTTAAAAAAAATAATTGTCCTTTATCTCGTAGAGGAGCAATGACTGATTAACTTGCCAATTTTTAATGTAATACAGAATATAAAACTTCATTTTTTTAATGTTAAAGTTTTGTATCCAACTGAAACTGTCTTTCTTTTGCTGTAACCATGGTAAGAACAGTGTCAAGACTGTCTAAACCAGGGGTGTCCAAACTGTTCCACAAAGGGCCGGTGTGGCTGCAGGTTTTTGTTCCAACCAACCAAGAGCACACAGGTTCGACCAATCAACTCTCTGAAGACTGAGATCAGTTGATTAAATGAGTCAAGTCTGGTGTGCTGCTGCTTGGTTGGAAGGAAAACCTGCAGCCACACCGGCCCTTTGTGGAACAGTTTGGACACGCCTGATCTAAACTGAGACCAAGCCATGACCAAGACCAGAGTGTCGAGTTAAGACCAAGACTTTGAGGGCCTAAGACCAAGTTAAGACCAAGACCAGATGCGATGAAGCCTACATATGTAGCTAATATTCACCCAAACTCTTGGTGAAGCGTGGTTGCTACATTGAGTCACTTCATTAAGTGTTGCTGTGCAGATAAACTCTTTGCGGTTTAGGAAACTAACTTTCTCCTCCCAGAAAATTAGCAAATGAATGAGAATTCAAATCCTCTAGAGTCCTCTTCGAGGACGATCGAGACAAGACTGAGGCTTTTTTTAAAATATAAAAGTATAAAAGCATCTTGAGTACTACCATGCATGGAAACACCCTGACTTTACCTTCAAGAGGAATCCCTCGTACTTCTTTACGTGTCGGGTCATATCCTGCACACAGATGAGAAACATGAAGGAAGTAAAAAAAAAAAAAAAAGAAGCACAAATCAAAGTAACTTTATGAAGCCGGCTGGCAGCTGTGCACTCACCCGATGAATGTTGCTTTCAAGGACCTGCTTCATTGCTGTATCACTAGCCAGGTCAAACACCGTCTGGTCTGTGAGTTATGGACACACAACACAAAGTTGCAATACAAGAGAACACGCGTATAAAGACAGAAAAAACATGCTGCTTGAGTGACAACTGTTAAATATCAAGGACTCATTTATATCCGAACCAGCCACAACTTGTGCATCTTGTGCAATCAAAGTTTTTTCACTGATAATCTCATTCGAGTTACAGAAATAACCACGGTGTCTGGCAATTCTGCAGAAAAAAGAACATTCCTGCAGAAATTATAGGTGCTTAGTCAGGTGCTATTTTTGCTTGTGTGAAGGAATGAGAGCTTGTGAAATTAGTTAAAACTGCCTTTCATTGAACATCAGAATGAATATGTATACAATATAGGGAGGTATCGTTCAGTAAAGGATAAATGGTGTTATGACATTTCTTCTTTCATCACTGGTTGCCAGCTCTGGCTGCTGGATCTTACCATTCTTGTTCTTGATGTTGGGGTTGGCTCCGCTTTTGAGCAGCTTCAGGGCACATTGCTTTTGGCCTCGATACGCTGCAGAGTGCAGCGGAGTGTTACCCAGCAGATCTGTGCAGTTGATGTCTGGAGGCTTTTTCCTGCTGAGCTGCAGTGAACAACACAGGACATAAAACAGACTAGCTGTGTCTGATTGTCTTGCAGATCTTTATTATTCTGCTAAGGACAAAACCATGACGCTTTGATTTCTAACTCTGTCCGTGAGCTGGAAAAGTTCCGTTTTCTTGGACAAATGTGCACGGATTAATCTTGCCAGACTTCAAGCTATGTGCTTGCATCTGTAGGCAGAGGTTACAGGCTAATCATCGTTTCATGAGAAACTATTGGCAGCGGGTGGCAGTTCACTGATCTTATTGGTTGTAGTTTGACCATTATAGACAGTGACAAACAGACTGTTAATCACCTGGCCTGTATTTTCCAGTTTTCCAGGTTCCAAAAACAACTTTCCTGACGTCTCCATGAAACAAACAATGTAGGGCAGGTGAGCTAGGGCATAGTCGAATGTTTACCTGTCTGGACTTGTGAACATTTGCATTTGGGTGTCAGTTTATGTACAAAATAGAAGAAGAGTCTACAGTCATGCTAGAGGTTGTTATTATGTGGTTTTAAGTTTAAATTAAATATTTGAATTGATGATGGTGCCCTCATCCTGAGGGGAACATGAATGTTGAAACCAAAATTCATGGCAATCCGTCCAGTAGATTTCAAGACACTTAAAACCACTAATGTCAGCCTCATGCTGGTGTTACAAGAGAAGTCAGAGGATCACCAAAGTCATTAGGCTTCTTCCTAAGGTGGATGTCCAAACTAAATATCATGGTATTCTATCCAAGCCCCAAAGAGGAGTGCCGGCTTGAAGACAGTGGTCTAAAATAACTTTTTCCCATAAGCTTACAATGTGAAAGATGTGACTGTAAAACAGTGAGTTTCATAACCTCCATGAAATAACTTGTTTCACTATCAGAGTTTCCATAACTCCTTATCTATACCAGGGTCGTGGGAGCGGGAGCCGATCCCAGCAAGAGGTGGGGAAGGCCCAGCCGGGGTTTGAACCTTCTTGCTGTGAGGCAACAGAGCTAAACACTAGTGTGCCACTCAGAGTTTCATCCGTTTGGTCTAATAACATTTGGAAAGTCTGTAAGAGCTGCAAGATTAAAACATTTTATCCCCATTCAAGTGAGCAGAGAGCCAGAAGTTAGCAGCACAGCCACGCTATGTGGAATCACATGCAAGATCTGGATTATTTTATGGTCGGAAATTGCACTTTTTTTTGGGCTTCATGTGCCCCACATTCAGTTTATAAATCCATGATTCTATCCAATGCTGTAGACGCAGAGCTATTTCAGCCTGGATCAAGGTGGTACTCCAAAAGACATTGCTATATAGCAAAGTTGCTGGCATGGCTTAGCATTAATTGAATTGAACCTCCTACCCACACATTTTTCCCAACTGGTCAGAATGTAAGATTGTAGGCTCATGTTCCAGACTTTGGCTTCATATCAGATATCAGCATCTGGCACTAACCAGCTGTGTTAGAGTTGAAAGGTTTCCTTCTCGTGCAGCTTCCAAAAGTTCCTCCTCCAGTTTCCTCTCCTCCGTTCTCTCAGCCGCTGGTATCAGTCGAAGAGTTGGATTTACAAGAAAAAACATTTTAGAATCTAGACGGTAAATAAACAACTTGTATGAATGAATATTTAAAAAATTAAACATGGAGACTGATAAATATGTTTCCATGAAATCTCTTAGATGACAACGTGTCTCTCTCACCTTCTAACATGCTTCTGATCTCTGGATTTTGAGTGACATCTTTGGGAATCTGTGCTGTCCCATTGATGACAGTAGCACATGCATCATAGTGCAGCAGCAGCATGACAACCTCCTGATCAATATGTGATTGATTGATTCATTGATTGATTGACTGAGTGGATGAATAAATGCATGCACAAACTCATACTATCAACAAAGAGACGAGAAGAGCAGAGAGAGAAATCAAAATCTGAAGAAATAATGACGCAATCAGGTACCTTTCTTCCTGTGAAGGCGGCTTTGTGCAGCGGCGTATCGCCGATATTATTGGGCAAGTTGACATCTGCCCCGGCCTGCAAAGAAACATTAGACACATTAGTCATACAGTTATTGAAATGATTTCATTTCATTGTTTTTTAAAGAAAAGAAACCTCACCTTCAGTAACTCCTCCACTACATTTTGTGTCCAAAGTAACAGGCCAAATGAAGAGGCGTCCATCCAAGGTTGGACTTTTTCTTACCTGAGAGAACAGAGCACAGCGTCACACCACGCACTGTGATTATTGTTACCCCCCCGTGTTGTCGTCATGTACCTTTGCAGTTTATGTTAATCTGCGTCTCTTCCCTTATCTTGGATATGAGGAGCCTCTGAATCCCCGGAAGATCACCGTTCCGGGCGAACTGCAGGAACTGCTCCTCTGGCTCCAGCTCCTCCATCGACCCTGCAGAGGAAACACAGCGACGGCATAAAAAGATGTTTTTTTTGTTTTTTTTTCTGTGACTCAACTACAAATCAAACATACAAAAACACCCAGAAGCTAACGAAGGTTTCTGTTTTAATTATTACCGATCTCTTTTTAAGCTGATGAGCCTGTTGGTTTATCGGTGGTAGCACACTTGTTTCTACCTGTAGGCAACATTTGAATACTTTGAGTGAGAAAACTTTACGAGCAAAATACTTAACATGCCACAAAAGCCTCAGATTCAGTACTGACAGATGGCTGAGAGAACTGCTCGTTATGGTTTCATGGTTTCAAGTTATAACCTGTAATGTAAACTGTACTTATATAGTACCTTTCTAGTCTTCTGACCACTCCAGGTGCTTTTACACTACATATCACTTTCACCATGCAAAGATGAGATCTTCTCATCAGAGAGGAGCTAATCATCACATTCACATACCGAGGGAGCAATTTGGGGTTCGGTATCATGCCCAAGGACACTTCGACATGCAGACTGGAGGAGCCCGGGATAAAAACACTGATCTTCTGATTAGTGGGTGACCCACTCTACCTCGTGAGCCACAGCCACTTATATTTTGCATGTATGTATGTATTATTTTGTACACAGAGAACACAATGCTGGTTCGACAGTGACTGTCAATTGAAAGGGGCAGAAAGAGACAAGGGTACCTCATCCTACTTATATTCAAACAGGTACAGGATCCTCATAATGTCTATAACAAGCTGAAAGTAAGAGCTGTGTTCAGCAAATCTCTTCGTAAAACTTCAAAACAAAAGTTCAGTCTAAGGTTTGCACCATCACATCAGCTGAACATGCGATGGACTGACAAATCGCAGTTTAATCTGTTTAATCTAACCATTGAGTGACTGCAGAGGCATCGTTGTGGTTCAGTGATGACGTAATGACGCCTGTGCTTTTCCGGACAAAATGCAAAACAAATTCAGTACAGTACATACAAACAGTATTCTCTCCCATCATGCAACACTGTGGGGTTTTGAGTCAAAAACTATTTCAGATAATACAACTAACTGAGTTAAACACTAACATGACGATGTTAACATGCTCACAGTAATTCTAACAAGCTGACATTAGGCAGGGACAGTTTAATGTTCTTCTTGGTATTTGGTCTGAAACTAAAGTATTGGCTATATATAAAATTTTAACCTGACGGTGGTGTAAAAGGAAACATTAAGAGATGTTCATAATCACAAGTTATTATGATTTGCATTGCACATGAATGTTGCACGAGTGACAATCATTCAAAAACTTCAAAATATTTCATTGTGGACTGACCGACTGATAGAATGATATACATGGATGAAAAAAAGTTAAAATAGAAAATAGACCTGACTTCTGTGTATGTGTATGTGTCTAAAAACACAGAATCCTACGTTTCCCATAATGCAGTGCAGTGTCTTTCATTTGCCCCATTCTGCCTGGTAAACACAGACCACTTTCAAACATCAAGCATAAATAATCCTGCTGACATCACTGTGACAGCAGGGTTATTTTATTTCCACAGTTTTCAGTGAACTCACCATTTGCACCTTTAAAATGACTCAGTTTGGGGAAGTTGTCGGTTCATATTGCCTAACAAGTCGTTATCCGTCATTGTTCAGGACACATGACTAAAAAAGTTACAAGAGTCTGTTCTATCTGACGAAGCAAATGTCAAAGAGGATATATGATTTCTTATCAAAAAAGTGGCAGTCACCAGACCAGCCTTACAGGAAGGAAACGAATCCTCCCTCTCCCCTTTACACACTCTTAGTGCACATGACGCTCTACGTACACAATCCAAACTCTGGTATGCGGCCACGACAAAGAGAAGGTTTAAACAACGTTATGGCATGTCACATGGCTATGAAGGATTAATGAGTGTCACGTCACACCAGAGGTGACAAATCAGACGTCTGCAAAGCCTCGACTGGCTCTGAAACAGGTTTACCTGGCTGGGATTGAAAAGCATGTGACACTAACGGTTACTCAGTCTGTCTTTCTGCTTCTCTCCTGAACCACCCTCTATAAACTGCAACTAACTGCTGTTTATAGTGTGACAGTATAATCAGGATGCATGCAGAGTGTCTGTTATATCAATATTTAATATTTCATTTGTATTTCTATGAATTATTACAATGTAGCTCCCGTTTGTGAGCTTATTTCTCAACAGTAAAATGTCACGCCTCGTACATATCTTTGTCTTAAATCTTAAGAAGAGGAAGTGTAAAGCTTCCTTCAAGAATGTTGGTTAATATTGTGTGTTTATGTAAAAATAGTTAGAGCTTCAACAGTAATTATTTTATTAGAATTATTATTATTACAATAATAATAGAGGCCTATGTTCTTGTCGATGTTCCCGTCTGACTCTGTAAAAACCCAAAAGAGATTGTCTTACAGTAGGAAAAGTAAACTGTGTCCATGTACTAAATATTGTATTGAAGTACAAGGGTAGAGGTATTTCCATTTCACATCACTGTCATTTATACTTTTTTTAGAATAATGTTTGACATTCATGTCCACCTATTCATGTAAGGCACAATCATTTATCAGTCACAGGGGCAAATATTTTTAGTTTTGATATTTGAACTTCATGTTGCTGTACGTACTTACTTTTACTTAAGTAATATGTTAAATGCAGGCCTTTCACTTTTACCTAAAGGACCAATGTGTAGGGTTACTTTAGTGGCATCTAGCAGTGCAGTTGCAATGAAGGAGAAACTATGGTGGCTGTTCGGGGGAAAGTACCCGAGGTGTCTGTAGATATAAATGCCACATTTTAGCTTAATAAAAGCATAAAAATTCAAATATTTCTCATGATTATACATTTATAAAAATGGTATGTGTATTATATTTCATTTCTGGCATATTCTATAAACACAGCACACTAATGCTTTAAGTAAAGGATCTGACTATCTCCACCTCTGCTGTCCTCTAACTTGTACATGTACATTTGCAGATACTACATAATGAACATGAGAATGGATGTAACCATGAACAACAGCGTGAAGTGATGCAAAGCAGCTGTGCGCAGGCATGTGACATAAAACAGGCAGGTGTGTCCATTAGAAGAACACATCAGCAGAGAGAGAGAGAGAGAGAGAGAGCCAGCGGACACTTACTGCTCCAACCAGCCCAGTCCTCTGAAGTCAAATCCGGGCAGAGCTGCTCTCTCTCTCGGGGGCCCTCCGTGGAGGCTGCATGTGATGTGTTTTTTTAGTCCGGCACAGCGCACATCCTCCGTGTAACGTCCTCAACTGGCCGTTTAAGCTGACTGATGTCGAAATATAGCTGTCTGTCTCTCACACACTCACACCTCTGCTTTTCTGTTTACACTGACATCAGCTGATCTTCGCCACAACGGAAGTCGCCTCGGCCTACAGACGTTGACGCCTTTTCAAAATAAAAGCATCCACCGTTATTTCAAAACAACCAATGGCGTGAAGCCCGCGCGTCCTTTTACACGTAATCTAACTAAATTTAAACTTTTTAAAATTACGATAAATTTTGTAAGTTAAGCTTTGTCCAAACATTTAAATTCTTTACTATATGAATAGTTGAAACACGGTAGAAATCAACGTTTGCCCCGGAAGTAGTTTACCCTTCCTCACGTACAGGCTGGAGCATGTAGTCCATGTGCCTGAAGTTTCACATAATCTGTTTTTCTGACTGATTAATTTCTATTTTTTAACAGCTGACACTTGGGGGATGAAGTAAACAAATGGCCGACATCATAAACTCGGAGAATGAAGAAGATCTTCAGGCTCAAGTAAGCTAACTAACCTGTCTGATGAGGTTTAGACAGCTTGTCCAGCTGTGATTGTTGTTGTGTTTTGTTGTTGTTGTGCTGCAGACAGCTGATAGTAACTGCTGACAGAGGTCCGACAGCTGACACTTCACAATGGTTTGATACTGAGCTCAGATATGACTGAGGGTAAATCCGGGCAGGCTGACAAATCTGAAATTAATGTCACAAACAATCTATTTTTTTCCTGAAAGAAACACAATGGAGGTGTAATTAAAATGCTTGACTGTGCACAGATCCCAAAATAAAGAGGGATGCACACATCTATTCTACACACACACACACTTAGTGGAGGTTGTCCTCAAGGTGTCAGGATTCATTAACACATATGCATGTGATGTTTAAAGCTCAGAAGGTGCACACAGAGGCCACACATTAACACGGTGCAGCCAAAATATTCTGGAAAAAAAGGACAAAACATGGACACAATTAACACCATCACAAGCACACATTATTAAATGTGGAGTTTCGTTTGCTGGAACAGAGTTTATTTTTACTCAGGGTCTTTGTTAGAAGTCAGCCTTGGTTAGTGCTTCTTAATTATTGTCATTATCTTCATGTCAAAGAGTTAAACCTGAGGGATAAATCTCTGGTGATCTTTGGAAAACACAGTGGTTACTCGTGTCATGGAGCTTTCTAGGTTAGGTTTAGACACTAGCACTATCTCCACTTTATTTGCTTCTCTTTATGGCTGCAGCATTCTGTGTTTGTGTCAAACTTGTTTTGTATCTTTCATATCTTATCTCTCTCTGGAGTGTTGACGTGCAATGTGCCGGATTACACAGGTCAAAACACAAATGTTCTGCGTCAAAATGGAAATTTTCAATGAGAGCACACTGGTTGTAGCGTTGTCAGGAAGCCGATATTTCAAAAAATTAAATATTGTATTAATTACGAGAATAAAGTTGTAATATTAACTTCAAAGATGTTGACAGATTCGAACTTCCTGGATCAATAACTCTCAAGTGAAGCATTGTTAAAACACAAAACACGCATATTTTCAACCGTAGTAAGATAGACAAGAACATTAGTCTTTACATGCAGCTGGCTGGGAGAGCAGTGCGCAGAGACCGTCTACAAAGTGCAAAATGGAAAAGAGACAACTTCACTATAAATATTACACTACAACACTTAGTATGAAAAATGCCTTTCTTTCAAACCAAGTGTTGTAGTATAATCTGTAGGGGATATATGTGTATATGTGTATAATTAATTCTATATTTATGACTTTATTCTCGTAATTGAATTGTTTTTTTCTGAATGTGGCCTTAACACTCAGTCATTCTAAATGATAATAATAATACCATCAAATAATAGCAATAATGATATTGTTTGCCAGTGTAGTTAGGTTTTTATATTTTTTTAACTGATTTATTCTAGTAAACATCCATGATTGATGTTCTTGCTTTGTCTCTTTCAGATCGAAGAGGTCGAGGCTTTGTCTTCCATCTATGGGGATGAGTGGTGTGTTATCGATGAAGCATCCAGAATATTTTGCATCAAAATATCCAGTGACTCAGAGGAGTCAAAGCTGACAGCATGTTTGCAGGTAAAAAAAAAGAAGAAAACCTTGCATATTAATCACTAACAAGTGTTTGGCATTACTGATTTTTTTTTTTTTTGTAATCCAGTTTATGATTTTTCTTCCTTATTGATCAGATAATTCTCCCACTTGATTATCCAAGCGCGTCCCCTCCCATCTACCAGATCAAGTAAGCCTATTTGCCTTTCAAATTTAATCTTGCGGTGATGTGCTGAATTGATAGAACAACATCCCACTCAAAAATCCACTCCTCGTCCTCCTCAATAACCCTCTATTTGTTCTCGGCTTTTGTAGTGCAGCGTGGTTGCGAGGCTCCGAGAGGGCCAGATTGGCAAACAGCCTGGAAGACCTCTATGTGTGAGTGCTTCTTGTAATTTCTGACTTCACAAGGAGCCACTGTCAAGTGATATTAGCCACAACAAAAGCTTTTCATGGTTGTTTCCACGGTGCAATTTCTTTGTCGTCTGTGTGTCATTTGGAGAATTCACCTTCACATGAAAATATTTCAATTTGGACAGGGAGCACGCGGGGGAGAGCATCCTCTACCTGTGGGTGGAAAAAATCCGAGAATTCCTCGTGGAGAAATCCCAGAGCTCAGAAACAGGTGAGGTGTGAAGCATTAAATTCATCTATGCTTGAGGGACACACTTACTCTGGCAGTTTGTAATGAATTTAAATTATACTTGATAGATTTATCATTCCAGAGGAGCTTACTTTATAACACGGCAGCAGCAGCAGGCTTTTCTTATTGCAATCATTCGTGCACTAAGCCCCACCGCCTTTTCCCTCAAACGCGTACAATTTACAGTGATCATAGGGAGTGAACAAAACCAGATTTTACATTTTTAGCTAATGATTTTTTGATGAATTCTGTCAGCTGAAACAACAACTGTAGACAGCTAACCTTCTGGGGGTAAGTTGAGAACTGTCTCTAAGGATCTACATGCGTGATATGCTAAAAGAAAGAGGCTAACGCTACATGTTCCAGGTACAAAGCCACCACCAGCACCAGGCAGCCTCACCATCTAAAGATCCATGTATATACATTGCAGTGTCAAGCTCTAGGGCCCTATCCCGCCTATTTTTGTACTGTATTATATTAAATTTATAGTCTTTAAAATCTAATGAAATGTGCAATTTTAGCTCCTCCATCTTATGAGGGAGAGATCTTAAATCTTAAATTTCCCATGATAACAGATGGTGTTTCGACTTTTCCACTTCCAGTGTTACATCCAGCTTTTTGCATTTTGAACAACGAAAGTCAGGTTTTCGTTTACATCACATGGATGACCAGGTGTGTTTGCATCACTTACCTGGAGAATACCAGGATGTACTTTGGTTCACCACGGGTCCTGCATTCATGTGGATGTTTCTTTGACACGTACCATCTACCTAAACATTGTACATATATAGCCTTTCATGGAAACAGTATTCTCACATGGCAGTGGCCTCTTTCAGGAGGATATAAACAGAGTTCAGGGATGGTTTAAGGAACAAAACAAGTTTCCCAAATCTCTATCCAATCGAGCATCTGTGGGATGTTCTGGACAAACAAGTCTGATTAATGGAGGTCGCACCTCACAACTTAAAGGACTTAAAGGGTCTGCTCATGGGACTCATGCAGTAGGCAGGTGGATCATAATGTTATGGCTGATGGGTGTAAAGATAGACTAATTCAGTTCAGCGCTTCAGCATGACAGGAAATCCATCGGCGTGCCATGTTACGGTTGTTAAACTCTGACTGGACGATCTCTTTTCAGCGGGCGGGGTTTAGCAAAGAGGCAATTCCACGCTTGATGCACGATAACATTTACACGTGTTAACAAATGTGCTCTGATATCGCTCGCTGCTCATCAATAAGTCATCAGTCGATCGTTTTTCTGAACAATTAGTCACATCAACGATCCAGATTGATCCACTTCCATACCTGGAGTCTCGCCCGAAAGCATCGTCTGCTAAGATGCTCCTCTGCGAGTAATACAAACATCTGATATGGTCTGAAGTTGTGATAAGAGGAACACAAAGGCCTGCTGGGGGCATTAAAAACCCATCTGTGTCTGACTTTGAGTGACTGCATTGAATTAAGATCGATATCTATGTAATGCCTTGTGTTACCTGTGACAGAGTCTTTTGAAGTGTAAAACGAGTCAAAGCTACCCAAATTAAAGATTTTTCTACAATTGTCACCGTGCACCAGGTTGTCTCGGGGAGACTCTGTTATCTTGAGCCGAGCCCGGTCGTATCTATTATCGAGGCAGCCGGTCTCTTTTGAGCAACAAGGCTGAAAAATATTAACTGTCATCCCAGCCATTGTTGGGTGGCATAAATAGTCCTCTCTGCAGGATTCGTGTGGTAATAAGTATAACTGGTCACAGCACTTAAGCACAGAGGAGAGCGGGCTTGACGGCTTATTCCCATTCAAATGACAAGGGCACGGCGGGGAGAGAGTGAGAAAGCGATAAGGCTGAAGATGCACATTTCACAGAAAAGGAAATGAAAAGGGAGTAAACATGACAGAGAGGACATGAAAAGCAAAGAGAAATAATGGCTCTGATGATGAAGTTTGGTTGAATGACCAGCCGGAAAGAAAAGGCCGAAATAGAAAATCCCTTTCACTTTTAATTAATTTTGTCCGTGTGTGTGTGTGTGTGTGTGTGTGTGTGAAAGTGTGTTCATGCAGGAATAGAATAAACAATACTCTGTTACACATTGTCACAGCAGGCTTGTTAGTAACCAGTTCAGCTTCATGGTTTTCTTGAAAAGTCAAGCTACAAACATTGAAACGTTAAAGGATAAGGCTGGTAATGTTTTTCTTATTTCAAATCTCCCCAAATGAGACACCAACAATGAATCTGTCCCACTAACATGTATCGTCTGTGTATATAGCTCCTTTCTCTGTGCCGTAGAGCTGTTTCATTTTGCTTTTCATAGTAATGATGGTGAAACAAAACATTGTAATTCTGTGTAAATCTCTGTTTTGTGAACTAGGGGTGTTGTAATATATCAGTATTGGCTAAAACTGTGATATTCAAGAGATGAAATATTGATATTGCGTTACTAATCCACCCATTTTCCATAACCACTTATCCTCATGAGCATCGCAGGGAGGCTGTCGTCAAACCCAGCTGGCATTTGGCCAACATAAATAATCCAGCGCCTCTTAAATTATTCTGTTTCTCTACGTTCACACACAGATTTTGTTTTTATCTTTTCAAATTTATTGCAATAATACCATCGACGGTATAAAGAATGGACGCCATACGTGTGACGTCACCCACTCACTTCTGGAGGCAGCCTCGATTTTTAGAGTTAACCTATGCAGAAAGTTATAGTGACGCATCGGATCACGATAACGTTACGGTGAATTCTCATGGCCATGATAACCATGTTGTGACCCTCCTATTGTGAATGCATTAATCCTATATAAGTTTTAGTTTCTTTTATAGACGTGTTTCTTTTTGAGAATAGAATATGAAGTTGGCCGTACCTTCACGTGTCAGACCTTATTCACTCTATGATACTGCTGCTTGTGAGGCTTATTGTTCGAATTCAATCTGACAACTGAAGGTAACTCAAACACATGTATCAACTCACATCTTCTCTTACCTGTTAGACGCCTTTTGACACTGTTACCTGTTTCTAACAAACCTGTTTACCTGTCAGGCATTTGTTGCTCCTGTCCAAACTTCAAATGTCTTCAGGTGCATTCAGGTGAATATAGATCACTCAGGGTTGCTGTCTTTAGGCCATGCTCCCACATTGCGCACCTTTGTTTCCATGACAACAGAGGACTGGCTCCAGCTCACCTGTTGATCTTTTGTATCTCATCCCACTTCATTGGCTTGCATTGGACTTACTGGACAGCGTTAGCTCACCGACATGTCCAATATGGAACTGAGCTTCAGATCTCTTGTATAAAAATCTGTTGACGTCACTCAGCTCAAACCTTTCTTAATTATTAACAGCACGCTGTTCAGACAGATTTGAATAATCCTTGCTAAAAATAACATCAGCGTGCTCATTGGTCCCAAAAATCTACTATCAGACAGCCTCAAGTAATTGGTGTCATCCATTATGAATTTTCCGTCTTAGTAAAACACGTCATGAAACTGCCTTCGTGTCACTGTTAAGGTCACATAATGGTAATTTGGTAATAAGTTGCTCAGTATGTGTCATTTTAATGACACCTCAGTGGAGACCTTCACAGGCACCAGGTTTAAAATAAACAACAAAAAAACTCACCTTATGTAACAAGACATAACATGTCCGACATGTTCTGTTTCAGTGGATCTACCAGGAAAGGTGAACATGACGACTGAGGAGGAAGAGGACGACGATGAAGACGTACCGGATTTCAGGACTTTCAAACTGAGCACAGAAAATGCTCATCTCTTCATGGAGCATGGAAATGGTACTGCTCGCTTACAGTGTGACAGACTTTAGACACAGCTCGTCCTGAGGTTTGATGTGTCACATTTTGTCCCGTAGATGAAGAAATACCTCCTATAAAACACGGAAACACAATCACTGACAGACGGAGTACCTTCCAGCCTCACCTAGCACCTGTGGTGACTCCCAGACAGGTACAGGAACATGAATGACATTTTTATTATTAACACATAAATGCAGCAAACAACACTCCTGTGTATGAATGTGTCAGTTGAAAAATGAATTCTTCAATGATAGCTCATGCATGTTTCAGCAGAAATGACTTGATGATGTGGGAGAGGGTGTATTAATGTGCTAATTTACGCAGCGATTCCACAAAGTGAAACATCATCTGGCTCGTTGCTGCATGCTAATCTCACTCTGGCTCTCAGGTAACAAACCGACTCGTCTTAAAAGCTTCCACCCTCTGTGAAGCTCCATTTAGACAAAAACATTTACAGACACAGCTGTCCTCCAGAGAGCAGATGAAGCGAATATACCGACACCTGCGCGACAATTTTCTGCTAATAGTCTGCTAATAGCAGTTCAACCAACGATGCAAGAAAAAGATCTGCATAAACTTACTTTGTTTTTATCCAGTGTAGCCTTATGTATGAAACAGTATGAAGGCCCAAATTGTTCAATACGATGATTAATAATTAATAAACCTGAATAAATTATAGACATGAACCACTAAAAAATGAATTATTTAAACAAATTATTGTTTCATTCTTCGTATTTTATCTTTTATAGATGTACATTTTTATTTCATCATGTAAATTGCTGCATTGATTTTATATTTATTATTTTATATATTACAATTATGTTTTTTAGCATATTTTATTTTATAATGTCTCGTATCTGCTGAATGCTGAATATTATTACTATACTATTACTGCATTTACTTACAGCAGCAGCCTCTAGTTGACTGATTTGAGGCTAAATCTGGTAGCAGTTGTTGAACTCACGAGCTTCAGAGAAGCAGACGGTGACTGTGCAAGTCTAAATATTGAAGTTTGACTTGTTGTGGTGTGGCCTGCCCATCTTTCTTTTTTTACGTTTCAGGTTTCGGGTACTCAAAGCTCCAAAAAGTACATTTGAAAAATGTATCAGCTATGTGTCTTTCTTGAAATAATGACCTCGTTACTCAAAATAACAAATTCACATACATTGTTGTGAACAGTTTCATATAGGAACTATTTTCTTTCTCCCAAACTACCCCCAGCTAACCTGTCATAACAAACACATATTTTCAGTTATGTAATGTGTGTTTATTCTATATTTAGAATATAGGTATATTATATATAATTATATGACTGGTAATAGAATTTGGAACAAATAGCCTGTTATGCAATTATAAGCCTTTGACATGGGCAATGAGTCTCCATTGTGTCTCTGTGTTTTAGATGAAGAAATAATAAGCACATGTGTTAAACAACCCCCATTATGATATCATAATGTCATAAAACTCAGCATGAATATTATTATTAGCAGGAATAAGACTAGCTGGTTTCTAAATAGCACCGCTGTAGCAGTCTGTGTTTTTCAGATGGGTGAAGTCTCATTTTCTTCCTGCTGTGATGGCCCTTCACACTGTAGTCTGTACTATAAAACTGCTCAGATACTTGTCTATTAAAAGAAAAAGAGAAAGTTTTCAGTCATAAACTCGATACGATTATATAAGTGTACAACTGCTTATTATGTAGATGTCCCTCCCTGATATCTGTCAGCCCAGGTCCACTTTAAACTAATGAAAACTTCATGTGAAATTACTTGGAAAACCTGTTCTTTAAGGAGTAATGGGAAAAATGGTAATACAGTATGAGATATAGTGGCTTTATTGAATGACGACGGAGCTTTGTGAACTCAGAATGAAAGACACCAGCCGGTACTTCAAAAAACATTGAAGAGCTTACAGCAAAGCAGACCTTTGAGAGACAAAAAGTGGAAAGTTTGCTCTCAAAATCTATTTTTCCACATTTAAAGTTTTGTTTATAGGAAATGTGATTTTCCTTTATAAACAGTTGACTCATGCTGCTTTGTGTATTAGTCAGCACTGACCTCAGACGTTGTCATCGGCAAAGATACAGCGTCATTTCCAAACTGACATGTTTTTAAAAAAAATGACTCCTTTCTCTTAACATACGTCCATCAACTCAGCGCTTCAGCGTTAAAGTGGTCTATATTAAACACAGTGCTGAGGCGGAGCGCAAGATAACATGGTTGTGTCAGCAGTTTTCATTAGACAATGACATGGTACATATATTATAATCATTTTCTTAAACATTACAGTACAATCTGAGGCAGCTGTTTGTCCTCTGTGTGCTCGAAATGGGTTCAGTCTGGGATAACTGGATTTATAACTCGTCACTGGAGTCACCTAGTGTGAACCGCTGCTCATCTTCAGTTCTGACTGACTGGTGTGGAGATCCGAGTGTTTAGCCTAGGCGAGATCGCTGACCAGCCTGTCAGAACTGAAGAAGCCTCTTGGATGAGAGGTGAAACGTCTTCGCGGATCGACCGCCAAGTCCAATCGCCCCAGATTTAACCTTTCTCGAATAAAAAATGACCTGGACAACTGAGAACCTCTAGAGACTGCAAACACAGAATAGAAGACCAAACTTATTAAACAGAACCAGAGTGTCGCTACCTTCATGGCATTCTAATCACTTCACAAAAAGAACAGAAAATCACCAATGAAGAGCAAATTGGGTGAAAAGAGAAACTCACATTAAACAATTGATGCTCATACAGGTGTTATTTATGCATTCCGATGTTCCCAAAACATTGTCCTGTTACAGTCTTACAGAGAAAGTAATTATTTCCATCCTAAATATATCATAAAAACGACAATCCAATCATCTACTCTATGCAATTTCAGTCACACTAGAATCTGTTTCTATGTGCCCTGTGACGTACTGTCGACTTGTTGATGGTGTACGCTGCCTCTCGCCTTATGCGAGCTGGTATAGACCAATGACAGTGTATGTGTGAGATCACCCACAGGTTTCTGAAGAGCCATTTTGAAGCTCTGTGTGGCGGTTCTGGCCACCAACATGTTGGTAGTCCTACCTTTTCCGCCTCACTACAAATCTGAAGATGGACAAAGACGTTAACACTGTTAATTCTGGTTAATTTTAAGTCTTAATATAATTTGAACGGGTGAGTTCTATAAAAAATTCACAATCCAGAGTTACAGGGTGCAGCCACAGTGACCCAATTTCATTGTAAGATTAATTTAAAGCTTTAGTTAATAAAATGATCTTTGGTGGTCTTTTTTGCATGGGAAAAATTGTGGCTAGTGGAAATTCTGATGGCTGGTACCTTGAGAAACTTACCAGCCATATGTGCTGTAAAAGTAAATTTAGTGCCCTGGCTCCAGCGTCTGGACTTGATATTTATCGTTCCACCTGTGTGTGTGTTGCAGGTGAAAATGGCTTCTGGAGAAACTTTATGAAAACAAGAAGATTGCTAGTGCCACTCATAATATTTATGCATACAGGTAAGCAATATCACATTATACAGTATGGATACTATATATATATACGTATGTGATTTAGCATCTGTCAAACCAGACTAACTCCTTCACATTAAGTGTTAAACTCTGTCTCGTTAGTGGAGATGAACAGGAGTAAAGACTTCTTGAAAGAGCACACTGAAGGTCAAGTAAAGCACCAAAAAATAGGCTTTTTGATAGTATTGTCTGCGATATAGATGTGTGTATGTATCTTTTGTGTGCGTGTGTTTCCGCCTCTGTGCCTGTGTGTGCAGTTCTATTCCAGTGTGGTCTAATGAGGTCGACATCGAGCTGCCTATGCACTGCCTGGGTGGTGATTACTGTTGACATTTAAACCACTTAAAAAAAAAAAAACCTTCCCGCTGAAGAGGCTGCCGGTGTCAAAGCGTCATTCTCTGACCAAAATGTCTTAATGCTCACCCACCTAATGCCAAGCTGTTAAGACTCTCTCTTTCTCTGTGTGTCGTAGGATTTACTGTGAGGACAAGAACAGCTTCCTGCAGGACTGCGAGGACGACGGCGAGACAGCCGCAGGGGGGAGATTGCTCCATTTACTGCAGGTTATTATGTCATTAAGAAAACACTGACCTCGACTCCGTATACCACTCACTTTCGGCTGCATGCTAAACATTTGTCAAAGAGAGAACTGATGACAGAGTTACATAAAGCCTTAGCCCTGAATTCACATTACAAACACACAGTTAAATTTGCTATCTGCGTCCAGCTTTGGTTTGGCTTTGGCGTCTGTTCGAAGCTCCTTTGTTCTTTCTTACAGTCTGCATGATTTAGCATCTGCTGTGGCTTTTAAGAAACTTTCCACAGACTAACTTCAACGTCTTGTTTGTCTGTCGTTAGCTTTTCCAAATGTTCCTCATAAAACACATATATAATGTAAGAAACAGATCAAAGTGGTCACAGTACACATAAATACACATAAAGGTGACAGTTATTTATACGTCATCTGTCTGAGAGTCTGTAAGATGATAGAAAATGAAGCTGCGTCCCGATTCCATACTACGTGTTTATTGTAAATCAGGTTTGAGTTTGTAATGTGTTCACACTGGAAGTGACAGCTGCAGAAAAGTACACACTAATTGTGGATGGTGCTGAAATGACTCCAGCATTATCTGAGAAAACTAAAAACTAAATGTCGTACTCAGAGTTAGATTTTTGGAAAAACATTTTGCTGCCTCGTTAGGTTTAATTGGCTGAGCTGATTTTTTTTTTTGAAGAAAAACTTCAGTTTCTTGATTCTTATGTGTACTAACAGCTAAAACAGAACAAAAGTTCATACAGTGGACAGTTATACAGAAACTATACAGTTTCCGGATGCACCGCACCGACTGTATAGTTGTGTTTCGGCCAACAGAGAAAGTGATCCTTCTGCTGAAATTAAAACGCGACTGGAAACACCATCAGAAATCATCAGAGTCACGTGATTTTAAGATTTAATATTAAGTAATAAACACATTTTTTACAGATAATTTCTTTAATAGCTCTTAGCCTGTTCACTTGTAGCACATCACCCTCACGATCTCTCATATAGTAAAAAATCATGATGCTCATCCCGAAGGCCAAACATTAATTGATGCTGAGAAAAAGAGACTTTACACAAGGAAATGACCTCACAAGTATACACTACACTACTTGTATTTTCATAATGTGTAAATTTCCACTCTGTCGCTCCTCAGAGAAATAGTTCATGATAGTAATTCCACACCATTATTCATCTTTTCATTTCACATATCAAAGAGGCACTTGTCACTGGCTTGTGCTGTCAGATGGCACTATGATTCACACACACACACACACACACACACACACACATACACACTCCCACATCACACTAAAATGTGCAATTGTCCACACACTCTTTGTTTCCCCCGTAATATTGAACGAAGGCCAGTGAAAAGGTTTGACACAAAAGAAAAAGCAAAGAAGTTCGCTGTAATCTCAGCTCAGTGTTGACTTGTAGTGGTTCTGTCATACTCATTACCAGCCGGTGCCGAGTCGCATTAGAGCCTCTTCAGATGAGATCCATGACTCATGTCAAAGTTCATACTCATTCATAAGATGACAGCAGTCGTCTATGCCAGTGTGACCCCACTAGAGATAAATCTGTGTGAAATAGTGCTTTGGATTCTTGGTGTGTTTTTCAAGAATCAAGAAAGCAGCCACTGAAGCAGCCAAAGACTCTGCTCTAATTTCCTTAAATCTCCTTTTGGATATAGAAACAAGTACTACAACTTACAGTATGTACGTACTTAATCTCTATGAAATATCTTGAAGCTGCTAAACCAGTTTTTAAATATATTTTTAAAGCAGTGTAAAGCATGGACAGCATATCTGAATAATAGCAGAACCTGAGGTGGGCCGAATGACGCCTGGTTGCTCAAATAAGCCATCTGTAACACCCACCTGTCAATCAAAGCAGCCACTCTGTTAATTATGCTTAACTTTAAGCCTTAATATAATCTGAACAGGTGAGTTGTATAAAAATTCACCCTCAGTACAGTTGTCATGAACTGGTGAAATTAGCTATAGAGACCAAAACTGTTTTTTGTACCAGACTGTAAAGATGTTTATTTCTGCTGTGAAGTTGGACATTTGAACATGGGGACTTATGGATACACTTTTGGAGTCAGCCTCAAGTGGTCCGTTCGAGGAACTGCAGTTTTTGACACCTCCACATTGACTTCACATCACAGCCACAGAGGTTGCCACTTGGGTGTAAGCACAGATCCAACAAAATATTTTTAACCATTTTGTCTCAACTTCAACCTAATAAATATTTTTGTAATAATAGCGAGTCTGGAGCAGCTGTGTGTAACTTGGGTCACCTGTTGTGACAAACACAAGCATCATTTTCACTCATCTCTAAGCTTAAGTGTTTGTTTTAGTGTCTTTCAGCTGGTTGTTTTGGTTTTTCTGCCCACAGCTTTACTGTCTTTGCTTCAGTCTCACCGGCATCAGTGTTGTTCAGCACATTTCCAGACTAGCTGTTGAACACAGTTATAGAATATAGCTAAAAAGTCCAAACAGTTCCTCAAGTTGGTGGAAACCAAAATAGATCTTTAAGGAGAGTCGTTGGATGTAGATTTGTCAGGTGGTTGCTCCTAAATGTTCCTAAAACAGTTAGATATAAGATCACATAAGATCACGTTAAAAGACGTACACTCAGGTCACTTCCTGCAGTTGACTGACCTACTGTAAATGTAGCGATAGCATCAGGTCCACTGTCCTCCTGCTCACCCCTCATGAGCAACACACTGATTCATCTTCTACTTGTCACACTCTCAGCGTACCGAGTAATTTACATGGAGAGCTTTCTCCTTAATCTATTCTCCTCTAATCTCATTCCTCTCATTCCTCTCTGCAAGCCTTTCTTCCCGTTTCCTCATTTAGAGTTGTGCTTTCTGCCAGTGAATGTGGAAGTATGAGGTGATGAATACAAAAAAAAGAGGATCTGATTAATACTGTCGGCAGCCAGATGAGGATGAGTCCCCTCAAATAGCAGATTGCACTTTTTGTGTGTAGCAGTGCAGAGCCAAATTCTCCTCTTTGTGTTAAAGGAAGAGTCTGACATTTTGGGCAATTTACATTTATGAGGAGTTTGATGAGATTTAGAAGATCAGTACATAGGTGTAGGATATGTTGTAAGCTTAGTCTAAGGAAACAAGGAGAAGCAGCGAGCTCATTCAGATTCAGTTTAAATTGGGATAGGGATCAGAGTCAGCACCTCCAAGTCTGAAGCCTCTCATGGTTCTCTGCCGGAAAACATTGGAATGCTCCCACCGGATTGGGAGCGAGTTGTTCCCCCGAGCGAAGGAGTTCAAATATCTCAAGGGTCTTGTTCATGAGCGATGGGAAAATGAACTGTGAGATAGTCCAGCTGGTTGGTGTGGAATCTGTGAACACTACTGTGGACGTTGTACCAGACCGTTATGGGGAAGAGGGAGCTGATCCAGAAGGCAAAGCTTTCAATTTTCCAGTCCATCTAAGTTCCAACCCTCTCTTTTGGTCTTCTGCGTTGAAAGGAACTAGAATCTGATTAGGACGCCCCCTAAGCGCCTTCCTTTGGAGGTGTCCTGGGCATGTCCACCTGGTGACCACGGGGCAGACCGAGAACCTGCTGGAGGGACTAGATAGCCCATCTAGCCTGGAAACGTGTTGCCTAGATCCCCAGGAGGAGTTGCAATGTGTTGCCACTTAGAGGGACATCTGGACGTCTAGCTAAGCCTGCTGCCACCCATCCTCCCTTCCTTAGTGGACATTTATGTTGTTAGCAGGTACAGAAGCAGAGCATCAAGCACCATGAAAGATTTCACCCACCTGGCATGAAGGCTGTTCCCCTCAGGCAGACGACTGCAGAGCCTCAAAGCCCGAACAACAGAGGCTGTGTTATAAACTTCATAACCTAAAGTCTGCCCAGTGCAACTGTGTGTTCTATTTATTATTTATTTAATTATATCATAGATCTTTTATCTATATCATGGTAACAAACTGAACTCAGAATTTAAAGCTGCATTATTTTTTACCAACTGGGGAAGCCAAACAGCATACAGCTGTAAAGAACTGTGGCTGATGATAATTCATCTGTGGGGTTTTACTAGGAAGCTTCCTCATGCTGCTTTTTTAATATGGTTTGTGTTTAATTATGGTTTATTTTGTGGGTATTTCTGTCTTTTGTCAACAGTGTTTACTACGTTTGATTAGGATGGGGGTGTTGTAATATTCAAGACTTTATGGATGATAAATCGAACTTTGAACCTTACAGGGTTTGTGTGTGTGTACACCTTAACCAAATATGTCCTGATGCTAGACAAAGAGGAAAGTGAAATTAATTTTCTCATCTGACTCTGTTGACGACAGTAAAATAGGATAATATCACCACACTTTGAAGTGTCAACGCATCAGCTGTAGACTGACAGCCGATAGCCTGACTTAATGAAGATTCATCCATCATATCGCATCTGGTGTGAGATATTTGGCTGCTTGACAATGGCTGTCTGTATTGTTTTTGTCTCTTAACCCAGCTCTCTCAAATTCACACTCATCTCACATTCACCATGTGTTTATCTCTCACCGCAGATCCTGGACGTGCGCAATGTCATGGTGGTCGTGTCTCGATGGTACGGAGGCATTTTGTTGGGTCCTGACCGCTTCAAACACATCAACAACTGTGCTAGGAACATCCTGGTAGAGGAAGGATACACTGCCTCCACGGTGAGACGCTCTCTGGGCCTTTTATCACTTTGTCATCTTCCACTGACACATCATCAGTCAAATTTGACTTTGCTGTCAGCTTTCTGATGCAGGCAAACACCTGGCGTCTTTAGCTTTAATTGACTGTAACCTTCATGTTCCTCCAATTATGTGAAAACAAATAGATCAGATCGTTTTGCCTGTTTTATAATCCGTGTTCTGTCAGATTGTGTGTGGTTACAGGTTTTAGAGGGCTGTAGATTTGTTATAATAATATAGTCTGTTCGCCTTGCTTTGTGTTTCCACAGTAACTCCTCAGTAGCTGTCACATTAGCGATATTGGTCCATTTGAAGTGTCTGCTCGCCACGTTTTCTGGAGATCAAACACTCTCTCCTCGCTTTCAGCAGCCTGAAGTTCGGTCCGGTGCGCTTTGAAGTCGTTTTTGTGTTCTGCGAAGTTATTCTATTGATAACACGATTGACCTTTTAGTCGCTGCCACAGATAGATTAAAGGTACAGCAAACCTACTCTAGTGTCCTACTTCAAAACCTCGTAAACTCACTGTTTTCACTCCCACCCTCACAGCAAAGACTCCGATCCCCCAGGAAGCCTGGACTAGTTAGAGTCCACCGTCTGTGGACGGAGAGACTTAAAACCACTGTAGAGTAGATTTGTTCCACTTCATGTGATAGTACATTTTCTGTAAGGAAAATCTTATGTGGAAATAATAGGATATGATACCATTACATTCATCCTCAGAATCAACAGCTGTCCATACATTGTCTGTGCAGGGTGTTTTTTATCTCCTTATCCATCCTTGAGTTCATAGTCGTATAGGTACTGCTCTGTGTGCACAAGAGACCATCGAGATTCTGCTTCAGCGAAATAAGAAAACACTGGATTTACAGGAAAAATGCTGCAAGGTGGAGAAGAACCTGTGTAAAATTAAAAATGTTTTAATTGCAGAAGGGAACCTACAAAAGGTTTACGGATCATCAGGCAAAGCTCTAAGTCCAAACAAGCAAACAAATCTGTAAAGGAGCAAGCTGAATCAAAGAAGTCCATAAAACAGGCAATGACCAAGAAAACAAAGCAGTAGTCGGAGGGAAACAAAACTGGAAGAATGGCTGGAACGCTTGAACATAGAACAAAGACGCACCAAGGAACACACAGACTACACAAAGGTGAAACTAATCAGGGTGGAACAGACACTCAAAAGTTGCTGGAAACACAACGTCAGGAAGTAAAGTTGTTGTCACAGAGAGGAAAAATGAGGACATTGCAGTTAATAGCTGCATATAGCAGTGCATCCTAAAGTTTGTGAAAGTGAAAGTGGAGGATTGACTGAAAGATTCCTAGAGAACTGCTGTTAATTTAGCTCATAAAAATGATGAGTTATGATGACAGTGAAAAGCCTCATTCCTTACCGCAGCAGCCCAGTGTTCAATCTGTGGCCATTTGCTGTAGGTCAGTCCCCCTCTTCCTCACACCACTTTACTGTCATTCTTAAAACTTCCACTTAATCAAATCCAATAAAGTCCAATTAAGGTTAAAAAGACAGAATAATAATACCTAAAAAAAAAGGTGCTAAGGAAACAGATACAGGGAAACAAAATGGGACCCAGAATTGACCCCTGAGGTACACCAGTTTACTCTGTGATGCATTGTTGATGGAAACCAAGATCTTTCTATAGACCAAGTAAGAAACTAAACACTTCAGATCAGCTCCTAAAATATATTTTTCCTTAAAACAACAACAACAACAAGGCTACATCCATAAGCTAAAACTGCAGCAAACTTAACCCTAACCCTTAAACCCAAAATGAGATGACATTTTTATGGTAATAAAATACAAATAGTGGTTCACAGCCTCATTGCAAACACCATATGGGATACGATGGGGGTGCATGCATATTAATTTCCTCCACATTTATCGCTCTGCTGTATGAAGCATAATTATCATTTCTGCTTTTTGTCCAAGCTGTTGAAAGTGTTTAGAGATATACAAGTTGGCAGCCTGGATTCTCAGAGCAGTAATTAGTGGTGGTGATGATGTTTTATAATAGTATTTAAATATTCAATTCGATTTGATGCAATTATTGGAATACATTAAAACAGTATGGTGTGTGCCAATCAGTACATCGTAATTTGCACATTTCAGTAAGGCAGGGAGACGCAGCGGGTGTTCGGGAAAAAACGTCTGTCAAAAAAAATAAAAAATTGAGTCATGATCTTTAAAACAGCACTCAGACGTTAACCATGGAAAAAGCTTTGGCACCATTAAGTGGAGTGCTAATGTAGGATAATCATTAGTTTGTTCGTTCTCTAATCCATTCCTCTTGTTTCACAGGATGAGGCCAGCAAATCAGGAGCGAAGACCAAAAGGCCGAAAAGCAAGAAACCAAAGTGAATTCAAAAAGACTTTTACTCAACGTGTTTCCAGAGTGCTGAGAGAAACGGATGATTTTAGATGACAGAGTGTCTCAAGAGAGAAAAACGTGGATTCGTTGCAATTATAATAATTCAAAATAATCATCACGTTAAAAGGACTTTGTTATGTTACGGAGGACTTGTTTGGGCCTCTGGAGTATTGCATCAGATCTCCTGACATCATTAAATATTTACACACATTTTCAATAAAACAATTAAGAGACAACAAGAGATTTGGAGTATGAAAAATGACTTTGACATCAGCAGAAAATGGTGTTTGTTTATCACTCCCACATTAGAGTAATTGATTCACTGATTAGAAAACAACAAACATTACACACTTGAATCAACGATTTTACATTTATTCAGTCAGGATGAGAAATGATTCACTTCCACATTGTCTCCACGAGGCAAAAGTTATTTGAAAAAGGGGAAAAAGTCACATGGATCTTGCTAATTAAAGACCAATTTTCTTGCTCAAATTTGATCACAAATGTTTAACATAATTATCGGTCACATATTGTAGTCTGACTGACAAACACTCAGGCAGCTGTGATGACATCAGACACCCGGTAAGCTCTTGACTCCATAGAGTGGCTTTATTTATTTGAAACTCCGATGAAGTTTGGGAAGGATAAATGATTTATCGCTTTCCTGAATCCTCCGTCCGTCATAACAAATAATACCTCATCAGAGCCATTTGGGGTTAAGACCCAGTTAGATCATCTGTCTCTCTGTTTAATGCTGCTTTAGAACCTGAGATAAAAAGTCACATTGCGGATAGAGGTGGATCACACACTACTATTCTTGATGGGTTGCATTCATCAATCATTTGATGTGTACTGATGTGAGTTTTTATGTCCTTGACACTTGGTCAAGATTAACTTCTCCTAATAACTTGTGTAACTCCAGGGGTGTGTGTTTAAGTTTGGGCAGTTTGAAGAAGATTAACTTCATTAATGCCTCAATCAGGGATGTTTTTACATATATAAGCCCGAGATACAAACACACACATGCACACACACGGAGGGCTTGTAGACATGCAAATGTTGGGAGATGCTGGAGCAGCCACACATAGCGGTGCTCTGGGAGCTGTTAGGGGTTCGGTGCTCAAGGTGGTGAACTGGCACCTCTCCAGCTACCAGTTCACGCTCCATCCTGTGCTCCATGCTGGACTTGAATCGGTTCCCAAGCCAGGTCCCCGTGGGTTGAGCTGCTGACGCCTCAGATTTGTGTCAAAAATGAGTCAAAAGCAAATAAACATTATTTTTTGCACCGTTCATTTCAAACCGTAACACTCCGCTCTGTCTCGATGTTGATGTGTGAATTCTGGTCCTTATACATTGAGGGATAATTCAGCTTTCAGCCTAATCCGTGTGTGAGCGAAATTCATGCACAATTCATTCAGTGCTTCCATGAAATATGATCAGACGTCACTCCTCGACAGAATCGAGTTTCACCGACACAAACACTGTCACTCACATAATTCACATCTGCTTTCTCCAACGCATTTCATTCGACATCCGGTGGAAGCCTGCTAAATATTCAACTTCAACTTTTTTCCAGAGCTGTGTGTTCTCTCTCGGAGCGTTTACCTCACCTTGGCTCCTGTGGGGATTTTTGCCTCACCTCTCCATTTTGGTGTCACTCAATCCTTGGGAAGACACGGTCTGCATATTAACCACTCCAGGGTTGGTTATAGGCAGCAGAGGACTGCTTTCTAAAAATACCCAGGGCTTGTCTGTGCACTGTCAGTTTGGTTTTCAATACCACGAACCGACTGCTCTGATGTAGAAAGAAAAGTTCATTTTTGTTCAGCATGTTGAGGGAATACAACTCGTAGTCTGAGCCAATAAGGATATTTCATTTGAATGAGAACTCACAATAGGAGGAGATTCCTCCATGTCTGTGTACAAAGCTGCCTGCTCATTTCAGCCATTGAGAATAATTACAGCTAATTCACTTAGCAGAGCTGTTTTTCCCTGACAAGCTATCATCACGCTGAACCCATCATCTCAGCCCTTAATCATTTTTTTTTTCCTCTATTGCAAAGATCTCATGGAGCTAAATTCATAATCGAGGCGAGGAGAATAATTAGCCCACTTAGGAGATTTCAAATTTCATCCATACAGTTTTCCCTGCTGTTGATTGTTACAACACACCATAGGAGAACTTTGTTTGTACCGGAGCTCACGACTCGCTGATTGTTGCAGCAGAATCCAGCAATATAAATATCCTTTTTAACTACGTTCAAGTACGGCTTAATTAAATAAGTATAGTTAATTATATCAAGCATCAAACATCTGAATATAAACCGATGAATTGTGAAATACTTTAAGGAATTATTGATATGCGTTCTAACACATTTTCATAGATTGTTTTTTAAAAGTCAGATTTTTATTTTATTAACCCAAACTATGATTTTTTTTTGGTTTTTTGTCCTAACCCAAACTATGACCTTGACTGAAAAACAGAAAGAATGAAAATAATAACTCAAGTGTGTCTAAATATAAAAAGCCAACACACTTTTGGATTCATACAGAGCACAACATGAGTCTCTAGGGTGAAAGTTCTGTGCGTGTGATTCATTCATCCACTACAACCTCCTCCCTTTGAGGACTTGGTCACACATCATGAGTGCATCACCTGACCTCTCCAAGGCTTTGTCAAACTCATCAGGTTTTCCAAACAGTTTGTTGCTCCTTGAAACAACAGATTTAGTCCTGGGTTTCTCCTCGTACAGTATAACTGCAAATGCACCTTCATGTAGGATGTAGTCTCTGTGATATCACCATCAGGTTTCTAAAGAGCTGTTGTGAAGCTCAGAGTGTGTCGGCTCCGGCCGCCTGTAAGGTGACAGGACAGAGATTCATGACATGCATGGGAACATATTGTCATCAGAGGGTGCAAGGCATGTTCTAACTTCATTTCACTCCCAGCACCTCTTTCCATCTTGATTGATCTCACCTGCTCACCCTCATCACTCACCTGTTTGTTATTCCCTCATTAACGCCCCAGTGTGTTTATACCTTATTATTCCTTAACCACTAGTTCTCTGCCAGGTTGTCTTCATGCCACAAGCCTGAGTTCTCCAGTGCCCAGATAGTTCCTTTCCTGTTGTTTGATCCTGATCCTGTTTTTTTGTCCAGGCCTCGGCTATTTGCATTCTGCCTCACGTAGCCCTTTAAACTTTGAATCTCTGAATCTTTTACGAGTAAAGACTCTTGACCTGAGTGACAGTTGCAGCCCTGTCGCAGAGCGGCTATAAATGTTGATTTGCATCATTGCACCACACAGTGCAGTAACATACAAACTGTATTACCACGCTTTATGTAGAATTATACTCAATGCATAAAAATATAACTCCAGCTTGTGTGCAGGTTTGACACTGTGGTCGACGTCTCCACAGTCATTTAAATAAAAGTCTGAGCAAAAAGCTCACTGTCTCTCAGAAAACGACCCTTCTGCAGAACACTGAGGTCAGCAATATTATTTAAAACCACTCCATCGCATTGTTGAATCATTTTACGTATCTAAAATGTAGAAAGAAAGGCAGGGTAGCTGTATAAAAAAAAACTGGTGCAGCTGTTACCAAAACTGCTGTTAGGAGGGCCTGCAGCTCTGGCAGCCCACCACTTCCCACGCTCATGTGTCCAACATCATGAAGTGAGGTGATAAAATGTTTCACTGGGGGGAAATATCATTATAAAATTAAAACATAGTCACACAGATTGGTTAATTTATCTGTTCTTTACGCAGCCTTATTTATTCGTTTGATTCTCTGATTTGCGTGAGTTGGTGAAGTTGACCCCTGAACTTGGAGAGAACAAACAAAGGAAGTGGAGGATGTTCATCCCTCCTGTCTGCAGTCATCTCTTGACTGAGTCAGTGAACTTGCAGCACGGTGTAAATATTTCTCTGCGGCTGATGACCGACTCCTCGCAGACATCCTGCTGGCTGCTGCAGCTCAGATCATTTCATCTCAGTCTGTTTCATGCGTCTGGACCACTTCACCCTTTGATTGCAGACTTCAGTCTTTGATCAGTCGCTGGGGCGGACAAAGAAGCAAAATGTTAAGTTTGTAGAAATCACCTCTGAGTAAGAGCGGAATTTGTCTTGCTTTCAAAATAAAAGCATTAGTAACTTCTTTGTCTCAGCATACAAAATGCACAATGGATTTGGTCAGTTTTTACTGCAGCTTGCGGCTACATGTTGAGCTTGCATTTCACGTTATGAGAATGGATTATGTTGACAAAATTTAATACATTAAAATTGCATGATTATATGGAAGCAGGTTCAGCAGGGCATCCCAGATGTCTTTCCCTCTGGCAATGCTGGAGCCAGTGGACACACAGTGGACCAATCACGAAGACAAACAACCATTCACACTCACACCTACTGGGCAATTTAAATTCACCAATTAACCTGCACGCTTTGGATCAGAGTATCACTGGCAGAATAAAGAATGGAAGAATGAAAGGACTGCGTATGTGCGACATCACCACAGGTTTGTAAAGACCCGTTTTGAAGCTCAGTGTGTGTGATTCTGGCTGCCGCCGTGTTAGCAGTTCTTCCACCTCCTGACTCATCTAAAAATCGGCAAAGGCATGTCTAATGTTTGTTTTCTGCCGTGAAGTTGGACATTTTATCATGGGGACTTATGGAGACTGACTCCCTTCTGCAGCCAGCCTCAAGTGGACGTTTGAGGAACTGCAATTTTTGGCGTTTCTGCTTCGGCTCCACGTCACACATGGACACGGAGGATGCCACTTGGAGCCAAACCCGGCTGGTTGGCACGTCATCACATAGAGACACAGTCACCCTGCTACCCTGCACCATGTACCCTGCAAACTCCACACAGAAAGGCTTCAGCTGGGGTTTGAACCTTTTTTAACGGACTGAAGGATCACCATGCAGCTCTTGATAGCTGATCACTTTAAAATGTTGCAGTAATACCTTTATTCTGAAAAGATAGCCTGGATATAGTGCGTGTTTCTGCTCTGGCAGCCTTGACGTTGGCAACAAAAGCCTCTGTGCGCTCCGCGGCACCCGCACATCCAAGCACTGTTGAAAGCAGCTGACCGGAGAGAGAAGAGAGAGAGGAGACAGGAACAAAATTCAGATTTCATTTGAACTTGTGTCGCTGAGAAACCACACAACTCCGTCTGTGGATAAAATGGAAGATTTGGAAAATGTGCTTTTATTTGCGGACAGGTCCTCAGTCATGTTGGACTCGTTGGTAAAGTGGAGCGGAACGTTTGGGCGCCTAATTGGACTTGTTCGCTGCTTGCGTGAAATGAAATGAAACAAGTGTACGATGATTGTGGCTTTGAATTAACTATGGGCGCTCACATTCTGGAGTCCAACTCCAGCGGCAACTTGACTCCTGCTGTGTCCGAGGCTGGGACCGTCCTCCCGGGCTCGCTCGCGGTGATCTTATCGGTCCTCATGGTGACTCTGGTTGTCGTTGTGGTAGCTGGAAACGCGCTGGTCATCATGGCTTTTATTGTGGATAAAACCCTGAGAAATCAAAGCAACTACTTCTTCCTGAACCTTGCTATATCTGATTTTCTCGTGGGTGAGTTGGTGCCTCTTCTCCATCTTCATCATCTCCTGTCAGTTCAGTAAATTTGGCAAGTCTTTTGCTCCTCTCCATGAATGAAAACCCACCAAAAGCCAATTTGTACACGCTGTAATACCCCTACAGTGTAATTATAGTGAGTCACAACTGCTCATTGGTGACCTTACCCTCCTCTCTGCTTCATTCACACCCCTCTCATTGTGCTGCAGCTCATCTTCTCTAATGAAACAACCAAAGCGGGCTGCTCATCTTCATAAAACATCTTTCACTTCATCTAATCGCTCCACTGAGAGCTCTGAAGACGTGTGACTGTAATACAGGTTGAATCATCATCCTTTGTGTGTGTGTGTGTGTGTGTGTGTGTGTGTGTGTGTGTGGCTGTTCCAGGTGCCTTCTGCATCCCAGTCTACATCCCGTACAACCTGACAGGCCGGTGGATGCTGGGTAAGGGTCTCTGCAAGGTGTGGCTCGTCATGGACTACATGCTCTGCACCGCCTCAGTCTTCAACATCGTCCTCATTAGTTATGACCGCTTCCTGTCAGTCACGAGAGCGGTAAGTACAGGCTGCAGAGGTGCTCATTACCACACACACACACAGACATACTATCACAGTCAGTTCTACACTGTGTCACCCACTGGAGGAGTTTGCTCCGCAGTGAGGTGTCATTGACATTCACACGCTTTAGTGCTTTACAAAGGATGTCTGGCTTTAAGCTATAATTTTGTCCAGTCAGTCTGAACACAGAGCGTGGATCGTGTGGGTAAATGGTTAGTGGGTAAATAGTTTTGCATGCAAACATTAGCAGTCAAATCAGCGCTGCTTATGGACAAATATAATTCAAGTGAAGAGGCACTCAGTTGAAGAAGTGCCACTCTCTCTCCGTAAGAACAGTTTTATTATGTTTTTGTTGGTCTGGAGGAGATTTTAAAGTATTTAAGCGACAGGGTGGATCTAATGAAACATGCGACTGAGTTGGTTTTTTTGGAGCCTGAGACTGAAACTCAGGATATCACACCTCGCTTTCTGCTGCTTCGATTTTGTCCATCCATTTTCCATAACTGCTACCAGGGTTGGCCGGAGCGGACGTTGGGTGAGAGGCAGACAATCAACCATTCATGCTCACATTCACAGCTCCAGGCAATTCAACCTTACAACACCTGGTGTTCCCCGTGAGGGACACCCATACAAGTCCTAACTTAAAAAGCCTGAACTCACAGCAGAAATAAACATGTTTACAGCCTGGTACAAAAAACAGTTTTGGTCTCTATGACTAATTTCCCCGTTCATGACAACTGTACTGAGGGTGAATTTTTATAGAGCTCACCTGTTCTTATTATATTAAGGCTTAAAGTTATGCAGAATTAACAGCGTGGCTGTGTTGATTGACAGGTGGGTGTTGTTACAGATGGCTTATTTGAACAACCAGGCGTCATTCGGCCCACCTCAGGTCAGCAAGAGGGAGAAGAGGCAGGACTGAAAACATGGCAGCGGCCAGAGCTTGACAGATACTCCAGATGTCCATTTGGAACTGGAGAGCGGCTTTTAAAAAAAAAAAAAAACAGAACAACAACATTTATTACAACGTTTGGCCTCACGTGTGGCTCGTATTGCTAATCAAGTGTAACATTTCTTCCAGGAATGAAATCTTAAGGTCTCCCAGGCGATGTGTTTATTTGTGTTTGATTGACAGAAACCTGAACCGTTTCCAAGTTGATATGTACTGAGGTGGTTAGGATGAAGTCTTATTTAATTTATTCATTAGTTTTCAGGAGGATTTCTGTGATTTACAATGGAGATGGGCAGCGTTTTGCCTTTGTAATGACCACTCCAGACTAGGGGCCAGAATCAATTTATCATCATCATGAAATGGCTCTGTTTTATCATTTATTGACAGAGAAGTGGATTTATTTAAGTTGCTCTTTAAACCACGGTCACATTAGCAGCATTGTCTCACAGTTACAGCTGTTGCAGCCGCAGAGACATTTCAGACAAAAAAAACAACAATAAAAGAGTATTTTTATAGACTTTCAGAGTAGGTGGAGTGAAAATGGAGCGAGCGTAAAGAGAATTAACAACGGGGCGATGACGAGTGAGGGCCGGATAGGGAGAAACCAGATGTCTCTTTCACACTCTTGTGTCGCATCATTGAATGCAGCCCGACATTCCCCTTCTCTCTTTGGCTTTGGTGACACACAGAGGAATAAGGGCCTCATGAGTGGGTTTTATTTACAGCATCTCTCTGCTGCTCTGAGGCGGCACAATGCAAACAGGGATTCATTTGAACAAGGCACTCTGAGCAGGAGCAAGTGCGTTTGTCAGCCAGTTTGTATGCGAGCAGCTGTGGCTCTTTGAAATGTAACAAACAGTGTTATCGTGCGTCGCTGTGAGTCACACTTGTGCCTCTCTCTCTCTTTTTCACTCAGGTTAAATACAGAGCACAGCGAAACATGACCCGCCAGGCTGTGTTCAAGATGGTGGCGGTATGGGTGCTAGCCTTCCTCCTCTACGGCCCTGCCATCATCTTCTGGGAGGCTATCGTCGGTCAGAGCGTCGTCCCGGCTCACGAGTGCTACGCCGAGTTTTATTTCACCTGGTACTTTCTGCTCAGCGCTTCTACCTTCGAGTTCTTCACCCCGTTCGTGTCCGTGGCTTTCTTCAACCTCAGCATCTACCTGAACATCCATCGCAGGAACAAGAACGGAGGCGCCGGCCTCGAGGACGACGCCAAGACGCAGAGGGTCGGGAACAAGAACAGAGATGGAGGAGGCTGGAACGTGTTTTTCGTGAAGACTCGGAAGGTGTCATCCAGCGAGCCTACTGCTATCTCTGCAGTAATCGAGGACGACGATGTCCTGTCTCCATCCTCCAGCGGGGAGCCTAATACCAGCCAGATATTCATGCAGAGGGAGAGGTTCTCTCCTAATAGGAAAAACTCCAGGCTGTTTCAGCACACCGCCTCCTGCATGGCGCCCAGCCGCAAGACTCATGGATCTCGTCTTTCACGGGACAAAAAAATCGCCAAATCTTTAGCCATCATCGTCTGCATTTTTGGGATCTGCTGGGCTCCTTACACTCTGCTAATGATCATTCGGGCCGCCTGTAGCGGCGCGTGCGTGGCGAACTACTGGTACGAGATTACGTTCTGGCTTCTGTGGCTGAACTCCGCCATCAACCCGTTCTTGTACCCACTGTGCCACAGCAGCTTTCGAAGGGCTTTCTCGAAGATACTGTGTCCTAAAAGACAATCAGTCCAGCCTCAGATCGAGGCTCAGTCTTGTTGATGAACTCAGATGCACTTCTATGCTTTATGAATGCAGTAACTATTGTTGGTCATACACTGTAAAAAAGAAAGAAAGAAAAAAAAATCCATATACTGTTCTTCCATAAAAAATCGAGTTCTCAAAATGTTTGCATTAAAGTGAGCGATGCGCGGATTGTCTGACAGCAATACAGCCGTTCCTACAGTTCTCATGAAATATGTGCTAATTTACTTAATGACAGGTTAAAGCAGTGGACTCTAATAGCGGATATAATTGCCCTTGATTAAATTGCCCCTAAGAGCAGATGTTTTTCAAAAGATCTACATCTTCGTTTTTTAAGATTTTATTTAACCTTCAGAGACACCCACAGTTCTCTATGTGCCGAAAGGCTGTGAAACGATGACTTTTGCAGTGATATGGAATTTGATGACCATAATTTAGTCTAAGATATCATACGAGATCCTGCAGCGAGCACCAAGTTGTTAAATTATGGTCTGCCTGCACGCTCAGATTGGAGGGAACATTTTTCATTGAGCTGCTGTGACGTGACAACCTTTTAACTCCTGTTTGGATCAAATTAACGTGAAGGAAGGGTTTTATGGTCTTTTATGATTTTTATAAAGTTTCATAATCTCTCTGCATATGAAACATTTTCTCTCTTGAATGCCTGTCTTCAAAAAGATACACATTCAAGCTCCTCAGCATGCAGCAATAGGATGACGAATGCGAAGGCCTCAAAGCGTCTGAAAAGAAGAGAATAAGCTGCATTTGTTTACAGAACTTTTACAACACAATTTACGTTTTATTTAAATTTATCTGAAAAGTGGGCGATGATCCGGCAGAATCAGCTGTTATCTGCCAACACTTAATCTGCACTTCATTTTAAGAAAATGTATTCTTGTTGATGTTACATATGTACAGCACTATAAAACGAGAGCAACATTCAGACTTTTGTACAATAATATCTATGCCAAGCTAGATGGTTGTGTTCCTTAAGTGCAGTATTTATTTAAAGACTTGACTGGTTTATACCACCCAAACTACTTGACTACTTTGTATCTTGGCTATGAATGTGTGTTGATGTCAGTAGCCAAAGAAAGAATAAAAAGAAAACTGCCTACAGGTTTCGTAACTGTCCGTGTTATTGGTAAAATTTGAGCTGTCTAGAAGGAATAGTTTGACTTTTTTTGCCAACAGTTAGATGAGAAAATTGATACCATAGTCATACCTGTAAGGAAAGTATTAAGCTACAGCCAGCATCTGGTTAGCTTAGCTGAAGCAAGCGGCAACCTTGGGGCTGTGAAGTGAAGCCAATGCAGAAGTGCCAGAAACTGCAGTTCCTCAAACGTCCACTTAACGGTGGCTACAGATCGAGTCAGTCTCCATAAGTCCCCATGTTAAAATGTCCAACTTCACAGCAGAAATAAACATGTTTACAGCCTGGTACAAAAAACAGTTTTGGTCTCTGTAGCTAATTTCCCCGTTCATGACAACTGTACTGAGGGTGAATTTATATACAACTCACCTGTTCATGTTATATTAAGGCTTAAAGTTGTGTATAATTAAGAGTGTGGATGCTTTAATTGGCAGGTGGGTGCCGTTACAGGCAACTTGTTTAAGCACCCAGGCGTCATTCAGCTCGCCTCAGGTCCACCGATGCTGCCTCACCGAGCTTCACAACGGCTCTTTCGAAACCTGCGGGTGACGTCACGGATACTACATCAGTGTTTTATATAGTTTATGGTCTGAAGGGAATAAATCTAACAGCACCTTTAAAGTTGTGGTCACAAATGCAAAAGCAAAAGAAGAGGTGAAGATGCAAGTGAGTGACCTGAAAAGGTTTCAACTTGAGCAAGAGTGACTGGAGGGAAATAACACAGAAGTGAAGTCTTCAATGAGGTCTGTCAGAGACTGAGCTGAACATAATGTCATAAAATATCTTGTGACAAGTGAAAGATTTTTTCTGGTTCCTCCGATAAGACTGAGATAAGTCAGGTATGAGTGGGTGGAGAAGAATGTCGTGTCGTGCCATGTGTGGTTGCATGGATGTGTGATACGTGACAAATTACCGTTGAAAACTCGCATCGGATACAAAGAAATATTGACGCTGTTCTTAGAAAGGTTGGTGTTCTTCATAAAAGACTTAACACTGCTGTGAAAATAAGGAGCTCTTCCTTTGTGAAAGAATATTGTCAAGTTTTTATTATCTGATAACGAGTACTAGATAAGTGTAAGGCATGACAGAACTGCAGGGCATTGACCTTTGACACATTTTTCCAGGACAGACGAACAGAAACAAAATATATCCGGAAAAAAAAACATCCTTAGAGATTTCAGAAAACAACAGCATTGCTCTGCCCTGTGGGAATTATGTGGGACGTTGTACTTGAGAGAAAAAACAGACACTTGTTGAGGAGACAGTTGAGGAGAACCATCGGGGAGACACGCTCTGCAGCAAACAGTTCATGGTGTTGAGAGAAAATTCATAGCAACTAAATGATGACAGCTTTATTTTTGACTTCTTCCAGTCAGCCCACATCAACATCATTTCTTTGAAAGTTGAGTATTGTAATACATCCTCCTACAGTAACGGCTACATAGAGTATACAGCGTGTGTAAACTGTTTACACGAACAGATGATCTTTTCAAAGCATTCCTTTCTTTCTCTCTGTTAAGAGTCGGCAACATCTCAGTTAAACTTTTGGACCGGCTCCCATCATCACATTTTCCATCTCCACTTCTGACTGTGACACCACATTAAGTGGGTTTTGTTTTAAGAGAGAGTTCTGTCTCCCTAAAAAACAAACCGAAAAAGAAAATGCTTTTTGTCGACCGCGGTGGCGAGAGCTCTTGGGGATAAATAGATTTTCCGGTCTACGTGGTGGCGTTATTCTCCCACTGACCCCATTTAATAATAGTGGTTTAAATGCAGCGGTTTGCGGTAGGTGTGGATAAACATTTTGTGCCTGTAAAACCGGAGCTGGAAAAAAAAAAAGTGAAAATGCTTTCCATAAACAGAAATAAGAAAAAATGTGAGACACGACTGTCATACATGCTCCTCAAAATCCATCTGTTAGAATGGAAATAGACTTCTGAGTCGAGGTGCACAAGTGGCCGTTCCCTCGCCTCGCAAAACGGGTGACAAAGTCAATTTGGAGACATTTCTTAAAAGGTCAGCCGAGGATGAGATGAAAAGACTGTGGTTTGGGTGACCTGTGCAGAGACGCAGGTGGACTTGCAAATAGAAAACAAATTGCTCAGCCGGAGCATTGGCATTGTTTCTGTGCGCTGTGGGAGACCTAAGAACCAATATTCACAGCCTTTCAAAAAGAAAATTGGAAGCGGCTCGCATGCTTCTGGTTCACGTTTGGATTGCTCTGAGACACGAATATGGTAATATAATTGTTATTGAAAAAAAAAATTTGCTGAACACAAAATCAAATAAGACACACAGCTCTGGGTTGTTGTTTTTTTTTTAAAGCAGATGACTGTTCGACATGGCAGGGTGTGTGAATGTAGCTGCTGCTCGCCGGACAGTGCGGCATGTGTTTGGAAGATGATAAGCTCATTTGGAGAAGACAAAAGAAATACCACTCTTGAGAATTTTTCAATGGGGACCGTTGCTTGTGAAAGGATCACGTCCCACTGCTCGCTGTCAGACGTTCAGTCACAGTTTACGAGCTGTTTGGGAAAAAGAAGTGGCGGAGGCTTACAGTTGAGAGGAAGATTAACGCTTACGCTGTGGAAGCTTTGTCCAAGAAAATTAAGATTACTTCAGTCAAGATATGAACAGTGAAAGGGGGTTTTCCACAAGGGAACCTGCAGGAGTTATTAACAATGCTGCTGTTATCAACCTTTTAGCAAGATTCACACAGTGTGGATTATTTTTTTGTAGGTGTTTCTGCATCTTCAGAAACAAAACTGACTGTAGCAAACAGCATACTTCTCACCCACACTGAGTTAATTAAAGAAAAACAGAGTCCCTTTTGCCCTAAACGTGCTAACTGCCTGAACAGAAACACCAAAAGAGGTCAATCAAACATGACTTTTTTTCCCTTTGTTTCAGCATTGTATGCTTCTGTTTGACTTGTTCATTGCTGCCAACTTTGTGTTAAAGTAAAATTGTATGTGGTGTCAGGGTGAATGAAGAGGCTCCGGCAGGAAGCAGCTTCTGGGCAAGTCGTGAACCTTTGTTGCCAGTTTATGGACAGAAATGATTGGTTCATTTATCCATTTCATGGTTTCATTACATGTAACAACAATCTACAGCCATGCAAGACAATATGAGCCTATAAACAGCAACGCTTTGAGCTACACGCCAAAGTTAAAACAACATTACGCAGATATTGGTATTTTTGTGATTTAGCGTCCCCGGTTTCAGGGTGCAATCCCGCTGCTGTAAATGTATTTATTATGATTATATTACTTATGATCAAAAACATCAGGCAGCCAGTTAATATTACTTACTGGCCCAACAGCAGTCAGCCCAGCCCGGCTTCTGTCTTTCAGCCTTTTATTTCACCAAGCTCTCGCCAACGACTAAAAGTCAGTCCCAGATTGACTCTTGTCCAGCAGCTTTTTGCTCGCTCACTCTCTCCTTTTCTCTTCCTAGCTTCATCTGTCAATGTCCTCTTCAGTCTCTTCACCTCTGTCATTATATCCATGAGCACGGTTACTTTGCCCAGTTGCACAGCTCCTGTTCTGGCACGACACTCTAGCTCCACTCCTAGGCCGCACTCCCAATCACTCTGGGCCTAAAAATCTCTTCTCATTGGTCCAAAATGCCTGTGGTTCACTCCTGTGGTGCTCTGAGCTCACAGTCTGGTCAACCCGGCTAACGAACTGAGCTAACATTAGCTAACAGCAGCCACAGTTGACAGCAGTTTACTTTACTGTCCATCAGGAAACTCACAGAAAATTGTCAACAAATGTGAACCTCATGAGAGTGAAAGTCAGGGGATCACTAAAGTCAGGAAGATTCATCCTCTGAGCAACTTATAACTCTCCATCTAATAGTTACTATGATGTTTTAGTATTGGCCCAAGTGCTGGACCAACAATCCACCATTGCCAACCCTAGAGTGAGGCTGCCAACACGACTGAAATAATAAGAAATATCAAAGAGCTGCAGTGTCTGTTTGAGGAATTCAGAAATTCATTTCTGACCTTCACTTAGAGAGTTATGCTCTATCTATTACTTAAAAATTTCAGAAAGATGACCTTTCCTAGTGACTGAATAAAGATTATTGCACTGAAATACTGTCTAAGAAATTATAAATAAAAAACTGTTTCTGAGTACAAAATATTCTGTTTTTAAAGCTTATTGCATTTCAGTTTGCAACCTTTAGACAGGACAGATGAGCACTTGATGTTCCTGGCACAAAATCACTTTAATGAATCAGTGTTATCTTGTTTTATGTGCCACAAGTAAAATCCCAAATGAAGGATGACGGGAGGAACTGAAAATGCATTACAAGGGAATTAAAGGAAATGCCGAATACCTGAAGTGGTTTTTAAAGACTTTTATTTAACCTCAAAATGTCATGTTCCCTTTCAGCAGTGTACAAATTATACTGTTTGATACAGTTTGGTGGCGGAGTACGAAACAACGCAAAGAGTTTCTTCTCTCTCCAGCTGATACATCACCTATAATCTTTTTTAAAGGGCAAAGCAAATAGGTTTCACATTATTAAGCTGTAACTCCATTTGTAGCGTCTCCAGTGGCATCATTAGTTTAGGTCCATAAAAATGAGTTTCTTCCACCTCTGTTGTCTCCATCTGAGTTTGCAACACCTGGGATTTTGCACTTCATTGAAAGTCATTTTTCCGGTCAGAAGACAATTTACAGGGGGTGAGGTTCAATGGGTAATTTTGATGTGAGAGCTCAAGCAAGCCATTGCTCCTCTGTAATGCTGCTAATCTCTGTTCTCGCTCTCAGAGAGATCCTGTTCCAAAATTTAGACTGGACCGGCCACAGATGCATGAATAATAAAATAATGAGCATGATCAGGTTGGCAAGCGGTGGACAAACAAAGCCTGGCACTATAATACCGCTGCTGATGTATTCAAGGAAACCCAAGCTCACACTGTTCTTAATGTTGATTCGCTAAATGTTTTTTTTTTTCTACAAACAAAAAACATGGAAGTTTGACAATCGACATTCGACAATCTGTTATTTTTCTGCAGATCGAGTGCATGAACAGACTGAACCATGAGTGACTACACTGGGCCGACTCAAGGTTATTTAAGTGTGTTAATTTATGTATTATGTAGTCTCTGCTCTCTCAACTTGCCAATATTTGCCACAGTTTCAATGTTTTTGAATCGCTTATTTAACCCCGACTTCATATCTTTCCATCACTTTTCAGCTCAACATTGACACAATTACATACTGATATCGAAAGTAAATATGACAGGAAATGCAAAGCTTAAATTAACTGTGACTTTTTCGTAGTATATGTTTTTAGAGATTCCCCCATTTACATGTAGCACCTGAGAGAGGTCACCAGTGGTACATGTAACATAGTTTGGGCACCAGTTAACCAGATCAACCTGAAGCTTTGGCATTGAACAGCTAACAGCTTATTTCTAATCTATAAGCAGATACATGCAAATTCATACTGAATCTTTAAGCAAGGGAAGATTTTGAAGAGAGGCGTTCTGGTTACCATTTGCAGTACCAGTAGTATTAAATTTTACCGTTATTGGACGATGATTCCGTTTTTTATTAGCTTTTAAAAAATATAATGATATTTTATAACTTGGTTCAGGAGCAAAGATCACACATCAAATGCATTAAATACACTTCATCCCTTCACTTCCTCTTTGACTCTTAAGATCTCGCCCCTGACAAACCTCTTTTGTTACAAAAACCTGAACTACCAGAGCTCGAATCTTCACAGAGCTCAAGAAGAGACAGCTGCTTCACTCAGACTCTCGACTCCCTCCTGGTTCCCTCTCACCTTCCTCCCAGTCTATCTCCAAACTCCTACATCCATTTGTTCACAACCCTGATTTCTCCCTTCACCCCTCCGACAGTACATATCCTTACCGCTGTGCTCTTTGTCAGTGAATCTGCATTCATGTGCAGTTTTTAGTCGAAATATGTCTTTATTGTCTTTCATGCATAAGAAGCTATTAATGGGACTGCAGGGGAAGTCTTTGTAGTCTGTTATCCATTTTTTGGATGTTCGCTTGCTCCACTGGAAGCCCCAAAACATTGGCGGTTACCCCCAGAGGCTTGTGAAACGATAGCTGATGGGCTTCTGGATTTATAAACAGCAAAAATCAAACCAAGCCTGTAGCTGCAGCTCATAAAAAGGATGAGCGTGATGAATTTCACTCAAGAGTTTAAAACACTAATGATAAGAGCTTGAAATAATCAAACTTCGAGTCGTTCCCACCGCACAGGGCTTTGCTGTACTGTAAAGAAATCATAAATATAAAAAGTCTCTTTTAACTTCCTCTGTCATTCTTCAGGACACTTAAAACCAACCTGATTTGTTTGTGCCCTACATTAACTCACTTGTGTCACTCACCTGTCACTTGTCAGTCACTCATGCCGTCGTGAGACCATTTTAAATTTGCAGCCTGATTACTTTTGACCTCGTTCTGTATGTTAATTCAGCACAGAGAGTTGAGCGAGCTGCCAGAAAAACAAACAAATAGCTCATCTAAATGAGTACAGAAAAGTAATTTGACTGGAACGAATACAGAGATGACTCAGCTCCTGTCCTGAGAAGTCAAACGCCAGAGGAGGAAGACGCCTCCTCTGACTGTGGAGATCATTCTCAGGACCGCTGCTGTCTCTTGATTGTCAGGTATCAATATTTTTGATTAATTAATTGATCACATGACTATTGTACTGATGAATCACACAACACTTTTTTTCTTCAGTTCTAAGGAGCTTTGCAGCATCTTTCAGTGTTTTGGTTCTTGGCCCAACCATGTTCACTGCAAGATAGCGCTACCTGTAATTAAAAAAAAAATAACTGCAGTTCCTCCAACGGGCCCATGTTAAGATGTCCAACTTTACAGCAGAAGTAACCATCCACCATTCCCCCACTGAGACTGTCTTATTCACTCCTGTCTTCCCATCACCAGCTAACACCAGTCAACCTCCGAACTCCTCCATTTACCAATCACCCAGATTTCTCCTCTAATCCTCCCACATCATCTCGGTCTTAAATCCATGTTGGCATAGTCCTTGTTAGTGAATTGAGGCATAAGGTGTTGCATAATTAACAGCGTGGCCGCTTTGATTGACGGGCAGGTGCCATTACAGGTGGATTGCTTGAGCACCCAGACGTCACTGAACCCGACTCGGGTCTGCAGATGATCTTGGCTGATTTTTAGATTAAAAGTGGGACATAGCGGCGGCCTGAATCAGAGACTTTGAGCTTCAGCACAGCTCTTCAGAAATCTGTGAGTGACATCACCCTTACGCTGTCCATTCTTTATACTGTCAGTGATTGTCACGTTATCTCGCAAGTCCGCACAGCCAAACAATGAGCTGAAGCTCTGTGGAGCTGAGGGGGGGGCTGCAGATTCAGGTGATAATTCTCACTTGCTCATAGATTATCACTACAAATAACACCTCTCACATTTCACACACTGTTTTTTATAAAAAGAATATCTGTTAAAGTCACTTCACGTAATTATTTTAAAGCTCAAGTATTTTTCAGTTTGCGGTGTTTGTTGTCTCTGAGAGACTCTCAGCCTGAAGTGCTGCTAATGTTTGGTTTGAGTCATTAAAAACCGAGGACCGGGCTTCGACCTCATTGACTGCTTTGTCAGTATCTGCCTAATGGACAAAACATTTTCAATGACAACACAATGAGGTCTCTTTTACATCCGCCCTTCAAAACTGACGAGATGTTCCCGAACATACTGAGTTTCTAGCACAGTGATTCAGAAACATGATGGACACGTACTCAGTGTGTTTTGTACATGTTGCTCAACATTGCAGCAGAGTTTACATCAGCCCACTGAGACCACATATCTTCCTGAAAACACACAGCTACCTGCATTTTCACACACATGCACACATGGTCTGCAGGGACTTAATAATGTATCAAATAACCAACAGTGTTTCTGCCGTGTGTGTAGTGACCTCCACGACCCCAGTACTCCCACGACGAGTCAAAGGTTTCAGAAAACACTCGGCAGTTCTTGTTTTTCTGCACACACAGACGCACAGTTACAGTTTTTTGTTCTCGTCTCTCAGCACAGCACAGCGTGTTTAACAGTGAGACCTGTAGATACAGTAAGTCTCTGAATTGAAATGGGAAAGAATGAGCTGAGGGAGCGCATGCTTCTCACTGATATAACATCTGCCTTGACCTGAAAGGCGGGAGTCTCAACGCAAGGTAGAAAAAAATGTCAAAAAACATTCATAACTCCATGAAGAAGAAGAAGAAGGAGAAGAAGAAACCACGACCGCTCAAGGAGCTTTATTGATTCCCGAGCCCGCCAGTCGAAGCGTAAATGTTGCTGTTAGGCAAACGTGTGTCCAAACATGTTATCAGTAAACAGCATATTGCAATATCGATGGGTGTTTATCCCTTATAGTCCAGCACAAACAGCATCAAGCCAAGGATTTGAAACGACTTTATGTCTCCCATTTCCAGAGATTTATGTTGGCTTCAGTGTGTATTAAATCAGCCTTCTTGTCCAAGCTGGGGAAACCATTACACTATCAGTTTGACCTTTTCTATTTTCAGAATATTCTGTTGTGATAATGTCAGCCCGTCCTCCAGCTCACAGGAAAGCCAAATTTTTTTTTCACATGGTGGTTTTGAAGGTCTAGATCTCACTGCTCTCCACCACAAGTCCTAGCCTGAGGCACCCATAGTATTATAAGACCGTCTCACTGGTGGTACAAAACTGTGCAAGCTCTGAAAAATCTGAGCTTCAGCAAACGTCTCTCCAAAGGAACATTCTCTGATTTATTTAAAAAAGGATCCATCTATCATTTCCTCTGATGTGTATTAAAATCTATCAGCGGCTGTGTTTAGATGTGCTGCCACAGGCAGAGACATCACCTTTAACAGTGACACCCTATTTCTGCAAATACTTCGCTTGTAACCCCCCCAATGCAGTGACTGATATTCCCAGACAGCACATGGCTTTTTAAGGATGAGGCTGTCTGTGCTAATATCCAATCGAAATAGCCCCAAACATATAGAGGACGGGTTTAAGTGAATTTGCTGAACAAAGTGCCACTGTTACACACACAGAACAAATAACTATGTCATGACTAAATTGGTTTATTACTCAGGAGGAACATCAGACGTAGAGCATTAGCTTGGTGGCTATGATAAAAAATCAGACCTGATCAAAGTGCAAGCAATCTGCCTTTTCATATCCTCCTGCAGTCTGTGCAGTCCTGTCACATGATTTCCAGAAGAGAAGGTACAAACCAGAGACATGTTACCCTTTAGGGGTGAAACACAGTCTTTAAAGCAGCGTTGCATAGAAATTAATATTTTCCTATGCTACTGTAGTAAATATGGACAGCTACACGTGTATTTGTTATGATTATTTGACTTAAGATCAAAAATTTAAAAAGTCGACAACTGTTACGTTCTGTGTTTTCTTCTCTGTTATTATGTCCATAGAGGCCACTGAGCCCCATTACATTGGCTGCTTTCTCAGCTCCTGTTCTGCCATGACAGGGAGCTGTGGCTTTTTCCCACATGTCATTATCCATCTCTCTCTCTCTCTCCCAAAAATTCCTAGTCATATGTTCAACTTTTTACCTGTCCCCTGCAGCTACTGGTGATAGAGACAACATCTTTGTGGAGTTTTCTGAGAGTGCATGAACCGAACTGATCTGACGTTAGGACAAAGACGGCACATCCTTTAAAATAAATGAAGGGAAATCAGATGCACCATGTGGGGTTGCCTCATATACAAGAGGTGTCACTGAAGATTTCTGAGGCTGTCTGCTATGACCAGTGCCGGAGTCACTTTGTGCCACTTTAAATCATTGTCTTCTTGTGAGGCTGAATGTTTCGGCTGCAGAACTGTTTAACCTATAGCCCTGTTCGTTACTGGCCTTTCACACCACGTCCAATCAGATTGCCGCTAACCGAGAGGCTGAACAGGTCTGTAAATTCCAAAAAAATTTTATTTAGTACAAAAGATGGCATACAAATTGTCTACTTCTTGTATCACGTACCAAACAGATAACTGGGCTTCTTTAATTTTCAGGAAGAAGAATTCAAAAGTACAATTCATTATGTAAAACATGACAACGGAAACGTAGGTCTCCGCAGGGGAAGCCACTCACGTTAATCAGCAGTGTGTGTCAGACATAAGAGGTTAATTATCTCTGCTCAGGAGAGGCGTTGGCCTCAAAAACTATTCAACAGATTTCTGTGACACTTCCTGAGAGGTTAGGTGACGGGCCAAAACAGAAACTTCACCACATTTGATACGTAATATATTTGGATAATTCCATATGTCTTTAGTTGTCCACACAGTTTTCCTATGACTGCCAAATTCATTGTGTGTTCGGGTTCATAATGCCATAGACTCTAAGTATTCTACAAATACAACTGAATTTAGTACAAAGAAAACATAATGTAATCATATTTTAAGAGCAGGTGTAGGTTAGTTTCAGCTATATTAATTTAAATGGCTATACCTCCTCATGACTCCTCAGAGGATGAAGGTATTTCAGAAAACATTATATATATTTCTGACACAGATCTAAACATTCTCTTAATTTAAATAAATTATCCTTGTACAAGTCATTCATCCTCTGAGTGCCTTTTAAGCTTAATTTTATGCATCACATTTCCTTTTATCCTTGAAGCTGCTGTGCTCTTTCTTGCTTCTTCTCTTGTGTCACCCACATCCTGCCTTGCCATCAGATGTAAAATGTTAACAAAGGATATCCATCCAGGATTTGAGACATCATATAATGTGTCAGGAATGGCTGAAAAATATAATAGATAGCAAAAAAAGATCTTACACATTTATAACTCTATAAGGAGTCTAATAACAGGGCGATATGCCACCGCCAGTAAATTTCTCCATATGGTGTAGGCCCATGAGCCTTCATTCATATCACATATCTGCAGGTTTACTAAAAGAACTGTAGTGTTTAGATCTTTTATTGTACAGTGCGTGTACACCTTTCATGCTAAGTGTTTCACAGAGCAAAAAATAAAAACATTGAACAGAATTTTGCTAAATTAGATAATACATTAATAGAAGTTGGTCATACAATGATAAAATGTTAGAATGCATAAAGGCAATAAGAAGAAGCAGTGCAAAGAAATCAAAGACCGATCAAATGTTAAAAGCAAATCCATTAGGTGAATAAACACAATGGATAAGAAGTACCAGAGAGGTTGATCAAGGCTCAAAAGCTCAGCAGTAAATAACGATCTGCGACATTTAAATAATCTAAAAAGCCAAAAAAAGTTAAAAAGTCTTCAGGTGTCTAACAGACACACAGTGGCTGGAGCTGAGCGACAGACATTACAGTCCTGTAATAAATAATACCTCTGTGAATTTATTTTAATATAGTGCAGTCCGATTTAACATCACTAAAAAGCACAACCTATGTTACTATGAAGAGGCATGTCGGGAACGTCCTGGTAAACCTGCTGCCACCCGACCCGACCCCGGATAAGTGGAAGAAAATGTCAAGCTGACCCAGATTTGAACCTTCTCAAAGGAAGACGACCCGGATGACTGAGAACCTTCACAGACTAAATAAGGTAGCATTGCAGTGTTGGTGTACAGCACTAAATTACATTGTACAGCTGTTTCTGTGCACCGCTGTGATGATTTGATTTGTGAAACGCAGGTGTAACTAATAATGTTAATGCTCCCATTTAGGTCCAGCATCAGGTCGGGCATGAGGTCTTCTGCCACACACGCACACACATGCACAGTTTGTTGTAACAGAGTCATCATTAACGTTATTGATTGCACCTCCACCGTGCGCATATCCACAGTGAGAAAGGTCTATTTTTCTTCTTGACATACATGTAGGTGTGCAGTCCAAGGTCTTGTTTACTCACATAATTTCAGCACAGCGAACTGTCAAAAAACAAGGTCATCCCTCTGATGTAAAAATACTTTCCAAGCTTCCTGTCAACATTCACACGCAACTTTACAGATGCACTGCATTCCACATGTGAACAATGCACTGAACTAAGATGATTTTTTTCACAGCGATGATGATTTTTTTTGCTGGGGTCTGCACCAAACAAGCGTGTTCCCTCACACGTGAACACAATGCTTCATTAATAATGTTTCAGCTCTTGCCCCGGCATGCAAATGAGCCTAAATTGGCTATAGATGATGTGAAAACTTATGTGTATTAAAATTAGGGTGGCACCGTTAAATGTGGGTTTATCATCTGCGTTTGACATTCCAGTTTGTGAAAAGACAAAGCTAGGAACTCCGATCGTGCCTCTATACGGTGTGTAGGAGGAAAGAGGGTAAATAAAATAAGAAATGTCAGAGGAAGCTGAATGCTTCGTGGAGAAATGTTCTGCCTGTCAATCAACCTGTCACTGGCAGCAAACTTGGCACGGCAGAAAACATGCCCACAACAACAACATGTGGCACAACATCTTCGTCCCCTTCTGGATGTCAACAATGTCACAGCCCCCAGCTCAGAAACACAAATATTTTGTCTGCTTGTTAGTGAGAATTGCGTAATATTTTCAATAATGTTGGAGCTCTTTACTCTACACATCTGCACGATGAAACTGCACCACATGTCTGAAGTCCTGTCACCATCAATGAGCTCCAAACAGAGCCCAACAACTCCCTTGGATCATATTTTAACCGATTTTGACTTCATGAATGCAGCATGAAATTGGCGTCTTTTAAATAAACTGGTAATTAAATCATCTAAATCATTTAAATGAATTAGCTTCCAAGCACGCGCTCAACATCTTCCTGACAGGGAATTAAAAGATAACAAACAAACACTGTCACTTTGACATTTTTTACATTTTTTATGCCATCATCTCCGCTCATTCTTCACACACCCCTCAGAAAAATAACAACACCAGCATCTGAAATGGACAAAAAAAGACCTACCACACTCAGACTGGATATTGAATAGTATTCCTCACAAATAACAGACAGTGGAGCAGGTGAGCAGTTTACAGTACTGTAAGTTATCGTCGTCATTGCTCTCCGGGATGTTTCATACTGTGTCTCTTTATAATTGTCTTAATTCAGGTCCTTGTGATGGAAATACTACTCTACTCATCTCCAACCTAATAAAGAAACTTCCAAAACTCAATCAAGTAAAAAATCCCTGCGCCAACTTGTCGTTAACTTTTACAAAGGAGCAATGGAAAGCATCCTGTAAACATTACAAACCAGCACGGGATGTGCACGGCCCAGAACAGGAGGACGTGATTAAAACCACACAGAACAACATAAGTACCCATCTACTGAGTATCAGTGATGTTGGTGTGGCGCCTGCACCGAGCCCAAAGGAAAAAGACAATACCCACTCCAACAACAGTCTGCTTGCCCTGCATTTGAGTCCACCGACTAACTAACCATTCAGCACTTCACTCACACAGCTTTGATGAAATGCTCAGAGCTGTTGTAAATTTTCTCAGGAACTGTGGTGCTTGTTTTTCTTCAGCTTCAGGCTCTTCCTCTTCGCCTTATCATCAGAAGATACGTCTTCTCCTTTTGGTGGATCACAATCCCGTCAAAAGACTTCTTGAATTTGGCATTTTAAGTGCTGAACGCTGTTATCTTTATAGTCCTTAATTAATTTCTAATTCAATTTGCTGTTAGCGAGGGACGTAATTTCACAAACACAGAATACACAGCTCCATTATGCACTGAAATAATGTTTTAAATCGTGTACAAATACAGGCGCATGTAGGTGTTTCTTTTATTCTACCCAGAGGCTGCAGATGAATCATGCAGACCCCAAACTTCCTCCTCTTTTGATAAAATGGAGTTTAAAAGTTTGAAAAGTGACTCAATCACTAATTCTACCACCAGCAGCAGTTTTTCTTCTCTACCCTTGATGCACTCGACCCCGCAGCCTCCAACATGGCAGCACGACCTTGTATCCATTGGCAACCCATGGCAGATAAACATTTTCATGACACCAGCAGCAGAAATAAGCTGTTACTTCAATAAATCACCAGACTACAGATGACACATTGGAAATAATTCTTGTTTTTAATAGCAGAATAGCAGTATTTGGACATTTAAATAAAAGAATTCTGATTACCAACATGTGGCAAAGTAAACAAAATAAATATATCGTATATATATATATATATATAAATACAAAACATCTCAATGTAGAGACTGTCTTTATAAACTTATTTTATTTTTTTTAATTAATTTATTTTTATATTACATCACTTCTTACACACCTGTATATTGCATAACCTTGGCACAAGGTGTAATCTAATACTGGTTTGAGTTAAAAATCCACATAATCACATTTTTTCTAGATGTTTCATGATTAGGATTACGATTAGTTGCCTCTCTGTAGTCATCGGTAACGTTGAAATTGTCTTGTAAAACAAAGATGCACTGTTGTGTCGTGCCTTTGTGGACTTAAATACTAGCTTTCCTTAGGAAATTACACAGCGAAAAGAATAGTAGTATAGTGTATATAGAAAACGATATTCGGTGTCAGAGTTCTTCAGTTTGGAATCACTATAGAGCGCCGTTGCTTTTTTTCTCCTCCACAGTGATGTCGGTCACACCGTGAACCTGTGTGAGCTGCCTGCAGTCCAATGAAGCCAGTAATTTCCTCGATCCAGGCAGGGTGGGGATGAAATGCTCAGTCAGAGACACTGAGGCACGGCTGCCAATATCTCTGAAGGGTAGTACAGGAAATGACAGTGGCAATCACAAAAGATGGACAGGGTAGTTTAAAAAGACTGAGCGCAATATAAAGTGTATTTTTCCTCCTCACCCATAATTAATCTTCCGAGCAGTTAGAAGGCCGAGTCCTTCCACGTGGAATATCACCGCCTTCAGCACCTGTGGCAGCGGGTTAGTGAATGAAATCTCTACTGCCATCTTCTCCCCGACCTCGGCCTTCCCGATTGGCTGCGTGAGAGACAAACAAAGCAAGAAAACAAAATTTAGACCTGAACTCTATGTTTGCATTTTCCTGATGAATCATTTAGCTCACCTTTATGACGAGGTCCGGGGTCCTGAGCCGGAAACTGAACTGAGTGGCCACGACCTGCTGTGTTTCTTTCACTCTGCCCGTCAGTGTCATCATCAGGGCGGCCTGGTCTATCAGTTGATCCTTGTAGTCTTTGTACTCCAGGGTCCACTCCAGAATCTTTTCTGTAGACAGAAAATACATGCAAAGAATGATAAAAGAAACTTTGTGCAACTTTGATTTAAAGTCAGGTTGATGCTACTTTAACGTGCCATCAGTAACTTTGTAACTTTGTGCTCCGGGTACGATCACCCACGAGAAATACGTAACGTAAATACATTTCTCTGATTTTGTAGGATAATTAACACAAAGGTAAATAAATGCAGAAACAAATTAGACGGACAGACAACGTCATGTTTAATTCAATAAAAATTACTATATTTAGTTTGCATGTAGTGAGTTCCCCCTCCCTGAAGCAGCTCCACTCACCCTCGTTGGGCAGTATGTCCACGTTTGTGTTGTCCTTCCTGACCGTGGCCTTGTGGACTCCGGTGTAATACATGACCGCCACCTGGCTGTGCAGGATGACCGTGCGCTGCTCTGAGCTGCTGTTTCGCAACACGATGGTCAGCTCTGCGTCTGCTCCCATTCTGGGACCTTCGCCTTCCATGGTGACTTCGACGGAGACATCCTGCGCTGTCGAAGGCGAATAGGCCTCTGCCTTGGAGCCGTAGCTGCATGCTGTTTCCACAGCAATGCGTTCCGCTTCTGAGCCTGAGGATGACCAGAAATGTGGAGTTAATTCAATGAAGAAAGCAGCATAAGCACCTTGTAATTCTCTGAGTGCTTGTGATCACTGTTAAGTGACCATTTCAGCGTGGTTTAATGATACCTTCGGGGTGTTTGTACAGGTGTGTGATATCGTTGCAGTTATCAGAGCCAACAGCCTTCGTGCTGATGAAGTGGCCCATCGTCTTTTTCTCACTGTAGATTTTACTGAAGGTCCCATCTATCTTCTTCTGCCAATAAATCTTATCACTGTTAACCTGAGGGAGAGGGAGCAAGAAAGAGAGAGAGAGGGAGAGTTAGAGAATACATCCCTGAACAGATGGGAAACGTCACACATCTTTTGATGCGTGCCATATGGCTCAATATTAGCACACCGCACACGCATAAACTGCCAACACAAAACAGCAGCCAAAGGATCAGTCGCTAACTCCTGTAGGTCAAAACTGAATTTCAGAGAATTCTTTGGAATAACTTCAGTCACACTCCACAAACCTCGGCGAACACAAACGGAGTGTCATGCTTGAGGAAGACTTGCCCATAGCGGATGGCAGTGAGCGAAGCGGGGCCACAGCAGAAGGTGCCCTGGCTGGTCTCCTGAGGTGTGGCGTCAACAGCTTGCCAGCCTCCGTTGCCTGCAGGCAAGTCTGGACGAGCCATCCAGCAGTCATTCCAAACGTGGAAGTTCCTTCAGGAAAAAGACTTGAAGGTCAGGGCTTACAAAAAAACAACAACTAGAGAGTGATACATGTCATGCAGGGCTCAATTTTACTCCTGTGAGTACCTGTGAAACTTGCAAATATGCCCTTGGATGTTTTATTTTGGTTTTTAAAATGTATTAGATATCATGGGAAACACCAGGAGAGAGAACGAGAACTGGTGTGTGAGAGAGATAGAGAGCTGACGAGAGGCTCCTTTTCATCATAACAGGGCAGGATGAGGACAGTTCTGTCCAGGGATGTCATCTATCTGTGTCCGGTCTGTAAGAGCACTTTGGTGACAATGAAACCGCCTATGGGCTTATTTTAAAAAAGAAAAGATCATGGAGCTGCTACAGTCCCACATTTCTAAAGAGGACAACTGAGACGAAGAAATAGAAACCACACATTAACAAAGGAGTTGTAAACATGCAACTGTAGCGTGATGGGCCACGTAGCGGTGCCCTGGGAGCAATTAGGGCTTCAGTTACTGCTCCGGTGGGCAGGTAGTAGAGGTGAGCTTGCGCCACTCTATTGTAGTTACCAGTCCAGTTGCAGTTGGTGCATGCTGATTTTGAATGTCCGGTTCACAAGCCAAATCCCTGCAGGACTGAGCTACTGCAGCCCTATCAGCAGGTTATTGGTTTATCTCCCAGGTTGCCTTCTTCCATCTGTGAAACATCTGCAGACTCCGCCCGGTCCTAGCATTACATATGCGATTCAAAAACTCACCCAGAACTCTGCAGCACCCAATATTACACGTACAAAATATATGATAGTGGTTAATTATAAAGATACTCATTTCTTTGTTGGTGCTTGTAAGATTTTGATGTTTTTAAGGCAACCTTGAGTTCCATGAAAGGCACCGTTGAATAGTCTGTATGATTATTTCTGTTATTATGAAGACACCTACTATTCTCGTCATGAATGAATCAATTTACATCGCTGAAATATTGCAAAGAAAGGAATGCGATGTATTATATATGGCTCACACGGGTCCTTGAATCCTTGAAAGGAAAGGGCACGTTTCAATGAACCTGCATGAATATTTTTTGTTCTTTAAATATTTTTTTCTTTCATTATGTCCTGCACGTGTGTTCTCATTCTCACACTTCCCATTATAAAAATACTCGTCAATAACTGTGTGATCTGTGTCTTAAACTCTCTCTCTGTTGTGTTCTGGTCCTTGAATTAGAAGGAACAGGTGTGGACACGCTGAGTGCTCCTTGTGTACTCTTTCCAAAGAAAAATAAGCTTGTCGACTTGACTGCACACTTCACACACGTATCACTCTCCAAGCACAACAAAAGCATGAAGCACGAACTATTCAGGGTCGGATGCACTGATGGGATTGGAGCTCCTCTGCCGACAGAAATCTGAAGGCAGGAATCAACTAATGGTTCTGCAGAAAACGCAGAAATGACAATAAGATGAGGTGCAGTCTACCACATTGTTTCACTAAATTCATGGGTCACATCGAATTGCCAAAACATTTATTTCTCTAAATTGTCTATTTATTATCATAAAAATGAACGTGGTGCTTCGCATATCGATCAAAGTGCTGCCACTTAAATTGTCATGATGCAGCAGCCTCACAGTGACGAGTGACGGTGACAGAACATACCAGATGGAGTCAGTGTTGAGGTAATCTATTGGCTCCAGGTTCTCATCCAGGTAAACATCTGTCGTCAAGGAGACGTCTGTGTCGTGAGCTGAGCTGAAGTTGGTCACAGTTCGACTGGGAATGCCTAAACATCGAGCAACTGAAAAGAAGATGGAGTGACGAAGACGTCAGTGGTCAGTATCTGTGGGACGTTCACCTGTCACACATCTGTACAGGCAACACACACCTGTAGTGACCACGCCAGCGAAGGCCCAGCACTGGCCGTACTTCACGGGGGTGCCGTCGTTTTTAAGGTATTCTTTCAGGATTTCCACGCTCCCGCTCCAAACTGTCGGACTGGTTCCAAGTGAATAGTCTCCTGACCAGTTTCCCTCCAGGACGCCGCGGTCATCAGGAGAGTTGGTCTGCATCAATAAAGAAAGTGTTTTATGTATTTCTATGAATACGAATTCCAGAAAAATAAATGCTTCAAGACTAACAAATTTAATGGTTAAATGACAAACAAACAATAAAATGAAAGTAAAATATCGTAATTCAAATAAATGTCAAACTATAAATTTACTAAACTTTTCAGTGTAAATTGTTCAGGACAGAAAACTACTGTTATTGTTCGTATGAGTATAAACATTCATTTAGACATTTAGACATTTAAATACGGATAATTGTTGTCATTTTACATACATCTGTATGTAATTTAATTAATCAGAAATCTATTCATCATTATCGGCATGACACTGAAATTACAGTTAATATACAGTTAATATCCATAATTTAGCATTTTGTACACAATAAAAACAGAAAAGAATATTATAGTGCTAATAATCCATCTTGGACGCCCCTGTGGTGGAAAAAACATGATAATGTTCCCTCTAACTCTGACTAAACTCCTCGATGTGCAGCTCATTCTCCTCGACGTGTGAGTCTTTAGCAGTTACACTCACATAATAAAACTATTTTGATCTCATCTTTTTAAATGCAGCATTTCATGTTATTGCTGAAACAGGATTTATTAGAGTCAGCCAGGATGTGACAGCTGTGATGTGTGGAAACTGTTTTCACTGTTTAAAGGTGGTTTGAGGTAGCGGGAAGGGTTTTCTATTGATCTCTCTGTTCACTGTGTACTTGCACATCATGAAGTGAGATATGAAGGTCAGCGGATCAGGTGCAGAAAAACAGGAAAACACGGTCTCACCATGGCCGAGATGACTCGCACCACGTTAACCGGATCACTCCACCCAGATGCAGGTGTTCCACTCTTTTCCAGGACAAAGAGGCAAGCTGCGAGAATCCCATCATCGAACTGAAAAGAGAAAACACAGAGAGGATGGAGAGATTCAGTCAGTTCATACTGCTCGGTGTATTAGACAAACATCAAACATTGACAGATCGCACAGTAGACTCACCTGCCCGTAGTTCCACGTCCGCTCTCCAATTTGATGCTGTGTGCCGTAGTAAATCCGTCCGATGTCATTCAGGACATATTCCTGCCTCTCGTCTTCTGAATCCATGAACACTGGATCACCTGAAAGAGAGCAAGACTAAGTAAAACACATTTTATGCTCATTGTTTAAGCATCTCTCTGCCTCCATGCACATTTTTCAGAAAAGGCGGTGGCCTCGCCAAGATAAATAACGTAGGAGATTGACAAGGGACTGGAGCGATGCTGAAGGTTTCCTGTTAGTTGTGTCAGAGAGCAGGCAGTGGCTGGAAACCTGCAACAGTGCCAGGATGGATCGTCTTCAGGAGAGGGACCAGATGCTCTGAAGGATTTGTATCTTTTCTTGACTCTGTTAGCACGTATTCAACAGCCAAAATGTTTGTCACTGAGCCGTGCAGCTGGATATTGTCAAGTGCTCTTCTGGGATTTGTGTGTTTTCTTGACAGAGACCTCACTCACGGTGCAAAATTTTAAGAATTGAGACCCACAAACTGCTGTTGTAAATTTGGACCTGGAAATCAGGACAAACAAGACTGAGAGTGCTCTTACCTCGCGTTAGCTTTGCAGCTTTGCACAGAGCAATCAGAAGTGCGCCTTAAACCATCACTTTGGTGCGGGCTAACATTTTATTCAGACACAGGGGGACATCTCATAGCTACCACTGAATTATTTTGCCATAATTCAAAGACAAAGGAGGTGTGTCTGACTCAGGCCACTGGATTAGATGTAGGCGTTGGAAACCTGCAATGATGCCAGGTCATTTTCCAGGAGAGGGATCAGGTGCTCTGAAGGATTTGTATCTTTTTCTTGACTGTGTTAGTTCATATTCTGCAGAGATCTCAAAGTCCACATTTTAAGAGGTGAACCTACAAGCCGATAATGTCAAGGGCTCGTCTGGGATTTGTGTATTTTTCTTTTTTGAAGTAAAAGGCGTTTTTGGACACTTTCTCATGGAGACCTAGATGAAAAAATCAAGGTTATAGCCAGCAGAAAATTAGCCTAACATGAACACTGGAAGCATAAAGACATATATAATCTTATAATCTGACTGTAGTTGCAGCCCTTTTTGTTCTATTGTTTTCTGTGTGTCCCCGCGGTTCTGTCTGGGCGTGGTTGTCCAATTATCCTCCTCCTGCTGCAACCTGCACACCTTCATCTCATCCACCAATCAAGAATCTTCAGTATATCCACCCCAGCTCTTTATTTCAGTCCTTTCCACATGCTACGGTCAGTATTTCTTGTTCGATCCACCTCGTGTTGAGTCCTGTTTTTCTTTTGCCTCTTTTGTGCTTCAGGTTGTCTCTGGATTTTCCTGTTCGCTTGTTAGACTGCCACCGACTTAGCTCAGTCTGCCTGCCCAGCTCCATCACAGTCTCATCAATTATTTATCTATTTATCACCACCTCTGAAATAAGTAACATATGTCCTGTGATGCCTCTGACTGCAGAGACGTATGAACCCACTTTACACATGCGTTTACCCAAATGTTTGCAGGGCTGTATGACTTTATTGTGAGGCGTTTGTGTACCTTCACACCAGGGGTTGAACAACATGTAGATGTCATTAGCCGGGTCATGTGTGGAAACAGCCTGGCCGTTTGCACAATCTGTCTCCACGATGAGTTGATATTGGCCGATGACTGCAGTGGGTGAAGAATTCACTGACAGCATTATCCTTTTGTCATCCTGTTTCACAATAGCAGCCTCCCAACGGCCGTCCTGCAGCTCCTCCACCAAAGGGATGATGACGTGGGTTTTCTTTGACACGGTTGGCACCAGCCCTGAGAGGGTAAAATGAGATACACATCACCCACATGTGAAGGAATACAGCATGCAGAAATTATTGGCAAATGTTGTTCACACCATTCCTAAATAAAGGCAGAGCAGAGTTCAGCCCGCTTTTTTTTTCCCATCTCAATTCACATCCCTCGATTGCCGCCACACCTGCATTCCTACCTTTGTGAGGCAAGTTTGTATAAACAGAAACCAAATAAAAAGAACGCAGTCCTGTCAAACACACACACACACACACACACACACACACACACACACACACACGCACGGCATGTCATGACAGCATTAGATGCCAGTGCAGCTATGATCCTTCGCTCAGGCTGCAGCAAAAATTAAAGACACTGTATGTGTCACTGATGTCTATGGTGACTGTGGGGTACAACGATAGACACCAACATCTGTAACAGTGACGCATCCAGCCTTAATAATGAGATTTCCACCTTAAGTGAATGTGGAAAACTACAGCCATGCCTGATCATTCTCTATCCTCAGTGGGCGTGACCTTCATCTTTGTGTGCTGTGTTCATCACAGTGTTTGTCAAACGTTTCACACCACCTTGTAAAATATCAGGCAGATTTATTCACGCTAAGAAGATTATTCATTGTTGACTTAATGGAAGAATCAAAGTTAATTAGTTTGAAAGCACTACTCTTTTGAACCGTTCATTTGACCTCTGCTCACTTTCTTATTGTCACATGTCAGCTCATGAATGCACGCGCTACTGGCAAGAATGTGACTATGTAGCAGGCTGATATTGGAATCAAATATTTCAGGAAATCCATCCTTCTAGTTTGTGTAAACGGTTATCCTCATCAGGGTGCAGGGTACATCCTGGACAAGTCAGAATCTGTGGGAGGGAGCCAGAATACCGACAGACACAGGAGAACCAAGTGGCAACCTCCGTGGCTGGGAAGTAAAGCAGTTCCTCAAACGTCCACTTGAGGCTGGCCTACAGAAGTGAGTCAGTCTCCATAAGTCCCCATGTTAAAATGTCCAACTTCACAGCAGAAATAAACATGTTTACAGCCTGGTACAAAAAACAGTTTTGGTATCTATAAGCTAATTTCCACGTTCATGATTCACCTTTACCTTCATGTACTGAAGGTGAATTTATATCTAACTCACCTGTTCATGTTATATTAAGGCTTAAAGTTATACACAATTAATAAGTGACTACTTTGAATGACAGGTAGGTGCTGTTACAGGTGATGTGATGATCACATCTTCGTCCATTTTTATCAAGAGACAGGATTACCAACATGGTGGCAGCCTGCTCGGTGTACACTGTCCACTGTCATTGGGGAGAAGATGCAGAAAGGTCGGGGAACCTTCTCGCTGTGAGGTGAAAGTGCTAACCACTGCACCTTTCATGTACCGAGGCCCCGTACCAAAGTTTAACTGAAGTGAGTCACTATGCTGCATTTTCACAATGTGATGTTGATTTGAACAGACAGACCACTGCTTCAATGAAGCTGTATATTCGCTGAACAGATGTGAGAGTTTATTCTGATATTCTCATCTAACTCTTGGCAGGAAAAAAGAATAGAAGTGAATTTCTCAAAATGTCGAAATATTCTTTGACCATTTTGGACACTCACTGAGCTTTTAATCTTACGCAAACCCAGAGCCAAAATGTCAATTCGCGCGCAACATAACTCATAATCCAAAAAGCAGATTGGCATGAGTAAGTGGGTTACATTCACTCTCCCAGGGGGGTCGGATGAATGATTTTTGTTTCCACTGACACTGGAGCTTTTCATCTACCGTCGCCTCGGGAAAAACTTGATATTGAAACAGGCCTTGAAACAGGTAAGACTCTAAGAATAGCAAAACTGTCTGTGTGCCGTTCAATCCGCTTTTCACTTTCGTCCTGTGAAATGTTGAATCTCTCTGAGTCTTTAGAGGGGCTTCAGACTTTGCAAAGGAAACACCTCAGTCAGACAATTCAACTGCCTGCGACTTTGGCGTGAATTTTAGTGTTGTTTCAGATTGGGCTGTGATTAACTTCACGGTGCGGGGCTCACGTCTCTGCGTACAGTGTTTGGACCGAGCACTGTGGAAAACAGTCTGAGCTGAGCAGTTTGTTTTTAGATGAAATATCCACTATAGAGCAAGTGATGGCATGAAAAATGGCTTTACTTGCAGCTGTTATTAGCCTCCTGTGACAGATGGCTTTTTAAATTTATTGAATCATTATGTATGATTTATGTTAATGCTCCTTCTCCCAAGGGAATAATATATATTTCCATTTTTGGTCACAAAAAAGGAAATTAAGCCTGATTAAATTTCATGCATATTCAACAATGGACATTTGGGAAACCGTCTCTGCAACAGAGACACTGTAATTATTCCCTTCAAGCATCTTAGGATCTATATCTGACACAACGAGATGAGAGGGAGCAGATAGAGAAGTGAACGCTGGGTAAACATACAGCGGGGCTGACGCTCACACAGACAGTTGGTCGTGGCAGCATTAACGTTGAATTGTCAGTCGACTGGATTTCAGTCAGAGGAGCACTGAAGACTAGGCATCTTTAAAACACTCTCCCTGGAGCATAGCAACAAGAACCGTTACCATAGCAATAGTAACCAAAAATCTCTCTCCCTCTCTTCCCCATCTCCATCTCCCTATCTATCCATAAGTCTGTTTATCTCACACACGAATGCAACAAAATCAATGCACTCACAACACACACACACACACAAAGGCAGCAGGCAAATTAACAGTATGAGACATGAGGATAAACTTCTTGCTGGTACATGATGTTTCCTCCCACAGCACTCAACCTGTCACCTTCCTCTCTTTCCCCCGTGACCGCCAAGAAAAAGGCAGTCTGAAAAAACTCTTAATTATCATGTGCGGCTCCGTACGGGGTTTCATACAGGGTCGAGGAAGCATGTGAGTGAGGCTGGACCGCATCCATCCAGTTTCATACTTGGCCTCTTAAGATTACAGGTCACATGGGAAATTTCTATAAAATAAATTAGTATTCATCGGCACGTCTGTTTTGTTGTTGTGAAAGTCTCTTTCTGTCTTTATAATGTAACTGCAGTGTTTCTTGAGAGCCTTAAAACACAGCTGAACAGCAAGTTTCTGTCGAGGACTAACCTGTTTTCAGTTCAAGGTGAAGTTTGTCTGTGTTTGGGTTAAAGGGTCGAGACAGGCTAATCCACATCTTGAAATTCTGTCCTCTGCGAATGATGAAGTTATCACTTTGGTAGAGATTTGTGTGGTGCTCTGTGCGAGTCTCCCCTGATTTGCTTTTCATCAGGTCTATCGATCGCACTTTCAGGAGGAGCTCTGCAAAAATAAAACACAAAATATAAGAGAGTCTGTCGTGAGGTTGGCATTTAATTTGATGGATAAATACATATAACACATATAACATATAACATAAGCCTCTTACCATCAAGCTCGCTGTCACCACCAGTCTCAGGCTTCACGCCGTCACTGGTCACAGGTTTCCCGCTGTTTGCCTCGTTCTCCTTGTCCAGGTCATCAATCCCTGTGACCAAAGTGTCTGTGATCTCGTCCTCGTCTGGCGTGGGATAGCAGCACGGGCAGACTTTACGCAGCCATCGCTGACATGCACTTTCCTCCTCAGCATTGTTCTCTCCTGACTCTTCCTTTTCTTCTTCTGCATCTTCCTCATATCCAAAAGTGACAGTTGGAAATCGGCCGACTGCAGCTCTGTCTCTGATTGAATGCGTCTCTACAGGCATCCTGGAATAAAGGAAAACTTAATGAGAAAATCTAGAGGCTCAGTGATTATGCACCACAACACCATTGTTCTATATGTGTAGCTCAAAGTGGAGCAAAGTCTTCTTTAATGGGAGTTCCCCAATCTTAAATCAGGAACAATCCAAACAAATGCAGGGCCGAGGTGGTGCAATTACATGTAATACTGAGATCATGTTAAATAAATGAAGTAAATAAAGTAACGTTTCATTTTGTGGCATTCGCTCTCAAAATAAACATTTTTTCGCTCACGTTATCTCCATTTACTGATGACTAAGACCTGGAAACAATACTGTACTATGTGTATATGTACTATGGAACCCAGTTTACTACTCCAGTCAGTAGTCTTTAGTACGATTAAATGCTTTCTAGTCCCAGCCGACTAACGTTAAAGCTTTCTAGAGAAGACGTGGAGAAGGCGGAGTCAGAGTTAGTGAGTCAGGTGTGCTGTCGTGCATAATATTGTTTATTTTATACGTATATAGATCTACATATTTATAGATATTTATCTGTACAAAGCAGTTTAATGTGTGTTTACCCGTCGAGCTGAGATTTTAGCTGTATTTATGTCTATCTCTGTGTATGTGTGCACATACGTGGTCAGTAAACTGATTCTGACTCACACTTCACACCCCGCTGTGCATTGTATCTCATTGTCGGGTGTTCAACACGCACGTGACGGCTCAAGCGTTGTCACATCACCTTAAACTCAATCCATTGTCCAATTACTTCAGAGAGGGGAGAAACAGGCTGACAGCCCAATTACTAATGGCTCTTACACAACAGCTTGTTTTAATTAGTCTGAGAATGAGAGGGTGACATCTCGTATTCGAGTGCTTAATGTGTTGGCGAATCACGACCAATATCTGTCAGCTGAAATGAATATCATGAAACATTTCTTCTGTGTGTGCTGCCTCAAGAGTGACGGAAATGATACAGTCCTGTTGTATGAACTCAGGCCTCAAATTCCAAACTATTAATTATTACCACTGTTAATTGTGTAAAAATGGATATTATAACCATAATGTTTTTGTCGTGTGGAGGCTGTTTGCCCTCGTTTTTCTCTTGTTTTGTCTATCGCTGGCCGTGGCCTCCAGTTTCCCTCTCACCTGCCTCATCACCTCGCCACCTGTTCCTCATTCACCAATCAACTACTGCAGTATAAAGGCCGGCTCTTCCTCTCAGATGCTGATTGGTCCCTAGGTGGTAACAAGTGCTATTTGCTGTTTGTTCAGCCAGCTTCTTTCCTGTCGACAGGACTTTTACGCAAATGTTTTATTGAATGTGTCCTGACGTTTCTCCTTTGTGAGTTGGTGCAGGTCTCTTACTTTTAAATAGCAGACTGCAGGGTGTACATACATATCTAGGACAGAAGGCCCTGTCGGTCCTGGCTGACCTCAGCCACCAACCGAGTTCGGAGAGTTGTTACCGTCATGTCGCAGATACAAAATGCAGGACTACTAGACACAAAAACTCATCTAATTTATTCATGTTTGAGTTGCTCCTCTGGCATAATAAATCACCTTGACCTTGTCACATCAGAGAAGACGCCGTCTCCTCTCTTCTGTCTCCTGTCTCATGTTTGAGTGTCTCTCTCTGTTTATCTGTGTATACTGCATGCATGGCTTCCTGGTATCACTCCTGCCAATCATCCTGCACTCCTCGAACAGTCTCAATCAACGCCGGCCTCACTCAGTTTGTTCACTCGAGACGTTGCCAGATCATTCAGTCAGCTCGGTGGTGTTTTGCTTTAGTCTATTATTCCTGTTGGTTGATTTTTTTTTTTTTTTTGATTGATTTCTCTTGTAACGTGTGTTCTTGTTTCTGTGTTTGTGTTCTCATCTCACAGGATCTGACTGCCAGCCTGTCGATCTGCTGCCACATCCAGCCAACACCTGTCAGTCCACACTGCTGTGGGATTAACCCTGCAGCCAGAACCTGAACCTTGCCTGCTCCCCCCCAGTTAACCAGACCACCTCCAACTGGAAAATAAACTGTTTTACTGACTCTGGTCGCCACCTGATTGCAACTGGTTATTGATTATCGTCTATTTCAACCATTTATCAATTACATCTAGTTTGGTTTGTATTTATTTCAACTTTATTAGTAAAAAAAAAAACATTTTACAGTAGTTTTCTGTATTTTCTGAATTTGTTATTTTTTATATGTTGGGTAACTCCTGTGGTTTTAGCATGCACTGGAGCGTTGCATTAATATTCCTCGTCTTGTCTGTTCACTCGGCTCTTTAAGGTATTGATACATAAAGAATAACATAGTGTTATGAATAATTTAATCCACTAGCATTGTTCATTTTAGCTGTACACACAGAGTGAATGACAATCTGATCCAGGTGGTTCTCTGGGGAGGTGAACACACACTCTGATTCAAAACTGTGCTATGAAACTAATTAAATATTTTTGCATTAAGATTAAAACTCCATGCTTTGTCACCTCATGGCAGCAAAGATTAAAGTCACATTTCTTCAGTGAACTGTCAAAGACAAATACACTCAGACTCTGCAAAACAAGAGCGGGGCAAGGCGCCTCAAACTCATCCTATCTCTGTCTCATTTTCTCCCTCTGCTCCTTCGATCACCTCGCAGGGATTTGACTTTCAAGAAATGCTCCGAGCCCACTGAAAGCCTTTCCCACACTCCCTCTGCAACACTGACTGTTATGAGGTGACTGTTATGTGGTCACCAAGCACGTTCGGATGGGGCAATAGCAAGACTGACAATGAGTTCACTCGTTATTCATATGCCAGTGAAGTTCAGACTGTGAGTACAATAAATCACAGACAGTAGTCGGTGAGAGCGACGCCTCCACCCTGCTCAACCTGCGTCATTTTTACTGACAGATGAGGATTAAAAAAAACATTGTGCAATAAAATAAAAAGTAACATGATACACGTGCTAACATACTGCTGCGCCCGATGATAACATTGTATAATTTAGACCAAGAAAAAATATTTTTCATATGTACAATGAAATGTGATGGACGGGAAAAACAGGTTTGCTCAGCATTAAGAGCACACCAATTGTTGCTGCAGCTGCTTGGTTAACATGAAAATGATCGTTAATTTTAGCCTCAATAACACGAAATACAAAATACAGCCGAGGCTGACAGGAATTCTGTTTTTCAGTGAAGTTTCACCCTCTGAGCTGAACTGTGAATATCTGCACGTAGTTCGAGGCAATCGATCAGATAGTTTAAATATTTGAGTCTTGAGTAGTTTCCTCTAGTGTGGTTAGAAACTGTTCGACTGAGTGTAGCTCTGTTTTGGATTTTCCACTACTGCACACACAATAATTATAACTGGGAAGCCACAGTAGGTTGTGAAACCTCATAGCAGGGTGGGGCCTCACAAACTCTGGAAAACTGAAGATTGAATCCACCGCAGCACCTGTCTCAGTGCCAAACATATGAGGAGGGTAGAGGAGAAATGCTGCATTAATGTGCTCTATGCTGAGATTACAGTTTGCTTGTAGGGTATCTAAAAAAACACGGACCCACAAAGATCAACAAACTTTTAAATGGAAATCTATGCTCTACACTGAAAACTAACACAGAGATGAAGACATCATGCCACCAAGATGTAAAGCAGTTCATCAGTTCATCATCGACTGTGTGACATCCGAACTATTCAGAGTTTCTCCCACTGTGCCGGAGAGCACATGTCTGGGTGTCTGCATCGCAACATGCTGCATGAGCCCCCATGTGCAACTGAATCATACAAACACGTCTTGAATATTTGGTCAGATGTCAAAAGAAGTGGGTCTAAGTTCAGTCTCGGGGACGTCAGCAGCAAATATCGTGCTGTTCATCAAAGTTGGATATTTTCCTCCAGGAGGATGGTGACCCAGAAAGCATACACCCATGACTCGTTGCCTTGGGGCTGCTCGGTTTGAACCACAAAAAGAGAAACAAAGGGACCTTCACTGATGATTAGATCACACCAGAATTAAAGCATTCACACAAACAACTCTGAGGGATGTTATTTAAATGTTAGACTGTTGCATTATTCTATAGTATAGTATATAGTTTGCTACTCGAGATGTAAACTACAGAGATGTGGCTGCTGTTGGAAGTCATAAGTGATATAAATTATACATTTTGAAGGAAAGGATCCTCTGGTATCTCTTATATAACTGTCTCTGACAACTGTACAACATCAAAAACAAAGTCTGACAGAGCTAATCATGCATAAAGTGAAGTTTTGACTTATTGTTAAAGATTGTTAAAATGCTTCAAAGCACCAAAAGTGCTGGAAATATGACTTAAAGAACAAACAAACAGAAAAAGAGTTCCCAAGGATGCCAAATATGAAAACACGTGAAACAGCTTGCTCAAACTCACTCAGTGCAACGGGAGAAATGTGGCGATGCAGACTCGGAGGAAGAAATCTTCTGTTCTTCGCTGTGTGTCTTTGTGCTTCACAGACAAGTCAAGACCTCCTTTAAATACTTGTCAGCTAAGACAGCAAGGACACGCCCTCCTGCTGCACAGACAGCAGTCAGGCCAAAGAAAATCATTTTGGTCCGGAGCCAGACAATCACTCACCTTTACGCTTACCTTACACTGAGCAACAACGTGTGACATTTACGCTAATTAGTTTATAAATGTGACTATTTATTACAAATGAATTACTAAAGTTAAACTTAATTAAAGTTAATCTTTAACTTCAGACTTGTAAGGGTGTGTTTGAAGAGTACTTATGGCGATTATTATTGTTAGTGTCATTATTAGAGCGGCATTGTCCAAACTTGTGTCCTATCCTGCACTCATTCATTCAGTTCAATACTTTTTTTATTTTTTTGCACAGTGAGTGTGAAGGTTACTACAAACCACTCAAAAATACGATGAGCTACAACCAGTGTGCAGTAGAAGTAAAAAGAAGAACAAAAAAAGGACTAAAATATCTTTTCTCTTCCTTGTTTTTTTATTTATGGTTTGTTATGCACCGAGACAACAAGAGGAATTTCTGATATGTGCAAATTTCATTTTTTTTTTTTTTTGATTTGTCATAGCAGGAAATGAAAGCCAAGTCAGGGTGACAGTAAACCAGCATGGCTCCTATTGCTAATCTATTACATTCACCTGTGATTGTACTGTGACATGTCGAATGTGACTGCTCACACACTGTATGAGACGGTCCACACCTTTCACATAAGAAGGTCTGACACGCTGTAAGGCCGTGGGCGATCGATCTGACACAAGCTGGATGACTGAATAATGTGAACTATCCACACGGACTGGTTGAGTTAGTTTTTCCCTGAGTTTGTCAACTGTGTGATGGACCAGAACAATAGCAGCCCAATTCTCTTGCACAAGGCAGAATTACTTAGAGGAATACTGTGTGATGAACCAATAGGAGCATTACATAAATATTTTTGTGATGACGCTTGGAATGTTAGCACACCAGCAACCACACTATAAAAAAATATTCTGTAGTAAAAAATGGTTTCATTAACAGTAAAAGACTGTAAAATCTACTGTATAGATCTACTGTATATATAGTAGAAAACACTCTTAATATTTAAAAACCTTTATTTATATGGCATTTTAAAGGAAAAAAATTAATTTTATTTTAATTGTACAGGAAAATGCTCATGGCAAAACCTTTATTTTAAACAGCATTTATATGGTATATGGCAAAACAGTGTTTCTTTTGATGGAAAATATTTATGTAGTGAAATATGGGGGAAAAATGGCAACCATAAATCCTTTTACCGTAAAATTAGAAGTTGTACTTATTTTATTACAGCAAAACATATCTGCCAATTTGGAATGGAAGATCTTGGTCAGTTTGTAGCCATGCTAGCTGTGTGCGGTAATGTCGGTGTTTCTGTCAGTTGGTCCATGAAATTTTGCACCAACATTTATGGTCCCCAGAGGATGCGACCCGCCAACTTTGGTGATCCACTGACTTCTCCTCTGGCGCCACCAGCAGCAGGTTGACATTTGTTGTTTTGAGTGAAATCTTTCAACGATTGGATGGATTGTCATGAAACTTGCAGACAATTAATTTTAATAACTTTGATTTTTAAAGGTCTCAGTCTCATCGCGGAATCAATGGCATTTTTACTCGGCCTTATCTCAGTCTCAGACAAAGTTAAGTTATTATTTTCACAAATGCTGCGATATCACAAACTTTTCTGTGCATTGTCTTATTTATTTGTTAACATCATTACTGTGATTGGATGTAAAACCTCCTTCCTCAAATATAACCAATAATTTGACTGAAATAATTTCTGTTAATGGCTGTCACGCCTCCTCGTGCTCCCCAAGAAGCTGTAGCAGTCTGAGTGGAGACGTCAGTTAAATCTCCTCTAATAAAATATGTTAGGATACTAAACCACAAAGGATTCATCTGTCAAACAGCATCCAAAGAAAACACACAGCAATACTGAGACAGATGGTGCCACGCCTCACCCAAAGATCTGGTGAATATCAACTCATTAAGCAGCTCTGATCTCGGTCTTTACTCTGCTTTTGCAGTATTACTTTGGTTTATGATCAAATAGTGGCTTTACATGAAGCACTACACCATCAACAGAACATGTTTAAATGATTTATTAACAAAATGATCACGGTCATCAAAGCCTGAACACTTACTTCTTCGGCCTGTTGCTACATTGTCGGGCCACCATAGCACCGGGGCACGACGGACCCCACAAGACACTATGGAGACGAGGAAGGAGGGGAAGAAATAAGAGGAAGAAATGGGTGGTGTAAAAAACAAGAGTGAAGAGAGGAGAGGGTTAGGGGAGGATTTATGGGAATGTTGGAAGTGGCACAAACATTAATACATTATTATGGCAATGTTAGCCTTTAGCTGAGGCTAGGCTAGGGTTAGCTCTTTCTTTACAGGTGACGAATTGAACTCTAACTCAAAGAAAGAGCTAAAGGTGACTCAGCCTCACCTTCCTTATAAAGTAAATTTGAAGATGAAATCACATTTACGTTGTTTTTCTTTTGTGTTATGAGAAGAGAGGCGTTAATTTCCCATCCCTTCATTTGTTTTAGTTAGACACTCCCAAACGAGTTTTCACCTACAGCCTGCCATGACATCAGCGTAAAACAAACATCAGCCTGAAATGTTGCAAAGTCAAATTTATCTCCTGAGAAAGGCGATACAGAACAAAGACTGTGAGGCTGAATGAGATGACTGCTGGCACACCTCATGAATGTGTTGGAGATCAAAGAACGTCTGTACCATTGACAGTATAAACACGGATTTTGTGTCCGTAACGTCACCAGCAGATTTCTGGAGAGCCGTTATGAAGCTCAGTGTAGTGATAATGGCCGTTGCTGTCTTGCCAGTCCTGCCTCTGCCACCTGGCTAATGCAGAGGTGGAGCGTTGGTGGAGCTCAGGCTGGCTGAACGAAGCCTGGTTGCTCAACAACTAACGGCACCCACCTGTCAATCAAAGCATCCACGCTCTTAATCCTACATAACTTTAATATAGCCTTAATATAGTTTCAACAGTTGAGTTGTATATAAATTCAATTGCTCAGTATAATTGTCATGAACAAGGAAATTAGCTATAGAGAGCAAAACTGTACCAGGCTGTAAATATGTTTCTATTTCTACTGTGAAGTTGGACATTTTAACATGGGGACTTATGGAGACTGACTCGTTCTGTAGCCAGCCTCAAGTGGACGTTTGAGGAACTGCAGCTTGTCTGCGGTCGCTCGCCCTGCACATCTGACCTTCATTTTTTATTTGACGACAGACAAACAAAAAACACACGAGAAGCTGTTTGGAAGGCAGTGACACAATGTGTGCTGTTTTATTACTGGGTCTGTGACTTACTGTGCAACAGTATAGTGTCAATTAAATGCTTTACACAACCTTTTTAAAAAATGTGAATGAGATCTATGCGATGCTCTGAACGTGGTGCAGGCTTCTTGTTTAAGTTTGAACTGTTTTAAAGCTTATAGAAGCAATAAGCCAGCATTGCTGCACGCCGATCCGTTCACAGTCACTTCACTCCTATCAGTGTTTCAGCATGCATTTGGATTTGTTGTATTAAGGACGTCCTCACGCGCACACACACACACAAAATGCAACATTGGTTATTACGCACTCACACATACACACATAAATCTAGACGTTTCGCTGAAAGTGTTAGAGAGATTTTCTGACATACGCTCTGAAGCATGAAGTTTTAAAACCCTCAAGGGGGGGGGGCGATGTGACTGACGTTCTCCCAAGCAAGTGGAACGGAGTCACAAGAACACTTGCGCTTTCACAAACAAACAAACAAGAGAAGGTGAAGGGCGGCCGAAGGATGGGGATGGGGTGGTGATGATGATGACGATGGCAGTGACTCCCGATCAGAGCAGGAGGTCTGTGACTGAGGGCAACAGCTCAGGCTAACTCCGCCTCGATGTTGGCCGTCTGAGTGACAGGGTTGCCACGGAGATCGAGGCGTTTCAGCTTGGGGCAGGAGGCCAGCGGCTGAAGAGCTGCCAGAGTAGAGATTTCTGTGCATTTGGGTTAATGAAAAAGCTTTCCTGCGTGTTGTGGTGAGTAACAACGACAGCGGTGAGTAGATAGAAGATAGGAGTGGTGCAAAAGTAAGAGCCACATGTCAAATATAACACTGGGACATTAGTTCAGCTGTCTAAATCTAAAAAAAAACAAATCAAAGCCTAAATTTAAATATGACATGCACAAAACAAACTTGAGTGTGGCCTCAGCGTCACGGCAAACCAGATTCCTCTCAGGGGAAGTGAGGCGTGACGGGGGTCTGCGTGGAGTTAAATGTCTCTTCTCTCCTAAATGATGCTGTTTGCTCTGTGAAATTGCGACGCTGATTTTATTTACTCTGAGTTTCAGGTACAAACAAATTATTCATGCGTCGGGGCTGAACACTCTCGTTACTGCTGCAATTTTCTAAACTCCGTAAACACCACCCTTCTCTTTTGCACCGCGCTCTTCACACACCGTCAGCTGCTGCTGCTGCTGCTCGCGGTCTTTAGCGGGGTTGTTTTGCAGCTTTGCGCACACAGAGCTGATTCACACATTTCTTGAGTCACTCGCACACTGTGAGAGGAGTGCACGGAGCCAATATATATTGATTTCTATGACAGTGATGCTGCAGGATTAACAGACAGCCAGAACAGGACGTTCTATGGCAAGCCAATGAATATGAATGACTTAAGGATACGGTTATTCTTCAAGAGGACTTCCTCCAGCTTGGGAAGGTGATAGACTCCTTCCAGGTTTTCTATGGAGTTGTTATCAGCCTCCAAGACCTGCGGGAAGCGTGGAGAAATCATTTTAATCAGGCCTTGGAAGAAGAAGTGATCAGTATCTTTCCTCAAAAGATAGAAAGAAACACTGTCCATGTAGGACACATAATTGGATCTGAATCACCTCCAGGCACTGCAACATGGCGAACTGAGGAGGCAGCCGCTGCAGCTGATTAGAGGACAGATTGATGTGGGTAACCAGTAACAGCTGGTCCAGGTGGCATAAGGTCGTCAGTTTCTGTTAGAGAATAAAGAGGAGATATTATACTTATATTGAATACGTTTACAAAGAAGCGAGTGTGATTTCTTTTTATGATTCTGAACCGACCTTGTCAGAAATACTGAAGACGCGCACTTCAGCGTACTCCATTTTCAGGATGGTGTTCTCGATCATGAACTTGCTGCACAGGTCGCTGTAATACGCAGAGCGCATGGAGTCGACTTCCTGGAGGAGGAAAAATGAAAATGAGAGCCTTCAGTCAGACATTTGTCTCTTTTCTGATCAGTGTCATAAACTGCGCCGTGTTAGCACTCACTTTGAGTGTTTGGAAATGAGCAAGCGTCTCCTTTTCATATCCCAGAGGGTCTAGTGCCCTCATCAGGAGGATAATGGTCAGTAAGCACCCTGCCAAGGCAAACAGAGCAGAGTTACAGTATATACTGTAAGCACACAGACCGCGTGGATGTTTAGTGCGCTTAAAAGCACTTACACTTATTGAGTGGCTCCAGTTCTTGTAGCTGGTTGCATGATTGTAGCTCCGACTGTAACACTGAGGTCTTCTCTACAGAGAGTTCACTCCTACAGACAAAGAGCACACTCAGTTTTTACAGCATTGTAAAAAAAAAAACCAAAAAAAAAAAACCTCCACACTGTGCAGCCTTCGTTCCAAAGACAGTACCTGAAAAGTTCCTGATCCGTAGCTGAGTCCCGACACCAGCTCTCAGTTCGACCTTTGGAAGTCAAAAGTTCACAGAGTGAGGAGGGAGGCATGAGAAAAAACCAACGGAGTAAAGATCATACGTGAAGACGCATCACCTGTGTACAGAGCGCAGTCTCTGTGAGTGTGTTTTTCAGTCCAGTGCACGGTCAGATTGTGCTCGTTCGTGATGTCGCTTATCGTTCCAGGTGGAAGATCGCAGATCTGAGCCGAGTGTTAAAGAAAGGACAAAATGTCCAGAGGAAGTCAAATGGAAGAGTATGGCTCCAACATAAATACGCAATCTTTGGATGAATCCCTCATGGCATGAGTGTGCATAGTCCACGGCTCATTTCCATGCCCGACACATCATGAAACGTCATGACAGGACGACTCGGACCAGTACTCCTCACGTTACATAATTTTGTTTTAGACACCAGTGTGTAGCATATGGTGGCGTCTAGTTACAGTATGTTCTGTGCTCCTTCATAGCATGGAGAAGAATTTATCGCGACTGTAACCGTTTGTTAGCGAGGCTGCCCATTCTGTGAGGTCAGAGCGGTATCACAGGTGTTTTGGACCACCGGGAAGAAGAAGAGGTTTTCAGGTTTGGGGTGAGGACGAAGGATGATGCTCATGCCCGAACTAAAGCTGGACAAGCGGGCAATGTAACCGGGCTCTGCAGCTTTTATGGACATAATGACTGAAGGGAAAGGAGAGACTAAGCACGAATGCTGTCCATAAGCTGTCCATATTTACAGCGGTGGGGTTGCACTCTGAAACATGGAGAGCTGAATCTGAAATCTACAGATTTTTATGCAGCATTGTTTCAGATCGCGCCTGAGGGAAAAGTAGCCTGACTGATGAAATACAGTTTGAGGCGGACCGCAGGTGTCCACACACAGAGCGCCTCAGTGAGTGACCGCAATATGAAAAACAGTCTGGCCACAGCTGCATCTCCTCTCCATACAAAAACTAATATTAACATGGAATTATGAATGTATATGAACATAACAGCTACTTATCTTGCATGTTAACAGATCCATTTCCATGACAACTGTGCAAACTCCATCCACCAGCGAAGACAGCGCGGCATTGTTTGAAAGGCCTTGAGCTGTGATTGTTCTGTCCAAATATTATCACGCGCTATTCTATGCCGATTATGGAAATTATCTTTGATGCGACGATCTTATTGGAATGAAACCAACGCTAGCTCCCTTGGCCTGAAGCTCAGCCTGCCAAGTCAGATACACTTGAGGAGCTGCGGGGAATTCAACAACAACAACAACAACAACAACAACAACAGCAGCAGCAGATTCCTCCTTAAAGTCATCTGCATCAGCAGCTTTCTGACTACACTCCTCTGCGTCCGGACAAGCTTAAAGAAAGAAACGCCATGACAGGAGCTCCCACTACACACTTGCGGTAGAGGTAACAATAGCATGCCCAGCAAAGTGCGGAGATGAAACTCTTTCTCTCCGTGCACATACTACACATACCATATCTTCTTATCGGCATGTGGTAGACAACAGGAACACACTGTTCAACACGTATCACACAGACACACACACACAGACACACAGTCAGCCATAATGCCTGTGGCAGTGACCAGCAGATGAAAAAGGATACCCACACAGGGCTGTGTTTGAAGCGTGGGTGGACACTCCTCCACTCGACTCGCTGGGGCTGACCGTCGAGCACCAGCAGCAGGCCGACAGACTGCGCCTAGCAAGACAAGAGGTCTCGGAGTGAACACAGGTTACCACGTGGACGCTATGTTACAGCTTTGTAGTTACTGCAGTTGACTTTTTCAAAACTCTTCACACAGTCAGTACAGAGCAGTCTGTGAGGAACTTTAACTCCTTTGACACTTCAGTGACCTCACACAAACTCAACAAATCTGTGTGTGTGTGTGTGTGTGTGTGTGTGTGTAGTTACAGTCCATTTTGCACATTTACATCCGATTTTTGCTGCGGCCCTGCATGAGCCGAACCTCAAATTGCTCCCGAAGGGTGCGCCACCGGTGTGTGAATGATTAGCTCCTGCCTGATGAGCAGTTGGCGCCTTGCATGGCTGCCAGCGCTGTCAGCGCAGTGTGGTGAATGTGTACGAACGGGTGAATGAGATGTGTAAAGTCAAAGCGCCTTGACTGGTGAGAAGACGAGAAAGGCTCCATTTAGCATAACATAAAAATCACAACATGATATAAATTTAACTGTAATTTTGCAGCATTCTGCTACACCTCAAAATAATGAATAAAAAAAAAATACATGAACTGATAAGTGAGCTACATGAAGAGCTTCTTCCATGTTAGGAATGAGGAGACAACGATGACCTTATTATTATTATTATCATTTTTTTTTTTACAGTTTTAGTAAGAAAGAAATTTAGAGACATTTTTTTATACAGGTCATTGTTTCAGTATGCAAACCAGCTGCTTTTTTCAAGCTTTATTGTACAGAAACAGCTGAAGAGTGACAGGAATGTGGACAGAGAGAGATGGGAATGACATGCAGCAAAGGGCCGCAGGTCAGGTAGGCTGATGCTCTACCTGCTGAGCTACACCAACACCCCCCGGCATTTGCTAAACTCTTTTTTGATGTCTCTTTACATTTGTATATATTTTCATTTGTCATGTTTATTGCTTGTTTTGCAGAAGAGATACGAAGAAAACGCAATTTCAACTCTCTGTATGTCCTGTGTGGTGGACAAGTTGACTTGAACTTAAATTTACAAAACTGTCAAAAGCTCCTGTTTCTTTTGTTTTGTTCACGGTGCACTGAAAGCCCAACTCTTAACTCACCGCTGACTCTAAGTGACAGAGTCCCATGGTGTAGCTGAGCTTTTACGGTTACATAACTGCGATGTTAAACCACTGCTCGTAGTGAAACTAGCTAATGGCTGCACCCCAAGTGAGAAGAGACGACACGAGGAGGAGCTCACGTAGAGATAAGCACTGCTGAGCATCTTCAGCCGTTGCCGTCCTATACACGTGTGAGTGAATATGCACACATTTTTATGCATATGTTTTGAATCGCACTTACTCGAAGGACTTTGTAAATAAAACAACCAGTCTCATTGTGCTGTGTAGGAAGCGCGATGACTAATTGCTGTGCTGCGCTGCAGGTTGGTAAAGAGAACGACATGTAGGAGTTTTAGAAAAAGTGAACTCGGGAGACTTGTGTAACCAAACTGTTAAAAACTGTGAGGATGAGAGGTTACTGACGTTAACAGGCCTGGAGAAGGCGACGGCAACTCGCTCCTCATCCCGGCTGACATACACGCAGCTGATCATCTCCTCGCGTTCGGCTGTTAAAAAGATGAAGAATGTAAACAAATGACAACATATAGTAAATATTTGCATGCACAGAAAAAGTGGTATGTGCTTTCATACATATCTGCACATACACACAGTCACAGATAGACGTACCTCTGCCTAGCAACCAGCGGTAGTAGAACCAAGCACTCTGGTCGTTGGGGTCAGTGAAGAAAGCATTTTGTACAAGCTCGTATTCTGAAAAGAAATGTGCTGAGTTACACATCAGGCGTCACCTCCATAGTGCCATTCTTTACAGTCAATCTAAAGCCTCAGACTGCCCCCTGTCTGTCGCGCTCAGGTATTACTGACTGCACAACTTGGCGATTCATTTGCTGAGTCGTCCTTTACCTTTGAGCAGCTGCTCCTCACAGACGCGATGGGAGTGGGTTTGCGGAGAAGGTGGAGGGGAGGAATGGGGAGGCTCGCGACACGGCGACGGGGGCTCAGGAGACTCCGGGTGGAGCAGCGGCAGCAGGGTGCTGCGGTAGTGCCAGCTGGAGTAGTTGGAGAAGTTGGAGCCAATAAGACGATCGGTAAACCCCAACTCCTGATCTACAGGCACACCAGACATCTTCACAACCATCCGGCGGTAATCCCAGCAGTGAACTGGTCGAACGGGAAGAATACAGTGTGAGACATGGATGGAAACAGCGCAGTGACATACTGGGAAGTCCTGATGCTTCTTTTTTTCTAATCCATCACTTACAGTTGCGGTCGTCAAGGCTCAGGCAGCGATCACACAGGCTCAGCTCTCTGGCCCAGTCCGGGCGAGGCAAGCGGGCTGAGACCCAACCACGGTGATGCCAGCTGCCATAAGACTTTGGGTTCACCTTCAGGCAAGACTCGAGAAAAGACAATTCGGCCTCATAAACCTTCTGCATTTCATCCTCATCCCTGGAGCAGATATCAAGAAAGAAAAACATAAAATCTCCAGTCACATCTCCATTTAAAAAAAAAAAAAAGTGACGAGATAACTGCTGGTGATCTCACTTCACAGTCTCGATGTGCATTAGGATCTCTCTTCTGTAGTTCCACAGGGTTGCGAAGTCAGGATTGGATGATAGTAGCTGCTGGGTGAGCTGGAGAGCCTCGTCATCCCAGATACCCTCCTTCCTCTGTGGGTAAAAAGAGAACAGAGCATGAGAACCAAACGAGACTGAAACTGACAAAGAGTCACTGCTTAGTCAGTGAAAAACAGAAAAAAAAGATAGACATTTACTTAGTCATATGTAGCTTAAAGACTGCCATATACAGGAGGATACATAAGGATAAGGCTGGTGTCTCTAAATCCTTTCCAACATCCCTATCCTGTCACAGAACATTTGTTCCTACAGAACACAAATCTTTAAAAACACGCCACGTAAAAACACATCAACAGTAATTTCCTAAAACAGCTGGACGTTGTAGTTTATAACGGGCGTGAAGTGCATTTGCTGGAGGCTATTTTCAGCTGCTGATCGATACACATTTGGTGGTCTGGTGAGTACTGACGGGAGCAGAATGGTGTATAAACAAATGTGAGCTCATGGTTCATGTCAGGCTTTAGCTACAACATGTTCTGAGCATGATTCTTGTTTTTTTGTGAGATTTGGTGAAAATAACTCCTATAAAGCTCATCCTGTTGAAATACATGTGTCTTTGTAAAGGACCTTTGAAAAACAGGCATCTCGTGCAGCCACGTATATCTTCAGCTTCTTCTCCCGCTCCTTCCTCTTCTCCTCCTCCTGCTGGGCTGTGGATTTAATCTTCACCCGGCCGTGCTGTCAGAGGAAGAGGAGGCACAGTGAGTGCAGTTTGCTCAGCTTATGAAAAATTTAATCACACCATGCAAACACAGAGGAGAGAGTCTCTTACCATCCTTTATGGTTGTGAAGAAGACTTCCTCCAATTAAATCTGTTCAAGGTGAGAAATGATGAGAGGTGTTAGGACTGACACATGTCAGTGTCATGAGCTCATTCAGCCTCAGTGAGGTTAAAACACTGCACACAGTCTGAAGTTAGCCCGCTGGTTAGCTCCGTTGTCAGTAAACAGCAGCTCATTCAGAGCAGCACAGACAATAAAACAGCAGCCAGGCGGCAGAAGACACATTTTCATTTACAGAGAGGCGCTAAACGAAGCGTCATTCAGCCCGTCAAACACTCACCTGTCTCTGTGCTCGGCCTGTTTGTGTTTTTCTCAGTGAGCTGTTTGATTTGTCATGTCACCATCAGGAGCTCTAACGACTACAACTCTTCACTTCCGTCTCGTGGAGATGACGACATCACGGAGCGCGTTTTTTTTGTGTGTGTGTGATTGGTGGCCCTCTAGTGGACAAAGCGGTGAACAACGGCTAGTGATGGGAAGTTCGGTTCTTTTTCGGGAGTCGGATCATTTGACTCCCAAACGGCTCTTCATAATTCAGCCACATTTAGCGCTGTTAATTTATGTGTACGCATATAGCCCTTAAATTATCCGATACATCCTTTGTACTGAAGTAATAATAAGTAAGTATGTCAATAAGTTGCTGTAGTCAACTGTCATTGCATTTACAGACCCTTGTAACTCTCTGAAAGCACCCAATGAATGTACTAACTGCTCTGCTACACAAAGCAGATAGAAACGCCTATAAAAATTTAAGCTTAGAAAAAAAAAATGGTTCACTTAAAAGAGACGAATCTTTGAACCGGCTCGTTCGCAGTGACACATCAGTAAACAGCAGCACAGGTGGTGTACAGACATGTACAGATTTTGAACAGCTCTCATCATGGCTGCTACAGAACCTGGGCAGTGTGGTCTCTTCCTTACATACATACATGTATATATGTTATATTTTCACACCCATTAAGTGGAAAGTTTGTTGTGTTTGGAAGTTTCGCCCAGTTGGAAATTTCCTCTTTTATAAATGCACCAATTGGTATACTTTTAGAAATTATTAATGTATTGATTCGTAAGAGGAAGCACAGGGGCACAACATAAATCTGTCTTCTGTTGATTTGTGGACTAAATCGATTCGGACCCATGACAGATAGTGATACCAAAATGGAGATAATGCATTTTCCAGATAAATTTACAATCAAGACAAAACAGGCAGCTCCAGTGACTTTTAACCAAAACACCTTTTTAATGAAGATTCACCTTAAACATTTTTTTGTCCATTGTCCAGTTTACCATTTATGAAAGTGATAGTTACCCAAAGTATGACTGACAAACAAAAAGAGTGTTTGATTGTCAACATTAAGAAGCACAGACTCACCTCAACTGATTAGTCTCAAAATGTAAATAAATACTTTACACATTGTTATTGATTCAGAGGAAAGTTTGAGGTATGCTAAGATCCCCTTTATTTACACATTTGATAGTATCTAAAGTACCAGCGTTATTAAAAACAAATCTACAATTGGAACTGTGCCATCCACAATCGATTAACGAGTGGACAATCTCCTCCTGTGAGGTCCTCAGATAACTCAGAGAGACTAACGTTTTCTGGTAATACATTGAAAACATGGACACAGCTTTTATTTTACAAGCTGATAATGTCGATGTATTTCAGTACCACATTGCTTTTGATCGGCTACAATAAGTCTCCTCTACTGTGTGCAAGTTGATGATTTTTAAACAAGGAAAAAATGATCCTACGACTTTGTTTGCCTTGTTATGGAAAGAGGTATGGAGTATCCATCCGTTATCTGTTTCCTCTTTGGGGTCACAGTGGGACTGGAGCTTATCCCAGCTGACAATGTCCGAGAGGTGAGGTACACGCTGGACAAGTCACCAGCTCATCACATGGTGGTATAGAGTATAATTTGTTAATATTAGAATTGGAAATTAGGATCTTGCTCAAGGATGACTGGACTGGGTGACCGGCAGCCCTGTGTTTTGTAGATGACCCACTCTACTACCTGCCTTGGTTCATGGACTGATGAATCTAGCTTTCTCCTCCCAGGATTCCCGCACAAGAAGACCTCTATAATAACCCACCAGATCACCACAGAATTAAACCAAGCATTGTGATGCAGTGATTAAACATCAATAACAACATTGGTTACATTGGACGATTCATTCGGGAATATCCGCTTCAGCGTAAAACTCGTCTTCTGGAATCACAGATCTGTATCCTGACGTCTGAGAGAAGTTGAGCGTCAACTCGTTCTCCACATTTTTGCTGATCTGAAGCGTGGACAGCCATTGCAGAATATTATCAAATTGGCTGGTTGACATTCTTCTCTCTTGAGAAGACTCAGCGATGGATGATCGTCGACTCTCGACCTTCACTGTAAATTCAACAAAACGCAGTTTGACTTTGTGCACAGTGCTCGTTGTGAATGTGAGAAATCTTAAAACCATTTTTTACTCACAGTCTGGCATCAGGATTTCCTTGCTGTTCCGAAGAAGCTCTGTGGATTTCATTATTTCCTTATCCAGCTTTTCAATTTCATGATTGATTTTTGTGTCTGTGTTTTCCTCCGTCTTCCTCTGACCAATAGTCTTGACTTTGAGTTTGGCCATGTCTCCAACTAGTTGATCTTTAGAAAAGAGATTAAAACAACAGGATATTCATAAGATGATGAAATCAAACAAATGGATCTTCCCTGTCATGGCATAATACTCACTCAGTAATTTGGGTCTAGTGCTTGTCACACTTTCCTTGTCAGCTTGCAGCGCAAGGAGTGTTTCCTTGAAGTTGATCATCAGCTCCAGCTCTCTCCTCCTGTACTCCTCCTCCAGCCGCTGCTTCAGCACATTTTTGAGCTGCCTCCTCCTGAACTTCTCCTCGATTCTGTGATGGACGTCATTCATGTCAGGGCAGTAGAGCCGACCGTTGTTCCCCGCCACCATTTCCTCTATCTTCTCAAACAGCTCGGTAACCTGGCTCATATCAGATTTCTTCATGTTGTTCACCACGTGGTATTTGTTCTCACACTTGTCGACCAACCAGCGAAGAGCTCGATGCTCCCTCTCAATGTGCTCCTCTATGGATTTATCTGCTAGCTTGTCTCCGTACGTGAACAAAACCATCGTATGTTTCCAGATGCCGGCATCGAAGAGGTTCATGTGTTCCTCCAGGGCAACCTGTTGAGCTTCTCTGAATGTCAGGTCTGACGGGACAACCAGCAGTACGGCATGAACCCCTAATGGGCTCACAGACAGACCTCGAACAATCTCTTTGTCCATCTCTTTAGTGCATTCGCTGGACCTGGACCAGCCTGGGGTGTCAATCACTGTGATCAATCTGTCAGCAACTTCCTCCTCCTCCACTTGACAGTAGTTATTTTGACAGGTGGCGAATGCTCCTTTACGCAGGAGGTTATTTCCTGTTGCACTCTTCCCAGATGTCTTCATACCAAGCAACACTATCCTCAGCTCACACAGTTTATTTCTGGACCCTGAGAAGAAAACAAGAGGGTGAAAAAACGTGCATATATTCAAGTCAGGTTGATTTGTTTTGACATGTACAGAACTCAGCTGTGGCTTATATCTTATCGCATTGTTTTAATAAAGAAGTCTAAAGTAAGAAACGAAAGTAAAGAGAAGTAAAGAGAGTACTGAACTTAATCACTTGTCCATGAGTACACATAAATTTGAATCTTGAGGTTGAAAGGCAGGCAAAAGAAATAATACTAGAAGTTACTGGCAGCAATATTGGATTTTTGCCATCCACAGAGCCATGCGCTATCATGATATTAACTTAAAAGCCTGACTCAGCCAGTCCCAACATAAACTGAGCATTTTAAGCTTCACCAGATAAGTACTGCAGGGCTTTTCTATCATATTTCTGTAAATTTTGTCCACTTCTAGTATCGATTCACAACCAGGGTGTTGAAATTGCTCTGCCAATGCCAGACTCATTCACTTAGTAATGCACGATGACCGACCGTACCTTTAAGGGATTTTCTTTTGGCCTTGACTTGAGTTTGCCTCAGTCTTGCTCCATCTTCCACTCTTAGTCGTTTCTCTTCAATGCTCAGTTGTATCTTCTTATCAGGCACAAAATGGTTGAACCCATTTTCAGCCACAGTCTCAGTGATCTTCTCGAGCAGCTCTGCGACTTGAGTACCATCGTCTGCGTTCTTGTTATCGATGACGTGATATCGGTTTCCACATTGTTCAATGAGGCACTGCATGGCCTCTCCTTCCCCTTCGATGTACTGCTCTATGGTGTTTGTTCCCAGCCAGTCTCCCCTGGTGAAAACTACAATGGTGTGTCCCCACACTCCTTCTCCAAGAAGCTCCATGTGTGTTGTCACTGCTTCTAAGTGTTTGGCATTGAAGGATGCATCTGCGTCTACCACCAGCAGGAAAACGTGAGGCCCAGGGGGGCACAGAAACATGCTGCACATGACTTCCTCCTTGATTGCTTCAGGTGTGTCAGACACAGAGAAAGCTTTCCACCAGCCTGGAGTGTCAACAAGAGTTATTTCAGTTTTACCCACGAAACCCTTCCGGGCCACCGACTGTGCCGTTCTTTTCCCATCTTCTGGCTCTTTGATTCCCAAGATGGTGTTTCCGACTGAGGTTTTCCCAACGCTTCGGCTTCCCAGGAGAACCATCTGGAGTTTTGGGATGGTTTTCATCTCTTCTGTTAGACAAACAAAGCTCGGTTAGTCAAGCAGCTTACAGCATTACAGTTATACAAGAACTTATCTTAGCCTGACATGTTATCTGAGGTTTTCTGTCACTTTTCAGCTTGTCCTTGAGCCCTTCCATAGTTAACCAACGATTGGTTTCTACTAGTCAAGAGTGATGCAAGGTGGCAGCCAACTAGCTAACTGTAACCAAAGCTAAGCTGTGGTTGGCTGGCTAGTAGTGGCTTGGCTATGCAGTGTAGGTCTGGCATTGGTCACGTCGTAGTGTTGACTGATGAGGTGATTTGCAATGGTGAAACTAGTCAGTGGTCCAAATTAAGATTTACAGATAGTAAACAGAACACTTTTCTAAATATGACTGTAATTTCTCTTCCTGTATTCAATGTTCACTTCAACGTTTAGGCTTGTGTATGGCACCTTTGGCTGATGCCCAAGATGATGCTCACTTTGGGTGCAATAAATAAATATAAAACAAGGAAACCCAAGCGAACTTGGGTCTGTCCAAAGGTAACAAAATCCACCTGTAAACACCTCTACAGCTCACTGATCAACATGTTATGTCCTGTTTGTTTAATTAAAAAACACGTCACATGAGTTTGTGCAGGGCGGTTTATGTGTCTGACTGGTTCTTGGCTGGTATTGGTTGGCAGACAACCAGGCTCATCACCAGGAAGTCACTGGTCATGCAAAGTGGTGTAAATGGGTCAGCTTTAGAGGTGTCGATGGGCAGGTTTTGTCACCCTTGTTTTCCCTGTTTTCAGTCTTTGTGCCAACTCAGCTTGTTTATTGCATATTACTGTTTCTACATGTTTACTGTAAGACATGAGAGTGATATTAAGACGGGTATTTGCCAGAATGTCAAAGTATTCCTTTAAATCTGTAAACTATGATACAATAATATATAATACTGGCTTTTTTTTTTGAGTGCACCTTCTGTCACATTCACCTGGAATGAGTGTTTTCCTTTGTTGTCTTTCCTCCTCGGCCCTCTTCCTCCTCTCGTTCGCCCTCTCAGACACTTTTTCTTGCTTCTCTTTGATGATGTTCAGCGTTTGCTCATCTACCTTGTAGTGAGTACCGTTGTTGTGCCACACCATCTCATCTATCTTCTCCAGCAGCTCTGTCACCTGAGATGAGTCACTCCTCTTCTTGTTACTGAACACATGGTACCTGTTCCTGCATCTTTCTATTAACCACTTGAGCGAATCTCCCTCACTCTCAATGTGCTGCTCTGTCGTCTTCTCCCCGAGGAAATCCCCGCAGGTGAACAGCACCATGGTGTACCGCCAAACCCGCTCCCCCAGCAGCTTCATGTGCTCCTCCACAGTCCTCTTCTGCTCCACAGAGAAAGCACAGTCTATGGGGACGACAAGGAGGAAAACGTCTGGTCCGGGTGGACATTTGGACGCGTTGAGTTTAAATCTTTGCTTGTCCCCTTCTGGGATCTCAGTGAGGGACAGCGAGCTGCTCCATCCTGGAGCATCGACCACGATGAGCTTCCTGCCCTGGACCTCTTCATGTCTCACTTCACACTGAGCTGTTCTGGTTCGGCCACACTCGAACCTGTCCTTTCCCAGGATGGTGTTGCCACAGGAGCTCTTACCAGCCCATCTCCCACCAATCAGGACGAGTCTGCGCTCTGACAGAGTGGTGCTGTCTTTGTCCTCTGGAAGAAAAAGGAAAACACGACGGTCTGAGATGTGGAGAATGAGTTGTACCACAATGTCAACAAACCAACCAAAGCTGTGGAACGTTTCTTTGGCAACTGATGATAACGCATTTTGTTATCAAAGAGGCAGAGAAACTTTCACAAAAGGAAGTTAACAGACTTTTTCATACTGAGGAAGAGAACATAGTCAGCTGAGATGAGAAAATCACCAAAACTAGAATGACAGGGTGATCACAGCGGGTGTCTGCTGCTTCAGATGACTGACAGATGAAGAATACTCTTATAAACTCGTGCCTGTGTTGTCTCTCTGAGATGTTATGGCAGAGTTATTTTTGACTATATTAATCCCGTTCAGAGTCTGAGAGGCAAGGGAAACATTTTTAGAATGACCCTGAACGAAAAAACAAATCATTTTGAGACATTAGAAGAGGGAACAAGGAAAAAAGATCAAGCAAATCAACAGAGAATGACTCAGCGCCTCCCAGTTGTCACGTGCTGTGTGCCTTTGATGAAGATGGAGAGGATGAGGGTACTAAAATACTTCTAGCTCTTTGATTCCCAGGATGATATATGATGTAATGCAGAGCAACACTATAAGCAAATACTTCATATCTTAAGATGTTCTTTTGTGGTGGCTTTTAGCTGTCTTACTTGTTTTAGGGTCATTTAAGCATGGTGATTATTAACTGAATAGTATTATGAATCGATATATGGAGATATATTAAAAACACCCAGTTCAACTGACAGTGGTTTTTTTTACCTGGGGGTTAAATTGTGAGATCATTCCTGTGGGTAACTCAATAGTTGTGGAGGATAAAATAAAATATCATGTTCTGGCTGAGGGCAAAAACTCAGAAACAGTATACACTGCATTTAATACATGTTAACAGGCCCAGCTGACTCTGTAATATGAGAATCTAATAAACTGAATAACACGTCCTGTCCTCCTGTATGAGTTTGGCAGGTTTCATGTGTCATATCACATTCTCTGAACAGTTTCAGGCAAACATGACAGATCTACACCAGAAACTACAGCGTCAGAACATACTATGAAGCTGAATCAGAGTTTCAGCCACAAGAGCATCTGCAGACTGCAGACTGTTTGAAAAATATTTATCCTCCCAGAAGATGATTGACTGTTCTGATAATGGTCGACTCTCTGACGGTAAACAGCTCTGCATTGTGTGTGTATTATGGCAGTGAATCTGGTCTAACTGGTTTTGTGTGGCATCGGTATGCAGGCTGCAAATAGTTCCTTGGTTGTTTCTTGTAAGTGCATGTACTGAACCAACAGTGAATTTTCCCAGCTTGCAGTAATATGTTGGTAATGCCCAAGATGATTCACTGTTAGATCCAGCTGATTTCACTTCAAAACAGTATAAGCAGAATAACACATTATATGAACTTCTCTATACAACCTGTTTATCTTCAACAACAAAAGCTGTTTGATGAACTCACCAAGATTGTTTTCCATCTTTACTGGCCGTCTCTTTTCATAGGCGAGTCACTGCTAACTGATCATTCCCGAGGGCTCTGCAGAGGTCAGTGGGAAGAAGTCTATCCTCAGGCAGATTTTACAGCCAGTCCACACAGCAGTGACTAAATGTACTGCAACTGAAAGAGAGGAGCTCTATTATTTAAGGAAGTTTCCGGTCTGACCGGTTTATGATCACGCGGTCACCCCATGGGCATGTTTCACCATGTAAACACCTATCAGGAAAGAGTCTGCAGGTTATTTCGGTGAACTATGTTTGACAAAGTTATATTTGCATTTTTGAGCAGTGTGTTCCCAAAAGAGATGCAAACAAAGTAACATTTGCTCTTGTATTTCTTTGCAGCGTTCAAACTCGTGTCAATACAACACACCATTCCTTAAAGATACAATGTAACTGTGCTTGCAACCGTGATCTCTAGTGCGTGTTTAACAAGACACTGAACCTCCGTGGGGGCAAAACAAGCTCAACAAAGCTGCTACGTCTGAGCCTGGCTTCAGTCAATTTGGTTTGTATCTGTTTGTTTGCGGGAGGGAAACACACACAGACAAAATCAGTAAATGTAGATCTAAAAGTCACTCCGCTAAAAGACTACAGCTCAGATTAATCCTGCACGAGAAAGAATTGGAAACAACAGGGACTCGAGACTCAAGAGACTTGAGTGTCTTTATTGAATAGATTTTACTGAACTGCAGTGCCACCTATTGGTTCATGACCAAAGTTGTGGCAGAGCAGAGTTTTCTGCAGCTATTTTCTTGACATGTATTTGTCCGTTATTATAAATGTGTGTTTGCTGTATTTGTTTTGTTCTAAAGAGGTCAATGTGTAATTTAATGAATCAGTAGCATACCTCTGAGGCTCTACGTAGCCTGCTTGCCATGTGGTGCTGCATTTTTCTTTGATTTGTGTCTTATAGTATAATCCTAATTTGTGTTATGTTTTGTGCTTTGTTTCACTTTTACAAAATAAATTGGTGTTCCCTTAAGTGCAACAAGAAAAGACACGTAGACGTGTAGTTTTTGAAGGACATCAGGTGTAAGCTGTCTCGCTTTGAAAGCGTTACTCATTGCAAGGAAAGTATACTGTGGATTGCTCGCCTATCCAGCTGACCCAGATGACCCCAGATTCAGCCGAGTCGACTGGATCTTTTCTTCCACACATTGTGAAATGAGGCAGATTCAGACTTGGATGAATTTGAGAGTGTGTTGTCAAAAAGACCCCCCCCCCCCAGTCAAATGTAAGAAGAAAAATAGACCAATAACCAACAATAACCAAGATGATAGACACTTTATTTAAAACACAAACACTCATTTTTGTGTAACTGAAGTGAATATAGTTCATAGGCTAAAAACAACATAAGAGTAACGTAATTAACAATTTTACCTAGCTTAGGATGTCGTAAATAATGACGGTCTTTTTATGTGGTAATATTTGCCACATTTCTATTATGTGGCCTTTACTGTACAGTTGAATGAGTAATGCTGAGTGTGAGAATGTAATACTTTTGTATTTATCAGTTGAATAAAATGCCGGCGAAATAAACACATTTAGATCTACTTACAGCCTCATAGTTGTAGGTATTAATATCTACGGAGTGGTTTATTTATACTGAACTTAACTGCTGTGAATTAATTTAAAAAGTAACGTCTTACTTTTCTCTCTCTGTCTATCTCTCTCTGTACTAAAATAACGGACACAAACCAAATTCAACTTCTTGCTGTCATTATTTTTGCAGAAGACTGAAGTCAGAGTCAGATGTAGAAGCTGCTTCATGAAATAAACCATGTTACACTTCTGTCATGGTGTTTTGTAACGTTACTTTAGGTCTGGATGAGAATTCAGTGAGCACTTGCAGAGTGATGTTGAGAGCTAATAATTTAGAGCTGAAGAAGATCTTTCTTTAAACTAAAAAGGAATCTAAATTGAGATTTTGCTAATGCATTTTTAGCTATAACCCAACAAATTGCCAAAGAATTGAATCAACCATTGTGACGATTCATTCGGGAATATCGGCTTCAGCGTAAAACTCGTCATGTGGAATCACAGATCCGTATCCTGACGTCTGAGAGAAGTTGAGCGTCAACTCGTTCCTCCACATTTTTTCTGATCTGAAGCGTGGATAGCCATTGCAGAATATTATCAAATTGGCTGGTTGACATTCTTCTCTCTTGAGAAGACTCAGCGATGGATGATCGTCGACTCTCGCCCTTCACTGTAAATTCAACAAAACGCAGTTTGACTTTGTGCACAGTGCTCGTTGTGAATGTGAGAAATCTTAAAACCATTTTCTACTCACAGTCTGGCATCAGGAGTTCCTTGCTGCTCCAAAGAAGCTCTGTGGATTTCATTATTTCCTTATCCAGCTTTTCAATTTCATGATTGATTTTATGTCTTTGAGTATGGCCATGTCTCCACCTAGATCTTTAGAAAATAGATTAAAACAACAGGATATTCATAAGATGATGAAATCAAACTAATGGATCTTCCCTGTCATGGCATAATACTCACTCAGTGATTTTGGATCTAGGTGCTTGTCACACTTTCCTTGTCAGCTTGCAGCGCAAGGAGTGTTTCCTTGAAGTTGATCATCAGCTCCAGCTCTCTCCTCCTGTACTCCTCCTCCAGCTCCTGCTTCAGCACATTTTTGAGCTGCCTCCTCCTGAACTTCTCCTCGATTCTGTGATGGACGTCATTCATGTCAGGGCAGTAGAGCCGACCGTTGTTCCCCGCCACCATTTCCTCTATCTTCTCAAACAGCTCGGTAACCTGGCTCATATCAGATTTCTTCATGTTGTTCACCACGTGGTATTTGTTCTCACACTTGTTGACCAACCAGCGAAGAGCTCGATGCTCCCTCTCAATGTGCTTCTCTATGGATTTATCTGCTAGCTTGTCTCCGTACGTGAACAAAACCATCGTATGTTTCCAGATGCCGGCATCGAAGAGGTTCATGTGTTCCTCCAGGGCAACCTGTTGAGCTTCTGTGAATGTCAGGTCTGACGGGACAACCAGCAGTACAGCATGAACCCCTAATGGGCTCACAGACAGACCTCGAACAATCTCTTTGTCCATCTCTTTAGTGCATTCGCTGGACCTGGACCAGCCTGGGGTGTCGATCACTGTGATCAATCTGTCAGCAACTTCCTCCTCCTCCACTTGACAGTAGTTAGTCTGACAGGTGGCGAATGCTCCTTTACGCAGGAGGTTATTTCCTGTTGCACTCTTCCAGATGTCTTCATACCAAGCAACACTATCCTCAGCTCACACAGTTTATTTCTGGACCCTGAGAAGAAAACAACACTTAATTAGTCAAGCAGCTTACAGCAAGTTACACAACAACATACCAAAGGACTTGAGCCTCGACATCAATACATTCACCATATTAACATGAATAGATACAAATAGGCAAAATCAATATTGGGGAAAAAAATGAATCTTGGAAATGAGTGTAACAACATTGTCTTTAACGAAATAATTAAATGATTCAACAATCCTACACCCAGCTAGGTTCTAACACTATCTTCTTCTGGCAAAGTTCTGTCACAGCAAGTATAATACCATTACCATTTATAAATTAATATTTATATATAAATTAATTACTGTACTATAGTATACTAACTATATATCACTATTTATTACTAAAGAATCCCTTCCATGACTTCTGTGGTCCAAACGACACAAAGGAGCATTTCAGATAATAATATCATCTTAAGTATAATGATATGATGCAATTTTTCCCCCTTAATTCCAGTGTTTAGTCTTGTGTATGCCGCTAATACTAATACTCACTAAGGGCACCTTCTGTCACATTCACCTGGAATGAGTGTTTTCCTTTGTTGTCTTTCCTCCTCGGCCCTCTTCCTCCTCTTGTTCGCCCTCTCAGCCACTTTTTCTAGCATCTCTTTGATGATGTTCAGCGTTTGCTCATCTACCTTGTAGTGAGTACCGTTGTTGTGCCACACCATCTCATCTATCTTCTCCAGTAGCTCTGTCACCTGAGATGAGTCACTCCTCTTCTTGTTATTGAACACATGGTACCTGTTCCTGCATCTTTCTATTAACCACTTGAGCGAATCTCCCTCACTCTCAATGTGCTGTTCTATCGTCCTCTTCCTGAGGAAATCCCCGCAGGTGAACAGCACCATGGTGTACCGCCAAACCCGCTCCCCCAGCAGCATTCATGTGCTCCTCCACAGTCCTCTTCTGCTCCACAGAGAAAGCACAGTCTATGGGGACGACAAGGAGGAAAACGTCTGGTCCGGGTGGACATTTGGACACGTTGAGTTTAAATCTTTGCTTGTCCCCTTCTGGGATCTCAGTGAGGGACAGCGAGCTGCTCCATCCTGGAGCATCGACCACGATGAGCTTCCTGCCCTGGACCTCTTCATGTCTCACTTCACACTGAGCTGTTCTGGTTCGGCCACACTCGAACCTGTCCTTTCCCAGGATGGTGTTGCCACAGGAGCTCCTACCAGCCCATCTCCCACCAATCAGGATGAGTCTGCGCTCTGACAGAGTGGTGCTGTCTTTGTCCTCTGGAAGAAAAAGGAAAACACGACGGTCTGAGATGTGAAGAATGAGTTGTACCACAATGTCACGTTTGTAACCAAAACTTTTTTTAGACTATCCCTGAACGAAAAAACAAATCAAAGAAGCTTCAAGGGGAAAAAATCAAAACCAAAACCAAATAAGCTGAGAGTGACTCATCATGTCTTAGCTGTCACGTGTGTTGTGTGTTTTTCTGATATGATGATGAATCCGAAATGGAAAGGACGAATCAAAATACTTTGATGTAATGCAGAGCAACAATAGAAGAGAATACTGAATACTGTATATAATCTTAAGATGTTCTTTTGTGGTGGCTATTAGCTATCTTACACGTTTTATGGTGTGATCCAGTATCCTACATGTATGTAGTGTAGTTTAGTGTTTTTTTGGCAGCTTAACTCTTGTAGTCTGAAGTGCTGCACAGTGCTGCCTGTCTGTGTCTCTGTGATCTGCCCACAGCATCGAACTGCAACATAATTTTTAAGTCTGTGTTGTCAGACTCTGTTTGTCGACACGAGAGAACATGTCTGACATGGATAATCTACTGTACATTTGTGAAATAATAACTCCGATCTGGACTCCGGTCTTTCCCTCCCCTCTGGCACTGTGAGTTACTATGGTTACAGGAACGCCCTGAATGACCTGAATGAAAGTTTGTATGACAGCACAAAATGATGACATCTTGCATTATAACACATTATAACACATTTATAATATGGCACATTTACATTATAACTAAATCAGTTCCGTTTCACAGATTGAAAATTGCACTGTAAAAGACGAAAAAGAAAATAGAACAACCGTTTAAAAGCATCCTCAGCATCGTATTCATTGTCCTATTCCTTTAGCTGGTGTCAAATAATTAAACCTCAAATGCAAATGAGGAACAGATCTTTAATAATAATACAATAATAAGACAATTTCACTTCAAGTTCTTGTATCTTGGAGTGTGTTAAACTATGCAGCTACCTGTTTATCTTCAACAACAACAACAAAAACTGTTTGATTGACTCACCTAGATTGTTTTCCATCTTTACCGGTCGTCTCTTTTCATAGCAGAGTTACTGGTAACTAGTACTGATCATCCCGAGGGCTGCAGAGGTCAGTGGGAAGAAGTCGATCCTCAGGCTGATTTTACAGCCAGTCCACAGAGCAGTGACTGAATGTACTGCAACGAAAAGAAAGGAGCTCTACTTTTTAAGGAAGTCTCACAATGTCACCGCTTTGACCGGTTTTTGACTCACACTGTGGCACTCCCATCAGAGTGCATTTTTGATCATGTAAACACCTAACAGGAGAATGCAGGCTATTTTTGGCAGTGTGCTGCCAGAAAACAAATGCAAAAAGTCAAAGCAACTTTGCTCTTGTATTTCTTTGCAGCAGAGTTCAAGCTCATGTGTCAACACGACACAACATTCCTCAAGTCCATTTTTTTTATAAGACTGAACTCTGACTGTGTCTCTTCACTGATGTTTCTGCAGAGGCTGCCAGGTTTTTCTTCAGCTCGCCTTGTTATGCTGAAGGACAGCTGTATAAATTTTAATCTCTGTCCTAACCAGAGCGTCATCACCTCCCTGTGCTGAGCCCCGAAATTCTGCTTAAACCAGATATTTCTATACCTGAGTTTGGCAGAGTAATTGTACCTGGATGCATAATTTAGATGGCACTGGATGATCTTGTCTAAGTTCTTTGTTGTTCATACTTGTCTCTGCACACTGACTTACTATATATTGCTCATTATAAGAGCTCCTGCGGTGAAGTCCTCATAAAAATAAAGAAATTTGCTCACCGGCACAGCCAAGATTTAAGAAATGAGTACATTTGTTTTTATCTCAGATTTGCTGCTTTCAATGATGGAGGGAAAGTGAAAAATATCACCTCTAATGAGACTCCTTTTCAACCTTCAAGGCAATGAAATCTACAAGAGCTGTAGAGAAGCACTCTGGAATTAATTAAATCCAAACCAAAGATATTCGTTTATTTGATACACACAAGTGTTTGTTTTACAGGAATGTACTTCATTTTAAATAGAAAAATATAGTATACTCTGAGATGAGTCATGCCATTGTAACACCATCACGCTATCATAATTATCCTGACAGATACATCGTGGTTATGAGTCGCTATAAGAAATGGCATCATTTAAATCCAAAAGCTTAAATTAGCAACCAGTGGATTGTGAAATTACAGTACAAACCTCATGTGCATGTGGAATATGTGTGTTGAGTTGATATCTGATATCAGCAGAGATCGGGCAGTGACTATGAACAAACCCACACACACACACACACCTCGACAACAGTTCAGACAAGTATAATCATAAACATCAAGCAGTTAAAAGGTACATAAAATCTGTTTCAATCAATAAAAACAAGAATTATTGTGCTATTGTGCATACAGTGCAATGGAGTAAAATAAGTAACACAACAACAAACACAGAGCAAAATATAAAGCTCAGTTAAAATGAACAGAAAAGAAAGAAGTCAAGCAGGTGTCAAGTAATTAAACCGTTGTTAAACCACTGTCGTTAGGACAAGCCGATTTCACTTCAAAACAGATCGGTACGTTGCATTAGGTAGTAGAATAATACATAATACAAGTAGAGAAAAATACATTTAGAAATGTTTTAATTTTATTGTGGGCTTGGTCACAGCTTCGAGAGTTATTTCAAGACATTAGAAAACTGCCCCCAATCTGAAAGACTGGACTAATGCTATGGTGGAGACCGCATCTTATGAGTCTATGCTTTACAAACTGTCAGCTAACAAGGAGGATGGGAGGACCTCTTGGGATCTTTTTTGGACGTACACAAGGAAGGAAGAAATATAAAGCAAGAGAAATAAGAGAAACAATAAAAAACAAATAACATGTTGTTTGGCACTTGAAAACTCAATGTTCTTTCAATTGAGAGGTGAAAACTGCGTGCATGCTGTAGATGGTCGATGGTTTAAATTTGATTTCCATCTGTTCCCACGAGAGGGACATCTATATTTAATATAACACTGATATCAAGAAGTATGACAGCATGGTGAATTTAAAATCCCCGCTCGCACTGTAGATACAAAAGGACGATTTTTAAGTAACAAAAACAAAAAGATTCTTATTTTAAGCTAAAGATGCATGCATGAAAACATAGTTATGAATATTATATTCCATGGTTGCCTTATGCTGAAAATAAAGTCCCTAAATTTTACACATTGCACCTTTAATGTACGGATAAATTAAACCGTAATACACAAGTAAATAAGTACGGTCAGTTAACAAACTTTCCTCGATACTCCACCAAATCAATATGTCAAGATTTTTCAAGTAAGGTTTTTATCTAAGACTCGACTTGTAAAGTCTATTAATATTTTATTATTATTTTAGAATATTACTTTAATTTGTTCAACTGAACCCAATAAAAGATGTACACCAAATCTGTATTAATATTTTGTATTAAAATCTTGAAGTGAAGCTAAAAGATCTTCACCATCATTGGGCCGAGAATAGATCCTTGCGTCACCCCTTGAAGAAGCTTCAACATGTGGCCATCACTTACAACAAATTGTTCGTATGTCAGAAGCGGCACTCACTGAGCAATCTAATAGGCTTCACTCCATTTAGTATTTTCAGTATACTTCAGTCGAGTATGATTCTTTAAGTGCCTGGATATAACTACTTATCCAACAGATTGGACATCTCCATCCAGGACAGGTCCCACTGCACTTCTGTCGTGTCCTGCTTAGTCGCAGGAAGCTCCACGCCTGGGAGAGCTTCTTTGGAAACTGGCCAACAGCTATGGGTGCAAAACCTTCACACAAATACAATAACGACAGACATCAGTCTGACTCATTCATCAGTCTGACTGAGTCATGCCAAATGGGCTGAAGATTTTATAGATACCTGTAGTGACGAACTAGCCAGACAGTTAGAGGAATGAGGAACAGGAGTAGTCCACATGAAACAAGGATCCATTTCCAGGAGCCTGATGAAGAGAAGTAATCTGTCAGGACCAGACCATAACCAAAACTACTTATCAATATGACATACAGTAATCTGATTCAAAGGATTAGGGTAACAAACAAAAGGTGGACACTAAAGTTAAAAACTATTTGTAATTGTCTTGTTCAGTTTCATCACTGCAGAATAAATAGGATTGTTAAACTTCAACTAGACACCTATTTAGACAACTGAAAAGATATAATAGCTTCAGCAAGTAGAAAAAGTCTGTTAAAGGTCATTTAAAGAGATCTGTTGGCAAAAAAGAATATAATAAGCATAACTGTGATTTTATTTGTTTTTCTTATCATGAAAAAAATAAGAAAGGGGGGCGAGCGGTATTCAGTTGGCTGTAACTTCACCACTAGATGGCGCTTAATCCTTCACACTGCACCTTTTAAATGTTGATTTATGACTCTCCAGATCTAGTCAAAAGATCCATTAACCATATAAATTGACCATGATTTACCACTCGAGGAGGCTGTCCCATCTGTTGTGAGGTTGCCTAAAAGACACAACAAATGAATATTTGACACATTTCACTGGCTGAATATCATTACATGCGATACAAGCCACTTAGCTGACCTCGGTCCGGTATCACTGATAGCCAGCTCTCTGGACTCTCCATTTTTCTGTCCTGCGAAGCACACTTGTAGAAACCTTCGTCTGCTTGTGTCACATTCTCAATAGTCATCTTCATCACTCTGTTTGAAGATGAAAAACTGTATGATGTGTTCATCGCTGCTCCATTTTTAAAGAAGGTTGTTTTACTGGGGGTGCTTGACAAGTACTGACAAGACAAGATCACTTCATCACCCTCAAGTACAGGGAAGGCTGGAGTCTTCAAGATGATGGGGCCGGCTGGAGGACAAAGAAAGCAGACATGGTTAACACACTGCTTCACTCATTGTTGTTCAAATATAGTCAGTGTCTGTTTGTTCTTCACTCTGACACAAGACTCACAGCTTACTGTGATGTTGACTGAGTTGCTGCGGCCCTCAGCACCCTGACACCAGTACAGTCCACCGTTTGTACTGGAAGCAGTGAACGCACAAGCGTCAGGGTTGTCTGCACTCACAGCACCCCCTAGCGGTGAACACTGGTCAGGGTAGAGGTCTCTTTTCCTGTCTCGACGGCTCGAAGAGAAATGCTTCAGCGTCCATCCTGAGGAGTTAGTCTGAGACTCGGGGCACTGTACAGTGAAGCGTTCTCTATTGAAGAGCTGTCTGCTGTTGGGAGTTAGAGTCAGTGCAGAAGGAGGCAGCTCTGGAGGAGAAAAAGTCAGCCAGAGATACAGTTGTTTCATACGTTCCCATTTTGATTACCATAATCGATATAACAACATTTACTGTCACGAAACAATAATTTTCTTACACTACACATCCATCTGTTTTATGTCTGGAGGGAAGGAAGCATCACTTCAGTCCAAACCGAAGTATTTCAACAACTATTTGACAGATTGCCCTGAAATTTTCTACAGGCGTTCATGCTCCCCAGAGGATGAATTCCTCTTATTGGCGAGCCCCTGACTTTTCCTCTAATGGCACTATAAAGTTCACATTTGTTGTTTTAAGTGAAATGGCTCAACAACTGCCATGAAATTCAGTTCATGATCCACGTCTTTGCCCATTTTCAGATTATCTGGGAGCAGCAGGGCTCAGCGGTCAGTGTTTATCATCGGCATGTGAGCGTTGTCACTGTTAGCATTAAGCTCAAAGCAGTGCTGTGCCTGAGAACAGACTTACAAAACTGCCAGCATGACTGTAGAAGTCTGCATGATATCAACGGCAGTTATTGTAATGTGTGTATGCTATACAAGTTATGTGAAGGATATGTTTGTGATATGGATATGGTTTTAGGTCGATGTAGTACTGTAAGTGTCATTTCCATTTCAGGATTCAATGTGTAGCCAACATATATCCTGATAATAACGACCACATGAATTAAAGCATTCGCTACTGCAGTTTCTGAATGAATAATGAATGAGTGCTATATATTCTTACAGACTTAAACACCTCACCAAGGTCATAAAAGCTGGAAGAAAATCTTAAAATTAATGATGAGGAGTTGGGACAATTTTGAGTTAGTATTAACCACGATATGTAATAGATTTACATTTAGACTTCAGCAGCTGTTTTGAGGTCAAAGTAATGCAGACACATGTCACTGCATTAGAAGTCACACCTTCCCAGTCTTGTGTGTTGGCGTGTGCATACAGGAGAAACCTGATTCCTCACTGCAGAGTTTGCAGCTGCTGCTCACCTAACACACTGAGCTCGACCGGCTCGCTGAGGATCTTTCCAGAGGTGCTGTTGCTGCTCTCCCATGGCTCAGCCTGGCACTGGTATCTGCCTGCATCCTCCCTTGTTACTGCCTTGATGGAATAGCTGTCACCGGAGACCAGGTGCCTGGGGTTTGGGGTCAGAGCATGGTGTGGTTTTTGCCTGAACCACTGGTACCTCCACACAAAACTGGTGTTTGACTTCACTGTGCACTGCAGCAACACGCTCTCACCGAGGTAGATGTTTGACCCCGGAGGCCGCACTGACACGCTGACCTTCAGAGTCCCTGCTGGAAGACACAGCCTCCATTATGGTCTGTTGTTTTTGTGCCAAACATACTGTGCGTGTGTGTGTGTGAGAGAGAGAGAGAGAGAGAGAGAGAGAGGCAGGTACACACTCTTCCTATGTGTTTATTGCCTTTGCCAGTACCTTTAGACGTAGCAACCTGGAGAACAAGTGCAGCTACACCTGAAATACAGAGAAATTACTTCACACAAACACTTCACAACACACCATCTCCTAATGTCATCATATACCACCACAGCTTGTTCCTGCCACATCTGTGTCAGTTTGGGTACAGTATGTTTAGTCTACGGTCTGCTCTGCTTCTCAGGAGGAAAATATATTAACATGAACACCACAGGCAGCACGCCAGACAGTAAGTTACGGTCCACTGCAGATTCTGGATTATATAACCAAAACAGAGTGAAATTTAACAAACAAAAATGCACAAGTTAATCTCTGCAGGTAGATTTAATACATGCAACAACAGCAAACTCATGTCCGTAATTCATAACAACAATCTCTAAGTCTGCCGAGACGTTGTTACAAAGACACAAACCATCCAAGCCACGTTCAAACACACACACACACACACACACACAGTCACAGTGCTGCCACACCGTGCGACAGAGAGAAGAGCTTCCTGTTCCTTAATGAGACTGTTTAGACGGTTAACATCCCCGTGGGAACAGAAGGAATGCACACACATTGGCTGTATTCTCCTGTTGGGACACACATACAGTGCTACTACCATACTCGTACAGTTTTGCACATCCCTCATGGTTGTCGAGGATGGACCAGCCAACACAACAATTTGGCAGCCTTGTCCGAATCATTTCCATTAGCCCTATTCAGATTCTGGCTGGTGCACATCATTTTAATTTAGTCTGAAACTCCCAACTGCAGGCGAACAGCCCAGTAAAATTTATAACCCTGCATACCATACTGATACACTGATATCTGCGTCAAACAAGGAAGCACAGCTTCAGGTCTAAGTCAGCACTGCTCTGACAGCTGAGCGCAGACTCTTCCTAAAGTACTTGGACACAGTGTTATCCGCCAGTCTGAATGCAGCCATTCACTGGTTAAAAAAAAAGAGGCAGGTGTGTGTCAGTCAGTCAGGTTTTATCTGTGATGCTCACCCAGCAGCGAGGAGATAAGGATGATGTTCATTGTGGATGTCCAAAATTAGATGTGCAGCTCCTCTGTGATCCCTCAAACAAAGAGTAAAGACAAGTGACAGTAATTACTTTTTGAAGATGATTTCAGAAATCCATTGTTGTTTCCACGAGACTCGGAATAATAGTAACCCTTCGGAGGAGCTTCAGCTGACTATCACAGCAAAACCAGCAGACAGAGATGGTGATCTTGGCGGAGACATTTCCTTCCTCTGTCAGACATTTACCAGGCGGAGCCATCAGCAGTACAATCCAGCGACAGAAAGACAGATCTCGAACCACAATACAACCAATTTACTATCAACAAGCAGTTTTACAGTTTCCTCGTATAAACCACCACGTCTGTGATCGTAATCACCGGCATCATTTCTTTCACATCTACAACAAACCTGCTGTAAAGATTTGTCACATGATTTCTTTCTTGGCTTAGACTGCTGCTGCCAATGCTGAAATCAGTTATCCCAGTTTTATTTATTTATACGTCTTCAGGTTGTTGGTTGCTTTCTGTCATTTTCTTATTTGCTCTATTTATGTTCTACTTTTCCTTTCCAGTACCTGATGATGACGCTGATGCTTATTTTCTCTTTGGGCAGAATTTCATTCTATTCCATTTAATCCAAAACTTTATCTGTACCTGAATCTGATAAAATTCAAGTGAATTAAATGAGGTGAATCATAACCTCCAGTCGATGATGGGTCTCTCTTTTAGCCACACGGCTCGACGATCACACATCCTGTGCTTTAGCTTGTTCAGTTTGCAGGCTAGATATCGTCAGTGACTGAGATGTAGCACATTAAACGTATCTGCAGTTGTCATTGTGGCTCTTACTCTTCACTAACAACGCGCTGTCTGACCATGACATGCAGCATTTACTTTGACTCTTGTTCCCCTGCTGGAGCTCAGCCTGCCAGTTTTTGTCGATCAAAAGACATCAGCACACTCTCCAGGTACGATCACCCACAGAGATGTTTAACATTTTATACTACCAACCACTATTTCACCGATTTTGGTGAAACTGGATCATATTTTATGGAGACAATTTGTCCTCGGGCTGCTCCACATCAGCTCTCTGCGATTTACAGAGTTTCCTCAAGGACAGTGAAGTAAACTGCTGCCAACTGTAGCTGCTGTTAGCAAATGTAAGCTCAGTTTGCTAGCTGGGGGCTGTCCAGTTTCCAGGCGTGGGGCGGGGTTGGGATGCAGCTAGCAGGGGCAGAGCATGGCAGAGGGAAAGACAGGAAGAAAGTGAAAGAAAGTGACCAAAGAAAGAAGCCGCTTGACGAGAGTAAACCTGGCAAGAGCTTGGGGAAATAAAAGGCTGAAAGTCAGACGCTGAGCTGGGCTGACCGCTGTTCATTAGCTGACTGCTACAGTATGTCTTGTGTTGTTGCACTTGCTTGATGCTTGCATGCATGTATCACTCAGCATAATCTTCTGTGGTAGAATGCATTAATAGTCTTTCGGGCATCATCGGTCCAGTTTGCTTTGCAGCCAGACCACACTGTGTTTCCTGTGTGCATTTCTAACCTGGGTGTGCTCTGCGCTTTCACAGGTAACCACAGCTGGCTCATTACCTCCCTGTGAACCCCGCCTTCTCCTCATCAGCCCTCCTTCCACCTCTCGGCCCCTCCCTCCACCTCCCATCGCTCCCCAAATCCAACCTCCCAGCATCCACAGGGTTTGTTCCAGGAAGCGCGTCGGGCAGTCGGATGCTCTGCTGGAATGCCTGGGAGAGAGACCATCCTTTTTGTCCATTTCTAGAGAGAGAGAGAGAGAGAGAGAGAGAGAGAGGGGAGAGGCTGTGGGGAGGAGGTGGAGGAGAAGAGGAGGAGGAGGAGGGGTGGCGATAGGAAAGAGGAACAGACATGGCTTCTAAAGAGATCACTGCTTCTGGTTTCATAAGTGTGACCAAGGATATCACAGGTGGGTAAAGACTGCCGCTTGCTTATTTCGCTCCGTGTGTGTGTGTGTGTGTGTGTGTGTCTGTGTGTGTCTTGTTGCGGGCTTTAACCCCGGCGTGTCTGCGTTCATGCTCGGGATGCGTTTCCTCCGCGCGTCTGTCGGAGGCTGCGACCGAACAGACGCATTGGATGATGAGCTACACCTTTGCATTTTGTCCCGAACCTTTTCCCGGGCTGCTTTTCTTTCTCTGCATCCTCCTCAGTGCATGTGAATTAGTTAATGTTCAGATGAATTATTTACAGTGCAGGGGAAATATACCTTGCTTGAAATCTGCCCCTCGGGGTGGATCAGGTAATAAAACCCCCCAGCCTTAGGCCAGAGAGGAAAAGGGGCGTTGTGGAAATGATGGTGTGTACAGTGAGGTACTCATGGGGCTGATAGCGTTTTGTTCTAACACACACTCATTCATTCAGAGCTCCAAACCTGAACCCTTGACTATTTTATCTTTGTTTTCCTGCAGCCCATCCAGCCAGAGAGCTATAGTAGCTGCGCGCGCGTCAGCGTGTGTGTGTGTTTGTGCGCGCGCGTGCGTGCCAAAGTGCAGAGAGGGGGGCTGATGAAGGCAGATGTTCACCGTATCTTGCCAACAAAAATGCACACGAGCTACACAAACCCGACAGCGCGACAGAATGCACAAATATTTATTCATCTTTGTGTGTGTGTGTGTGTGTGTGTGTGTGTCAAACAGCAACAGCTCACACACAGACACACATACACACACACATTGGACTGACGCACGAGCACAGCAAAGACAAAACTCCACGCACGCTCAGGGTATCGGGGACTCTGCTGCTGTGTTAATTACTCCTAATGGCTCTATTAGGCGCACTGTGATGATTAATCCAGAGGAATCCCTGCTTCTTCACTCAGTCACCTGCCACGAGGCTGCACCGCCTCCTCCTGGCCTGGCCTGGCCTGGCCTGGCCTGCAATGATTGACAGGTCAGTCAGTAACCGTGGCCCTGGTGGCCTGCAGGCCTGCACAAGGTCACCTGAATGAGACTCGAGTCCGGCTCTTGGAGGTTGTCCACAGAACATGTATTCAGCGAGGTGAGCGTCATCCAGCAAACGGAGTATTTATGGATGTTTTGAGGCTTGGAAAGTCAGTCTTTACTTTAATGTGTGAATATTTGGACAGCAGTGGAAGAAGTTTTACAACTAAAAGTAGCAACACTGCAATGTAAACATACTCTAATTCACAAATAAAAGTTTAAAACTTAAATAAATGTACAAAAGACCTTTAAAAAAGTGCCCATTATGCAGCTCTGCCAGTGTCATAATGTTATATTATCTCATAATTATCACTGAATTTTAATGTTGTAGCAGGATGATGAAGAAGAAGATTAACATTATTATTTTTTTTACACATGTAGGCCTGAAATACAACCGCACACACACATACACACACCAAGGGTTTATAGATATGTTACTGTGGAGAGACGGTGGAGTGATAGGAAGCCACGTATCTGCACCTTGGGAGCATGTAGGGGTTGGGAGCCTCACTTGGGAGCACCTCGGCCGTGCCCAGTAGGTGAACTGGCACCTCTCCAGCTACCAGTCCCCCCTCCATACAGTCGTCTGTGCTGGGACTTTAACCCCAAATGTGATGCTACTTTATGCTCCGTTAGGTTCTTGATTCTTATGTTGCTGTATGTACGTTCTGCAGAGTAAGACAGACTGACAAATTTAGTGGAATAAAAATATTAAAGTGTAAATTTGAGTAAACAGGCTACATCCCCACACTCTGGCCTCGCAGACACCTTAAAATATGGTCACACTCTGCTCCATAAGGAGAAAACCTTGCTTTACCATCTGCTGCGACTCTATCCACTCGGCTGCCAAAGCCGCCCCGGCTTTAGTATCGATCTGCTCATAAAGTCGTCAGTCGGGATACTGTGCAGTCTCTGTAGTGCAATGGAGAGGCTGAATCATGTCATCCCTCCCCCTCGACTGTATGTTTCTGTGACAGTGTGTCTGTGACAGCACTGACGGTGATGATGTTTGACAGGAACAGTTATCAGTGAATCACACACACTCGTCGCTGTTGTGAGTAAGAAAACATTTTGAGGATGCCACTAGGACCAGAGCAGCTCGGTGAAGTCCGAGCCCGTCCGTGATTAATCCAGGCAACTTCCAGCGTGTTTCGAAGCACAACATAAAAGCTGTCAGTGCTCCAGTGTTTCATGTAGATGTATCGTTTAGCATTCAGGGTTGTAACTTATTTATAATCATCAGGATATATACAGACTCAGGGCTGATTGGATTATTTTATCATCTGAAATGCCAAGACAGGTCTGTTCAAATGACAAGCCTGACGTATCTCTCAGTTATTAGATGAAGATGTGAACACAGGCCTGTCCACACAAAGGTCAGGGGAGGTGTGGTTTGATCGGACTCATCTGCGTTTACCTTAAATGACCATTTAAGACATTTTTCTTCCTTTATTTGAGATTTGACTGGATTAAGTTGACAGTAAATGAGGTGATGGGGGAAGATGTCTGGCTGTTACCTGCAGTATCTTAACCCGCACTGTGAAATATGTGCACCAGCTATCTTCCAGAGCGATTTTCGAATGTGTTTTTGCTGTATCCGGAAGGCAATTCTGATATGAAAATCACCTTGCAGAGACCGGAGACATGAGGTGATCTGCAGTAAACATCACATCCCTTTTTATTTTTGTTGAACGAGTGTTTTTGTTGGGTGGTAATGCAGCGAAGACTTTTCAAATCAATCTAATCTCACTGCACATGCAACATTAACTGTGTGAAAAATAAATGCAGTCAAAAGCAGTGTCTGTCTGGGAAACATGCAGAGAGTGAGTGTTTTTCTAACATCGTGCGTCTTTGTTTTGTGGTTTTTTTCGTCCGCAGAAAGCATCAAGAAGATCGTCGACAAATCATCCATCAAGTTCGTTCATGGCGTAAAGCTCGACACCAAAAGTGGCAAGACAGAGGACAGGGTCCTGGTGAGTCGCTGCTCTCTTTGTCTGTTCACTGAAGGCTTGGCTGTTTTTAATGGGCCTCTGTGCTACAGTTAACACCGGGTTGCTGATGTGGAAGAACACTTTAATCCTGCAACCTAAGCAGTCTGATGCATGCATCATGTATGTACAGTCTTTGATGTTAACTTCCACCACGGCGTTAATGGATGCGTGACAGCAGAGGTGGAGGTTCGTCGTGATTCGAACGGTGAAACGTCTTGAGGTCGTTCGCTGCCTTATAACTGCTGCCCTTCTTTCGCGACTGCTGCTTGGCTGCATGGCAGGATGAATATTGGATAGGCAGTATCTGTGGGAGCGGCTGTGGACTCCTCTGTGTCTGCGAGCCCCACTGTGGAAAACAGTGGGGGGCTGAGCAGCTCACAGCCTTTGATTCCGGGGTGCTTTCATCAGAGAATATGGGGCAGAGATATCTCTATTAGAGTGAGTGAAGCTCAGCCAGCTATCTGGGTGAAATCTGGGGCAATCGGCTCTTACGCTACAGACCAGAACTTACACTGGACCTTGGAAGAATGCCTGTATTTGCACTCAGAAGGACGCCACATGCACATATATACAAAGGAGTACAGAGCAGCTTGTATCGATTGATTTCTCCTTTAAGTGCAGCAACCAAACCACATGTATGTACAATTCCTGGCCCAACTGCAGTCAAGTCAGTGTGTTTTCTTACACTGTTTAAAAGACTCCTGACTCCCGTTGCCCCTCCTGAAGTCCCCCGATGAGCCAATGAGCTTTCATCCCCAGCCGAGCGCGCATCAGCCTGACATAGCAGCTCTTCCACTCAATGGATGCTTTAATGATTCGTCGTGCGGCGAGGGATGGGCGGTTAGGAGAGTTTCTGCATGTACAGCCTTTGATATTCAGACACTTTGATATATCTATCTGCCACAAACATCTTTCCAATAATCTCTTTCCAATTCCGTGTCTCATTTGCCGCTTCCTCTTAAAAGCTGAACTGGAAAGCACGAGTTCTCGCTCCCGCTGGGCGCCCATAGAAGACGGGAAAATAGATTGGAGTTACATCAAACCCACTGAGTTACGGTTTTTTGGGGGGGTGGATTGCGAAGCCTGAAAGCGTTAAGGTTCTGTGTTTATATTTCACAGAGGTTAGAAGTAAAAGAGCTGATTTTGAGGTTGCGATTGTTCTTCCTCACTTCATCCGTCCTGTAGCAGGTCTCCCGCATAATTATGCGCCACATTGAGCATGATTTGTGAGTGGTCTCTCTTTGATGCGAGATGCTTGACACCAGCCTGCCGGTGCCTGCTGCATCAGCATGATTTACTCCTGTTTACTCGTTTGCGCTCTCTTAACTACCACCCCTAACCCCCGACTCATCACCGTAATGCGATACAATCTGGTCTTTTTAATCAACTCCTTCAGACACACACCTCCTCCTCCTCCTTCACCACCACCCCCCTCTGTCTCCATCTCACATGCACATTTTGAGTGACTACGTTTCAGGCACCTCGCTCGCTGTGTGGGTGTAAGAGGCTGTCAGTGTGTGGATCTGACAGGCCGGTGTCAAGCTCCTCTCTCCAACAACAACAAAAAAAAACAAAAAACAAAAGTGGATTAGGAGAGCTGTAATTTAATTACTGCTTTTCATTGGGGGAAAAAACATGGAAGAGGTGGGGGGGTGTCCTGAGGGAGTGTTTTAACAGGGACATCAGAGAGAACGGAGTAAATGATTGGGAGCGATGGAGCAGAAGAGAAGAAAAAGAGCAGAGGGCAGTACTCAGGGGCTGGTGGAGAGCAGCCAAATGCCAAAGAATCACCACTCTTTGTTTGCTTTGATGATGAGACACACTGACTTTTTTTTGTTTTTTTTAGGGTGTGTTTGCAAGAATCAGGGACAGAATCGGATTTATCCAACAGCTGCATGACACAAATGTTTCCACGGCGAGAATAAGTGGGTACGGCAGGACAGGAGTGCTGCGCGTGCACGTTCAGACGGCGACGCACAGGCAAACTCTCCGATTGCAAGTCACGTCGAATTTGCCGTCAACTTTGCATCGCGCTAAAAATGAGACTGCAAATAAGCAGAGGCAGTGTAGCAAAAACACTAATTTGGCGTCCTGACCCAGCATGACCAGCACTTCTGGCTCTGGAACAGATCCCACGACTTGAAAGAAAGAAATGTAATTTACTGAAAAAGGGGCGTTTCTTTCCTTGAAATCCTGATATTTAAGATGTGAGCAGATGCTGAATGACCAGAAATTATTGACAGTTGAGTCCAAAGCCACGCTGCATGTCTCAAATGAAATATATGAGCCACTTTCATGTTTACCCACAGCAGACGTAATGTAACACTAATGAAATTATAGCCTGTATTTGTGAAAATGTGATTAAAACTCTGCATCATGCTGTCATTTCTCAGCCTGTATATCGCAGCACATTAATCTATTAATGTTAGACAACGTGTCTCTGACACACGGAGGGCTTTTAGCCCGATCGATGCATGAATATACAGAGGACTCCTCATTTTCCTCTCATCATTACCATGGAAACTCCTGGGACTATTTTCTCCTCATGGGGAGTGTGACTGTGCAGTGAACTTTTCCGTAATCTTGATTCAATTTGCTTTGCTCCCTGTTTATTTATTTATTTTTATTTTTTGCAGGTCCTCACAACATGGCGTCTCTATTTCCTGGCGCCAAAGATTCCCGCTAAGGTATTTCTTCCCGCTCTCGGTCTCCAGTTACAGCATGAAGCTTTTTCTTTCACGTTGCCTGATGAAATCTTTGCTTTGTCTAACCTGTTCTGTGACAACAGGTAGAAAACACATTCAACTTCTTGGAGATTCGAGCTTTGAATTCCCAACCTGAGCACCAGGTGAATTTTTGACATTATTACTGAGCTGTGTTTGCACTCTGCTCCATTTCTACTGCTAATTAAGTGCCTGTACTGTTATATAATGGAGTGGTTACATCACTATGGCCTTCAAGAAATAACAAAACACATATAAAACATGTTTCAAAACAGTTGCAGCGCCATTCAATACTTTGACATTAACATTGACATTAGGCGTTTCTCCTTAAAATATGATCCAGTTCACCAAAATGAGTAAAATAGTTGGTGCTGTGTGACTTAGTGCCATAAAGCGCTACGTACTTCTTGCAGTGGATCGTTCAAAATTAATCAAAACCTGTTATTTAATGGTAGAAGCATTATGTATGTATGTATGTATGTATAAGATTGAACCCCTCTCCTCACTGTCCCACAGTACATTTCCGTTTTCTGTGCAGGTCATCATCGACACTGACAAGTCCAGCTACTCCCTGAGGTTCGAGTCACGTGAACACCTCAATCATGTGGTCAGCCATATTAATTTCGCGCTGTCTCGAATATTCAACAACTCCATCTTTGCGTAAGTGGCGCTTTTTCCTTACAGGGAGAGAAGTCAGAATAAATCACGCGTCTGTGCAGTCGTACATAATCAGAACGTTTTAACGAAGAATGACCTTTATTTATCCAATAGTGGAAAGATGAATGATTCCTTACAGTGTCTGTGTTTCTTTTATCTTTGCAGCCCTTCCATCTGTCATTCAGACAGTGACCTTTCTGAGGGCAGCAGGAAGTATTCGCCCAGCTCAGAGACTTCAGTGGAGACCCAGAGGGCCTGTGGTAAAAGAGACATTATCATCAAACATGGGAATTTGCACACACACGCGCAGAGAGATAGGGGCACGCAAATTGTCAGACTAAAGAGGAAGTTGGCTCACACGCTTCACAAATGGCTTCCCAGATGTTCTTTTTAAAGTGCTCCATCACACAAATAAAAGACTGATAATTTGGACGAATGTTTCTCTGTGCATTTTCCTCCATTTTCTCTCCTGTTATCACCGAAGAAAGCAGCTGCTCGCGTCAACTCATTCATTTTTTTCCCTCTCCTCTCTTGTTTTTTTTTCCTTTCTCCTTTCCTCCCTCCCGCCCGCCTCTCTCAGGAGGCTTCTCAGAGACATACTCCGCTCTGTGCGACTATAATGGCATCAGCTGCAAGGAGGAAGTGCAGTGGGTAAGAGCTGTGGGACTGTGCCTGTGTCGCTGTGAGTGCTTTTGAGTGTTACGCACAGTGCTGTGCACACAAAATGTGGGGGTCATATACTGCAGCAAACAGGCTCATGGGTAATGTTGCTCCTAGGATGTGGACACCATCTATCACTCCCAGGACAACCGAGAGTTTAACCTGCTGGACTTCAGCCACCTGGAGAGCAGGTGAGGGACGGGGAGCGGTCAAACATGAATCCTCTCCGCGATCTGTTACCTCATTGTGAGTTTCATCTTTTCCAGGGATTTGGCCGTGATTGTCGCGTCGATGGCGTACAACACCTGGTTCACCAAACTGTACTGCAAAGATCTGCGCATAGTAAGTATAACCGCGTCTGGTTTGCTTTGCTGTGAAAACAGTGCTTTAAATATTTCCTTTTTTCCTTTTAGGGGTCAGAGGTCACCGAGCAGGTCCTGCACACAGTCAGCAAATCCTCCAGCCTGGAGGAGATCACTCTGGAGAACGCAGGGTTAAAATCGTGAGTTTTAATCATCCATTCAAGAGAACACTGTTGTTTCACGACGATCAGAAGGAGAGCTATGTTGCATGATGTCTGCAGCCTTGAATCGAAGGTCTGAAACATCATCCTGACGAGGGGAGCCAGTGCTTTTTAGAGCTTTCCTCACACACAGGACTCAGTCAGCTTCTGCTTCACACATCTTAATGCTAGATTGCTATTGTGCTCATTTAAATGCTTGTCTGTATTTACAACATCTGTTGTTTTTTTAACTATGGACCCACTTCACAGAGACTTTCCACAGAAGATGTCCGCTGCTCTCTCAGAGAACCCCGCTTCTGTCATCCACTCGCTCAACTTGGCCCACAACTCGCTGGACAACCAAGGTACAAGCGAAAAACAGCAACTTAATGTCTCTCTGTAGCTGCTTCCAACCTGAAGTTACATCCCCGAATGAAGTCTATTGAATGAAGCGTATTAAGTTTTAATAAGGTTTTTGGTGCCGTCTTGGTTAACGTGCTTAGTCACACTTTTTCTATTTCAAAAGGAGACAGAAAGTAACAGAAAGAGAACATGCACGCCTAAAAGATGAAAGATGAAAAGGAGTTTTGTTGGAGAGGTTGGTACACTGCCTCATTAAAAGATAATCAAGGAAATGCCACAAACATCCACAACACCGCCTGTGTTTCAGAGCTCTCCTGTGAATGAAAGGAGTATCATAATTTTGGCTTTGATCATGCACACATTAAGCTTGTTGGTGGCCCAAAGCTGGCAATGAATGGACCTGAGGGATCTAACATCTGATTTTAATGCAACAAATGACTCTAAACATTTGTATCCCTCTCGTTTGCACGCCACAGGTGTGTCCAACCTAATCCAGCAGGTGTGTCGCCTCAGCAAGGGACTTCGTCTCCTCAACCTCTCCAAGACGTCGCTCACCTCTAAAGGTTTGGGGCCTTCCCCGCTCTAAGTCTTGTTTTTGTGATGTCAAGTGTGTACCGCAGTTTGCAGCATTTCCTGCGATGTAAACCCGAATCAGGTGGAAATTAATCACATCCGCAGCAGCTTTTATAAAGCTGTAGCTGATTGTGCAGCTTCAGAGCTCAGGGCGAGATTATAGGTTAAGGAATATAAAACCTCAAAAGCCCCAGATAATTCTCCCTCCTCAAGAGCTTTATTTCATGTTTTGGTCCCAGCTCCATATTGACTTATTGTACCGAGTACCTACTGCTGCCCCGCAGGCAGCATACCTCCTGTTACTGTCTCATCTTACCTTGTAGCCAGTGGAGAATTTAAATATTACATTGTAGCAGGCCGATACTACGCATCGCTTCCCGTTGCATCCACTGATATCCGCCGCTGCAGATGTGTATGAATAATGTAAGGACACAAAATGTTTTGAGAGTGTTCTCTGTCTTTTAGTAGTTGTACAACCCCCACCCCCCCGTCCTCCACATCCACCTCCTCCACTGTCTCTCTCTTTTCCCCTTTTATCCATCTCTCTCTCTCAGGAGTGGTGTCTCTCTCTCAGGCTCTGTGCTCCAGCGATGAGTACTCCAACTCTCTCCTGCACCTGGACCTGAGCAAGAACCCCGGGGTCCTCTCGGGGGAGGATGCCTCGGTCAGAAAGCACAACCCATCTGGAAACAAAACAAAAAACAAAAACAAACACTCTGCTCCATTTATACACCACATTTCCAGCGTAATATGACGTCCTTCTCCTCTTCTGTTTCCAGAACTTGTATCTCTTCTTATCTCAGCCCAACTGCCTGGTCCATTTGGATCTGTCGGGCACAGATTGCTCCGTGGACTCGGTGAGTGGTTTAACGGCCGAGCACGATGTGCAATGTTCAAAAGAAATGCATTTCTTTCTGTCCGAAAGCTCAGCTCAGATTAACCCTCTCCACCCTGTGTCTCATGCAGCTGTTTGGGGCTCTTCTGAGGGGGTGTTGCGCTGATCTTTCCTTTCTGAATCTTTCCAAAAATTCCTTCTCCCACAGGTTAGTGACATTGTTAAGATTACCCGAACAATAAAGGGCAAATCTGGGATTATTTCTTCCTTCCATCATCACTCTCTCTCTATCTCTCGCTCTCTCGCTCTTGCTTTTTTGTCTTAATGGGAAATAAGAAATGAGCTTTGTGGGAATGTTTCCTCTCTGTGGGTGTGTCTGCTGCCGTTTAAAAAAACCAGAACTCTCGGCGCTGTCTGCATAGATAAGACTCATGAATATTTAAGCAGAGCTATCTATCATTTGACCCCGCTTGAAACACCAAAGCGATATTCACTCAGTTTCTCATTCTGCGCTGAGCGCCGCGCACACATTTCCCCAACATGTCAACAATGTGACTTCATCTCTTCTGTGTGGCCGGTCTCATCCTTTCCCAGTCTTCATCTCTCATCTCCTCACTTCTACGTCTCCTCTCTTTCATCTCTTGTTTTTTTCCCCCATCCAATAGAAAAGTGAAGGACACGCTGCCGCTGTTTCGACAGTTCTTCAGCTCGGCCTTCAGCCTCACTTATGTCAGCTTGGCCTCTATGAAGCTCCCCCCTGATGTTCTGAGGTATTCACCATGTCACCTCTTATTATCCATTCAAATCGGCTCCCTTTTATCCAAACTCCGCTGCAGTGAAGGCAGATTTGAAGCATATGGATATCCCCTCCTCGCCTTGTCTCCACAGGGCTCTCCTAACAGGGTTAACCTCCAATCCTCATATCAATGACCTTCATCTGGACATCAGTGGCTGCGAGGTAAGAGTTCATCTCTACATCTGCAGTAACGTTAAAGGTGTAGTTCAGTGTTTTTTCCTCATGCAGCTTAATTGCATCCTGCAGCTTATCACATGGACTTAAATAAGAGCTTCAAATCATTTCCAAGCTCGTGGTATGTAAGAAAAGAGATTGTGAGCGTCGTAGTTGAGAAGAAGTGTCTAAACAAAGTAGTCTGTGAACATCTGACTCAAAGCAGAGCAGAGGACTGCCTAAAACTCAAAGTTCCCACACTGTGAGTGACACCAAAGTCACACAGAAACAGACACATATAAGTCATAAGTACACATTTTGAAAGATGACTTTGCAGCTGCCGTCAGGGCCAAAGAAAAACTTGCAGTTTGTGTAATTTGTACAGTTTGTTTCTCATTTTCATTTTCTCTGCAGCATTCAGAAAAAGCAGACAAATATGTTTGAATGACTCTTATGAGATCTGATATTAGTCTTGCACTATCATCCTATCATGCACTAAAGTAAAAATACAATACCCCAATGTAAAAATACTGTATTCAACATGGAAGAGTACATGAGTATGTTCCAATGTTCTTCAAGTATTAAAGTTAAAGTACTGATTATGCAGCAGAATGGGCCGTGTCTTATAATGGATTATTTTGAACATATAGTTGCAGCTTGATGCCTTCTGACTTTGGCCTACATCAAACACGTTGCCTCCCACTTGACCTTGATGAGAGTTACAGCAACATTAGCTCATTATCAAGTGTTCTCATGTGGCATTTACGAGGTCACCGACGGGTCAGCAATTCAGCGCTTTCTGTAGTTCACTTTAACACAAAAGGTTTAATACTTACTGTTGCTCTTGGAATATAAATATTGTTTTAGAAAATTAATTGTACCAGTTCACTTTGATTAATTTATCCTTCTATCCGGTGCAGAATCACAAAGTAGTAATACTCAAGCAGCACTTTAATATTGCAGCTGATCGAGGTGGAGCTTTTAATTACTTTATATACTTTAGCTTTATAGTGGATCATATTTCATGAGCTGACATTTGAGCTGTAGTTTTCCAGTGAACATGCTGCAAAAAATACAACGTTTTTCTATTAAAGTACAAGTATTGTTGCATAAAATGAAGTACCTCAGAATTATAGTTATGCAGTACTTGGGTGAATATACTTTAAGTTTAGGAACTCAGTTAATTTGACTGATTAACAGGTTGATTCAGTTATGTCAAACCTCCACTCAGTTCCTGTTTATGTGCGGCTATGTCACGGCTCTGCTGATGGAAGCAGTTAGGATATTTATGTATTTACTTATTTAAGCTAAAAGAAAATGCTAAGTTAACAGGTAGCAGAAGACGCTCTCCCCGCCGCTAAGCAGAGCAGCTGCAGATCACGAGCAGAGCAAAGCTCACTGTTTAACAAACCTTCAGACTGCTTGCAGAGACACAAAAAAAGGCATCCATAAATCTGCCTCACTGTGAGGAAAAATAGAACAAATCCCCGAAGACTACACCTAAAATGACTCTGATTCATGCCCGTGCATATGTTGGTTTCCACTTCTCTCTCTCTCCCTCTCTCTCTCTTTCCGTCTCCAGCTTCGGTCTGCGGGAGCTGCTGTAATCCAGGAACTCTTCCCCAGAGTATCCTCCATCGCCACTCTGGATATCTCAGACAACGGTACGGTGGCACACTTCAACACATCCTGCTGTGACCTTGACTTTCCGTCTTCAGGCAGGAGATGTTTGAGTGGGCTGTTAATGAATCAAGCCGTGCTGAGCTCTATATATATTTGTGTCCGTGTGTGTGTGTGTGTGTGTTGACAGGTCTTGATGCAGACTTGCTCACAGTCCTGCCGGCCCTCTCCAGACACCCCTCCCTCAAACACCTCCATCTGGGCAAGAACTTCAACATCAAAAACAGGTGCTGCCGCTGCTCCGTATTAAGCTTTACTGCAGTAATGTGTGTCCACGAGGCCGCATGCACTACATGTGCCAGCTTGAGTATACGTGTCTGTGATTTTTACTTCCGTTTTCATAAGCGGCTGCCCGCTCCTCGGGGCCCGACAGCACGCTGCCAGCAGGAAATGACTCGCGCCAGCTCACCCAGCCTCCTCTCTCTGCTTTTGTGTCCGCAGGCTCCTGGATGAAGTCCTGCAGAAGCTGGTTCAGCTCATACAGGAGGAGGAATGTGTGAGTGATAACGCGGGGAAATGTCCACGCTCATGAAAAGATACTGTAAGATGCGGATTTGACAGTTTTCTGCCACTGGGTTTGCTTGATAACAGATCATCCGAATGGGGAAGGAATCAGCTGCAAAGACGGAAACTAACATGAATTACTGCATCATCATCCTGGAAGAGATTAATAATGGCATAATAAACTTAAAGTGCAGTTAAAATGAAGACTTTTTAATATTAATTTTGAAAGAAAATTCAGTGAAAGCAGCAGTGAATTTTGCAATTCTTAAGCTTGTTGTTGGGGGTTTCTTGGACACATTATTTTTGCATTATGTTTCACTGTAGACGTGTCACTGTATCATTAATAATTACTGTTTCTCTGGTCGCCTTGCAGGAACAGTGTCTATATCACTGCACACACATATTGTAAATAATTCATACATGCAGCATGTCAAGTCATATTGGCGAGTAGTCACATCAGTCTGCAGTAAATTTCACAACTGCACTAAACGCTCTCGGCTCCACTCTAACTCTTAACACACATGCCTCCTCCACCCTTGTGTCGCCTCTTGCAGGTCCTGCAGTCCCTGTCGCTGACCGAGTCGCGCCTGCGCTCTCGGGGCACCGTCCTGGTCAACGCCCTGGGGAGCAACACCTGCCTGAGGAAAGTGGACCTGAGCGGCAACAACATGGATGACATCGGAGCCAAGATGCTGAGCAAAGCCCTGCAGATCAACACCACGCTCAGGTGAAGGGGATAATACGGAGGGGGAGGGATATTTGGGTTTTTTTTCGTAGTATAATGTGTAGCTCTGCATGGAGGTTTGTATTCAGAGCAGCTCACGACTTTGCCCTGCAGGAGTGTGACATGGGATCGCAACAACACCTCCGCAGCAGGATTTCTAGATGTGGCCCGGGCACTTGAACAGTAAGAGCAATTCAAAAACATCATCAGTGTGTAGTCTGTATGAGCATGCAAGAATTTAGTCAATAAATGAGAGGATGCATATATCCGCTACAAGCACCGTATTGACTTCAAGGGACCGTGATAGATTGGCCTTCTATTTTAGAGCGCTTAAACACACAGAAATTTGCAACGTGAGCCGAGCAAATTGTTGCTTTCCACTTCCGCTATCTTAACTGGTCCAGACTTACCTTTGGGCCATGGATGACATGGTTGCAAGGATCAAAGTCTTACTCACTCATTGCATGGCACAGGAGGGATATTTTGGGATGAGCTCTGTCCATTGGGGATATTAACCTTAACTAACCTTTGAATCTGTAACCCACTTTATTTTCTCTCTTTAGTCCGTCTCCTTCAATAACTCGAGCCTCACTTCCTCTGGTCTTCCTTCCTCTTCTGCTCTTTCCTCTCTCAGTAATTTCACCTTGCAGTACATGCCTCTACCGCTGAGTGACATCAGCCAGGCGTACCGCAGCGCCCCTGAGAGGACAGAGCAGGCACTGACCAAGGTCGGCATTGAAGCCATTGGCAGAGTTGTCAGACATAAACACCTCAACGGACGATGATGAAGTCTTTATCATGCTGTTTCATTTCTGTCATCTCAACCATAAATTCATCAAGCGCTTTGGATCAGGAATGAGGAGACGTTTTAGCCTCAGACAATAAAAAGCAGCACACGTCTGTTAGTCAAAGACACCAGTAACTAGACAACATAAAAAGAAATGACAACCGCCCCGTTTCCCCGAAGCATCTTACTACGAAGATGAGCTCTGAAGTTTAGTGTTTTCAACAAGCTCTCTTAAATGTTCTCCCAAAGCACGCTTAAAGTCTTTAAAATTGTTATTTTTATCTGATTTCTGGCCACCTGGAGAAAAACTCAGTGCTCAATATTCTCTTTTAGTTTAGTCTCCTTGAGCTCCTGAGGGAAATATCCAACATTTTATCTGCTAAATGCTCCACAGCGTTCAGCAGCTAGTCGCTAACCGCTGTTTGGCATCATTTGGAGTGATTTTTTTAAAGAAATCACACCATGAAAGAGTCACTGTAAAGCCGAGTGGAGCTGCAGATTCAGGCGATAATTCTCTGTCACCCAGCGTTAATATAGAAGTATTAATTATGGCTGCTTTAAAATAAAATGGCACATAAAACTGTCCCTAAGCTGCGGCGTGAATATCATTTATATAAAACATAAATCACAAAGTGTAAATCTTCAAGACGACACAATAAAAGTGGTTCAAACTTCAGTACGAAAAAGAAGCTCAACGTGCAGTAAATAATCAGAGCGATCAGCTCGCTGCCCTTTATGACTCACGTTACTGCGCACCAGAAAGTAAACTTTGATCCATTTGGCTGCTGCTGGAGGCAGACGTTAATGTTGAGTGCAGATTTAACCTGAGACAACATTGTTCATCCTATACACAAAGAAAAAACAACATTTCTACCAAAGGAGATGACTATATTTCGCTTTAGGTAAAGATTCTGCACTTTGAAGCTGCCTTTATCTTTCTCCATCAAAGTTCTGCAGATGTAAAATCACCCGGTGGTGATTTTACATCTGCAACTACACATTAATTAATCTGCAATCTGCAACTTTTTTGTGTGTTTTACTTGAAGTGGTGATCAAAAATGTATTTGTAGGATGTTAGATGGTTTCTGCAGTACAGTGATACAGCAGCTTCTACTCTTCATCTTTTTCCTCTGCTTCCCGGCACTTTGTTTCTTTTTTGTGAGTTTAATTCAAAGTACACGTAGTTGCAGACTCCAGAGGAAGTGCTTCAGTGGGTTAGATCAGGTTTTGTGGTTTAAAGAAGATTTGTAAGATGGTTTCTACCATCATTGCAGCCTCTGGATGCTTTTGGGAAACAAGGCAGAGAAATATAAAACCCAAAACGATACAGCAGCTTCTTCCTCTGCATCATCACCTCATCTATTCCACATTATGTGCTCTTATAACATCGTCTTCCTCCCTGCTGCACAGATCCAACGTGCTCTGGTGAGGAACAACCAGACCCAGCGCTTCTCTCAGAGGCAAGCCCTGCGACTGCACCAAGGCCTGGTCACGAGCACCGCCGAACAGGTAGCACTCGTTTTGTGCCGCGTTTTTTTTTAATGCATGTTCGAGGCTCGTAACACTCCCCCGTCTGTCTGTTTCCAAGGTGATGGAGCGCCTCTGTGTGCGTGTCCAGCAGCAGGTGTGTGTGTTACGAGGCGCTGGAGAGATGGAGGAGATTCAAGCTGCTAAACAAGTGCTAAAAGAGGCCAGGAACTCCCGCGCTGTGAGTTGATGTGAAATATGTATGAGCGTAGGATTTGCATCTACCATTCATAAATCTGAATCATTTTTCTCTCTCTCTCTCTCTCTCTCCCTCCAAGCTGTACCCGTCACTGTGTGAGCTGGCTCATGTGCTGTCTGTGGACGGGCCGGTGAGGCAGAGACTGGACTCTCTGGCTGGTGAGCTCGCCAAAGCTGCAGACAAGGAGCTTCAGGTAGATCTACGAGCTCTCTTCTCACACCATGATCCGTCACATACGACAACTGAATTACTGATCACTAGCGTCCCTTGCAGGTGATTGTCGACTCAATGGTGTCTCTCTGTCGAGAGCTCTGCCCTTTATCTTCTTCTGCGGCAGAGAGGCTGAGTCCTCCGCTCTCGTCCGTGTCCGAGCGCGTGTCCATCCCCCGCTCTGCCATTCGGACAGCTCTGATGGAAAGAGCGGCGCAGGACATTCACCGAGCCTTAGAGTAAGAGAGAGAAGAGAGAGATGTAGAAAGGGAAAATGGGAGAGCAGCACTAAAGGGCTACAGCAATAAGCCTGAATCTGATAAGCAGATTATTGATTTCCTCTCACTTTTACCAAACCTCTTCCCGTCTGTCTCTCTAACCCAATCTTGTGCAGAGAAGTGAAGCTGTCAGTGGTATCCTATCTCACCAACTCCATCGTGGACCAAATACTGCAGGAGCTCTACGCCACCCATAAGACACTGGTAAATACAAAGCACTTATTGTAAAAGATATTATGTGTCTGAGACAAAGATAAAGTGATTGAGTGCCGTCTGTCTCAGACCCGGCAGGTGTCTCATCTTAAACGCTGGGAGGGGACATGTGAGGATGGGACAGGCTGGAGGTTTAACAGACACAGAGACTCTCTGGACATCACAGACGAGGAGCTCAGCACCAGCATAGTGAGTATGAAGGCAGGAACACATTATTGTCTCTGTAATGTTAACTTGTGTCGACCATTTTCAGTCCCAGGTTCTATTTGTTTGGGCGTATGCACACCGTTGACAGTATGAAGAATGGACGCTGTATCCGTGACGTCACCCTCAGGTTTCTGAAGAGCGGCTGTCAGGCTCAGTATGTGGTCGCTCCAGCAGTCCTGCCTCTACCGCCTCGGGCTAATCTAAACATGGGCAAAGACGTAGATCGTGGGCTGGATGACGCCCGAGTGCTCAAATAAGCCGGTTGTAACAGCATCTACCTGTCAATCAGAGTAAATTAGTTGATTGACCCAATCATCTCAATTCTACAGGAGCAGGATCTTTCCATTGGATCCTATAGGCTCATAGTGTATATATAGTTGTTGTTGTTTTTTTTTATTTCACAAATTGTACATGCCGTATCTTAAGATATCGGACAGTCCAGTCGTTTGTTGTAGTTTTGTCTGCAGACATCTCAGTGTTACGGTGTTCTTGCTAGCTTGCTCTTTTCAGATATTATATTATATCTTTAGCTATCTCTTGCCAAGCCCAAAAAAAATATGGTCTGCCACCTTTTCACCGCACTGCTTCCACCTCCAGAATTTGCTTTCTCCCTGAGAACCCCTTTATATAGATTTCAATTTTGGAGTCACAAAATATATCGTATTGTGTTCGTCCAACCAATTCCCAAAGGTGGTATTAGTGTGACTCTGGCATATATTATTCCAGGAGTCCTCCATTACCTCCAGGCCTGTTTCTATCGACCATTTCTGTCTGACATGGACAGTCGAGTAGTTTTGGGAGTTTGTATAATCCTGATATTAATCTCATACAGATCAATGAATATGTTAAGTAGGGTCTCTCTGCTCCTTTAACATATTCATCAACATGAGCACTACTACTAACCAAAAAGTCTCGGTAAAACTTGGAGGAATTGATGGATTCTCCTCTGGGGTCTGGCATTTAGAACATCACACTGACATTCTCGATAAGAAGGTCAAAATTTGAAAAGTACTAACTCCTCTCCTGGAAATGTTTCAACAATACTTGGATTGATGATGTATCATCAATTCAACTGCGTTTTGGCCTTTAGAAACTTTTCACCGACTGGCTTGATTACAGCAGAGAGTTGAAAGTCTTAATTTTAGAGACCCATAACTCATAAACCATAATTCTGACTGGCATTAAACTTAAACAAATCAAGTAATCTTGATACACGGGCATTAAAGTTAATATACATTCATTTGGTTAGTTCTGTAGTTTTTTCCACACTCTTCTATTTCACATTAGTTTTCAGTTTCTCGTTTCTTGCCCCTTTTTCTCGTTACAGTGTTTTTCCGTCTAGCCTCTAGTCTTTATCATCAAATATCTCCTCTCAAAATGAGAAAACTGAACCTTAAATTAAATCTGAATATCATCACTGTGCCTCGTACCCAGAAAAGCTGAGTGAACCTGAAAAAAAAAGGAATAAATTGAAAATCTCAGCTGACAAACTAAAAAGAGCAGCTCAACATTTACAAGACAGCAGGTAAAACTGCAGGAGTAAACTGTTTCTCTGACATTATCTCAAGAATCTGCCATAAGCCCCGGGCCCTTTTCACAGCAATCAGTTCAGCCATTACCATCTTCATACGCCTCTAGCCCTGATGTCTCATTTAAAACCTGCCAGGAATATTTGTCTGTAAAGATGAAAATATCGCCACACTCATTCAGCTACTGCACAGTACCTCTGCCACTAATGTAGATAATTTCATAGAAATGTATCTCAGCTATTTATCAGAAACAGTATTTCATGAAACCAGGAACTGGCTGTTATGGATATTATGTCCTGTACCACCCGTTTCAAACATTCAGAGGTACAACTTTTCAGAAAACTTCCCTTTAACGCAGCAGTTTGAAAGTTTCCTATTTAAACCACTCCTCCATTTTTGGTGGTCTAAAGTGATCTGCTCTTAGCTCTTGAAGTTGGTGACAACACAGTTTTACTATTCCTTGACTATTTGGCTTCTTTGGAGTACCTCAAGGATCCATTTTATGCCCCATCTTTTTCTCTCTTTGCACATGTTCTCTTTAAATTGCTCAGATGTATATTTCCTTCCGATGTTACGCTGACGACACTGTTTTATCTTTAAAACCAAACAATATGTGTAATTCCCTAGGACATGGTTCATGACATTAGATAGTATCTTCCTCTGGCTACAAGTGTCAAGAGGCTGTAACTTAAGCACAGAAGTGCTTTTAACTAACAGTTTACATCATGACGCTCACAGTGGTAATGCTGCCATGCTGATATGCTGCAGGTATAATGTTAACCTCAATCACCATCTTAGTTTACCATTTGCTAATTACCACTAAAGCCAAAATACAGATGAGGATGATGGGAATGCCATTAGTTGTGCGAGTATTTAGTCATAAACTGAAGTATTGGACCAACTTGAGCCGATGATAGTGCTAGACTAAAAGTCAGAGAATCACCAAAGTTTTTACAAATCATCCAGAGGGCCTGAATGTCTGTACCAAACAGCAATCTATCTAGTTGATGATATATTTCAACCACAAATGAATTAATAGGATTTATCCTCTGGGCACCATGAATATCTCTACGTAATTTAACAGCAATCCATCTTATAGTTGTTGAGAAATTGGACTGGAGTGGTGGAGCGACCAGCTGACATGAGCCTCAGCATCATGCTGCTGGCATGGAGAAAAAGCTCAAATCTGCCATTGTTAATCGTCGTGCCAAAGATCTTTGTGAAATCTTTCACACTGACCTCAACAATCATTTCAGTAGTTTCATCCAGTTTCCTTCCGCTGAGAAGATTTTCTATAATCAAGCCTTTTCCTGCCATGCACCCTGTGATGTGGAGGAAGTTATTCACAGCATCGACTGATTGTGCCGTTATTCATCCACATTCATCACTCGTTATCCTGTATTGTCTGTTCCTATGTGTGTCAGCCTTCGTTTGGAATTTGTGCAGCAAATTGGGGTTTTTTTTAACAATAAAAGTTAAATGATTTGATAAAGCACAGATTGGCCTAAAGGAGAGCTTGTATCATTTGTGCTTTGTGACATGTTTACGTGTTCTAGCTCGTGTGCCTCTAATACTCTAATACTCTAAATTTTTCTGTTTTTTTCCCAGGACACAATAGCTATTAAGAAGCGCAGCTCGAGAACAAGACGAATACGACCTGTCTCCACCAGGCTGAGTGAGTACTGCTGTTTATCCTCTTATCCTCCTCTCTCTCTCATTTCCTATTTAGCTCTGACCCCATCCTGTCTCTTTCAGGGCTCCATTAGTGTGTTTTCTCTTGACTCTTTCCCCCCTTTCCTGTCCTGCCTTCATCTGAGAAGTACATAGAAGTCGGTATATAAAGATTGCTTTTCCACATCTCCTCTCCTTGACTGCGCCTTTGCCTTCCCACTTTCACGTCCTCTATAATCCTCCTCATCATCCTCTTCACTGCTTTCAGGTCTCTGCGATGACTCCAGCTCCTCCCCGCCTCCCTCCGTGCCGTCGTACTCCTCGCCTCTGTCCCGCTCGGCATCGTGGGAGGGCCTGTCAGAGCTGCCTACGCAGGGTCTGCCACTCCACCATGTGACGCGAGTTCGGCCGAGGCCTCCGCGCAGGCACAAAGGAGGGCACATCCCGGCTGAGGTGTGATTTTGGCACCTTTCAACACATAGTAACATGTAAAGTGATGAACTTCCTACACTGATTCAGTATACATCGCCTGCACTCAATCTGAGTCCATAGCATCTACCTATCTGTCTTTCCATCTATGCATAATTCTCCCATTTCCTAACGTCTGTGCCTGCTGGCAGAGACTCTTTGTCAGAGGTAATCTATACAAAGTGGATGGCTGCAAATGGATTATGTCATCTCAGTGAAGCCGGTGTAATCCATTTGTTTTATTGCATACAGAACGTTTACAAATGAAACTCAATGCAACTAAACCGGCTTCAGTAAAGAGAGTTTTCATGTGTGTTTCCGTGTGTGTGCACAGCATTGCAGTGAAAATGGAGGAATAAGCCCTCTTGATGACGGACTCCCAGATTTCTATACTAAAAGAGTTCTCCCGGACAGGTAAGACTTTCTTTTGCTGCTTTTCATCAATATTTACAAGTTCCATCCATACGAATCACATTTTCTTCAAACTTCTGCTCATGTCCAAAGCACACTTGAAGTTTTTAGTTCCTCCTTTCCAAGCAGTCCTTACTTTCCATTTCACCGGGCGTCAAAGATCACCTTCCAGAGTCATCAAACTTGCTTCAGATAGGCGATCCATCAGAGTGAACCGTTGTAACTTATTGTCTCAGCTGTGAGCAGAAGCTGCTTTGCAAACTATATCAGAAACGTCCAGCAGAGTTAGCGGCTGAACAGCAACAAGAAGACAGCTTGTTAACTTCTCATTTCTCATTTCCAATAAGGTAGTTGTTAAATTATATGGTTTTTTTAAAATCTCATAAGAGCAGCAGCGGAATAAGTAGTCCTTACTTTACTTTTGACAAAGATGATGAAATGTTACTGAAATGAACGTATACCCATGGATGAAAAGTCAGCCTTGGACTAAATACAAACCTTTACCAAACGTAGCTTAAGAGGAATTACAGAATACGAGTATATGCACGATAAACTTCAATAAGAGGATTTGGAATAATTCCTGTGTTACAAAAGGAAGGGAACAGTCTCAGTAGCAGACCAAGAAAGGCGTACAACAAAAGTCACAACATGAATAGAGAAATTAAACTACTATTGTCAAAGCGAGTGAAAAACAAGGTGGAGATAGCAAAGATGTAACCTTGGCTGACGTCTTCAGTGGTACGCAAACCAACACGACTCATTTAAAAAGAGTCTTTAAAGTCGCTCATTCACTGAATCAAAGAATATTATCCAACATATCAGGCTTAGATTCAGAGACGGAGATGGAGTTATTCAAGGCGACCTGAGCAACGCAAGGTCGCTGCATGAAATCTCAATCCTGCGACATTTCAGTCAACGTGACACTCACGAGCACATTCACACAATCAAACTTTATACAAGAATATTCTGTTTCAGATGAGTTTCCTCTTCTGTTTGTGTGTTCAGACATCTTTCCTCAGGCTGACTTTATATTTAGCTTATTATTTTTCATAATTCAAGGAGTGTGTTGATGTTATTCTCTGACCAGTGTGCTGTCGGTCTTTGAAGTAATCTCATGGCGAGGTTTGGCTTGTTTAGCGCATCCTGCTGACTGCTTGCACATTCAGACGCAATTGAATCTGCCGTCCATCATCTCTGCTCGAGTGAGACATTCATTTTGTCGCTCTTTGATGATTAGTGGAGCCGGAGCTGGATGTTTCGTGCATTTGAGGTTAGGTAACAAAAAACGATTGGTTAGTTTGGTGGCTGCACGCCGCTGATCAAAGGAAGTCTGTGTGTTAGGACGTTAGTTTGATTGGATGTGGCTGCGGCTGAAGTCGTTAGATTTCTGATCAGTCCGCTTTGGCAGTGAATGCCTCCAGTTTCATAATCCTGACCCTTTAATGTGCAAATCTTTAGACAGTTTGAGATGCTTTAATTTTAGCGGGACTACAGCAACAGCTTATCAGAATGATGTTGCTCCCTTCCACGCTGCAGATCACCAGGTTAGGTTAGTGCTCTTAATGTGACTGAATTCATAGCATTAAAGAAAAATGCACTTTACATAAATCATTGTGTACCTAGAGGTGTAACCTAGCAACGCTCAAACCGCCGAAGCAAAGCAGACAAACAGCCCCAGCATGGAGGGCTGCGGTGAAGTCATGACTAATGCGGACGCACAAGACAGACTGGAGAGTGTGTCTGTGTGTGTGTGTGTGTGTGTGTGTGTGTGTGTGTGTGTGTGTGGTGTGTGTGTGACATTCAACCTCTCTCTCTCTCTCCTTCAGTCAGCTCTCCTCTCTGCACAAAGCTCACTCGCTGAGGAGGAAGAAGAGGAGAAACATGCTCGCCATCTTCGGCTTCCGTAAGAACAGAAATCAAACTTTGTCCAATCAGGGGCCGGAGTCTGAGGCAGAGGTTTACGGAGACGGGTGTCACACTGTTGCTACAGCGCCCACGGGGTTCGTGTGTGCACAAACACAACACTGATATAACTTTGCCTAGACAACAATACACCACATCACAAAGCACTTGCTCATTTTTCTTCCATATTCTGCTCGACGGCGTCACATTCTCCCCTCTTATTTGGACCCCGTAAATACGTCGACAAATATCACTCCAAATCTTTCTTCGATTCTTTGTTGATACAAGAAATGGCTGATGGCTGCCAAAGTGTAGACAGGCTGATAACAGCGTGTGTGCACAGATGTAGATGACAGCCGGTGGCTCAGATTCTCAGCCGAGAGATTAGAAATGAACACGCTGCATGTCAAATACGGATAGCAAGCTAGCTGCTTCCAGTCAGAGAAGTGATACTTCCTAATTACACTGTTCTCTAAAGTTTGTAACATTTTAGTCTTAAATCTGTGGGAACATCAGCAGGCTAACATCTTCAGTGTCTTCCGACTTGTAGGACAGCCACAGAGAATGTATACACCCTCCTTCAGCCTCCGAGGTCTGCTGCCAGAGCTGGATCTCCGGGTGAAGGGGCAGATGGGAAAATGAGCGATCACCAGGGGAAAAATACACTTGTTCTGAGTCCGCCGCCAGTGCCAGGCATCCCTCACCCGGGCATGGGAGGAAGCAAACACCCCTTCTTTTCTCCCAGAGAGGTAAAGTCAGCGTGAACTGCCACAGGCGTTCTTATTACAAGACGTCTGCCTCTGGTGTGATCTTTTATTTTGTGTTTTCTTTTTGACAGAAACCTGAAATGGATGCTGTGTTTGAACAGCCAGGAGAGACAGACAAGTACTGGGCGGACGACAAGCAGAGGCCAACAGAGGTGCTGCAGGCGGACATGCAGCAGTGGATGGACACGAGGCAGAGCGATCAACACGCAGAGAGACAACGGTTTGACAACAGGCTGCAAGAAAGAACTTTTGGAGAGCCGAGGACGACCGACAGACAATCAGACAGGTACTGGACTGAGAGCAGACACCCAGACAGACACGTGGACAGACAGTGGACTGTTGACAGACACACCCAGCGACAGATTGACAGGAAGATAGAAAGACAGTGGATGGGCGGCAGACAGATTGACAGGTTGTGGTCGGAGAACAGGCCGACGGACATACAGGTGGACAATCAGTGGACTGAGAGCAGACACCCGAGCAGGAAGACAGAGAGACAAGTGCAGGCGCTTCATCTGGCTCAAAGGCCGCTGCCGCCGTACCCGTCGGACAGGACGCCTTCGCCAAAGCAGGAAACCGATCCTCTGAAGAGCACAGAGGCAGCAGCTACAGACTGGCAGCAGCAAGACACGCAAGTGTGTCTCGACGCCGGTGGAGGGTTTACAGAGGGATGGAGGAGCACCGCGGGAGGAGGTCGAGGTGCATCCAAGCCAGATCCTCCACCGCAGAGCAGCAAACCAAACCTGTCCAAGCTGAGGCACAGACATCGGCTCGAGAGCTCAGATGCTCTACCAGGTACTTCACTGTCATCCATGATTACGTGCTGCAGGCTGGAAATAAGATGTTAGGTTTTTGCAAAGAGGTTTCGAGTGCACTCGTTGTCTAAGTGTGTAAACAAACCACAAGTAGGTGACAGTCTTTTTAATGTGCAGGTACAGAGGAGGAGGGAGAGACAGAGAAGGAGTCGGGGAAGATGGAGAAGAGAGAGAGAGAAAAAAGAAGAGACTCGGAGGGTCAGCCTCCTCCGATTCCAGAAAAGGTGTGCAGCTCAGTTATAATCTACAATATTCACGAATCTGTCTACCTAGAGCACGTCTGTGAGTTATTGTCTTTGTCCTGTTGATTTGTTCACGTGTTCCTGATATGAAAAACAGCCAAAGACGTCCTCGTATGTGACTTTTCCAAAAGAATCAGCCAATGAGAGGAACTTACCTCCTCCTCCTGTGCCGCCTCCTGTTAACAAGCCTGTGCACGGATTACCAGACAGAGCTGCAAGTCAAGGTAACTCCACTGAAAACACAAACGACTTAAACCTTAAATCACATTCCCATCGTGAGAAACATTTTCCAGACTTTGATATCGCAGGAAGTGTTTTACTGTTTGTTGAAGGTCTAATTTTAGTTTTGATTATTTCTTCCCTGTATATGACAGGATTGTTGCTCAGTGCAGACATTGAATCATAAATACATCAAAGTGCAAATGAAAAGTGTAAGAGAATAGTTTGACATTTTGGGAAGGACGTTTAGTCTTTAGCCAGGAGTTGGTTAGCTTAGCACAGAAAGACTAAATGTGAGTTGTGGTTTTACACCTTGAGTCCGCTGAGCATGGACCTGTGAAGACGTGACAGCTGCTGTTTTGGTCCGTTCTCATGTGGCTTCATACAGAATCTCTCTTAATTCAGATAGTACACTTCTATGAAGTACTACGTATGTACTTCTTAAAGTAGCGTGCTAATTTCAGCAGAGTAGTATTGTCTCAATTTGACTTTGACTGTTGTGCACTTACCGTAAATGACATTTTACTTCTTCATCTTTTCTTCTTTGCTACTGTATAAATAATATATATATGTAGATATATAATTTGCATTTATATATTGGAGATTCACTGTAACCACTTCAGCTCCAGCAGCTTCCACAGCAGATGCCATTTCCACATCATTCCGCCTGTGGTCCTTCCTCTTCCGCTACTATAGTTGAATTCACTCACCTTTTTGATGTACTTATACACTCATGGAAGTCTTTTATGATCATCCAGCCAGAGGAAGTCAACAAAGATGAAGGACATTTTAGCTCTTTGATTAATTTTATTAAGTCTCACCAACTGATATAACTGATATAGCTGCACAGAAATCTTTGCCTCTTCTGCACATCAGGTTATATTTTCTTTTTTACTTACAGGTGACGAAGGAATGAGACCTCAGGCGCCGGTGAAACCACAGAGAAACAGGAAGGCCATGTCCTGTGACGCAGGTACAAACTGTCATTATTTAGAGGTTGCTACAAAAATATGTTGTTATTTACGGCGAGACTTATATATGTTGATCTGTGTGTAAAGCGTCTGTATCTAACTGTTAATCGGTGTTTTTTTGTCCTCACTGAACTCAGGCACTGACAGGGAAAGCCCTAATAACGTTGAGAAGCCCCCAAATCGCAAACCCCCTGTGAAAAAACCTAGACTACCCCAAAACAGAAATAAGTCACTGGATTTGTCTGGTACATGTCTCTCTGTTTTTATTTATATATGTGTGTGTGTGTGTGTGTGTGTGTCAGATCATACTATGTATATGTATAAAACAGCTGAGTCGAAACTAGTCGTGATCAGCCGCAGTGATCTGGCTCTTGTCATCTTCTTCTCTTCTCTACAGACAGCCTCAACTCAGCCCCCGGTCACAGCGAGCTGTTGTGATGATGCCCGAGAAATTCACCCCGCCGCTGTCCAGGCCGACGCGTTGTCATGACAACTGTGGAGCATTTCATCATCCGACGGAAACAAAGAAAAACATACGAGGGAAGGGGAGAGAAAACGTCTGACAGTACGACACGACAGGCATCCTACAAAGCATCGGTCACCTGCTTTCTGTTCAGACACTCTCCTTAATGTCACTTCCCTCCTTCTTCAACCCCCCGCCCGACTGTGTTTCTGTCTTTGCTTTCCTCTCACATTAAAAAACAAAACAAAAACACGCTCAGTCTTTTTGTGGCTACAGTATTTTAACAGTATTTGCTACTTTAGAAAACCCAAAATGATCATTGTCTTTTGTGTTTGGTGGGTCGGTGGGCCGAGTGTTCGAGCATTGTGGCTTTTTGCTAGACAGAAAAACAAAAAAAAGTCTTTATTAGAATGTGGTTTCTTAAATCTGCAATGCATTTTTGACTGCTGATACAGTTGATCGCCTTGGTTGACACTTGAAAATGAGTTGCTTCTTATCAGATGAAACTTGATTATTTATATCTAGTTTTGCTTTCAGGAACTGAAAGGTAATATATTTTATAGAAAAAAAAAATATTATGTATGAGCACCCTCACTGTATGAATAAAACACTAATGGAAAACAATTGTGACTCTCACTGTGTCTCCATTTTTACTAAGTATTGTTGGCTTCACACTATATTTACTTAAAGCAGGTGTAATCAAAACTTTTATACTAACAATGCATTACATGACTACTTACATGTTTGTGCTGACAACCCAGAGGCGATAAGCAACAAATATTTTGTTCACTCTCATCGCTCTTGTGGTGTTTCTTGTTGCAGCAGGGAGCTGATTACAACAACAAAAAAACAGCAGTACACTGCCTGTCCAGTGCCAGACGGCAAAGTTAGACACACAACAGTGAACATACTGTAAGATTAGTGAGGACTGAGCAGCTAAACAGGTCACAAACAGTCAGGTATTTCATGCATGGAGTTGGTGGAAAACAGCTTAAATGACAGTGAATAATGTGCTTACATTCATTAGGTGGACAGTTCTGAATGAATGTTTTTTTTTTCTGGCACATTAATAAAACATTTCTGTAAATGCAAGTTAGTCAAGAGGTTATTTTTCATCTGTAGTCTCTGAACAGATGTTACAAAGTCCCTAAAAACAGAATATGCACCTGAAATCACGAAGCTATTGAGATCATGTATAAGCATGCAGAACAACAACAAATAAAATATTCAGGACGCACCTGTCATTTAAAACATTCAACACAGAGGCTCGTAATGCTAATGCACATACAAAATTATAAAATAAGCACAGCAGCATTCTTAGACACTAACTGAGACATGAAAAGCCATGCAGACATAAAAAGCATGCAACCATGCATAAAATACTCTGGTTAAGTCTGATACATGGAAAACTGAACTACAATAAATGATGTGCATGCAGCAGCATGAGGGCAGACTGCTTTAATAGTAAGATAGCGGCAGGTGACTGCTGACTGCAGTGGACAGACTTAAGTGCTGACAGCGCTGAGTACTAATTAACCATATCTGTAATGAGCTCTAAAGGTTGCTCTAAGTGTTGCTCCTGTCTGCTATGAGGTGTGACCAGGCCGACGGCAGTAATATGTCAACGCTGCGTCTCAGACTCGTTTCTGCTGCCCCCAAGTGGCCAAAAAAAAAGGTCAGTTACAGTCACGTTATACATGTAAAACTACAAACAGCGTGCCTAATTATTGTTAATTAATGACACAATCAAGTTAGTTCACTGTGACCATTTAGAAGTGAATTAAATCATCTGCTACTAACTCATGTTATACAAGAAAGAAGCATCTAATTAAACGGTTGATGTCACACACAGGTGGATGCTAAATTTGCTTCCTGACTTCAGAAATGCCCCCCAACCCTCCCCCCATCTCTCGCTCTCTCTCTCTCTGGTTGTCATGGCGACCTCATATTATTCATGGGAGTCAAAGAATGTGAGAGAAAACAGCAGGGGGCGACTGATCCCTACAAATGAGGCAGCCACTTGGAAACACACGCGCGCGCACACACACACACACACACACACACACACACACACACACACATGATTGGAGTTGGAGCAGCAGTCTTTCAGGTTGTCATTAGCAACCGTGCCGTGACCTTTTTTCTAAAGATGCTGTAATGAGTCAGATTTGAGTTAGAATAACCGCCATCGAGCGAGGAAGTCTTTGCAGTTTGCTGCAGTGGAGATTAAAAAAAAAAGGCTGTTTCCACCATGTCTGATTTTTAATGAGTAAACAGCCTCTGGGGAGACGTTAAGGAGGTTTTTCAGATGACTGAGACTAATTGCTGTGTGCACTAAATGTTACACATGTATATTTTATATGTATATGAATGCATCAATCTTCTCTGTTCTCCAGATGCCGTGGCTGCTCGGATGAGGGAGATGCTGCATGGCTGAACTTTAACTGATCTTTATCATATCCGTGTTAATTAATCAGCGTAGTTTTCCAGATAAAACATGATTTAATATCCACTCAGTCTGCGCCAGCCACGGAGCAACGTCTCAATTTTTTGATTTATGGTGAGATTCCAGGCTGTGTATTGGCAACACTGACTTCATAACAGTGCAACGAAATATAACCTCAGTGTTGGTTTGAACTTTTACTCCCACTCCCACCTTGAATGTAATGTGGAATCCACAGTGGTGGCTCCTCTCCTCTGATCTCAAATTAATGTGCCCACTGTTATTGATCAAGGAAACCGGAGCTCCGAGACTTTAAATAGAGACATTGTGCTGCAAGAGTCAAACAAGACAACCCAAATATATATAAACAAATTCCACTTTTTTTCCAAGCAAGATCTCTGTGAAATATTTAAGCTCTTATTCTGATAATTAAGCTGTTTCTTGTTAGGTTCATCCACATCAGGAGGTGCAACAAGTAAGATCACCTCAACAGATCATCACTGCTGAGATAAGTTATACTAACTAACCAATAAAAACTAATTAGATTACAGCTTCAAGCAGCTCCCGTGGGAGAATTTCTCCCGTATGCTTAGAGCTGAGATCACAAACTGGAATCCGTTACTGTCTCCGTATTCCTTACAGATGATGTGAGGACACATCACATCACGCAGGAAGGCACCCGGACACATCCTACACTTCTCATCATTCTTCTGCAGTTACCAAGCAACATGATCACATAAAGGCCGAGGGAAGAGAGAGGAGCCGGAGAGAGAGAACATGTGTGGGTAGAGGAGAAAGATGCGTGAAAATAAAAAGGATGCAGGCAGTCCGAAGCAATGTGCATGACTGTGTTCACACAATACACCACATCCAAAAAAAAAGAAAAAGAAAAAGCATCCTTTCCGGGTTGAAGGAGGATCCACCGTGTGCGAGAGGAGAGGATAAAACATGAGAGCTATTTACTTCCACACACAGTACATCTACTAAATTTGCCTGCTATAACTATTTAATCCTGAGTGAGGGTGTTTAACATCTCCCTCTGTGCACTCGGAGCGTGAACAAGCTGCGAAAGTCGATTTGCATGTGGCTCCTCACAGCAGGCCTGCTTGGATGATATTCGTGCCACAGCAGTTACATGGGAAATGACTCATGAAGGCAGACAATGATAAGATGCAGTGTAATTTAATGTAATTACAACCATGTCTACAAAAGGTCATAAGTGAGCTGTTCGGCTACGTCGTCATGGGAACCATCTTCCTAATGGGTGACGGGGACAGCCGTCTGTGGAGTCACCTTATGGTCCAGACAGGCTGTTTGCTCGACAGAGCGGCTCAGACGGCATCGGTCACAGGTGAGCGGCACACAGCATGCACCTGGGAAGTGCCAAAAAACTGCGGTTCCTCAAACGCTCCAAATCGAGTCAGTCTCCATAAGTCCCCATGTTAAAATATCCACAGCAGAAATAAACATGTTTACAGCCTGGTACAAAAAAACAGTTTTGGTCTTCCCCGTTCATGACAACTGTACTGAGGGTGAATCTTTATACAACTCACCTGTTCAAATTGTATTAAGGCTTAAAGTTATGCAGAATTAGGTGGCTGGTTTGAGCAACCAGGCCTCATTCAGTCCACCTCAGCTCCACCCAAGATCGACGTCCAGCAGGACTGCCAATATGACGGCTTGACAACAGCTCTTCAAAAACCTGTGGGTGACATCTAACGTCCGTGTGGAACCATCACATTTCCACAGTAGCCCAATACAGACAACCTAAACACTGACTATAGGGCCACTGTAGTTTCTCCTACCTGCCATGCCTGGAAGGAGAGGGTGAGGTTGCAATCAGCAACTACACGGCTAGACGCTGAGGAGGCTAAGCAGGAATAATGTTTTCCATGTTAGGTTTGCGTATTAGCATGCTGATGACAGTGCTAGAGGGAAGGTAAGGGGACATTGACATCTACAGCGTTTCATCTACTTTATACTTGTTGAGAAACTCAAGCTCATGAGGGCCTGACAGGATCACTAAACACAGGAGCAGTTCCCATCTGGGAAACATGAATGTCTGTACAAAATTTAATGGTAATCTGTTGGAGGGTTGTTGAAATATTTCAGTCTAGACCAAGGCGGTAGATAGACCATCCCTAAAGCCATTACTAGTATAGCTAAGAATGCCTCTGCTCTTACAGTATTTTACCAAATGAACCTTGAGATGATTGGTTATTGTTGTTTTGGATGACTTCATCTCCCATAAGTATTTTTCAGTGTCCTGAAATGATGCAACACAGTCACTTCATTTTCTAACTGACTGAACAAAGCACACATCACACATATCCTCCCAAACAAAACAAACCCACAAATAAATGAATAAATAAATAAGTTCTATACAGGATTGCAGCACGGACAAATGCTGCTCAGTTAGTCGTCTGTGTGACTAATAAAGTTGATGTTAAACTGCAGGTGTACCCTGACTAAACACCTCCTCTAACTCAAGTCCATTGCTGCTGTAAACCTGCAAAGAGGATGATGATGCGAGGACGGGAGGAAGGAGGGGGGAGAAGAATCAGAGCAACTATGAGATGAGAGAAGGAGGAGGGGTGGAGAGAGGGAATGAATTAACAGCTTTAGTGTCATCTCTCAGTCTGGGAGAGGAACCAAAGTATCCACCACCTTAATCCGTTCATCCCTCTCCACCTCCTCCTCCCTCCTCCTCCTCCTCCTCCTCCTCATCCTCTCTAACCTCTCTCTGTCTGCTGCCACCCCCTGATTTCCACCTCTGTTCATCTGTGTTTTTAAGATTTAAGTCGTCTCATGCTTCGTGTTTGTTTGTTTGTTTGACATTTTAAACCGCGTGCCTGGATTTAGATGTCCAAAACAGACGGTTATGACGATTAATTAGCAACATTTTGTTATTTATAGAGGCAAATAAGGGGTCGATGCATTAATGGATATGTGCCATATGGCTTCAAGTGGAAGTGCATCAATAATACGGCAAATAATTGGCATCAGCAAGAGTAAGAAGTGCTATAATATTTATATATAATATTTATATATTTAACATATTTTATCTGTTTCACGATTAAACACCAGCGAATAAACGGAAGTGATCATGATTAAGTGTGTCCATTGATCTGAGGTGGGGATAGACCGCTCAGGCCCGGGGTGGGTGAGGTACAGTAACAGCTTATGTCTACATTACAGATGGTTTATGAAGGCACGGGTATCTGTTAATCTGACACTAGTTTCAGGGGGAGAATCAGCGCTAATCCTATGACTAGCCTGATAAGTCCACTCAGAATGAAACCCCACACGTGTGGACAGCATGTGTAAACACACACGCTCGCGGACACAAACACAAACAGCACGGTGACCCCGGTAAGACGGTCTGGAATGAAAATCAATAAAAGACAGTACATCAGCTTAAGAGGTATGAAATGTCTAATCTTGTAGCCCAGCACAAGCTCAAAGTCAGACTTAAATGGGCAATTTAAAGCTTAACAGTTGAAGTGATGGATTAGAAGCCTGTTACAAAAACACTGAGATTAGAGGCAGCCAGGAGTAAAATGATAAACAATGCTCCTCCTCGGGCAGAATGAATATAGAATACCAGCTTTTATCTGAAGAGATGAAGATAACAGTGTGAGTCTTCTGGTCTTAATGAACACAGCACGCCACATTTGTTTTCTGTTTAAAATATTATATTTGAATTCAATCAGGAGGGAAAGAAATCACTGGAGCCGCTGAGGCTTCCCACTGATATTACAGTAATGTTTCAAGTCACAGTGCGAAGAGGAAATAATGTAAACACGTCAAAAGGCTTTAAAGGGACGCTGAATATTACTGACTGAGAGTTCAATTATAAGAATGATACCGCTCTCCTAAGATGAAGCGAGAAACTCATGAAAGACTGGAAACAAATCATCAGGTCTGATGATCCATGTCTTTGTTGATTTTTTTATAGAAAAAATCAGCTAAAACTGACAAGTATATTTTAAAATAATCAATCAAATTTAATATAATGTACAAGAATATATAGCCTGTTGTTATCTGGACAGAGTCAGACTAGCTGTTTGCCTCTTGTGTGGTTCATTTCAGGTTAACCGGTGACTCTGAATTGTGAAAGTGCAAATGGTTGTTTGTCTCTGTCATGAACTCTGTAACACCCTCATCTTATCTGCCTTTGGTTTCTCAGTTTCATTCAGTCATTTTTTTCTTCTTCTTTCTTTCTGTTCTAACTCTAACCAGTCTGCTGATTATTGAACGCTCTCACCTGCTCACCCTCGCTTCTCACCTGGTTGTTATTCCCTCATTAACTCCCTGCGTTTCCTGTCTCGGTCCATGTACACTAGCTCTCTGCCAGACTGGCTTTGTGCCACGTGCTTTAGCTTTCCAGCGTCCAGTAGTTCCCTGCTTGTTTTCTGATCCTGGTCCTGGTCCAGTCTGGCCCTTTTTGGACTTAGTTTGCCTGCCTGGAGTTTGTATCCTTGAAAACTTTTTGCACTTACTTGAATCATTACCTCTTGAGCAAGCGTCCAAAATATTGTGCCATGTGTTTAACTTTGATATCAAGTTGTCAAGAGTTACTTGTAGCTACAAAATGAGCCACAATGACAAACAGTGACATTTGTTAGCTTTCCCATAAAAGCATGTTTTAATCAACAGAACAGAGTTTTTTTGTTGTTGGTTTCAGTCAAGTGAGCAGCTCCAAATGAACAAAACAAATAAATTAAATCACAATTTTTCTGAACACTCTTGTATTTTTTTCCTACGTCTAATTACTCAAATCTTTTTGGCAGTCTCGTGAATGTTTTGTCATTTATGACTAATCGTGCTGATCCAGGATTAGACAGGTTAAATCAACCCTTTGAAACAGCCTGTGTGTGTCTGTGTGTGTGTTCATGTATGTAGAGAGTGAAGGAGACAGATCCTCGGAAGGACGGGAGGGGGGTTCCTCTTGAGGTGAGACGTCTAAGCCTGCTGCCTGTGGCAGAGTTAGTCGGGATTAGGACATGTATCTGTGGGATAAGGCTGAGTTAGTGGGACCCTACAGGCCTCCACCTCACACCATCTGTCCAAGCAGTCACGGCCTCTTCTGTCTCACTCTCATTCCCTCTGTCCTGTCTGTGAGTACTCTGAGTATTCACTTCTTCTTCTTCTTGTGTGCTATCTCCTATCGTCTTTTCCAAAAACAAAAAAAAACTGCTCTTTTTGTTGTCCAGCCTCGTACAAAGTTTCTCTCACTTCAACAGCTTCTTTTTCATGACCCCATTTGGCCTTAAGAGCCTTAAAAGAGAGGATAAAAGCAGGAGGATGTGACACCGGGTTTACAGGGTGATGGAGAGGTTAGTTTCCCGTTGAGGGGGTTTGGGGGCCGCGATGGGAGATGATGAAGCTTGAAGGGTCAGTTCACAGAAATCCCCAAAACATAATTTACAGACATTTATCTTATGCAATAGAGCAGTTTCTTACAGCTTCTCTCTTTAATTTTGTATAAAACCAAAGTGTAAAAAGTACAACAGGCAGCCTCCGTGGCTGTGAGGTGAGGCCTAAAAACAAAAAACACAGTTCCTCAAATGTCCACTTGAGGCTGGCTACAGAACGATCCAGTCTCCATAGTCCCCATGTTAAAATGTCCAACTTCACAGCAGAAATAAACATGTTTACAGCCTGGTACAAAAAACAGTTTTGGTCCCTATAGATAATTTCCTCGTTCATGACAACTGTACTGAGGGTGAATTTATATAGAACGTTATGCAGAATTATCAACGCTTAGCACAACAAGATTAACAGCTACAAAATATATTAAAAAATACACATCTAAACACACACACATTAACACAGCACACCTCATTTGCTCACTCCAGACAAAAGCCTAAATGTAAAACAACCAGCAAAACACTTGTGCTGCTGGTTACCCGTGTCAACAGTGCATCAATAAGCAAGAAAGCAAATATTTCCTAAAATTTTGAACTCCTCCTTTGAAATCCTTTAAAATCCTGCCAACAAGTTTGTTGAGAGAAAGTCTTGAAGCACTTGAGCTGGAGGGAATTTGTGTTAACGGCTTTAATCCAGCACACAGTCAGAGGAAACCACCGAAACATCTACAACAATTCCGAACTGCTACCTCTAGCCATTATTCTAATCATAGTGTGGGACCCTGAAGGCCTAATTACTTAAATATGCCTCTAGAAATAAGGCTGTAGAAGAACAGTGAGCAGTCTCAGGCTCATGTGGATCACCTGAATGTGAGATGCAGAACAAATGTGTGCATGGCTGCAGATGCAGGAGGGGTTGGTGTGCGTTTGGCATGAAGTATGAGGTAAGTTCCTCTGTGTCTCTCCCTCTCTTTGTCCCCTCACCCTCATGGGAGGCCCTGTTAGTTTAGCTGTTAAGCTTTCCCCGGAAACACATAATGATGGACAGATAGAGAGGTTAAAATAGAGAAAGGGAGGAAGAGAATGAAGGGAGTAGGAACTTTTTTGTGATGTGGCATTGTCTCCTAAATAATTGTCATTTTCTTACACCTCACTGTGTTATCTGCTCATCAGAGATCCTATTTTTTTTTGTAAATGGTTAAATCTTCTTTGTCTTGTGTGTTTTCCACGAGTCAGCATGTCTGCTTGCCTTGAAGGTTTTTGTTTACTGTCCAAATCAGATTTGTGAAGGCACTATTAACTCACTGATTCCTTAACGAGACACTATTAAGACACAAAGAGTCTCCGGATTAGCAAGTTTAGCTTATAAGGAGCATCGAGAAACGCTTGTGGTGCATTTCTCTGCCCTGCGAGCTTAAAAACAGAATTAATTCACAGATTTTGAGCCTAAGTGGAAGAGACAGAGCAGCGTGGAGACGCAGGATGGTAATTTGTGAGAACAAAAACAAACCCACTTTGTGGAAATATTGAAATCTTTAAGAGATTGTTGGAGAATTTTGCAGCTTCGCTTCAGACAAAATGCAAAGTTATGGTGTTAAATGATGTGTGTTCACTTATTATTTCAACATTTATCTTAAAAATGACACACAAAAAAACTTATTATTATTATATCCAAGATAGTTTAGATCAAATACAGTAAAACCACAGTAATTATATGCCAGAGCAATACCGTCTTTTGGAAATTGACCCGGGTGTTGACTGACTGCAAATATCCAATCTTACTTCATGTCAAAGTCTACCACTGAAACTGTGATGGTATTAAGGTGGATCCTGTTTTATTACCAAATCTTGAGCCATCTAAGAAACTCAGTCAAGATCCAGTTTTAAGACCTTTACTGCTCCTTCATAATATTTGTATTTACTCATATTACAAACCACTGACAGGCAAACAAACCTGCACACAGGTGTATTCAGACACAGACGCTGGTTGGTTTCTGGAGCTCTTGGCAATATAATTAAGACTCTAAAGAAATAATAAAAATCTAATTAAAAAGTCTCACTTGGGAGACCTGAGAGTTTCAATCTAGCCACTGTCGTGCAGTCTCTGCTGCGTGGTCAGCGTCTTCACAAATTAAATTTTATTCTGCAAGACATTTGAACATCTGGAACATCTGTTATCTTAAAAATGAACTAAAAGCCAGTGATGGATGAAAATCTGTGAAATAAAAGTAGAAATGTTTTATTCTGAAAATATTTATATTCTTTGAAATATTGTAAGATGAGATTTAGTTTTGTGAGGCTTTATTTAGCTTACCTTGTTTTTCTCAGGTGTATATTAGAGAATTGAGACTTTGTTTAATTTAAATAATGATAACTATGTTTATCTATATTTATATGTTATGGCAGAGTGACATGAGGTGAAACATCGAGGTGAGGTTTGTGTCAAGGTTCAGTTGTCCTACGGTTAATTTTACACTGAGGAAGCTGTCCGTGTGGTTTTGCTGTACCGACAGCATGGAAGTGATTTAATCCAGCAAAAATCAAGTTTGTAATTTTAAAAAAAAGGAAAAATACAAAAGCATTATCAGCAAAATGTGCTTGAAAATATTCACTATGAAGAGACACTCTTCTCTCAGTGCGTTATATTATTAATAATACATCATATTATTGGATAATTAGTTATCCAATAATATGATGTACATGACATTGTTATAGTTTGTCAGTATATAGCCAATTTTAGGTACTTTATACACTACTTGTCAGTTTAATAGGAGAAAATCTGTTGAATAAATTGAGTGTGTAGAAGATTATTCTCTCTTAAATGCAGTATAAGAATAAAGTAGCAAGTAAAGTGACTCAGCTATTGTACTTAAGTACAACCTTACTTTACTGAAGTACAGTAGCTGAGTAAATCTTGCATTACAATGAAATATTAAAGTCTCAAAAGCATCAGTCCAAATAGAAATCCTCACATGTGTTGTGTGTGTCATGTTGTACGCATGCTGCTGTGCATTTGTGGCTCAGTTCAGTAGCTGTGAGCGTCCACTGTGAGGCAGTGCAGAGTCCAGCAGTCCGACTTGTGCCAGCACAACAGTCAAAACTTTGTTTCACTCTGTGACGAACAACTAAACTTTTAAAATACCGATGACCAAAGCTGAGTCTGATGATCATGAGTCACGATGACTTGATGTTTTGTGGGGGAGTGTGTGAAAACTGCAGGTGTGTTATAATTTACATGACGAAACATGTGAAGCGAAGTGAAATGTATGAACGTGTGACATATTTTTATACACAGGATACAGATATGTAGCATGAGAGAGATATATGAGAGAGAGAACAGAAAGAGACAAAGACAGAGAAAGGAAGGATAAAGAGAGAGAGAGAGACAGAAAGAGAGAGAGAGACATTGCCAGAGAGTGTGAACATGCCTGTGAACCATGAGAGAGAGAGAGAGAGAGAGAGAGAGAGAGAGAGAGAGAGAGAGAGAGAGAGAGAGAGAGAGAGAGGAGGGATTGTTGCAAACAGGGATTTACAGCAGAGGGGAAAGAAAGAAAGGGGGCAGTGGCACTCAGTGACAGAGTGCTATACACACTCACATGCACACACACACACACACACACACACACACACACACTCTGTTTCCTCTGTGTCTCTCTCCAAACGTGTCAGTCAAGCCAGTCAGTTGATTATTTGTGTGTATGTGTGTGGAGGTTGGGGGATGTTGAAAAGAGCTCGATACCATCCTTCATCTCCATGACAGACGGTAAGATCATTTCATTCATCATATCATCTTTCATTCGACTTTCTATGTATGTGAGTGTGAGTGTGTATTTGGCTTCTTTTTTTTTTTTGCCCGTGACTCTGGTCCACAGCCAGGTTGAGGCCTCCATGGAGCCCTGTCACTGTTTGCTTTCTTTTACAATCCATTTTGACCCACGGGGGGCAAAACTAATGAGCTGTGCAGCGGAGGCACTCGTCAAAGGTGCATTTTTAATTAGACGTTCATTTTAACACTAATAACTATTATATAGGAAGGCCTGTAATTAGTGTTGTTAGAGGAAATAGCTTTCTTTGATGTCGGAGCTACTGTGTAATGTTAAAGTTTTTGAAGTTTGAACTTTTTCATTGATATTCTGAGGACATATTTGGTTTATTTGTGTTTGGATGTTTTGAAGACTTAGATGTTTAACTTGCCTGTCAGAATGGCCTGTAAATTATTATACACTCTAATTCTACATGTCTTTAAAGGTCTTTCTGTACAAAACAAACATTTCTGTGCGTGAATAACTAGATTTAACTAGATTTTGATACATATAATTTAAGCTCTACATCAGTTTCAGTTATGAATTAAACTATTCCTGCCGTATAAAAATATGTCTCGATTCATTTTAGAAAGTCTCTGGCTCTGGATTAAAGTCTGAACCTGTTGATAATTGGATTTAGTCTCTGAGACTCGTGGATCTTTGTGTCAAAAATGATTAAGCCCTCTGAATTCTTGCGCTTCAGCCGGTTATGTGTTCAGTAGGCAGATCTTTCTAGAAATATTACAGGTTATATATCTATTGTGTGTGTGTGTGTGTGTATGTGTGTGGTGTGTGTGTGTGTGTGTGTGTGTGTGTGTGTGAGTGATTACATTAGAGCAATAACCTGCAATCATTTCCTACATAGAGATGAACACAACTCTGACACACAGACAGAAGATGAGGCATGTTTTAGATAAACAAAACATTTTTCTGATGTATTAGACTCACGTACAAGCGCTCGCTGTGGCGGATTAGATTTGGTGTTTTTATGAAATTAAACACAACACAAATTGTTGAACAAACTTGTAGGCACAAACTGTGAGGTTTAATGTACACTGTAGAAGTTCCGGTTTGTCTGCACACGTGATACATAATTGTGCACACACACGTGTATGTGTGTGTGCATTTATAGCCCTATACGTGTCTGTATAAGTGTGTGTGTATAAGATGTTGGACAGGGGGGATGTGATACAGATTAGTGTCTTAATATAACACACAAACAAGCCTGACACACACACTCACACACAGTTTAACTTCATGATAAAGTCACAAAGACAATCACTTCAGACATCCACGAACTGGTTTTGATTTAAAGGATTTCTTTGTTATAATCCAAACAATGACGTGAGGTTAAGAGCTTGTTAAGCAAACATGGGTGCCACTTTGTAATAAGGCTTTACAAAGAGCTTATAGAACATACTTAATAGCTCTATTAATGATTAATGAATAATTTAGTTGTGCTTTATAGATTAGTTAAATGACATTAATGAGACCAACTTCTGGGATTTTCTTCCAGCATTTGTCAAAGCTCTGTGATAAAACTTTGACCTTTTAGCTCTTTGATTCAGTGGAAATACCTTTAAAAGGACTCAACACGTTGGTCTCATGTTATAAATAAATCCAATCGATGGATTTTGGTGATCAAACAGCTCAATTAAGGGACCTTTTTTCTGGAGGAGGACCATCCAACACCTGGAAACCAGAAAGTTGATTTTATTCATGGCTTATAAATGATCAATAAAGCGTTAGTGAATTACTATAGACACAGTGTTTGTGAGTACTACTGCATATACAAAAAAAAGTGTTGACGTTGTATAAAGACTGCTCCAGAGAGAGAGAGAGAGCTGCACAAATCATAAACTCATAAATTGTCTCGATTGATGCATGAGTCACCATCAGTTGGGGATGAAGAGTACAAGTTTGTAAATCAAAGAAGTGCGAGGGTGTGCAGTTAGAAAGAAGCGAGACCTCTGTAGTCATCCACTCCTACATCAGCTGCTAGAAGCACAATCTCAGAGTGAACTGTCGGCATTGTGGGTAATGTAGGCGCAGGTTTTCACAAGGAAGAAGGAAAGAAAATCTCAGATTTTGCAGCGATCTTTTTGTCAACTGTCGATCCTGTGTCCAACAGTTTGATGCTACAGTTGACGGAGTACCAAGCAGTGTGCCTAATTAGAAAGTTGTGCTAAGAAAAGCTTCATTTTGAGGGATTTATACCTGGAAAACTTGTAACACCGTTCCTTCCTGTCTCTCTTCTTTCCTTCAGGACAAGAGAAACAGAGACAAGGAAACAGGGACGTACAGTTTCTCAAAGAGGAAACTCGCCAACCAGTTGACTTCCTGACACCACCACTGCTGCTGTCTATGAGCTGCACCGAGGCAGAGGAGTGGACATCCCAAAAATCTTGACACACGGAAAAACCCTGTTAAACTCCAGCAGCAGCATCAGAGGCAGCAGCAGCAGACATCATGTCATCTCCTTCCCTACCCATGCCTTCTCTACCCCCGAGCCCCTTAGCCATGGAGTATCTAAATGACTTTGACCTTCTCAAGTTTGAAGTGAAACCAGACACTCCTCCACTCCCTCCTCCATGTTCGTATCCCAAATCTGGCCTTCCCCACGACCCCTCCAGCTCTCCGTACACCAGCCACCCTCCACAGGACTCCAGTTTGAGCTCCAGCCCTTACAACTCGCTGCCACCCTCGCCAACGCTCAGCGACGCCCACCCGCCGCCTTCGGGCTCATCCTCCCTGTCTTCGTCATCCTCTTCCATCTCCTTCCCCCTCTCCATCTCCAACAGCTTCACCTCTGGCATCAGCTCCGGCTCTCAGGGCAACGTGGAAAGCAGCCCGGCCCACGGAGGGCCTCAGGGTCCAACCCCAGCCTCCCTGGAGGACCTGATATGGTTGGCGGCACTGCAGCAACAGTTTGGAGGTGAGGTGACAGGGCCTGCCACTTTGTTGGGAGCACTGGGAGGAGTACCAGAGCGAGGGGACAGAGAAAGGAGTCCGGGTAATGGCTTTTTGGGCTGTGAGGATGCTGTGGAGGCTTTACTGAATTCAGCTGCTGCAGCTGTCAGCTCACAGGTAACAATCTACCTTTCCTACCTCATGATCCTTCTGAAGGAGCTGACTTTTGTCTACTGCCTCTTCATCGCCTTCTCCTTCATCAGTTTCCAGGTCTTTCTCAGAGTTCGAGCAGCAACATGGGAGATTCCAGCAGCGACAGCGGCGGTGACATCTCCTGCGGCAAAGCGACAGATATGTGCCATCGCCCGCTCGTCTTCCTCTCATCTGCTCCTCCCAACGCTGCCCAGGCCTCGGCCCCCTACCCTCAACCCCTCAGCCCCCAGGGCCGCCTTCATCACCACCAGCATCACCATCATCACCCACATCACCCCATGCATGGAGGCCATCACCATCATCACCACCCACAAATGAATCAGGTACACGGGGCGTCAGTTACAAATTCAACTAATCTAACATGTCGATGGCGCTCAGCAGGAAGCGTTCATCAATAAAAACGCGGGGTATTTTTCGGAGTCGGTGCGAGAGAACAGTGACACTTGTCACATTAGCGGGCTGAGCGGAAGGAGAGAGGGATCGTACAGTGAAGGATTAGGATTAGGACATTAGAACATGCTTATTAATGTCTGTGTGTGTCTGAAGTATCACTCATAAGGATCGCACTCCACGTGGCAACAACAAGAGAAGCTCAGGCTTTGTCTTTGAGGCTGCAGTGCAAGGTCTTGATTTCTGAAGAAAAAAACATGTTTATTAGTAACGATTTACTCCCCCACAGATGAGCATTTATAAGCAGTATATAAACATTTAATACATGGTTTATAACATACTATAATAAAGTGTTTATTATGCATTTAGCAGTACATATAACATCTCCTAGGAAGACTTTTGTATTGTGTTTTGCCATATATTCATAGCTGTACTAGCCTCTACTACACTTACATCTGCTTATAACTGCGTTGGTGTTATATAGTGTGTTATAAATCATGTTATAAGAGTTCATGTGCTGCTTATAAGTCCTATTTGTGTCACTTTAAAGGGTCAACGGTGCTCAGAGGAGAGATCAATTGCTTGGCTACTCAATAATATGTTATAAAAGTGGTTTTAATCAGTAAATAAACTTTAGTTATCTGTGTTCTGTTCAATCAAGCTGTCTGTGTAGATCTCTATATGGAGCACAGTGTGAGCTTATGATAATATCTGCTATTATTGCTGTGCGTAATCCTGATAACTGTCAGCCACACTTAGTCAGATTACATGACAGATTATGGACATGTGGTGCCGAAATGTGCCCCCTGACAGACAAACACCCAGCACAACACATCACATGTCCACCTCTCACATGACAGTTTTATATTTAAGTCTGAATCCTGGATAAGATTCCCTCACTTCACACTCATCCGACAGTAAACACATTTCCACCATGTGTCTCGTTGCCAATTAACACTGAGTGACAGCATATTCTGTCTCCGTGTGCTCGTCTCCATCTGCTCGGCAGTGCGGGGTGAACGAGCGTTTCTCCGACGAGCAGCTGGTGAGCTTGTCGGTGCGAGAGTTGAACCGACACCTGCGTGGAGTGAGCAAGGATGAAGTGGTGCGCTTGAAGCAGAAACGGCGCACGCTAAAGAACCGCGGCTACGCGCAGTCCTGCCGCTACAAGCGCTTACAGCACCGCCACGCTCTGGAGTCAGAGAAACATGTGCTCACGCAACAGGTACAAACACAGACGCTTGTATTCATGACTCTCACTGACAAGTTTGATATATCTAAGCCAGATTTAAAGTTCCAGTGTGCAGGATTTAGGCGGATGCATTGGCAGGAATGTTTAAGGAGTGGGTACTCTTTTATAGGGTCGGCCATGTTTCTACAGTAGCCCAGAAAGGACAAAAACTGGCTCCAGATGGGCCTTTTATGGTTTTCACAAGCTTTGTTTTGCTCCTAAACTCTTTTTGCAACCTGCAACTTCACTACTAGGTGCCACTAAATCCTACACACCGGCCCTTTAATCCTAAATCTACTATGAGCCTGAATAATGAGCGAACATCTTTGTGCCGTGGCTCGGCAAAGCGCGAATAAATGTGAATTTTCTTTCCTCCGTCCTCAGTTGGAGCAGCTACAGTGTGAGCTGACCCGAGTGCTGAGGGAGCGGGACGCCTACAAGGCTCGCTATGAGAAGCTCCTGAGCACGAACCACGGCATTGGCGGCGGCGATGCCCCACCGACCCGCACCAGCAACCCACCTTCCCCGCCCCCTGACTACTTCCTCTGAGTTTAAAACCTGCAGGGAGAGGAAGAAGAAGAAGAATGAGTAACAAGACCAGCCAACATGGAGCAATCAATGATGAGTAATCAGACTTGGGGAAGAAAACAAGGATGTGTATGTGTGTGTGTGTGTGTGTCCGTGTGTGTGTCTGCATTTGTGTGTGTGTTTGTGCGTGAGAGAGAAAGTGAAAGAGAGACAATGGCAGGCAGTCCTGGGGGCTATAAAACTGTGAAATCCAACCCTGAAATGATTAAAGGGGAATTGACTGTTAATTCATAGGGTTAGACTCAGCTCTAGGCTGCTTCCTGAACTTCATTTTAACTTCACTGTGAATGATAGTTGCACAAAAACAGCAGCTGGGAGCTCTTTAAAGAAAAAAAAGAAGCTTTATCTCGCATTGAAACCTATCAGTAGTCCCTTACACTGCTTGGCATATTATCTATGCAATATTTTATAGATGCAATGTACTCTCCAAAAAAAACGAGTGGTTCAAACTGAAGCTCAAACTGTAGTTGTGTTTCTTTTTTATAATAAGCTGCTAAAGCTGCAGAGGTCTGAGTAGTGCAGTGGTGCTGGATGTGGAGTGGTATGGGCTTGGATAAAGTGTCCACGGCATGCAGTTGTATTTGCCAGCTAATATTTCACAGTTGCCTACCAAAGTGTTTAAAGCTCACCAAGACTTGTTATTCTTTGTAAGATGAATAATCATAGATTGAAGAATGTACAAGGATACCTTTCATGGGGGATCTTTCAGTGATTGTGCTAAATGAAATAGTGGGGATATTGCTCTTGTGTTTTAGCAAAGAAATCTACCTTTTGCTAGTCGCTGTTTGCTCTGGGTTTTTTGTTTTGTTTTACATCTAGAGAATTGGAGGGAGCACTGAAAGTGAGAAAGGAACCCATCACAGCAACAGCAGCAGCGGGCATGAAAGAGTGTGGCATGATTTGTGTGGTTGTGTCCAGTTCTCCAGACCAAAGAGAGAGAGAGAGAGAGAGAGAGTTTTTTTTTTTGGGTGGGTTGGGGGGCAGATTGAACACCTCTGTTAACGGCGGACGACAAACAACACCAAGTTGATGCAACATGCGGCACCAGAGAGCTGGTCACTGTGGGCTCGGGTACCGTGGGCTACAGATGCGACAGAGGCGTTACTGGTGCAGGGATGAAAAATGAATCTCTTCGTGGAGACACCTTCTTAAATGTCCCATGAAATCATTGCCAGGGTTCATGCATTAGAGCTATTTATTTTGTTTGGGTGTAGGTTAAATAAATTGTTCTTTTATTTATTTACTTATTTATTCAGTATTTATTGTTTGTATTTAGGATTAACATTATTACAAAAGTGATGGCCATTATCATGAGTTCCTGCTCCTGTTGTAGTGTGGTTTCATATGCATATGAAATAAACAAAGTACTTTACCATCCCTGTCATGCCGTGGTGTGTTTTTGTGCACCTTGCACACAGGTTTTAACCTCCATTCACCTATCTGAGCGTCTCCCACGTTCAGTCTTCCGCAGGCTAGCTCGCCCCCATGCCCCGCTCCATCCCTCTCTTTATCTCTGTGCCTCTATAGTGAGGCAGTGACCCTGGGTGTGCACTGTTTGGGATGACCTCATCTTCAGCTCTACCTCCCCTCTCTGTGTCTCTGGCTCTCTCTCTCTGGCCTGGTATAATAGGAGCAGGATTAGGGCTATAATAGCGCCCTGGCTGCTCACTGCCGGAGTCTATTGTGGCTTTGTGTGGGAGGGACACACCACCGCTCATGGCCACACTCACATTTTGACAGCAAACATGTCCAAATACACTCCTTGGATCAGAGACTAGAAATGACTAGATTGAATCCAATGCAAGATGAGTCATGTGTGTCTTCAACCGGGACTCAAGAGAAAAGAGGACCTGGTAGGCACCGGTAGGTTGTCATGCCTCTTCCTACCAAAGAATACCCATATGACACATTTTAAACACAATATCCCTCAAGGACACACACATACAAACGAATACACACTCACACAAACACAAACAAAGCCAATTAGCAAGGAGAACACTTGTCTTATGCCGCCCCCTAGCGGCCTCTCTCCATATCGCCTCCATCTTCCAAAGGTCAATGAGAGCTTCGTGACACTGAGCATCTTTTCCACACACACTCACACACACACACACACAGTGCTGCCTCCCCGCCTGCTTTCCCGCATCACAGCTCAGCTGAGCTGCATGCACCTGCAGCAGGAAACACCTCCAGCAGCGCGTGAGTCCCCGGGTTGGCTGCTTCTCCTCTGCAGAAAGTCAGCACGTGTCAACTCAGTGAGGGAGTGAGTCATAGTCAGGTTTTAGTGGGGAGAGCGGTGATCAATGTCGGTGCTGACTGCAGAACTGGACCTGGGCCCTAAAACCTGAGGAGACAGAGTGAGAGAGGAGAGAGAAAGTGCGCGCGAGTGAGAGAGAGGGAGAGGAGAAAGAGAGAGAGAGAGCGCGAGGAAGGGAAGCAAGAGAGAGGGAGCGCGTGCTTACTTTGTAGTTGCCGAGAGCCGCGTGACAGGTGAGAGATCATTCTTTGCTGTTTGAGCGTGGGGGGGGGTTCATGAAGTGAGTTGGGTGGAGGTGAGGACGGTGCAGGAGGGTGGTGTTTCTGTGTGTCTTCCGGAGTCTTTACCCCTCAGTTCTCAGTTTGCAGATGCCGACAGATGTGCCCGAAGACAGGCTCAACAACGAGGAGAGAGCGGCCAAGGTAAGACGCACGGGGCTCCGATGTTTAATTGGCAGATTCGGGGCTAATTGGACGGATGTGATTGTAGGAGTTTAATGAGATGTGTTTGGGGGAGCTGTACTGCATTTTTTTTTACTTCATTAATTTGATTATTAAATCCAACTTTTGGCTAATTTCACTGCCATGAAAATAGAAGGTGTTACCGGTGACACTAATTAAGGTTCGGTTCCATTTAGTGCAGCAGAGACTTTCAACTGAGACAACATGCACCACAGCAGCACCCTGACTCTGTCTGACCTGAACGGAACGGGGACTTTAATTGGTTTCATTGGCAACACCTGTGTTTACCATATCATGTCAAAATGGCTGCTGAGAAAAAATGTCTGTTAATTTGAGTCAATAACGAGTCAGTCTAATTTATTCAGTTTATCAAATGACAGACGTATCCTAATGATGACAGATGATCACATCCATTATCGACTCTGGAGTCAACCTTATAAATCTTTCAATGACTCACCCCGTGTATGCTAGCTACCCCACACTTAATCACTTCTCAATCACTGCAGACAAAGTAAGCCATTAGCATTAGCTGGTTAAAAAAAACAAGTATTTCCCTCAGGGGTTGGTGGAGACCAAAACAAAGCTAAAAGGGCAGCAAATATTGGACTTCCATTCATCAGGAGGACACAAACACGACTCCAAATGAATGCTGTTGCCAGCTGTTTGCCGACAAGCTCGCCAAATGAGCTTAAAAGATAAAAATACAGAACATTTTGTGGCCAAAGTGGACAAAAAAGTAGGTATTTTCGGTTTAAAGGATCGCCCCATCGATGTTACACATAAAAGTCAGTTTACACGCGCTGTTTCTGTGGAGGAGATTTGCCAATTTAATTAAAAAATTAGCCTGATGATGTCATGAAGAGTTATTTTGGAGTGTGTTGTGTAACAACCTTCAATGTGGGCGTGAAGTTTGAAAGAGGGAGGTAATTTAGGAGGAAGGAAATGTCTAATTAAAGATGAAGTTGTACTATGGGGGTTGTAACATCCAGTGTTTTTGAAGCTTGACTCATAAGGGAGGATATCTCGACCCAGATTTGCCGTCTCTAGGAAGTCTCATTTATATGTTGCTCTCTGTCCTCCAGTGTGACAGTATGACTCTGTCCAGCACCCCGACTGTTCGCAGAGGAAGCACTCCTCTGCCAATTAAGCACCAGCTCAGACGAGAAGAAGCAGTCCACGATGACTGCGACTGGACCTCAGGTGCAGCTGGACCTTCTGCTTCACCTATCAGCTTTAGCCCGGCCTTGGATGACATGCTGACTGGGGCTGTTGAAGGCAGACATGATGGGCCTTTAAGAATCGCCCTGCTGGGGCAGAACGGCGTGGGGAAGTCTTCTCTGGCCATCGCCCTCGCTGGGGACATGGACAGGACAGCGTCTGTGGATTCTGAAGGTACAAAGCAGCCGTGTGTTAGACAGACAGGACAAATGCAGAGCCGTATAATGAAGTGGAGAGAGACGGCCTGTAGTGCTGCTGCTCTCAGGTAAATAAAACACAGCACCCATCTCCCATCTGAGACCTAACTGCTGCACTCCTTGTCCTCAGGGGAGGGTTTTGTGCGCATGGTCACCGTGGATGATGAGGAGAGCACCATCATTATCTATGACAACTGGAGACAGGTGAGCCAAACAACACTTCCCTGTTTCCCACACTCCCTGCTCCCTCATTAGGCCACTGAGCCCTCTCTGCTGCTGTATACAGGGTGCTCAGCTGCCTTTTGGCACTCACTATATATATACATACATACATACATACACTGTCAGAGGACCTGAGGGTTGCCTCATCTTCAGCTCAAAATGCATCTTTTAGCTTCAGTTCTTAATTTACCAACAGCCTAATTTTAGTTAATTTACTTGAAGCTCTTTGCGTGCTGCACACAATAATAGCGTAGCAGCTACTATCCATGCAAAAAAAGGCCACCAAGAGGCTAAGTAGGCTCTTCACTGTGACTCATACAAAAGCAAAAAAATTCCCCAGTGACGCCGGATGTGTTTTAAACAAAAGAATAATAAACTATTTTTAATTTGATGTAACGCAACGGTCAATAGAAGATACAAGAGCCCCACTCACACTTTTTTAAATTTGTTTAATTTTAATTTGTTTATTAAGCTTTTGTTCATATTTACAGTGAAAACAGAGACAACGAAAACAAGCAGAAGAAAAAAAAATAAAAACAGTATCAACAACAGTCATGGCTGCAGGTGTGCAGTCTTCTTGGCTTTATACAGTATTCAGTTCATGCATGTTTAGGTAGGTCATTTTTCCCATCTACAGATCTCTCTTACAAATCCTAGCCATTGTTTTATGGTTGGAGATTCAGCTATTCACTCACACTCGTCTGCATCCCGCCACCCAGGTGAACAGGTACACGAGGTGAAATCACACCTCCATGTCCAAACAAGCCAAACATACATTTTGGCTCCTACAAACAGAGTTCTCTCTCAAGAGATAAGACAAATAGTTCCTGGATTACGAGTGCATAGAGACATCTTTGAGGGACTAAATTTGCATTTGAGCTGATCTCAGCATGCACAGGACAGAAAGTGAAGTAGTACAATATAGAATAAGAAATGAGATTTAAGTGAACATGTATTGTCAAGAGAAAAGGAAAGGAACTACAATATATATAACAGATGCTTACTGCCTATGTAAGCATGTGTTTGATGTGCTTATGTTGTAGATCTGCATCATATTGTTTCCTGTACTTGAAAGCACAATAACAAAAGATTCTGCGACGCTCAAACACCGTGGCAGAAATAGGACAATAAATCTGTTGCATCTGGTAGACTGAGGGAAGCTCATTATCAGGTTGTTTTGCACACTTTTTCCTCTTTTCCCTCGAGAGCAGTTCAGAGGCATCTGTGTGTGGATACGTGTATGTGTGTGTGAGAGAGCTGCCCACAGAGCAGATGTGCCAAATGATGCATTAATGTTCTTGAATTAGGTGGATGTGTGAAAAAAAACTGAGCACACACACACACACACACACACACACACACTCGTGACACAATCTTTTTTTATGATGTGTGGATTCTTATGTGTTACACTAATAAGGAGTTATATTTGTTGTGAGAGATGATCTGTCTTATATAATAGTGTTACATCTTTATCTCACATTAGAGTGTGAGAGCTGCTCTGCGCTCAGTTCTGGACTTCATCAAAATTAAATGAAAAGTCACTAAAGCGTGGCAGCTCTGACTAAAGACAGGCTGAGGTTTTTTCCACGGTGTGAAGAATTCACTCAGGGATATTTTTTACATTTTTGTCTAGCTTTTGCTCGGCGAGGAGGGTGTATGTGTGTGTGTGTGTATCAGCAAGAGTTTGAGGTGTACTGCGTTTGGCATTATCTACAGTAGTTTCTCATTTAACCACAGGGGATTTTAGATTGAGCTCGCAATCGTCTGTTCCTAAAATCAAGTGCATGCAGCGACAGAGAATCAAACATTCGTGCTCAGCCTTTGCCTTTCTCTTAACAGCATAACAACATGTTACATACTGTCTGCCTCCGTCTGTCCCTCAGGACCTGTCAGCTCTGGCGTGTGAGGTGTGTGTCCTGGTGTTTTCAGTCACTGACAGGCGTAGTTTCCACCGCACTGCTCAGCTCCGGCTTCTCCTGAGGGAGATTCAGCCCCAGACTCCCATCATCCTCGTCGGTAATAAGAGTGACCTCGTCCGCACGCGCGAGGTCACCTCTCAAGGTAAGATGAACCCTACCATTTTCATCTTCACCTCGCTGCCCTTTTTTTCTCACCTGCTTTATTGTTTCCTTCTGTCGTGGCTTTTATCCTCACAGCTGGTGTTGACATTTGCAGCTCTTTATTTCTGACGGTAAACACTAACGTAGGGTGAAATCTGTGAAAATGTAAATGTCAGTGTCTCACCTTCAAGGCAGTGTGGGTGTGTGAAGGAAGTCACAATTACATTTAAAGCAAGGGAGCATTCACTGTAAGCCTGTATTTTTGGTATGCCTCCCCACTTTAAGCCCCTGAAAGCTTTGTTTCAGACCTTCAACACATCCAGAGTTTTACTTTATTAAAAGTATAGAGTGGCAAAGTGCAGGGAAGTTACATCGTGTAAGCTTGTGTATATGAAAACTTTGAGGCACAAATGAACTACTACTCCCACGGTGGATTTCAGGAAGAAATATTCAGGCACAAAGTTAAAATGATGTTATGAGTGCTGCTAATGGCAGGTGGAAACGACAGTGCCACATTTAGTTTTCGATGATGAGTTTGCCACAGACCTGACTGACTTCTTCTCTGTAGTGTCTGAGGCTCATGGGTATTCTCATCTCGTCCCCTCTGTCCTCCGTACTCCTGCTTGCTCCCTGAAAATCAATCTCAGTACATCATCTTAAAAGATGTCTCAGCTTCTAAATTGCATCTCGAGGAGAGAAGAGGCTTGCTGGAGGAGCTGTGAGCGAAGATGCGCAGGTGTATGCTTTGTAGAAGTGTTTTTTGCGACACATAAAATAGAGTTGACACGCAGCTGGAATATACAAGCCATGGTGGAGTACTATGCAGATGTACTTATAAGTTGTGTTATTATTTAAAATGATTAAATGTGCGATTAAACTGTGTGCCCTTCACCGTTGCAAGACGCTGCTCTTACTGACGCATTCCTTAATGTATGTCACCTTGATATCACTTATTTTTTTATGTGAATACAGTTCAACTGCTATAATTGTGATGCAAGTATAAAGTGAATTAAATTAGGAGTAGTCTCTGAATGTTCTCAGTGGTTCAGTCATCTTTCTTTGAGAAGAGCTGTAGACCAAGAATCGGGAGTAAATCAGCTGCAATGAACCTTATTATGCTGATATTAAAAAAAATGCAAGAGTGGGTTATAACAGTGCAATGAACAGATGATGCAGCTGAGCCACACTTCATATTCAATTGACTTTGCTTTAAAATGATGGCTCAGAGGAGGAGGCGAAGAGCCACAAGGATTTAACCAAATGAGATATCTTCGCCTCCTCCGCTCGCATCTCTGATAAGAGGGACCAAGACGAAAGGAGAGGAGGCAAGGAAAGGAGCTGAGGATGTACAAACTGAGAAAAGAGAAACAAAGTTGAAATCATTAAAATTGTTGGTACTTTAAACTTATGTAATCCCATTATCCAGAAGGTTCCTGTGATTTTATATTGAATAATGCTGTGGATATCAATATTTAAATGGGGAAGTGGCAGAATAACCACAATTCTGAGGCTATTCAGCTCAGAATTGCATAATCCCAGCTGAGGCCACACCCACTTCAGACCAGCGAGAAAAACAAAGTCGAAACCAGACGTCCAGAACTCTCGTGTAAAATACCCAAAATCTATTCCAGCTGTCGCAGACAGTCGTCTGTCCTTACAGGGCCTCAAAAACATTCACGCTCATCACAAGAAGCTGATTAAGAAAATACGCTCTGATGGCCTTTAGCGCTCGGTGTTCACAGTTTACTGCACAGAGGCTCATTTAAGTTAAAATGAGGTAGAATATCTGTAGCCTGTCGTGTTGTTTCTGTAGATAAAACCAGCGTAGCATCATCTCTGCTAACTTGCGCCAGAGCGTGCCAGTAAACAACCCCGCTCATGTCTTGTTTTCACATTTGGCTCTGTTATCATCTGTCTCTGTACCCCTGACATGTTTATAGTGGCTCACAGTTACTTGTCTTTGTGCATCAGATCATACTCCCCTCAAGATGTTTTTGATATCAATACTTCTGTAAGTCTCAAAAAACCCAAACCATCTTCCCTCATCATGCTTTAATTGTCCCTGACAAGCTTCTTGTGATTGCTTTCAAGTGTGTTTAGAAAATTGGATCAGAGATAACCCCCCCAGGCCTTGCACTCTGGTACAAAGAGCTCTTCAATGCACCCTCTGAGATGAAAGAATATGAGCTATATTTAGAGGAAATTATGGGTTGTTGGTGAAGGTTTGGTCACCTATTGTAGATGAACAACAGAACACCAGGCTTCTAACGGGTAAAGTGCTCCTTTGAATGGAGCTACAAGCACTGCACCATACATAATATGGCCTGGCTGCTGATGACTGGTTACCTATACTGTGATGATTATGATGCTCACTGACTGTGAGGATGTGGCAGGTAAATGTGGTTGTTATGGGGCACCATGTTAAGGTGCAACATCCACAGTTTGATTCAAGCTTTGCTTAAAAAATGGTTTTGTTTTCGATGAAATGTGCAATAAATCCACCCAAAATGTGATTACTAAATTAGTTGCACCTTTAGGTACCAGAATTTAAGATTAGGTTCTTCTCTCCTCCCAATCTCTTCTATCAGAGGCCATGTCCAGCGCTGCCCTCTACAACTGTCTGTATCTGGAGATCTCTGCCTCTCTGGACCACCGTACTCCGGAGCTCCTGGAGTGCGCCGTACGGCTAGCCAGGGGACAGTCCCCCTGGCCTCCGGGTACCAGTGCGGAGGACATGAGCAGCGGCGGCCAACGTGAGAGCATCACCTCCCGTGCAAAACGCTTCCTGTCCAGCCTGGTGCCCCGGTACCCGCGAGAGCGAGAGGTGGGCAAGTTCATGAGGCAGAAGTCCCGCTCGTGTCACGACCTGGGGGCACTGTGATGGGGGGAGGTTAGCGGTCAGATTGTTAACAGAGGTAGCCGGAGGTGATGTAGTATACCAACAGAGAGAGGAATGAGGGAGTGATATAGCAAAAAATGTGAGGGGGTGTGATGGAAGGACAATATTGTGAGTGATCGTGTGCATCCTGCAGAGGAAACCAAGGAGAATGACAGTAATGTTAGTGATATTTATCATAGGATGAATTAGAAATTTTGTACACAGAAGAGGAAGATAAAATACTGTGGATGAACACATGTAAATAAACTATCGTAGTCATACATACCTGCCACCTTCAGAGCTTTGAGAGCTAAATAAATTTCTTTTTTGAGTCTTGAGGGAGTCGCCACATGTCTGCTTTGTTATTAAACAACTTGTCACATTGTGCTTAGAGCTGTTCGTGTCCAGGATAAAGTCATGACCACACACATTCTGAACTCATTAGTGGGCTAGACTTTACCGATGATTCATGTTGTGTTCATTTACACTCAGCTTTTGTGGTATCCATGGGGATGGTAAGCAGTAAAATAGTGAAATGCCAGCAAGGAGAGAAGGGAATTAAAGAGATAAAAACCGGACTTACAGAGCTCAGCGCGGCAATATGAGAAGGAGCAGCGAAGGAGAGCTGGATTATTGTATATGGAGTGATTGTTGCCATGTTACAGTTGTCAAGGAGACCTGAAAGCACTGAGACATACACATTATGTCCATTCAAGCTCAGTGACTATACCTCCATTCTGTGGTGTTAGGATAGGAAAGCTAAATGTATGGAGCAAATCGTATTTTTAAACACAAAATTCAACTCTGAATTAAAAATGCAGAGGATTTTGTCAGATATCAGCTTCTCTGCACTCATCTGTATCACTCTCTACCCTCAGCACTTCCATCCTCCCACTTCCACCCACACGTGAACAAAGATTTAGCACACCATAGGTCGTTATACCCATCATTTGTTATCAAAGGGGAGAGCTGTGCTATAATAGAAGTAAAAAATAAAATGGTGGCATGATATTCTGACTCATTCCCTTGGCTGCAAACTACTGGAACCGATTGAAAGGTTAAGATTTTGGATTGGCACACATGGGACGCAGGCTCCCTCTTGTGGCTGACATGAGGTTAAGAAATATTCGTGCGGTTCATCCCAGTTCAAGTTTGACTTCAGCAGAGCACCCAATTTACTCAGTGAAAGTTCATCTGGGAAGATTGCGAGACAGATTCATGAGGAAGTCTTTTGCGTTGTCACGAGATAGTCAAGCTTTGCATGCAAACAGGTGCAGACAGAGGAGGTTTAACGTCACTGAGAGGAGCTCTGATCGAAAACACTGCAGTTGTGCATTCAAGACTATAAATAATCGCATCAAATAGGACATTCCAGCTATATAAATGGATGCATCAAGCCTGTATGCAGTAATCTCTCCAGTAGCGTTTTCACAGTTAGGAAATCACAGGCTGACCACTAGCAAGAAAAACTGTTTTATTGTGCCAGGTTGTTTCTTGGCTTTAGTTTTTTTTAAAATACAGATTAAACAAATAAAGTGTTAGTGAGCATCACACACACGTGTGCGATATCAGGGCAGTGAAGGTGAAAAAAGAAAAACATTTTAATAACTTCCATCTGTGCTGCCACACTGCGAGGGTCTATAACGGCATGAAACAACCACAGAAGCTTTAAATAGTTTTCTTTGTTTAATGGAATGGTTCATGTGTGAGAAAGTACATTGTTAGTGAGTTTTCATGGTAGACAAAAAGACATGACATTGACAAGACAGCGGACCCCTTAAAAAAAAAAAAACAAGCACACTAAAGCTCAAAAAGGGGTGGATGAGCCACTTCAGAGGCTGCAGGCCTGCAACTTCTTGTCAGCCAGCTTGAGAGACACCCAGGTGTTGAGCATGGAGGCCCTCAGTTTGCACCACACCAGGTGATCAGTCAATCCAAAGATCTGTGCGGCAAACTGAGCGGCCGCCTCGGGAGAGAGGATTGTGGAGCAGCCAAGGCCTGCAGGGAAGGTGGGGAAGACCAAAAAGAAAGTGTCAGTTACCGTGATGAGTAAACTCACACGTCACCATCTAAGACATAACACAGGGAGTGCTACGCTTACCGCTTGGCATACGGAGGGATGACCAGACATCCTGTGCACCCCAGTCTGGAGTGAGAGGTGGGCAGTTGATGACGGGATACGCTGTGTTTCCAGACATCACCGGCCCAAGGCCGTTACTTCTGCCGGCTACAGCCACAAAGACAGTGGGTACACCGTCACCTGTGGACAAGCATACACGTATGAAGACATGACAGGTAACAAAATGCCCAGAAAGGAATATAAAAATGCTAAACATTAAAAACACACCTTCATATTCTGCCTTGATGCGCAGCGTCTCATCTGGACCTTTGTGTGCAGAGGTGACTCTCAGAACGCAGTGGATGCCGTAGGAGGTACAGGCCTTCCTGATCTTTTCACAGTGAGCCATGTCTGAAGTGGAGCCCATCAAAACCACCACCCTGCCGCTAGCCTGGGGCTCCAGCAGCAGCTAGAGACACGACACAGGACTCATTAGCTCCATGCAAGTCCCAGTTTGCACGCTGATGTAGAGCAATATCAAGCTAGAGTTTGCTAAAATTAGCCACTGAATTATACAGTTTAACATTAGAGTTTAAGACCTGAAATTTGTGAAGAGCAACAAAGCTCAGAGAACTAGTTCAAAATAAACTGTGTGTGTGTTATAACACACTGATTAAAAGTAAACAAATGCCTGAGCCTGTCCTGATAACAAAAGACTAGATTGGGTTCAGTTTGTTCAGTGTACCTTGACCCTTTCAGAGACCCACTCAAAGTTCCTCTTCACCATCTGCATTGCCTCTGGGGTGACCTCTTTAAGGTCTCGGTACACCTTAAAAGACAGAAAAACAGGTTAGCGCCGAGTTTCATTCTTAGACGAAAGCTTCAAAATGAAATGACAAGACCAAGAAGAGTTCCCGACCTGCTTATCTTTCTGCTGGCTGCGATCTCCAGCTGGCCACAGCCTCCATGAGTCGTTGTCGATCACATCAGCGAGGACGATCTCTTGAGTCTTCACGTTGACGCCAAACTCGATCTAAAAAGCAAAAAAAGGATAAATCGTGAAGCAGCTACTGTACAAAGAGGTCAGTGGTCACACCAGGATACCAGTTTGACCAGCAGAGGGCAGCCCCACACAGCATACCTTCATGTCCACCAGCGTGCAGTTCTGAGTGGCCCAGGCCTTCTCCAGAATCTCAAAGATGGCCACGGTGCTGCGATTCATGATGTCCACCTCGCACTGGCCGATGGTGAGCCCAGCCAGAGAGAATTTGGCCTCCAGCAGCTGCTCCTCCGACCACTGAGGGTCATTGTTGGCATCGTCCTGAAACAGAAAGCGACTGATTACATAAATACGGATGTGATACGACGCGTGGCCACTTTGAGTGAAGTTACAGACTGAAGACACACTGCAAGTGTCAGACTCACCTTAAAGAACATCTCCATCTTCAGGGGGGTGAAGCGGTAGCCTTCCTTGACTCCTGGATTCCTCTTGAGGAAGGATCCAGTCGCCACTCTGCGACACACCCACTCAATGGGAATCATCTCACAGTGGGTTCCGATGAACGCCGTGTCTGAGTGCTGCTTCACAAAGGCAGTCTTAATACCTGGAAGAAAGGGGCCATATTAAAAAAAACAATATCTGAAACTCAGCATTATAACTTTCAAAAAGATTTTCTGTCCCCTAACATGAACTGAGAGGGATGTGATTGGTCACGTTCTGGTTAATCACACGCGTCAAAGTTTGAAGTCACAAGACAGCCGTTAGCACTGATACACACCACGCTCACGAGTGGCGTGTGGGTTGCAGTTACCCAATTATTTTTAAATTAAAGCAAGATGGAGAGTCATTTTGGGGCTTTTTTTTTGGGACCTAATGACAGACACGCACGCACAGTGAACCTACATGTGTCAACATTATGGCACAACTCTGTAAACTCAGTGCAAAGAAGTTATTACTGGATTAATAAACACAGAGAAAACTGATTCTGGGACACTTAAAAATAAGAAAAACCAAAATCTGAACATGCTCTAAAGAAGTGTTTGGGATACTTTGAAAGATATTTAAGCAACATTTAATAAAAATGGTAGAAATACTAGGATTAATACCAATTAACATCATTGGAAATCAATTAAATGGCTGAAGCCTGATACCCCCAACATACAGTATGTGGATATTTGTAAGCAGGTGAAGCACTGCCATGGCTGTATTACATTTATTTAAATTATGTAACTGCACTCATATCTAACTTGAACCCTGTTAAACACCCTTATGTTGAGTATTACGCAGATCAAAACGGCAGACAAAATGTGAATATGTATGAATGGGATTACACGAGGTGCTGAAACTTAGTTAAGTTAATGACTATTAAATAAGCAAAACCATGTCTGGGGATGTTGGCTGCAGCTTCAAAGATGTTTTAAAAATGCTGAGTCTGGCAGACTTGTTTCCTAACCGCTAACTGAAAAGGAAAACAGGCCAAAGGTAGTCTGTCTGTCAGAATACGGTCACCTTACTGACCTCTTATCTCACTCAAACTGGGACCCCAGAGTGAGATCCAGTGGCTTTCTTTCATTCATTCACTGTGTGTGTGAGGGAGCGCTTACAAAAATAAATATCACAACTCTGCAGTAATTATACCCCTCAGAATAAAAGAATGTGGGAAAGACGCCTTAGGGTGTGTGTGTGTGTGTGACACATTGAGAAACAGTGTAATAAGTTCTGAGGCCTCACCAGACTCCTGCAGGAGCTTGAACACGCAGCTCGTCGTTTTATTGGCAATGGCAGCTTTGCCCTCCATCTGGTCTTTCCTCACGGCATTCCCAGCGGTGATCTGGTCTTTGGACTGGACTAGAACCAGTCCGGGCTGGTCCACCAGCTCAAAAATCTGCTTTGTCTTCCCCTCATTCAGCTTCTGTCCGATTTTCAACTCTGGAAACAAAAGAAAGAAAAGCCACAAAAACACGCACGCATTAATACATCAATAAAACGCCGTACATGTATATGTAGTATAACACATGCATGTGTCGTTGTATCCGCTGTACCTGGTGTGGATGCCATGATGCTGGTCCGTAACGAGTCGCAGTCCTGAAGGACAGAGCAGACAAAAAAAAACCGCAGGTCAACTTTGGGAAAGTTGCACGACGAAGAGGCGACAACTGCAGCAGGAGGTGTGCAGCACAAGAAGAGGGAAGTGGAGTCTGTCTTACGTGCTTCGATAGCCAATCACATTCCTCAGCGCACTCTGCCAACCAATCACGGCGGCACATTTATCACCACGTGGGGGGAAGATGCTCCATCTAAACTAAACGAAGTTTTATCAACTGAACTACGTCCATTTTCTCTCTGTTAAGCCTGATCGATTTATCGAAACTTCATCAAGAAGATACTCCTGTCTGATTAATCCGATTCAGATCAGCCGTTGCCCTCTTGATGCAAAATACCACGTGTGATTGCGTCAATTTCAACTGTCTGAATAATCTTTTTTTTTTCTTTTAATCATCATGTGTTCTTATCGTGGCAAAGTTACTTTTTTCGTCCGTTTCAACGATGTCAGCTGAGTTCGTGCAGTTTTAACGAGCCACGTTGCGCCCTCAGTCAACGGTCGCGGCACGTGTTCGGTTACTACTGTCAGAGCGCGTTCGGGCGAGCGGGCACGCACGCGCTGATTGCTAAGGGCAACGCCAGCACGAGACTTGTCCGCTGGTTGGGGGGGTCGGGGGGAGAACCGGACCGGTCGACCGACCGACCGACTGACTGACTGACTGGACCTGACAGCGGCGAGATGGAGTTCGAGGAGTCCGGCATCGGGGAAGAGTGCGGGGTTTTCGGATGTGTGGCCGCCGGAGAGTGGCCCACACAGCTGGAGGTGGCTCAGGTCTTGACTCTGGGACTTGTGGCGTTGCAGCACAGGTAAGTGACGGAGTGTAGGTGTACCAGGACGACAGACAGGTCGTCTTAGAGACCGTCTGTAAAGAGTTTTTAAAGTGAGCTGAGCTGAACAAGCAGGTTAAAGTGTTGCGGTTTTTGTGTCACAAGTTTTGTGTCAATTTCACGAACAAAGTGTGTGTTGTTAAACCCGTGACTCAAGCAGTGTTTTTTTGCGTTGAGAAGTAAATAAGTAATCTCTAACTTCACGAAGTCGTTACCCGAACAAGAAAACATGACCTGAAACAAGAAATAAATCATGCTCAAGAGCTGTCACCATTAACTCAACTCATCTGCTAATTATTTCCTGATTTTAACAATGTCAGAAAATAAAAAATATCGCATCCACTTTCTCTCAGACTAGACAATTGATTTACTAGTTTCATCAAAAAGAAACAATTAATTATTATTATTATTATTATCAAGAATCTGTCAGATAAATTGTCCCCCAATGATATTTAGTTTACTATGTGTTGAAGATAAGCAGCAACAGTAGCTCATCAAAATGTTGATTAGTTCACTGTCAGTCAGTTAATCAAACACACACACACACATACCTTACAACCTGTTGCATAACTTTTTGTACAGTTTGTCACGTGGGATCAGTAGGTATTACCTCTCTTTCTGGGGATGGATCAGAGGAGGCCATTGAACACACTGAATCGATCTTTATTATCGGGATGTGATCCTGCTCCTCTTTGCAGCGGGCCTTCACCTTATCAGCAAAGTCCGAGCTCAGTTTCTTTGCTGGCGTCTGCAGTGTGTGGTCTAAAAAAGAGGGGGACAAAAGCAGATTTAAATTCAGATTATTATTCATCCATGTAAAAAAGTTATGGGTTTTTTTTTTTTTTTTTTCTCTTGGTCCGGCAGTGGACTTCATCACGAGCTGTACCTTTTGTTAGCAGTTACAACCGTACCCTTATCCGTAATGTCATTACTCTGTGGCAAATCATGGGACCGGGTTAGAAATTACAAAGGCTTCAGTCAATTCATGTGACATACAAAGTGAAAACTGATGGAGACACATTTCAAACCTTGATCTGCGGCTTTTCTCTTCATTCCTCTGTTTGTTGAATAGGTGTCTTCTTTTTCCTGATCTCGTTTCAGAGGAGCCTGCAGACAACATGAAACCGTTAAGGCCCATCTTTAATATAAAAAAACACATTTTCATACGTTTAAATGAAGTTAGACTTCTTCAAAGAAAAATAATGTATCTAAATAGCTTATTTTATGACAAAGTACTGAGATAAATTTCGCCTTACCTCAGTGTTTCTACTCCATTTTTATATATTCTACCTTTTGGAAAAGGTTGTTTATTTCCCATTGATTTCAATGGGGTCCTATCAATGGCTCTATCAATTGTTTTTGCAATCATGGGTGGTTATTCAGATGGGTTAAATAAAGATTTCGAGTCAGTTTGGCCAAATTACAAACAAGTAAAACCATATTTTCGCATTTATCTAGCCATTCAGATAGTTGTGATTTTATTTGACCAGATTTTGAGACACGGGTGAGGTTTTCCTCCCAGTGCAGTGGAGAGGCATTGGATCCTGTTTGTGGTTCTTTCAGCACTGAAATACATTTAAAGAATTTAGCCACATTGCAGTACAAATAGTCCCCGTTAAATCAGGTTGCAGCAAAAATGAGAAAATGTGTTGACAATTTGGGTGAACCACCCCCTTTTTAAAATGGCACTTATTGGTTGAAGTTTTGGAGAAGTTGAATTTAGGTGATGTAACATTTCATTTGTAAATTCGACTTGTTCAAGATGTAAAGTCAAACCAATCCTTGGTTGTTTTATGGCTTTTTCTGTAGGTTTCATGTGTGGATTTTAGTCTTTTTAATAGTAGAAATTTGTGTGAATTCTTCTCATTAAATAAATAACGATGTTGGGCTCACTCATTAATCTGTGCTGTTGATCCATGCGAGGCTCCGGGACCGCATGTAGCCTCGGCTCTTCATTGTTTGGTGTAACATCGAGGCTTATAGACGAGACAGAACCAGAGCTAGAAGATCTTTCTTCCATTGCTGCCGCCGTGGTGTTCATCTTTGTCAAATAGACGTCTACGTGATCGTTCTCCTCACAGTCCTCCAGCCTAAGCCTGCCTGAGTCTTGGTTGTCTGCGGCTCCTGTGTCACGTGGCGATCCATTGGTTGTGCGGTTCATAATGGCGTCTACCTCGTCGTAGAACCTCATAAGGCGTCTTGGGTCAGCATCGTCGCTCTTTCCTCTTTGGAGGGAGCGGTAAAGGTACTTGAGGTTTTTGTACTTGGTGTGGCACTGCTTCCAGTCACGCTCGATGCCCTGCTGCATTAACCTGTTGGAGATCTGGACGAAGATGTCTCTCTTTCTGGTCGAGCTCTCCAACTGCCTGCACACGCGTTCATCCGACCAGACTTGAACCAGCGCTCGCACCTCCTGATCGCTCCAGTTTCGACCCGTGTCCGACACCGTGACAACGTGGAACTGGTCGGAGCTGGACGGGTCTGCGAGAGTTAGATGAGCATCTGGAGTGAACAGAAAATGGATGAAGGGAAGGGAACATTACACTGACTGTAAACTGCAGTGGTTGTTGATGAAGCATACCTGTTCCTCTCCATTTGTCCATGTCTGCGTCCATATCGTAGTCATCACTGTTGTCATCTGAAAATAAAGAAACTCATAGAAAAATGTATTGTTCATGTAGCTTTGAAAACAAAACTGCTACATGCACCTCAGACTGGCTACATACCATCGTCAATTTCGATGACAACCTCACTTTCTGAGGCTAATGTCTGTGCTGGTGTTTGCAGCCTCCCTGCTCCCATTTCTCCATCGTACAACTTCTTCTGCATCTCCACAGTCCCGTTCTCGAGCCCCCGGTCCAGCAAAATAGCTTCCACCTCATCGAAGAACTTCATGTACTTCCCGGGCCCTCCTGTTCCGCTGCCTCCGGCGGCGTGAGCGCTCTTGGCCGTCTTGTAGTCGTATTTCAAGTTCTTGTATTTCGTCCGACACTGTTTCCAGTTGCGTACCACTCCAAAGTTTCTCTGCATCTGGCGGGCCATCTCTTGGAAGATGGATTTGTTGCGTAGCGTGCACTTCAAGCTTTCACGAACGCGCCGGTCAGCCCAGACGCACAACAGCGCTCGCACCTCGTCGTCCGTCCAGTGGCGACCGCCTTCTTCAGCCACGTTCGGGGTGTAAGGAAGAGCCCGATGGATTCGACTCCTGATACCTGCACACACATGCACACAGTTTGGTTGATCTTTAAAGAATAAGATGGCGCTTGGATCAAAAATCTGAGGGGAAAAGTTTAGTTTAACCGTTTTAACTAAAATGTGTTGAGCGTTGTCGTGATCGTCAGCGCCAAAGTTGGACTTGAACCTACATTTACCTTCCTGCATTGTGACTGAGGAAGGGTAGATCCCTCTTTGATTACCCACATCTTCCACCTCTTCCTCCCAGCCCTCCTCTGGCCTTGCATCCACTCCTGGGCTGTAGTTTGCTGCTGCTGCGTCAGGCTTCCTGCTCTGAAGTCCCAGGCTCCTGCATTTGGCCTGACACTCCCACCAGCTGCGCGCAACACTGAGCCTCCTCAGACGCTCTGAGATCAGCTCAAATGTGGTTCTGCTTTCAGCTACGTGCTGAGCTCCCACCTCGTCCCACACTGTCATGAGAGCCAGCACCTCTGCCTCCCCCCACTGCCTCTCCACCGAGCCTTTCTCTTCCACCACCTCCCTATCACCTCCTCTTTGTCTCTCTGCTCCTCTCTCCATGTTGGAGCTGACCTGGAAACGCTTTCTTTTTCCCCAATCCGTCTGTCTCTGCAGCCCGGTTCCCTAGGCAACCAGGCGGTTAAGCCTGAAAGCAACGCCTCCATGCAGAAAAGCAGCCTCACCACTGGCTTAAGCTGTGTGCTGAAGGGGAGGGACCAACTGTAATCCGAGAAGCAGCTTGGTAAATAGGCTGAAACCGCAGCAAGACGACTCTCCATATATGGCAGCTCCACAGCCGAGAAGCAGACGTTTCTGTTGCCTTTTTTTTTCCCCTCCCTCCTTCCACCTCCCTCCCGCTTTCCTGCTTTATTTTGCCTGAACCTCAAACCAGTTTAGTTTGCCTCAAGGCTCATATCAAAATGTCAGGACTGGGCACGCTGAGTCTTGCTGATAAGAGACAGAGACGTCGCTCGCTTCCCCTTTTTGATGTGTTTTGAACTGTTATATTTACATGTGGTTGTTTGTGTCCACTCAGGGGTCAGGAAAGTGCTGGCATTGTCACATGTGATGGAGCCGATCCACCCACATACACAGTCCACAAGGTAACACTGATCAAAACCTTTTATGATTAAAATATCAGAGCTGTTTTTCCAATGAAGTTGCACCATGTATCAAAACTTTTCATCGTTACAGTGACATTACAACACACAGTTTGACACACAACATATAAACACACCCCATTTACACAAATATCAGTGCAGACTGTGTATGAAAACATCTCTGACTGATTCCTCTTGTTTTTTAGGGAATGGGATTAGTTAACGCTGCTTTCTCGCCCGAGGCTCTCCTGAAGCTGCGCTATGGTAACCTTGGTATTTGTCACACGCGCTATTCAACCACGGGCATCTCGGAGCTGCAGAACTGCCAGCCCTTTGTGGTGGATACGCTGCACGGCAAGATCGCCGTGGCTCACAATGGAGAGCTGGTTAATGCTCAAGCTCTGCGGAAAAAGGTGAAGACGAAGCCCGGGTGCATATCAATCAATGGGCCTCTGTGTCAAACCGTTGGTCAGTGTTCTGATTGAGTGCGAGGAACTAGAGTGAAATAACACACTTGTAAATGTGCCGTGCAGGTAATGCGGCATGGTGTGGGCCTCTCCACCAGCTCAGACAGCGAGCTCATCACCCAACTGCTGGCTTTGACTCCACCTATGGAGGAGCTGGACGCACCAGACTGGGTTGCCAGGTCAGTGTTGAGACTCTCAGCCCTCTGTCTACATTTATAAACCCTTATGTATACGTCTACATGTACTTCTCCTTAAACGTACCAGTAGTTTTCATCCTCAGCACACAGTGTCCATATCAGATTATAATAAATGGTAACTATATGTAATAGAACCAAGGGAGCGGAAGAGGAAAGCAGCGTGAAAGTCTGCTCGGGTTAAAAGTTCAATCGATGTATTCCAAATTTGGCAGAATTAGAATTATTATCATGATTGTTATTGTTGTTATCGGGTCCTTAAAAAACATATTTATAGAACATTGTGCTCTCCCTTTCACGAAATTAGTCGAGGACCATTGAAAGCTGCAAATTTCACCCCAAGCCTCCTCAGAAATCCCTGTTCCAAACAAGGTGTTTTCATTTTTAGCATATCAAAGCTCTTTGTACAACAGAATCACAATTTTCATTATCAATTATTGGGTTATTTTTCCAACCAGAAATCTCAAATATTTGATGGTCTCAGGTTCCCCAGTGGGAGGATTTGCAGCTTTCTCCTGTTTAACATGATAATACATTTAATGTGTTTTTTTTTGGAGAATAAGTCAACTTTTCCATTTGAAGTATTTCCTCTATTTCAAAAACAAAACATGTCTCGAGTCTTGAATTCCATTTCAATACAAATTCAGCTCGGGGCAGTCCCAGAACATGTGCTAATGATTTGCCACATTGTCTCCAACACATCAAACTCATATTTCTGCATCTCTCATGTCTCTCAGGTCTTAAAAAAATCTTATTTTTCCAGCAGTATTCCTGCTTCTTTTTCAGACATTTTTTCTGTCTTCAGTTGAAATATTTTTTTTTATTTTTTATTTCTTTTATTTTGCAGAATCAAAAATCTGATGACTGAGACGCCCACATCGTACTCTCTGCTGGTGATGTTCAAAGACGTTATCTACGCGGTGCGCGACCCTTACGGAAATCGTCCGCTCTCCATCGGACGTGTCGTTCCCGTCTCTAAGCTGCACAGCTCAGGTATCCTCAACATGTTTGTCATCAGGAGAGCCTGACCTGTACTGATAAAGGAGAGGCCTCATCCGAGGTTATCAGCACTCAGGACAGAACATGTTTCAGTCAAAGGCCGGCATTTGATTTCATCAGAGATCAGACGGGTGAGCTGGTGGATGATTAACAACGCTTTTTGTCCTTTTGCTCAGGTGCTGGAGAGGAGGACACTGAGGGGTGGGTTGTGTCATCGGAGTCATGCAGTTTCCAGTCCATCGGTGCAAAGTCAGTTTTTACCGCCCATGTTCATACTTCTGCATTATAATTGAAGGAAGCATGGTGGGTAATGTAGGTAACGTGCGTCCTGGTTCACAGGTATTACAGGGAAGTCTTACCGGGAGAGATCGTCCAGATATCCAAACATGGAGTCAAGTCTCTGAGTGTTGTCCCTCGTCCTGAAGGAGACCTTCCTGCCTTCTGCATATTCGAATATGTTTACTTCGCAAGACCAGACTCGATTTTTGAAGGTTTGTATTTGACTATGGATCATCCCTTATACCGCACTGTTCCTAATTATTTGGCCTGTCTGATTGAAAGCATGTTGCATGTTGTTCACCACTGTGCTGCAGGGCAGATGGTCTATACCGTCAGGCAGCGCTGTGGGCGGCAGTTAGCCATCGAGGCTCCGACAGACGCAGATGTGGTCAGCACCGTGCCAGAGTCTGCTACTCCCGCTGCGCTGGGCTACGCTCAGCAGGTCTGTCTACAAGCCGCCTGCTCCACTCTTTAATGAAATGCTGTAATGTGCTCGCTACCTGATGGAGCTCACAGTCTTTTCCTCTCACAGTCTGGGCTGCCGTATATCGAGGTGCTTTGCAAGAACCGCTACGTCGGGAGAACTTTTATTCAGCCAAACACCCGCCTGAGGCAGCTGGGAGTGGCTAAGAAGTTCGGGGCTTTGACGGACAACTTTGCTGGGAAGCGAGTGGTGCTAATCGACGACTCCATCGTCAGAGGCAACACAATCTCCCCCATTATAAAACTGCTGAAGGAAGCTGGTGCAACTGAGGTTTGTTGACACTTGACTCTTCTATGAAGCGACGTGAGAGGACATCAGGAGGTCCACAAAGTGCAGAAAGAAAACATTCATGCTACAAACTTGCCCTGTGGCCTGCAATAAAGAGTAACGATTACTTCTATGAAATCTAAGGCGTCAGTGAAAACACTGACAGTAAATTAAGTCATAATGGCAACTTATTTAATGAGTGAGCCTAACTCTTAAAACTCTGATCTGATTCAGCTCAGCAGGTGATTAATTGATTGCTGACATTGCAAAGTCTCCAGGGGGGCCTTTCTAGGTTTTTACAAGTTGGAAACAGTAAAGACCGTTCCAAGACAAATCCCCACTCCACCTCTGCAGCCAAATCTCTTGGGCAGCACTATTTGGTTGACCTGGTGGTCTTAACCACTCACAGAAGTTTGGTGGCTCTGGGGAAATTAGCTATAGAGACCAAAACAGTTTTTTGTACCAGGCTGTAAACATGTTTATTTCTGCTGTGAAGTTGGACATTTTAACATGGGGACTTATGGAGACTGACTCACCTCTGCAGTCAGCCTCAAGTGGACGTTAGAGGAACTGCACATTTGCATATAATCACCACTAGATGCCACTAAATCCTCCACATTAGTCCGATCAGCTCAGACTCTCAATATTACAGCGACTCAGCTGTGTTTTGATCTCCACAGGTCCACATCAGGGTTGCCTCTCCACCCATCAGGTACCCTTGCTACATGGGCATTAATATTCCAACCAAGGAGGAGCTCATCGCCAACAAGCCAGAGTTTCAAGACATTGCTGGATACATTGGTACTAAGATCATATTTACATCTCACTTGATCTTTACTGCCTTTATTGTGGTTTTAGCTTCACTTTAATGCATCCCGTTTAACACTTGACCTGTCGTGTAGGTGCTGACAGCGTCCAGTATCTGACTGTGGAGGGCCTGGTATCAGCTGTCCAGGAGGGAATCACCTCCCTCCAGAAGGACAAGATGATCAGCTCCAGTAACAAGTCTGGAGGAAGAGTGGGCCACTGCACCGCCTGCTTGACTGGGAAATATCCAGTGGAGCTGGAGTGGTAACTGGTGCAGCAACGCCACAACCAAACACAGCTACAGCAGCAGCTGTGTGGATTCACTGCACGCTCTCAAAGCTGATACACGTTTCTCTCTGAGTTGTTGCTCTGGGTGCCACTTTAGTGTGAGGACAGGTCTGACCGCACGACACTAAAACTAGTTTTCTCTTTTCAAGCCTTAACAACAGAAGAGCATTAGATCTGATCCGCCGCGTCAGGAAAGCGCACAAGGCTCGTGACCAAAAAAGTGAAAGTCTTTATTTTCTTCATGTGTATGTTTTTTTTTTTTTTTGTATCTTTGTCTCAAATTAACCATTGTGTTCTTTGTGTTTGGAGTCTCGCTGGGTATTTTCCTCACATGAATATTTGAGAAGTTAAATAATAAACAGTAACTGCATGGAATACCTTTTTATTTTACAGAAAGTTCATTTTCACATGACGCAATTTAATTCTGACAATGGGGGGGGGGAAGAGACAAACATGAAGCTGTATTAATTTAGGCAATGATGCATAAGCGGTAAAACACAGTCAGAAAAGACCGTAAACAGTGAACACAAAGAAAATGGATGGTTAAAATAGATACGTCCAGACAGTTACTTCACATCTTCTTCATTTCTTGAGCTCACACTGGACCAGCTGAGACATAAAGCTCCTATTGTCACCATCATCATAAACCTCACACTGACATTTGTTACATGACAGTTTTCCACAGTGACGCTTGGTTGAAGACTTCTTTGGGCAGGCAGGTGTTTGATTTTTATTATTTTTTTCCTCATTCACCAACATTTTCTGCACGTTGGGGGGAACAAAGCGTGATGATGAGAACATGGCACTGCTTAGAGGCCACAAAATAGAAAACGCATATAGGAATTCATTATAGTCACCTCGGGGAGTATCTGTTGGTCATTTCCCTCTTGAACGCACCTCCTGTTGAACGAAGCACAAGCACAGAAGGTATTGAAATTCTCAGTCAGGACTACCATAAGGTTGTGATGTCACCGCCTTCAGCTTTGCCCCCAACAAGGCCAACCTGGATCCAGGTAGGCTACAATCCGTTACCACTGGTTTGCTTGGCCATGAGTCACTCAGAAAAAAACAATCAGAAGAGAGCCTCATTTCTATCAATGAGACAAAATGCAACACAAATCATCCTGTTCTTCTAAAATTAAGATGGTTTTAATTCTTTAAAGCACAAATATATCTTCTTACGGACGTCAAAACTTCAAAACCAAATGAAGCCCTGGAAACGTGTAAAACATGGCACCTTTAACGCGAGAACTTCTGGAACGTGATAGTGTTTCACAGAGGAGGCTCACCCATGTCAGAAAATTCTGTTCTGTCGCAGCTCAGATTCATCCAGGTCTCCTGACGTGGATCTGCTGACAGCTGCTGGCTGCTGAATCTGTGCAGCATGCTGTGTTTACTGGGGCTGTAGGAGAGGCCATCGTATTCAGACGCAGAGAGGCGGCGCCTCAGCATCTCGTTGCCATGGCGTCTGGACCCGGGCGAGGACGCACAGTACTCGTCCCTGAAGCGTTTGGACTGGTGGTGGCTGTCCCAGCCTAGCTCCCTGTGGCGTTTCCTCAGGAGGGAGCGGTGAGGCGACAAGGCGAGGGCGGCCAGAGATGACGAAGAGTGGCCTCTGCTGGCCTCGGAGCTTCTAGCACAGATACGGCACGGCTGCCCGTTGAAGAAAGACGACTTGTTCTGGCAGACTAACTTGTGGTAGAGTTTTACAAAGTCCTCGTCAAGCTTCTTGGATGGACAGAAATCACGCCTCGACGACAGAGAGGAGTCGAAAGAAAGGTGCCGCCGCAGGCCGTGACGACCTGCTGGTGCTGCGGCTGTCTGAGGTGAATGCAGCTGTGTCTGGAGGGAATGGCGGGAGTCTTGAGGGTGAAGCACCCTCACTGGGACAGTTGGCTTTTGTGGAGAAAAGGAGAGGGAAGCGGACACTGATCTGGACCTCACAGGCTCTCTGGAAAAGCTTTCCACAGCATGTGCTTTGGGGCTTTGGGAAAAGGCACCAGGTGATCTACTGAGGCTGGTCATCAGTCTTGCTTTTAAGGGACTCTGCCTGACTGGAGAGCTGTAGATGTCTGGTCTCTCTTTAACAGCAGTGGACTCATACATGGAGTACCTATCAGTCTGCGGTGAGTGTGCAGCAAGAGAAAGCCTTTTAGATCTCAAAGACTGGTCCATGGATGCTTTCGCAGTGGGATAGAAAGCTCGCAAAGGGCTGACGGCATAAGTAGAGGGTTGTTCTACCAGCTCGGACACATTGAAGGTCTCATTCAGGGACATCTCTTTTGGTTTAAAGGTGCCAGAGCAACCAGACAGGTCCATGACGAGGATAGGCTGGTGCTGCTCTCTTCTCATCCTCCCAGGAGACTGCTGCTGTGTTTGCCAGTCCTGCTGACTGTTTATGCCCCGTGAAGTAGACCGAGAGGTAGCATCAGTCCCCATGAACGGGATGGTCATGGGGCTGTTGCTCTTGCTGCTCCTCTTTTTTGTATTGCTTTGTCTCCGCGGGACAATGAACGTGTTGTTGACGTAGCTTCTGTTCGGCTGCTGTCGCAATCTGCGGTATCTCCTCAGCACCGAGTCAGCGGCATTGGAGACGTGCTGCCGATGCTGGGCCCTCTCAATTCGACTGATCAGGCCGGGGTAGAGGTCCATCAATGAGCTGCCGTGATTTCTCAGAATCATCTCCAGCTCCTCGTCGTTGTCCTCGGGCTGGAGCTCCGTCACAGAAAGGTTTCTCTGACTCTCATCCAACGAGCTCACGGTCAGCTGAGTCACGTCACTTCGAGACACGCCTGCATGACGGACAGAGAAGAAAGGAACATCAGCGAAAGTTAGACAAAAACTTGAGGGATGGAAAGTTTGCTTATTGATTTTTGTTCTCACCATCATCGTCCACAGACATCAACGTAGACGCAACGCTAGAAATACAGGTCTCATTAGATCCACCATCTTGATGGGAGAAGTCCAGCTGTTAAAAAAAATTAAACAATGATGAATTAATGATATCTAGAATATATAATAAGACTGGATATTTAAAGTAAATATCTACCTGGGAGTCTCTTGTAATGTCCTGCGCTGTGGTGGAAGACAAATCAGAGTAAACAGATGAATAAATATACACATCACATTTATTAATGCAAATTTCTACTCCAGTTTGAAGTTATGCGTACTGACCTCTTAATGAGACATCTGACAGGCTCTGAGGAGAGGACAGGTGTTCAATTATAACAGCTGTACATTTCATATCTGAAATCACTGACTTCTACTGAACTTTTGTGTCATATGTTCAAAAAAAATGAGCCAAACCTCTGATTCCAGTTTGTTCAGGTTTGTCCTCGACACGTCCATGTAGTGTTCAAGCACTTTCAAAACAGAGAGCGATGCACAGTGAGACCGCATCGCTGACATATTACTTAAACTGAAATCATCATTTTTTTGGTATACTCTTAAAATTCTCACAAATTATTTTGGTGAAAATTTTTCTGACAAAAATTGGCGGACCCCCTTAAGGGTCACGGGCCACCTGTTGAAGACCCCCTGGTATAGATGCTGACTGACATGGTCCACAAATTGTATTTTTATCTCGACAACAAGGATATAAAACTAACATCTGATTTAATGATGAATTTAGTTTATTCAGTTTCTGATTACCTGCTTTATTTGATTTCCGTCTACATGACTCTAACTCTGCTAGCATCTTAGGTCTCAACGACAATACGACAACAGCTTTGTATTTAACCTACTCATGTCATCTGTGTAGGCGAAGTCCACCTCTATCCCCCCGTCATCGAGCTTTGAATACTGTTGAAACAAGTTGCACAGGTGAGTTTAGCTCAGGTAAACACACGTTCAACGTTTATGTTTAGAGCTAGCTTCATGCTAACGGCACAGCTACCACCGCCCGACAGCCTCGTTCACTAACAAACCTTGTTTATGATCCGGTCCAGTGCATTTCTGTAATTCAGGCTGTTGGCGTACACTTTCTTATTGAAGAACACGTCCATGTTACATATCAAACAGATTAAGTTAAGAGTTAATAGATTAGATTAAATTAGCAGGCTAGCTTAGCTAAAACAGATATGCCGCTTTAAGTTCAAAAATTCTTCGACACGAAATGGAGACAGATGATTGGACAGGGGAGCACGTGAGGCGTTCAATTATGCTAGGAAATTAGGGCTTCCAAAATAGACGATAAATAGATAGAAAACATCAAACACGTGCCTTAAATACGCAATGTATTCCTGCCAATTGTTTCCACTATTAAACAAATGTGCACCGAAATGTTCGCATGTTTTTGACTTTTGTTGTGTCTGATCATAATAAGTGAGATGAGTGAACGACTATTCCAGTAGCATTTGAACTACCCATTAGTGATGAGTCATTTTCACGCGACAAACAGTATAGTCCCTTCTCACATGTCTGAGCCTCATAATATTATAATTAAAATGTGATTTGTAGTTTTTGATTTGTAGTTTTTTTGTCCACAATTGGCACCCGCACAGAATGATTGGGTGGTCCGTGAATGTCTCATCGGGATGGCCGCTCGGACCCTGCAGGAGCTCGTAGCCGCCGCTGCAGCTCTGCACCCGGGCAGAGCAGCTGTGACTTATGACGGCGGCTCCGTGCAGGGGAGGCCGGTGTCTCTGCTGTACGGAGACCTGGTTGAACTGTCCGGTGAACTGTCTCGTATCCTGCGGAAGACCTGCTCTCCTCGTAACGGCGTGATTGGACTGTGCTGCTCTGATGATTTGTTCATACCTGTCTGGATTCTGGGGTGAGTCCACTGTCACTGTGACTATTCAGTATAACACACTCCCTCTCGTGGGATATTGCTTCATAATACATTGTGTTGTCTGCCAGGATCCTGCAGTCACCTGCCGCTTACGTCCCGCTGGACCCAGAAGCTCCAGGACTGCTCTCTGCCAGGGTCATGAACCGGTGTGACCTCCAGTACTGTGCTGTGAAGACTGACATCCTGCAGGTTGAATAGTTAATCTTTTATTAATATAAATACAGCAATAAAACATCAGACAAAATCATATTCAGATTGACCTTTTAGAGCAGACCATTGACCCCCATCTAACACCCCCGTGCTTGCTATACACTCTGTCCCAAAGCCAAACCACTCCTCTGATTTGTGCTTACTTGATTAAACACTTTATTTAGGAATGTGAGGACAACAATAAACACTTTAATAAAAAACATTTCCACAGAAAGATGGCACAGTCTAAAATGTAAATAAACACAAAACACTGAAGCATATTTATTAAAATCAGCACAAAATATCACAGAAAGATATCACAGAAATTTGATTTATTTTAGGAAGCTTATATCCTCATTTTGAATTTGATGCCAGCAATATGTTTCGGACCGTGTGTAGGTAGAAGAGAAAACACCTGGTGGAACATCTCACTATTAATGAGTTTCAGTGTTTTGCACGTCATCACATTTTGTTTCTGATTACGTTGTACATGGTGTGCTAACTTTTCTGTAAACAGGGCCAGAAATTAATCCAATAATCCAGGACTTCCCACAGCTGTTACTGTACTTCAGTGGTGCAAAGTGAGTTATGATAACTGGCTGATATGCAGAGAATCTGAAGGCTTTGGACAGATCGTAGCAACAAGTGTATCTGTGTGTGTGCAATCAAAGATCTGCGTTTGTTCACAGTATGAAAAAGTATCACATGATTTTTCTTTTCAGAGTATTGTCCCTATTTTATTTTCTAAAATATAAAACACAGAATAAGAAGATTTATCATACAAGCAGAGTTTTGTCAGTTTTGTCAACAAACAAGCCTACAGACATCCCCTAAAAATTAAATAATTTAACTTTTTTGAACTTATTTCAGTTTCAGAACTTATTTATAAAATAGACCAAAATATGGGGGGGAAAATAATATAGTATCATAGAAAATAATATGCGCCACGGTAGGATCAGTTAGTTCACTTTGAGCAGAGATGTTTGACAGTGGAACATTGTTTGCTTTCTGTAAAGGTGTGTCGACTGAACAGCCACAATAGCTACATACATTGTTTTAATAGTGCACACAGTCATAGTCATGTAACATATAAGCTAACAGATTCATTTTAAAGCAATTTATTTATTTGTTGCTGTCTGTACTTCGATGTCAGATATTGTCTGAAAAATCTCAAAATTTCTGGGAGAACAGATTCTCTGAATATTTACATTAAATAATATTTACTTTCTTTCCTCCTTCCATCAAGCGATTCCAGGCCGCTCTCGTCGACCACATGTCTGTGGAGGTTTGTGCGGTGTTGCCCAAGTTCAAACTGACCCTGATCGAAGTCAAGCTGCTGCCGGCAGAGCACAAACGTGAACATACCGGAGCTCAGTCAGCAGAGGGTGCTGGTCTCCATGATGCAGCTGCAGTGTTAAAGGAGGCTGGATGCACAGACTTGGCGTATGTGCTGCACACGTCTGGAACAACCGGCCTTCCAAAGATTGTGAGGGTGCCACACAAGTGTATACTCCCCAACATACTCCATCTGAGGTGAGTGTTTAACCCTTTTTTGTCTTTGTTGGTCATATTCTGATGCGTAGTCATAAACTACACCTGCCTTCGTTCAGATCTTTGTTTCAGATGTGCGCAGACGATGTGGTTTTCCTCGCCTCACCTTTAACCTTCGACCCCTCTGTGGTGGATATCTTCCTGGCCTTATCATCGGGGGCTCAGCTCCTCATTATCCCATCTGTGATCAAGCAGATGCCCGGTCGACTGGCTCATCTGCTGTTCAAGGCCCACAGGACGACCGTCCTGCAGGCGAGTGTCAACAAACTGTTCGCTTTGAAAACCTCTGGGCCACTCTAACGTTGTGTTTTCACGTTTGCTCAGGTCACGCCGACTCTGCTCGTCCGCTTTGGGCATCACATCCTCAAACAGGAAGTGTTGTCGTCTGGCTCCTCGCTGCGCGTGTTGGCTCTGGGTGGAGAGGCCTGCCCCTCTCCAGCTATGCTGAGGAGCTGGAGGCACGAGGACAACAAAACCAACATCTACAATATCTACGGTATAACCGAAGTGTCCTGCTGGGCCTGCTGCTACAAAATACCAGATTCTGTACTGCATTCGAGCGACCGGTGAGTGTATCTTTAAAATGATTTCTTAAATTTACGTTACCAAGCTACAGCTTTATGTAACAAAGCACCTTTCAGCAGCGAGTCCTTTGTGCCTCTTGGGACTCCTCTGATGAACACTACGGTGGAAGTAAGAGATGAACATGGCTGCAGTGTTACAGAGGGTGAAGGACAGGTGTTCATAGGTGAGGAAGACCTCACTCACACACACACACACAGACACACACACACACACACACACACAAATCTTATCTCAATGAACCAAATCCACACAAATCTCTGTGATGTTTGGTGCAGGAGGAGAAGACAGAGTGTGTCTCCTGGACGACGAGGACACCGCTATCCCCGGGACAATGAGAGCTACCGGAGACTGGGTGAACGTTAAAGGCGAGCAGCTGTGCTACCTGGGACGGAAAGACCGACTCATTAAACGCCACGGCAAACGAGTGAACCTGGACAGCTTGCAGCAAGTAAGATGTGTTTATGGATATCCAGTATTTTGCTTAACGTTACAGAAACATAGAGTTTCCTGAAGTCTCAAAGTCTAAGAGTAAGCCACCACCCAAGCTACTATTCATGATTTTATGTGCAAATAATAAATGAAATTGAATATTGCTGGTGGCAGACACAGTCCAAAGACATGCAGGTTAATTGGTGACTCTGAATTTCACGTAGGTTTGAATGTGAGCGTGGTTGTTTGTCACAATGTGTTGCCCCATGTCATGAACCAGGATTGCAGTATTTGCAAGTATTATTATTATAATTTGAGAAACGTTCATAATTTTCCAGGAGGAAGTGAAGTATTAATGTTTGCTCTGTGCTCCTCCAGCTCATTCTGAGTCTGCCTCAGGTGGAGGCCTGCGCCGTGGCTCTGTACGAAGGCTCACGACTGCTCGCCTTTGTTGTGGCTGCCACATCTGGAGACCAGAGAGCAGCCTCTCCTCTCACATCTGCTCAGAAGCAGGCGGAACAAATGCCCTCGGCCTCGGCCGAGCACCGGGACGACCCCCACCCTGCTGTGAGTCACCACCAGGAGGAGGCGGGCGGCGCAGATGGAGATCTGAGGAGACTCATCCTGAGCCAGCTGTCTCAGCTGCTGCCGTCTTACAGCGCTCCTGACTCGCTGGTGCTCGTCCCGGCCTTATGTCTGACATCTCATGGTGAGCGTCAGACACGCAGTCACTCCTGAGGACAGACACGTTCTTTTAACTGTTTCATTCGTCCATGTTTTTGTTTTATCGCAGGAAAAGTGGACATGAAGGCACTCATAGAAATATACCAAAGACAGAGACGATGTTTAGAGTCTGATTCTTCACGGGGAGATGTCACAGAACTCAAGCAAACTCTTCAGTCCTTGTGGAAGGTATCACCACTTTTCCACTTGTTTTCACTCCACAGTTAAATAAATCCTGGTTTAACTAATTGCCTACCAATCGACAGGAAACTCTAGGTCTTCCCAAAGATGCGACCATTGATGAGGAATCCAGCTTCCTGTTGAGTGGCGGAGATTCTCTGAAGGCACTGCACCTCTGTGAAGACATTCTCAGCACCGTGGGAGCAGCGACCTCACCACAGCTTTTGGAGGTTATACTTGACGGCACCTTCTCTGACATTCTGGGCCATGTTACGAGAATAACACTGATGCTGCCGCTTGAGAAGACTCAGGCACCGCTGCCCGAGGCCAAGAAACGCCACGCCGCTGCTCCCTCTGCAGTGCCGGCGAAGGCGGAGCGTAAAGAGTCAGCGGCAGACGAGACACAGGCTGTTAAAGTTATAAGACGAGCAGGTGAGGTGATAGGAATGAAAGTCAGAAAACCAGAGACAAACATCCGAGCTGATGCGCTCGGAGAGAAGGAGTCGAGTAAAAAATGTGGAGATGATGCTCTGGGCCTCAGTCTGAGCTGGTCCTCAGACACGGGCAGATGTGTGGACGCCTCCCCGGTGCTTCTAGTCCGAGACGGAACAGATCAGACAGCCAGACGAGGGTGAAACAACAACAGTGTTCATCGGCTCCCACTCGCACAGGATCCAGGCTTTAGACCTGATCACCGGCGGCCTCCTGTGGGAGCGAGTTCTCGGGGATAGGATCGAAGCCTCGGCTGCAGTGTCTCACTGCGGGAGCCTTGTGGTTATAGGTGAGTCTCAGCTCTCTGGGTGATGTGTGAAAATATTCGACTATGTTTTTGACCTTTTAGGATTTATTTTTGGGGGATTTTTTTTCCAGGTTGCTACGACGGCTGTGTGTACTTCTTGTGCGCCTCGTCTGGAAAGACGCGGTGGACGTTTGAGACAGGAGACGCTGTGAAGAGCTGTGCTGCTGTGGATCCCCTCACAGGGCTGGTGATAGTGGGTTCACATGATGGGCATGTTTACGCCCTGAACCCAAAGGTGAGCGCACGTATGGAGGTAGTAACTAACCGCTGCTCATCACATTCAAATTCAAGGACTTTTCGAGGAGTTTTCCAGGCCCAGTTCCCTCAAATCTATGCCACCACAGTATAGATAAATCAAGATGTATTCATGTAGTCGTGTGTTTTTAGGTTCAGCAGTGTGTTTGGAGGCGTCACTGCGGAGGTGGAGCTGTGTTCTCCTCCCCCTGCCTCCACCCGTCACTCAGGCAGCTGTATGTAGCTTCACTGGGAGGTCACCTACTCTGTCTCAACCCTGTGAGTGAAAGAAAAAGCCAAACTTCAATAAATATTTTGTTATGTTGTTGCCTGATAAGTCTTTTTCCTGTCACAGGACAGCGGGGATGTCTTGTGGTCGTACTGTAGAGACGTCCCGTTCTTCTCCTCACCAAACGTCTCCTCTGGTCAGGCGGTGATCGGCTCGGTGGACGGAAACATCTGCTGCTTCAGTAACACGGGGGAACCGGTGAGGAGCAGAGCTTTAGACTGGTGCACCTCAGTTTCACCACCGTTTCATATCATAAAGATCCAAACATGTTATCTTTACATACAAACCGCAGCTTTGTATGTAAAGCCACAAACATCCTTTGTGTTACATTTTGTAACTCTGTCTCCATATTGTAGTTTTCATGGTTAGTGGTGGAGTCCGCCATTCAGGATTCATCCAGCCTTACTGTTTGCTGTTTAATCTCACAGCCACCACTGTTTGTTACCCCATATACAGTTATATTTCCGACTACTGTTGTATCTGTGACAAAGAATTCTGGGAAATGTAGTCTTAAACTGCACCTCTGAACCAAACCTGCTTTTGAAATACTCTAATGTTTGACTCTTTCTCTGCAGGTTTGGCAGTTTCTAACAAAAGGACCCGTCTTCTCGTCTCCGTGTGTCACACCGGACCGTCGGAGGGTTTTGTGTGGGTCACACGACGGCTGCCTGTACTGTCTGGACGGTGCCAGCGGCTCTTTAATCTGGACCTTCCAGACCACGGGGAAGGTGTACTCCAGTCCGTTTGTGTTTGACGGCTCCGTAGTGGGCAGGAGGGGGACTCCTCTGGTGGCGGCGGCCTCCACTGATGGCACAGTGTGGATCCTGGATGGAGGAGACGGACGAACGCTGGCAACGTTCACTCTACCCGGGGAGCTGTTTTCATCCCCGGTGGTGTGGGGACGCTCCCTCGTAGTCGGGTGCCGCAATGACTTTGTGTATTGTTTAAAGCTGACAGTCAAAGACGAAACATAGAAGGACGAACTGTATTTTTATATTTTCTATCATGACGGCTTTTCTTTCTATATCTGTGTCGGAGCAGCGCTCTGGGACATAAACTTTAATTAAAAAGTTCTGGGAAATAATGAGTCTGCAGCGTTTCAGTTCAGACATCAGTATTTAATTTACATTATTCATAACATTTCGTATCTCTTTAAGAATTTTCTCATGAATATCTCTAAGTGGGACAAAAAAAGTGCAAATAATACCAAACATTTTTCTCATTACATATAACACTGCGTACACTACACTATTGTGCACGACCGACGTTAGAAACAAAATGACAAAGTGACTCTTTCTGATCGAAGCTCTGGTAACGCCTTTGACCTCCGTACAGTACTTTACATACATACAGATCGTTAAGTGAGTGGCAGGAAATGAGAAATGCTTTTTTTTTTCTTGTTTTTTTTTCATAGAAGAAACCCTTACGTCATTATGTAAGATCATATCACATTTTACAAAGGAAGGAAGGTGATGGCGTTAAGCTTTACAAACACACAAGTGTGTTACGGGAGGACGGCTACAAAAAAAAAAAAAAAAAAAGTATGTTACAGCAAGCAGGTGTTGTGTGTCTGTCTCCATTAGCAAAGCAACAACAACGACGACAACAACAACAACAAAAAAAAAAAAAAAAGAGTCCAAATAACATCATCACACAGCTGTGAGGATAATGTGCAGTTCACTGTAAATGCCCAGTAACACTTGCGGTCGTTCAGTGCTGTGTTTAGGTGCACCCACCATGTGATTATGACGGATTCTGTTTACTTTGTCATGGCGATATTGTACAATAGCCTCTTTGACAGCTATCACAGTCATCACGGACACAGTGAGAATTGTTAAGAGCTAAGAGTATGCTTTTTTTTTTTTTTTTTAAAAAGGAAAAAAAAGGCTTTTTGTACATGACAAACAAGGCTCAGAGAGGAGATACAGTATCGCTCCAACGTAGATAAATCTGCCGCTTTACATAAATAATACCAACGAGATGCCTGTAACACTTCCATCAGCCGTTATTGTTACTGGTAGCCCTTAAAACACGATTCAGACAGTTACCCTCTGTTGATTAAACACTGTCGCACGTCAGAGCTTCACCTCTCGAATACAGAAGTGCTTCATTGTGTCGAGCGAGTGATTTATTTACAACCATGGTGACACAGTTGGCTACAAAATTAAAATTAAAAAAAAAAAAGAAAAAAAAAAAGTTGGGGTTGGCTATTGCAATGGCCAGCCATGGTTGTGATTGGCTGATGAGGACTCCCCCCGCGCGTGTTTTCAGGGACATATAATTGTGTTTGTATACAGTATGTGCATGCGCGCAACAATTGTTTACATATATCTGTGCGGGCTGTATTGGAATATCTGAATGTGAAGCGCACTTTAACAGGATAATAGTACCAGCCAGTGTGTATGTGTGTGTATGTGTGTGTGTGAGGGTTACGAGGTGATGGAGGGCTTTACTTGTTTCACAGTCAGGAGGGTTTTTTCAGGGGGGGGGGTGGTTGGTGACTCTTCGAGGTGCGTGTGGTGAGTCAGTGGGCAGTGTGCAGTCTCAATGCAGGCCAGAGCCCGGTGTGAAGCTCGGTTTGGATGGAGGGTGGTGGTGGTGGTGGTGTTATTTGATGATCTGAGGACAGTCGCTCCAGGCTTTGGCCTTTCGCTTGGCCAGGGCCAGCCAGGCCGGCTCTGTGGATACCTGCGGAGAGTCACTGGAGGGGAAGCGCTTTGACACCTCCTTGACAGCAGGTGGCGACGGTGTAGAGTCCGCAATCTCAACTGGGACAACAAATCATGGAGAAAAGTTGATTACAAATGCATCGTTTTATGAAACACACACATCACAACTTACTAGAGCCCAAGATGATGTCTTTATATGTCTTATTTTTATGACAAACAGTCCCTAAACCCAAAACATTCCATTTATTAAGATGTAAAACGGGGAAAGCAGTAAATATTTGGTATTTCTGGTTGGAATATGACCCAAAAATTAATTATCAACTTAGTAATTCTGTCAATTGACCTAATGTTTAACCGTTAAAGCTCTGTCCTAATATGAAATTTATCTAAATAAATCATCTTATTCACTGACAAACATACAAGAGTTTCAACATGTTTCAAAATGTGATTAATCTGTTAATGATTTCGTTAATTATTTAGTCTATATAATGTCAGCAAGTAGTGAAATCCTCCATGTGCGGGTTCTTACCGGTGACAGAGCTCGGTAAGGTGTTGGATTTTTTCAGGTTTTCTCTGCGCTCAAATCGTCCCAGGAGGCTGTCGGGTCTCTTCGGCTCCTCTGGCGTCTGAGGTTTAGAAGACGGGCTGGTGCTGCCGCTTCCTTTGCTCTCTGTGGGGCTCACCAGCGTAACCTGAGGAGATGATTGTGATTGTATGAGAGGAAGAACGCTACAAAATGTATCCTCAAGTGCGCAAAGAGGTGATCTGGTGCACGTACACTGTCTCTGGCATTCTTTTCAGCCAGTTTGGCCTCTCTTTGGCTGCGGCGCTCCTCTCGATTCTGCTGCTGCTCCCTGAAGCCTTTCTGCTTCTGCAGAGCCAGAGTGATCCATAAAGGCCCGGCCTCCTTCTCCTGGACCCTCGAACTGTCCAGTGAGTGCCTGCTCTGAAGTGAGGGTTTTTCTGCAGAGGAACACATGCATGCATGCCTTAAAATGTTTGGATACTTGTTCCAGTACAATACCTGATTTTTGGTATCAATACAAACCCAATTTTCCATTTAACAAAATCCAAAGTTCTCAAATATTAAATATTGTTTTGATGCAAGCAGTTGTATGGAGAATACAGATCAACCAGAACATTCAACGTTCATACCCCCTCTCCTGTTTTCCCTCAACAGGGGTCACCCCCAAATCCACCCTCAGCCGACCAGGTGAGGAAGCAGTTAAAGAAGATCAAGACCTCCGAGGGCTCAGACCCGGATAGGACAACCGCTTCAGATGTGCAGATCTGAGGCTGTTTTTTACATTTTCAATCTGAGCCTCAGTCTGAAGAGAGTTCTGGAAAAACTCATGTGTGGTTCAAGTACCCAAAACTGCACAACCCAGGAAGCCCAACCACTCCAGACTTGTAGCCTCAACATCTCACCCTGATGAAGACTATGGAGAGAATCATACTAGAACCACTTCCAACCCCTGGTGACACCTTGTGTTTCACTTAGCAACCCTGCATTGGGGTGGAGAACGCAGTCATCTACCTACTGCACAGATTACTTTTACACCATTGGGAGCTGCGTGGACCACCAGCTACCTCACCAACAGACCACAGTGTGTGTGGCTTCATGACTGATGTGGTGGTATTTGTGTCTTGAGACAAGACACAAAGAATTTTCTTCTACTTCTTTGGACGTGTATCAGAAATGCAAGGTCATCGCAGGCTTTGTCGACTGGTGCGAGCTCAGCCACCTCCACATAAATCCCAGCAAGACAAAGGAGATGTTGACTGACTCCTGCAGGACGACACCTCAGACTACACCCGTGAACATCCAGGGATTGGACTTCGAGATGGTGGAGCGTGCAAATACTTCAGCAATAACTGGTCGACCAACACAAGAAGAAGCCATCTGCACTCACTGAGCAGACTGAGGTCATTCAGAGTGCACAGCACACTGTGATCAAATCAGATTATTCAATAATCTCAATAAATAAGCAATTATTTCTGTGAAATCTTCCATCACTGGATAAAACTTTTATTTTATTTGACTATTTCTGCACATGTTCTTATCTTCCGCTCTGCCTTGAGCTGCTGACAGGTGAATATTCCCCGCATCTTATCCGGTGTCTTGAGTCTTATCTTATCTTCAGATTTGCAACGTTACACTGATTACACTTAAGGTCAGGTTAAAGGAAGATTTCAACCTTTTGGGAAATGTTTATTTGCTTTCTCGCCAAGAGTTAGATGAGAAGACGAGCAGCACTTACATGCTTGTGCAGTAAACGTGGAAGCAGAGTGGATAGTTAGTCTGGATCTGTCCATAGGTAACACAATCTGCCTAGGAGCACCTCTAAAGCTCACTAATTAACAGGTTAGATCTTGTGTGTCCGTACAAAACTCAAAAAATATATAATTTCTTGGCCGCAACGTGGCCTGTTTTTACACTGCAGGTTATCTTCACAAGTGCTGATAGATGGATTTTGTTTGGACACAAGCAGGCTAACTCTGCAAAAAGTGTTGACCCAGTCCTTTCAGTCATGAGCGACATGTTGGTTGCTCTAACACAAGACTGACCTTTCCTGATGAGCTCCGTCTTCCTGTCCGCCTTCTCTCTCCAGGGGATGTTGATGGAGGGGAAGAAGGATCGCTTCTCCTTCGGCTCCTCCTCCACCTGACTCTGGCTTTGGCAGCCTCGGTGCAACAGGGCCACCGCTGAAGGTTCCTCGCCCCTGTTTGACAGCTCCGGGGTGAATGACTCTGCAACTCCTGTCCTATGGATCATGGCGTCACTGGTGGAGCTGTGGGCTACTTTAGGCAGCGGCGATGGGGGAGGTGTGGGGACTGCTCCAACAGGTTTGGGTGACGTGGTTGGTCTACGGTAGGGAGGTGGCTTTGAGAGCACTTTCTCACCTTCCATGTGCGCGGTGGGGCTGGTGGATTTAACTGGTTTAGCCCGAGGGACGGCGGGGGAGGCAAGCAGGTACTTGCCGACCGCGCCTTCTTTGTGAGGAGACACGGGACTTGATTTGTCGGAGAAGACAGAGGAAGCATCAGAGTCTGGCTCAATGGGAGTGAGAGGTGAAGGGACGCCATCGAAGCTGTCCCCGGCACTGTACCGTTTCTTTCTTTTCTCAGTCGACTGTTCGCTGTGGAAGCGCAGGGAGTAGTTGGTCCTCCTCAGCTTAATGCCAAAAGGTGACGGCTTGTCCTCACCATCCTGTCCTTGGTCCTCTCCGTCCTCTCTGCTTTCAGACGCCGCTGTTTCACTCTGTGCCCTCGTCTTAAACTCCAGACCCTCAGGTTTGGCTCCAGGACTGGGAACCAGAAAAGAGGGGAGGTCTTTGGCAAACATACATTCCTCTGACCCTCTTTCTACGATGCGGACGGTTTTACTTGTCCTGCTCTGAGGTCTGCTGGTTGGAGCCGGGGAGGCCGCAGTGGGGCTATCAGATGGAGTAGCTTCCTCTCCTGCGTCCTTATCGTCTACAACGAACACCTCAGAGTTCCTGTTCGAATCTCCAAACTTCTTCTTCGCTGGAGTGATGGAGAACTTGGCGCTGGCGGACATGGTCTTCCTGAGGTTCGAGTGGGAGAACGCAGGCTGGTCTTCGCCGCCGGGTTGAGACGGGGTCTTGCTCGGGTCCGGGTACTCGTCATACTTCCCCTCCTCCACCCCCTTGAAGATCTTTGATCTGATGCTTGCCCATTCTGCCAGGACGGCTGCACCAGACTGGTCAGCAGAGAGCAAGGTCTCGTTGAGGGATTTGGTTTTGCCAGACTTGCGATCAGGTGACGTCTTGCCCTTGGTCACCGGTGTGCCCTGGGCTTTCCTATCCTCTCCCAAACCCAGCAGAGACTTGCAGGCGGTGTCTTTGATCTGGTCTAAATTCACGGCCGTCCCACAGAGCTGGGCACCGGTCACTAAGATGGCTGTGTGGGGGATATATGGTGATGTTGGCAGGTTGGGGGAGTCTGGTCCTTCAGAAGTGGAAGAAGAAGCCTTAGCGCTCTCTCTTTGTTCAGCTACAGCACCGCTCTGGTGGCTGGAGGCTGGCGTAACAGGTGTCAGGTTTACCTTCTGGAACAAAATCTGCTTTTCTCCAGAGGAAACTTTAAAAGAGAAAGGCCTCTGTCTCTCCTCCATCTCCCTCCATCGCAGCTCCTCAGCCTTCCTCTTCCTCTCCTCTGGATCCGAGCAGCCGTCAGCCTCCTCTAATGACAGCCTCCTCTGCTCTTCTTCCTCCTTTCTCACTTTCTCCTCTGCCTCCACTTTTTTCTTTTCTTCAATCTCCTGCAACCTCAGCCTCTCTGCCTCCTCTTTCTTCTTCCTTTCCTCTTCTTCCTCCTTTAGCTTCCTCTTCTTCTCCGCCTCAAGCTCCTGCTGCCTCCGCGCTTCTTCCTCCTCCTCTCGCTTCTTTCTTTCCTCCTCCTCTTTCCTCCTCTGCTCCTCCAGCCGTCTCCTCTCCTCTTCCTCCCGCTGTCGGCGCTCCTCTTCCTCGCGCATCCTCCTTTCCTCCTCCTCTCGCATCCTCCTTTCCTCCTCCTCCCTCTGGATCCGTTCTTCTTCCTCTCGCTGCCTCCTTTCTTCTTCCTCTCTGATCCTTCTCTCCTCCTCCTCCCTCCTCCTTCTCTCCGCCTCCTCTCTGAGCCTTCGCTCTTCCTCCTCCTGCTGTTTACGACACCTCTCCTCCTCTAGCTGACGCAGCCTCAGCTCCTCTGCGGCTCTCTTCCTCTTCTCCTCTTCCTCCTGTCTGAGCCTCTGCTCCTCCAGCTCCCTCTTCCTCCTTGTCTCCTGTCTTTCCTCCTCATGGAGTCTCTGTTTCTTGAAGCTGTCCAGGGACTCAACCGATGCTCTGCGGTGGCTGTCTGTGGAGACGCCTGCAGCCTCGAGGTCTTCTTGAACGCCAGGAAGAGACACCTCTTGGAGGTCCTGAGAAGGTGGAGACGTGATTAAATCTTCTGACAAAGCACGAGAAATATCACAAAATACATCAACAGCTTGACTTTAGCTCTGTCTCACCTGTGTAAACCGCCGGTGCTTGCGGGAAATCCGCTGGTTTTTCGGTTTGACCGACAGTTTATGCTTGGCAGCGGTGTTGTCTAGGCGAGGGACAGACTGTGGAACAGCATCCAGATTAATGGACTCGATGGTACCGGTGGGTGGAAGAACTCGTTTGGACCTCGGTGACTTCGCCGGGGTGCTGTGTGGTTCGGCTTGTTGAGCCCCCTGGACCTGCTGCTGTGTCACAAAAACAGAGAAACACATCTGGTCTTAATAATGTCTTTAAAAAGTACACACTGTAGAAGCAGAGATGCTTTATTCCACACATATTCCTCTTTTTTGTCAAAACCAAGCGGCAAGCACTGAAGTGAAGCTAATGTTAAAAGTATCAAAAACTGCAGTTCCTCAAACGTCCACTTGAGGCTGGCTACAGAAGTGAGTCAGTCTCCATAAGTCCCCATGTTAAAATGTCTTCACAGCAGAAATAAACATGTTTCCAGCCTGGTACAAAAAACAGTTTTGGTCTCTATAGCTAATTTCCCCGTTCATGACAACTGTACTGAGGGTGAATTTATATACAACTCACCTGTTCAGATTATATTAAGGCTTAAAGTTATGCAGGATTAAGAGTGTGGCCGCTTTGATTGACAGGTGGGTGTTGTTACAAATGGCTTGTTTGAACTACCAGGCGTCATTCAGCCCACGTCTTTGCTGATTTTTAGATTAGCCAGGAGGCGGAAGAGGCAGGACTGCCAACATGGTGGCACCCAGAACTTCAAAACGGATCTTCAGAAAACTGTGGGTGATATCACGCATACATCATCCTTTTTTTATACTGCCCATATTACCCACAATGCAATCAGATGTCTGACAGCTCAGTTGGAGATTGTGTGTTATGCTGGTAGCCTCAGCAGAGATGACGAGAGAGCTACACAGGCCTGCTGAGCTCACCTCTTTCTAACTTACTGACTAACCAACACTGACTCAAGTGACATCACTCGAGGACATTTATCTTTCAGCTCCCTCTAGACTCACAAAAACTGACTTTGATGTGTAAAAATCGGTGGAGCAAATCTGCAAAAATGCAACTCTGTCTCTGAAAAAGTTGTCACGCTGTGTAAAATGAAAATAGAAACAAACTGTGATGATGTGCAAAATATTGAAACCCCATATTTCACTTTGTTTTTCGTAAAATGATACGGCCGTTTTGAATGTGATGCCAGCAGCGCGTTTCCAAAAAGTTTGGACAGTGGCAACAAAAGACTGGAGAAGTTGTGAAATGCTGAAAGGAAACACCTGGTGGAACATGGAACTCATGATTAATGAGGTTAATTGTGGTTAATCGGGGTCGTGGTATCAAACTGACATCAGAATAAGTTAATACATTTTTACCTTTGGCTCTGTGCTTGCTGGCTCAGCTTCTACCTGGGCCAGAACCTTCAGAGGACTCCGGGGAACTTCGTCCTCATCTGAACTTCCCTCATCTCCTTCACTTTTCCTCAGAGACGGCGGCCTCTGTCCGAACTTTATACCTTGTGCTATCTGCTTCTGTTTTAACAACAAGAACAAAAACATTACACGTCATGCATGTGGACAGAAAACAGATAAAAGATTCAGGAACCGAGCAAGTATCACTGCGTGGCCTTACCTGCAGATTCTTAACTTTGTCTGACTTTTCCTGGGACATGTTGTGATCTAGACCGGGCTCAATCACCGGCTCCTCTGGGATAAAGATGCTGTCGTGTGAGAGAGCTCGAGATCCGATGGGATTCAACTCCCTGCAGGAGGGGAAAAAACAGAAAGAGTCTTTAGCGCTGCAGCGTGGCATTACTCAGTCAGTTATTCATTCAGTTATCATCTGCGGGCTGCGACGCCGCTCTGTAAATCATTTTACACAAACAAATGAGTGACCTCTTTGCACTGCAGCAGTTCGAGCGCATCAATTAAAGGTTCAAATCATGTGAAGTCTAGTACAAGATATATTTGAACAGAGCCTCACCCTTGCTCCTACAGACTGTGTGAGCATAACTTGCAGGCATTTATGACTGGAAGTAAAAAGAAATCTGCAAAGAAGTTGTCTGGGTGGTGAAAAATCTGTAAAATTCCCTTTGATCTGCAGGAAATATTCCTGATAAGATGTGCGGCTGCTGCTTTCATCAGTAATAATAAAACAAGGAGAGGGAAAGCCGAGTTTCATTATGTACAAACGAGTAAAAATGAAACCTTATCTGTGCAGTTACCTCAAATCTTGATTGGACTCCTCATTGTCAGACACGACTCCGTTGCACACTTCTCCAGTAGAAAAACTCGCCTTTAGCTCCGCTCCATCAAAGCCCCCTTTCACCTCTCTCTTCTTCTTCTTCCCGAAGAGTCGTCTGAAGGGCTGGAACTTGCCCTGTCGCCTTCTCTCTGTTTGGGGAAAAAGGAAACAGATGACATCCACGGCTACACTGCAATCAGATCATTAATCTTTATGTCGTGCCCTCGGGCTGCATAACGAGCAGGAGGGTGCCCATGGGCGTGTTTTTTCTGTACGCACGCGTGTGTTTGTAGATAATGAAATGCGAATTGATCGAATTTAAAAAGAAAATAAATCAAAGTAGCAGATGGGATGAGAAGAAAACCTTGGCTCTTTGGTTCATACTTACTCCTATTTACAGGAAATGGGGGAAGATAAACAACGCATTAAAAAAAAAGATGAAAAACGCTGAATAAATCTTTTAATTATTAACTGATTTGATCCCGGTCACTAAGGAAAGCAGTGAAAGCTGCAGCCACATGGCCTGAAGAGTTCACATCAAACGTGTGACTCAGCAGATTTGATCTGCAGCACACTGACAACCTGCCACGATGTCCACCCTTTATCTGGAGGGAGTGAACTTTCATCCAGTATTTAATGACACAAGCGACACACCTGATTTCCTAATCCAACGGCTGAAATAATCTCTTCGACCACCTTAAATTAGTATGCAACCATAAAGGAGTGATATGGAGCCAAGAATAAAAAACGTCATACGCAGTAAAGACAGAATAAGTGTAATAAACCATGTGGGATCAGATGAGAATACAGGGAAGTCATGAAATTAACTTTGTACTTTTGCATATCTTTATTTCCTCGTCATCATAAACTCTTACACATAAACCAAACTTTCCCATGTGTGCGAAGGGAAAAACAACATTGCTCTGTTCTCCCCCAGCGGGATCTCAAAGATGAGCCCTGTTGACATGTTATCTGAAAATGTCAACAGATCATTCTTTTAGCTTAATTTTGAAATGCAATAAACATCTCGGACATCCCGGCGCGCTTTGTATTTGCCTGTTTGTGTGTCTGTGTACTTCCACTGGATGAACTACGTGGGTGAGGTTACAGAGCTACAAAGCTACTCTACACCACTGTGCAGACAGGCGTCCTCAGGGCTCTGTGGGTATCCCTTTCAGAGCTATAAGTAGCAACTGGTGTGGGATTTCACTTCGCATGCTGCTCACTACACCAGAGGCATCATGGGAAATGTTACAGTAAACTAATTTCCCCACTTAGATCGTGCCTCTATGTATATATATAGATATATATATATATATATGTACTGTATACATAATGTGGGATGTATTTGTTCTGATTCTGTCTGCTTGACTACAGTATATCAGTATGTGTGTGCTGCTTTATATAAACAAACGCTGTCCCAGTTTAACTACTTTTATCCTTGATAAGAGTGAACGTGCCACTCGTGACCTAAATCACATCAAGCAGTCGATATGTATCAATTGTTTCTCTCAAAGACTGCAGTCCATATCTGTGATCTTGTTACAGGCCAAACTTTCAGAAAAGGCTCAAAGGTCGGGCAATATGTTTTCATCTAGACCACAGAAGGGTTGATTTGATGAGTTTTTCTCGAAACGGCACCGCTTCACCAATAATTTTAACATCTAACGAACCCCACCGTCCAGCTGAAATGTACGTCTTTACTCAGATCCTCTTTTTTTAAAACCTGTAAGGCAATAGTTTGATATTTTACTCATGATGCAGGTTATTATGATAATGTCACCAATAAAATAGAATCCAATATGAATGTTCTCAGGTGGAGACTTGTGTAATATCTGGAATACAAACAACCTAACAGTTTGATTTTAAAGATTTAATCCACTTCATATGTTCATTTAAACAATTACGAGCGCTCGTCTGATTATTGTCACTGCCGTGGCCTGTGTTGGTGCTTTCTTTGGGGAGATGTGGAGGATGCTGGGAGGCTCCTTTCCAGACATCATTAATAATCTTTAAAGAGTGCAGAGGTTTGACATTATGAGGTCAAACTGTATGTTGGAATATACAGAAACAGTAATGGATGGCTGAAGAGAAGCCGGATCTTTAATCTAACTGCTTTCACCTTTTATTTATCACTAAAGAGATTCTCTGATCTGAACATTCGACCACGTTAAATCAGTATGAAATAATAAAGCCGTGAACAATGAGCATTATTAACCTATTAGTCGTGATTAGTACACAAGGCGGTCATCGACCAAAATACATAAAACTTATCTTGAACTTTTGCTCGATATCTCTATTGCTATCAGTTTCCTTATTGTCTTTCTGGCTGAGAGTTATATGAGACGATTAATAAATAATAGCACTCTCATAACTGTTGAATGTTGAACTGTGTTGAATGTTAGTCACAGGCTGTTTTATGTGGACTCACTCATGATGCTGTGATATACTGTGTACGTCACGTTGCTTTGCTTTATTTTGTGGTTTTGTCCATTTTCCTTCATCTTGTTCATGATTGTGAATTCATATTTAGGACTTTATTCTTCAGAACAAAGGAAGTATAAAGGTTGGTTGGCTATAAATGTATTGTGTTTGTGAAATTGCTCGAGATGTTCAACAAAAGCTGAATATATTTTAAAAACATCAGGATCTGGTCTGAACATCTGTGTTCAGATTTTGTCCTCACCATTAATAAAATCCAGTGTTCTGGTTATCATTAACAGAAATATGTGTTTTTTAAAGCACTTATGAAATTCATGCTATTCTTACCACTCTGTCAGTCCTTCTCTCTATTTCTCTGTCTATGTCCAGTGAGATATTATAGTGTGACACCAATGTGCTGTTTCCCTGCAGCTCTTCCAGTATCATGGCCAACCAGTGTTTCTACTCTGGTACAAAGCCCATAATGCATTGCCACGGGCGTGCTCACACACCCATGCGTGAAACGAGAAAGGACACTTATTTTCTGTAGCGTAGACGACTCCACGCCGGCCTCCCCCCAACCTAACGCTGGGGTTTACTCTTGATTCCTGCGAGCTCGTACTGTGTTTTGACCCGGGTCCTCTGGACTCCTGCTGCTTTTTCATTTTAGCCATCTGATCAGGGAGGATTTCCCATCCGGTGACGGCGACACAAAGAAAAAAAAAACACACACAGCAGGAGGTGGAAGAAAAAAACTGCTTTTTAATTCTACTATTCGCTATTCTAACAATGCAGCCAGCAAAGGAACATTCGGGGTGTTGTAGAGTAAAGTGGGAAACATGCTCTTTCGCTTTGTGGTGGAGAATTTATACCCGTCTGCTCAATATGAAGCTACAACCAGCAGCCAGTTAGCTTAGTATAAAGACTGAAAACATCTGCCTAACTGAAATTAATGGAAATTTGTGCATCTTTAGCAGCTAAATGCTGAAAACATCTGCCTGCTGCGGCTGAAAACGACGCTGTGATTGTGAGCCAAATCAGTGGAGTTTTGGGCCGGACAATTAACAGTGAGATCCGTAAAGCTGAGGGGAACTGCGTGATAATTCTTTGTAGGTTTATGAAAAGCATCGTTATTTTAAAAAAGTGTTGCTTCAAGGCACTTTAATCCTTCAGCAGTCACTCACTTTAGAGGACCCTAGAGGGTTAAATAACTGACGCGTTATATCTCATTCGTTCTATCCAGACAAAAAACAATGTAAGAATCACAGTTCTGTGTTTTTACACTTTGTTTTTCGTACTGCATTAAAGGTCCCCCGTGTAGAACTTAGTCGCATCTCTTGGCCTAATTGCTGCATCTCCTCACGTCACCCTCAGCTTCCTAGTGTTTCAACATGATGGCCTCCGTGAAAGAGGACCCCGCTCCTACTGTAGATATAAAAGGATAATTTTTAAGTAACGTGAGCAAAAAGAAGATCATACAGTAATAAATATTGTGTTGCATGTCTGCCTTATTCTGAAAATAGAGGATCCTAATCTGACACACTGCACCTTTAAACAGCTGTTTCCAGTCTTGTGTGTGTGTGTGTGTGTGCTTGGCTAAGCTAAATGGCAGCTGGCTGCAGACTTATATTTAGTGGACGAATATGAGCTTTATCTGCTAGACTTTGTCTGGTGCAATTCCAGGACACAAATTTGGTGTGTGTGTGTGTTTTATTTTTCTTTACACTACTAGTCTAATCTTTGCTCCGTGCGTTCATGATGGCTCCTGATCAGATGATGTCTTAAAGCAGCTTGAAGGTATCAAAGAGACGTCTGAAGCGTGGACACGGCACACACCACTACAGCATCAAACCCATCACCACACCATGCAGTTCTTAAAGAGACAGTGTAAACGAAAAAAAATTCAAACAACTCATAGATGTGATCATCCAATCTGTTTCAACGCACACTGTCTCTTTAAGACGTCGCTAAAAGCACTCATTTTTTCCTATTTACCTGGGCCTTTGGATTCGGTTACCTCTAAAAGCATGTTATGCTTAGTTTCCGTGGCGTCTGTTGCCATGGTCACTGCACACCTTGGCTGTGATGAGAGAAGAAGGAAGTGAGCACGAGGCTGCTGTTATCATCTTTACTGCAGTGGGGTGGGGGTAAAAAGGTGAGGCAAGTGTGAGCTTTTTAATCGTGGGGAGAGCAGAGGAGAGAGGTCAGGAAAAGAGGGCACTGAACATTTACAGTGCTGCATGTGGAGCTCGAGCATTATCATCGGCCCTGTTAGCTCTTTTGCAGAATGGCTCGATGATCGGCTTGTCTGGGGCAAGATAAAGCCTCTGCTGTTTTAAAAGCCCTCTGTGGACACTCGGAAATGGTGACAATAAAGCTGTAACATCTGACATGACAACACACAGCGAAGTGATTTTGGGGAGGGGGGGGTGTAGATCGTGTCGAATACAGACTCTCATAGCAGCTGAGTTGAGCTTTCTTTGCTTTGTCTAATGATCAGACAACCATGGTGAACCGCATGCTTATTTCCACCCCATAAACTGACACACTGCTTCCTGAACCCTGAACGTCCTCCAGCGCCTGTCTGCAGCATGTCGGGCCGAGCCAGAGGTTTTCAGATGTACTGCGGAAAAATGTGTGTTGTGCAAGAAAAAACGCAAAGCACCCCCAAGACGGAACGGCAATATATATATATATATATTTTTAAAAAAACAAGGAGAAAGAGAGAGAGTGAGACAGTACTGAGAGAGCCGGAGAGGAGCCCGCTGTCTCCAGTGGGATCAGCATGCCGTGGGCTTCCTTCCTGAGCGTGACAGAGCTGCACAGACTCTCTCAGAAATGTCCCGCTGCCAAAAAAAGAGGCTCTTTGTCCTGTCTGATTCCAGCCAGCGCAGAACAAGGAGCGAACAAGCATGTTTGGTAGTAGGGGTGTGTGAACAGAGACACAGAGTGTGTGTGTGTGTGTGTGGTGAGGAGTGAGACTGTATGTGATTGTGTCCGCTGGTGTAAAGAGAGGAGATTGTCTGTTTATTTACATGTGTGGACTGGCTGCAAGTCTAAACGTGTGTGTGTGTGTGTGTGTGTGTTTTATTGGTGTGTGTGTTTGCGGTCCTATTGCTGCAGAGGACAGGCTTGGGCAGCAGCTAGAGATGGGATGACAGAAGCACGAGGAGCAGCCATGTGCTCTAAAAGCAGAGAGATGCCTTTGACAAGGGTACAGCTGCATCATAGTATGGCGTTGGCATAACACGATGCTGCGTCTCAGCGTTCCCGGACGACCCAGGCAGCTCAACATCATTCGATGGTGACACCAGCTCTGCACCAGAGCGGGCTAAGACAACTACCAAAGTCCAAATGGCATGGCTTAGTGTTGTAGCGCCTAAGTGCCATAACCTCACAGCACAAGTAGCTTGCTGACAAAGCAGACAGACGGACAGTGGTGGAGCCGTGTTTACCTATTTCAGCTGCACAGCTCGAGATGGCTGCGCACCACTGCAGTAAAACCTTAGGGAACATCGATCTGCCCTTTTTTCACAAAGCTTGTTTTACCCAGGTCGGCTGCTTGGCTGCCTCTGCTGTGGCTTTGGGAGAAAACGGTGGAATAAATACAGAACAGTGACAAAACAGCTATTTATTAGCATCAGGTTCAGTCACAGTGGGAGGGGAGGGTGGAGGAAACATGGAGCATGGCATGATGGAGGGTGACGTGAAGAAAGAAGAAGGGCAGGGTGAGGAAGCACGTATGCGTTGACGACGACAGAGCGGATGTTGCAAGGTGTGCGTTTTCACAAATCACTGATCCAGACGAAACACAACGTCTCGCCAACGTAAACCCTCCGGCATCCTGTGTGAAGTTTGAGCAGCCTCTGGTTACCATGGCAACGTTTTTAGCAGCAGCCGGGGGTAGGGGAGGGGGCACAGTGGACAGACGTGACACAGAAACAAGTCACACAACAAGAAATCCTCACCACAACAAACAAACACACCGCGCCTGCATATGCACAAACAAACTTGTCGTTCGGGGGCCAGTGACGATGAGGGAGCGACCCCGAGCTGCGGCCTGCACGTGCAAAAAACGCTTGTGTAAACACATCAGATCAGGTGTGTGTCTGCGTGTGTGGGGTGATTTATCACTATGTTCTCAGCCAGTCACACTATGAGAATATGAAAAAAGAGCATCTTTCAGGAGATGATGATGATGTTTACTGACGTTAAACTCATGTTTCTTTTAATGACTCTGTCTCTGAAGTTTGTGCATCAAAGGCTGTCTCCATCCTTACGCCTGAAAATGTGTTTTTTCTCTGCTGTGATTTGATTTAAATATGGCATCAGTAAGTTTGTTGAGTAAGTCAACAATTCATGAGTCAGTGAAGACAAAAATACAAATAATTATCCTTTAAAAATTAATTATGACGCAGTAAACGTGCATGAAAAGTAAATAATGTGGTGAATTTAATGTTTCTGCATTTTGCTTTTTCTGTTTTCATTTTTGCACTTTAATCTTCCACACGTCTCCTAGAACTGATGATGCAGTGAACAGATTAATGTTGAAGTTGTGTGGTAAACTTACAGCCGCCTGGTGCTGAAGGCTTTCATACCGTCTACAAACTGTTGTAGGATCACAGTCGGAGGCGTTCATTACAGCTGATTACTGGCAGACTTACTAGAATCACAATAAACTGTTAGTTTTGATCTGAATGTATCAACTGGTGGCACAGGATCTAATCAAAGTGATCATTTGCGTTATTTATCATTTATTATGTATTCACTCAGACTCACTTGACTTCTCTTAAACTGACAACAAACTTGCTCCTTTGACCTCTATTTTAAGCTTGCAAAGAGCCAGGTTCCACCAAAATACCAGCACACCTTCAAGCAGCTCTCGTCGCGCAACTCCTCCCACCATTGCGCCGCACGCGCTGTACGAGGCACAAACACACGGGCGAAGCCAACCAACATGTGGTGGCACTGTTTGTGCTGAAAACAGAGCCCCATGTGTGTCAGACCACAAACCTACGTCGACTTCAGGTAGAGCTGAGACAGAGTGTGTCAACAAGATTAAAGCTGTCAGCAGATTCTCGTTGGATGACCACATAGCTTCGAAACGCCGTCCTCCAACACCTTTCTGACATTTGAATTCGGTGACATAACAAGCAAAGGGCCAAAAGTTGGAATCAAACCCGGGCTGCTGCTGTAGGGTCAATGCATTTGTGCATGGTGAGCTATCAGGGTGCTCCATTCTCCTCATATCTTAACAAATATTGCACCGCCTCCTCTGTAATGGCTGGTGTTTGCTCCACCTTTGCCCCTGAAATGTTGACCCCAGAGGTCGTGCCACAGTCCTCCAGAGGATTCACCCTCTGGGGAGCATGAACTTTATGACAAAACATCCACTTAGTAGGTGCGATATTTCAGTCTGGACCAAAGTGATGGACCACTTTCCATCCCTAAAGCCACGGCGCTATCATGGCGACAAAGCTGCTTTAGTGGTACAAAACAAAACACCAGTATCGATATCAGCGTGTTACTGGACAAAACACAATCCCGCCCAACGTGCCGGCACTAAACACTACCTTTATGAATTATATAATGTTCAGCCTTTGTTCAGACACCATGCTGAAAGGTGTTCTTGGCATTTGTCCACTCTGTAGATATCCAAGGGGTGCATGTGGAGAAACAATGGATTTTAAATTGACACGCACCGTGTATCACATGACCGTGGTTACATTTTCCACATTAGCCAACGCTTAACTGACAATGCTCAAGTGTGTGAACAGACAACAACCACAACAGGTAAAGGCCTTCGACTCCTGTCCGAGCACCTCAAACAACCTTCACTTGTGATATTTACAGCTGAAATGTATCTAAAAAAAAAACAGTGCAGTGCCGTTACACTTCACTAAATCAGCCTGTACAACACGAGCTGCTCGTGATGCACACAGAGTTGGTAAAAACACACAAAGGACACGCAGAACCTTTGAGTTGAAGTCAACCATAAAAGCGGTGACACCTTCTCCTAACATTTCATCAACTTTCTGCATAAGAATGCCTTCTTACCGTGCTGCAGCCGCTCTGTGTGCGAGGGTATCTATGAGTGTGTGGCCGTTCCACCTGCCTGCTGTCACTGTGGATCTAGGGCATTACCTGGAGTCAGGTGTCAGATGCAGTGAGGGCTAAAGTTAGTGCGTGCGTGTGTGTGGGTGTGTGTGTGTGTGGGTACACAAGAGAGCAACAAAATAAACATCCCTATTGGTATTGATTAAATTATGATTGCTGCTCTCACACGGTCACAAACTCGGAAGTGAAAGCTCACGTCGGCGTGGATTCAAGAGTGCACAATCGAGCACATGCACAATCTGAGGAGGAGGAGGAGGAGGAGGAGGAGGAGGAGGAGGAGGTGTGTCGGCGAGTATTGGGGGGGGGGTTAGTGTGTCAGCCCTGCCCGAGGAGAGATGGGGCGTTCTCCTGTGTCTGTTAGCGCTGCTGTGCTGAGGAGGCACAAAGTGACACTTTGTTTCCCCCGGCAGATAGCCAGCGCAGGAGAACAGAGTGGCATTCATCATTTCGACTGGCTGACGCACACAAAGGCTCTCATTGTGGCCTAACAGTAACCGTGGATGCACATGTGTGTGATCAGAATGGTTTGTAATGCGGCGCACCACAACTGCTTAATAACATTATGCTCACAGATGTGTGCTGTAGCCTTCAGAGGTGAGCTCACTCTGCACACACACACACACACACACACACACAGGTGGACTATCTTCTGACAGCAAACATCAAAAACAGCGGCACAATAAAATCCTCATTTTATGATCTGGAATTATGTCTGTGTGCATCATCGTACAGTGTTAGTGTGTAGTAAGGCCAGCCCTCTCCCCCCTTCTCTCCAGTTCTGGCAGCATCACACTGCAGTCTCACAGAGATATGGTAATGATGAGGGCTTTACCAACCTGGATGCCGCCTATATTACAGCTGCACGGCACTTCAAAGACAGACTGCTCTCTCTCTTTCTCTGACTGACTCTGTGCAGAAATAGAAATGCCGCTCACACACACACACACACACAGAGCTCTCCGAAGAATCTCTCACACAAATATTCACACAGGAATCCACTCTATGTGTAAAGAGGGCCGCGAGCATCCACCTCCAGGTAGTCTCAATGATGCTGTGGCAGCCACGGCACTTGAAATGTGCTAAAACAGTCATTCAGAAATCTAAAGGAAGTGGCAACATAGAATAACTGACTTTTTTCATATGGTAAAAATCATAATTACCTCCTCAGATGGAAATATGTTAAAGTATGCGTTGATGTTTCAAAATAATGAATGATTAGGAAGGCCTGGGGGGGGCAAAAAAACTCAGTTTTAACCTAATTTCACAGTAAAACGTGAAATATTTTCACCCTAAAGTGACGTGAAATAGCCAAATCTACCAACTCCTCAATGTTTGGTTACACACTGACACATCTGAGGTGACCTATAGGCCTCAGACGTGCCATTAAAACAAAGCTTGATATCAGTTTTAATCACAAACATGCTGCCTGGTGTATTAAGAAGAGCAGAGGTGTGTTAGAGGAGCACAGGGAGCACATTTCATTAGAGCTGATGATAACTTGCATCACACTGAATAATTAGGACAGTCCTCATAAGGAACGGAGTGGTGATTACAGTTTTGTGCCTTAGATAAGGGCAGCACGGATGATATCTGTATAGCTGCATGTACAACACTGTGCATGCACATACATTTTTACTGAGGGCTGAGTGCCTCCAATTCTGCACGCCAGTTCATTATTTCCAACAGGCTGGCTGTTTCCAGGTCTGTTTGTGTGACTGCAAATCAATCGACATTTAAACCAGTTTTAGAAAAAAGCAGTGAGTCACTGTCTTCGCCTGCCCTGCTGCGATTAAAATCAAATCCATGGTTGCAAGATATATCTGAGGTCAAAAGGGCTCAAATAAAATGGATGCTGTCTGACACTCCACAGATGCCTCTGAAGAAAAGTCACCATTTGGGTGGCGATGACACGGCGACTGAGTGAGATGATTGTTTACCGTGCATGTGAGAATCCAAACCTTCAGGTTGGATAGTGAGGATGAGCATCGCTGCCTTCTGTCTCGTGAAAAACACACACACACACACACACACGCGCGCGCCTGCGTCTTAACATGCCACCACACATTCATCAGAGCAACATATTTGACATATACAGATAATAAATGAGACAATAGAAGCAGAGTTTGCTGATAAATCCAACACCAGCAGGCTGTGAATTCATATCTGGCACACTGCCATCTATTCTGTGTCTCAGCACAAACACACTCCACAGACGCTGACAGTAAGGCAGCGTTGATTTAAAAGCCTTTAAATGACGTGTGGACTAAATAAATCCAGAATTTAATTCATTCTCTCTGTCTTTCCACAAGGCCTGCACCACCATATGGCCTGTACGTGCTCTCTCTTTTTTTTTTCTCTCCAGCTGACTCAAGGATTCTGATGTATTGTGCACCGTTTGAGAGAGCTGTAGTGAAAGACTCGCATCCACGCAGACCTAAAGGCACGGATCAATACGTAACCGTTAATGGCAGATTAGAGGATGCTGGCGCGCGGGGATTACAGTGTATTAATTGCAGAGCAAAAGGCGCGCCGAGAACAAAGAATCTGGGCTTTTGTTTTAACCCAAAAATCCTCACAACATGAAGCCGGGACGTTTCACTGATTTGCATCATTTTTAAATGTGGTAAAATAAAAGACAAATGACACATTTTTTTGGGCTGTTGACATTTGGCGTTTGCGCATTTCAAGCGGGATCAAATAGCAAGCCCCATTTACAGCACACACACACGCACACACACGCACGCACGCAGATCTGAGGATGGATCCGAGCAGGTCAATGAGGAATGAGAGGTGGGATACGGTGACAAGGTCATCATCGTCGTGAATATGTCAAACAATCAGCAAAAAAAAAAAAAAAAAAAAAAAACCCACAAACAAACAGCATAAAAATTAAATCACACCACCTTATTTTTTCCCGTCTTCCTCCTCCTCGAGATCAGCCGCTGCTCCAAACACCCTTTTGTGTTGCTGATGCTGCGGGTGCCCGACGGGGAGAGAGAGAGAGAGAGAGAGAGAGAGAGAGAGAGAGAGAGGAGAGAGAGAGAGAGAGAGAGGGAGAGAGAGACGCACGCACGGCACCGTCAAAGTCCCGCACAGCTGCACGCGTGCTAGATGGGAAGGATGGGAGGGTGTGGCCGCGAGAGAGGAGGAGAGAGAGAGAGAGAGAGAGAGAGAGGCGGCGGCGCACGGCGCAGCTCGATGAGAGCACGTTACGGTAACGTAAGCGCGTGCATCTCGGAAGTAAAGGAAGAAGGGATGAATGGAAACCGCCTCGAGGAATTAAAAAAAACAAAAGTAGTCCTGAAGGTGTAAATCCTGCCGGGACGTGGTGACCTCACGTCCTCATGTCAGACTATTTATAAGCATCAGTGTTATTGTTTCAGCTGGTGTCATAACAATTGAAGGATGCAGCGGGATATTCTCTAATTCACAAATAATGTAGGCCACGTTGACATGCCCACCTTAAACCACAGAGTCCAAGATTATTTGTAATTAAAGCAACACTATGCCACTGTGGTAAATTTGTGCAGTTGTACACATCAATAACTAATATTACTGACTAGTCCAACAGCAAGACGTCCAGCTTGGCTCGACTTTTATTTCACCAAGCTCTCGACTAAAAGTTAGATTTACTGTTGTTCTGCAGCTTCTTGGCCGTTTACTCTCCTTATCCTCCTTTTAATTTTTCCGCCTCTCTCGGTATGTTCATAGAAGCTGCTGGGCATGGTTACATCACCTGCGTGCACAGCTCCGGTTCTGCCACGACGCGGGCCCTGTTCCAAAACAGCGTTCATTCATGTCACCAAACCTAAAAACCTCTTCTTCCCAGTGGCCCGAAACACCCGTGGTACAAACACTAACGCTCCCTTGCGGTGCTCTGAGCTCACAGTCTGGTCAGCCTGGCTAACAAACTGACCTAACAGTAGCTAACAGCAGGTATAGTCGGCAGCAGTTTACTTCACTGTCCATCGGGAGACTCTGTAAATCACAGAGAGGGAAAACCAGAAAACATTTTCTCTATAAAATGTGATCCAGTCTCACCAAAATCAGTGAAATAGTTGGTGGTGCATGACTTAGTGCTGTAAACACCAGACAAGTCAAGAATAAATATTTAAGCATGCAGTTCTCTAATAAAATATTAAATAGTCTTTATTTAAAGGTCTCTGCATGAAAGAACAGACCCAATGAGCTCTAAAGATCAGACCATAACACTCTATTATCAGTATATTGAGGATAATCTTCAAACCTGTAAATTTGTTTAAGCTGCTAAAGATTCAAAGCACGAACTAAGATTTATGTTTTAACCCATTCGCCCAGGCAAACTCTTCAACTCTGAGATTATTTCCTAATGTAGATTAATTAACTGTTGCAGCAAGTGTGTAAAGGATTAATATCAGAATCTGACATTTGCTCCAGGTTTATGGTAAGAGGCTTTCCAAACCACAAAGCTTGTGTAATTATAAATGACTTTTAGTGTTACAGGCCGAGCATATGGTAAATAAGAATCTATTTCTGTGTATTATCATGGATGAGAGCCTGAAAGATGATGTAGAGCTTACCAGGAAAAGGTGCAGAGCTTCGGGTATCTTATGATCTTAACAGAGTGTGAAGACCTAAGATTTACCGGTGATCGCACGCAGTGATTGCACTAATTAGGTTCTGCATCAGACTAATGTGGTAAAAGGTGCCGTGAGCTCATCTCTGACCGGATGGATGAGACTGAGTCAAGCTGCTGCCTCTGCACATGGAGATGAGCCTGGTGATTTTACAAGAACTGCACACGACTGGATTGTGTCTTTACCTCAGTGTAAACACCAGTGCACATTATCTTATTATATCACACAGGATTAATAACAGTTCAGCTCATCTGTAGCTAGTGTACATAATCTGGATGTAATTGTTGTGAAGCCCCTCAGCCAGTTTGGACCTTTCTGTGTCTCCCCCCCTCCCCACAGTCCAAAGACACGCAGCTTGATTGGTGACTCTAAATTGTTGGTAGATGTGAATGCGAGCGTGAATGATTGCTTGTCTCTATGCGTGGTGAACTGGCAACTTGTCCAGGGTGTACCCTGCCTTTTACCCAATGCCAGCTGGCATCAACTCCAGCCTGCTAAGGATAAGTGGTCACGGGAAATGGATGGTTGGATGTAATTGTACCTCTAATTTGATGTGAATGTAGTAGCACTGCTAGTAAGAAGACTCAACAAAGGAGAATCTCCCTCATCCCCTGCATTCCTCTCCGACAAGTCATCATCTCGGCGCATCCTTTCCATCAAATAAACCGGTCTAAACTTAAATCTGTGTTAAAGTCATATGATATTTGGCTGTAAAGACTTTGCCAGCTCTTCTATAAGTAACAGTATTGTGTGTACAGAAGAGGGGAGCAGGGAACACATTTGTGAAACACTGTGAAAGGACAAAAGGTGTCTTTGAGAGTCCCCTGAACTACATCTCCCATCTGGCATTGGGGGGAAACTTCAGGATCCTCAAGAAGGAGGTGTCAATGCTCTCTCACACACACACACACACATACTGTAGATAAACACTTTCTTGCTTCTGATAAGTTTTCATTTACGTATTCTGACAATAAAAATGTGTTGTAAATTTACTTTAAATTACTTATAAAAGTAAGTTGGAAAACATCGGGGATTTTATTTTGAAAATGTACCGTAGTCTCCTCCGTTGAAGCTGGACGTGTGGAAATATCTGTGATGGGGAACGAATATACTCAATAAACTCTTAGACTCGCTCTCCTTTTAACGTGTTTTGTCTGTCTGGTTGTTTGTTTTGTTATTTTTGTTTTGCGCTTTTATTTTGACGTTTCCTAACGGAAGCAGCCGTTGACGCTCGCTGACTCGTTAAGTTAAGTATGGGTACGTGGTAGGTAACCAACAGTCCGTCCTGACGTAGGAACTTTAGTTTGTTGTGAACTTTATAAAAGCGGAGAGGTGTTGAACCGGCGGCGCCAAGCATGCTTCCTCGCAGGCAGGACTACGGGATGAAAATGACCGGAGGAGTGCGCGGAGGCTCGGTTATAAACTTTAGGACAACGGTGAGCTCCGGCCGCCGCGGCAGCTCCGCGGTGCTGCCGTCGGTGCTAACGTTCCTGGTGATCGTAGCATCTGGAGGCCTGTTGCTCATGATAGAGAAAGGAATGCTGAACAGCATGGAGACGCCTCCACCCCGGGGTAGCGGCAAGCGGCTGGACTTCATCAGGCAGGCTGGGAGGCACGGTCCGGATGCTGTGGACGTGGAGACCCAGGTAGGTTAGGTTACGGTTATGTGCCATGAAGTTTAAGCTGTTAAACTCCAGCAAACTGATCCAGTGGAGCCAAGCTGGATCTGGATTTGTCTTGTGACGATATATATTTCACAACATTGCCAAATCTGTGTCAGACTGTTGGATTAACAGCCATTTTGTTAGTGATTAAAGGGCAACCAAAACACATTTTCTAACAAATTCCTGCGAGGCTTAAAGTTTGGATCAGTGTTAACTAGGTGGTCCCTGCACTGTAAAGAAGTGTGTATATTATTATATTTAAAGGTGCACTCTGTTGATTTATTATTACACTGTTATAAAGCTGGGGGACTCAGATTAAACTATCCTCTGCCTTTAGTTTGACTCAACAGTGTGTTTATCTTGGAGGCCACTTTGAGAGCAACTGCAGTTCCTCAGATGTCCACTCGGGGCTGGCTGCAGAACAACTCAGTCTCCATAAGTTCCCATGTTAAAATGTCCAACTTCACAGCAGAAATAAACATGTTTACAGCCTGGTACAAAAAACAAGCTCAACTCTTCAAATTATATTAAGACATTGATTGACACAATCAGGGTCAGTTTGTCTGATTTGATGTTGACCTGCTGTCTACACCTTTAAGTCACTGATTTGTATTCACATTTAGATCCTCCAGGAGATCCGTAACCGGACCATCAGGACCATGTGCAGCCAGAAGAACATGCCACACAGCATCTGGTCCCTGAGCCCCCTGCAGAGGAAGACGGTGCTGCAGCACATCCTGGTGAATGATCAGTATCACTTCCTCTACTGCTACGTCCCCAAAGTGGCCTGCTCCAACTGGAAGAGGGTCCTGAAGGTCCTGAGCGGAGCTCTGGAGAGCGTGGACGTCAACATCAAGATGAACCACCAAAACGACCTTCTGTTTTTGTCCTCTTTCAAGCCCGAAGAGATCCGCTATCGCCTCAAGCACTACTTCAAGTTCATGTTTGTGCGGGAGCCCATGGAGCGCCTGCTGTCCGCGTACAGGAACAAGTTTGGAGAGATTCAGTCCTACCAGAAAAAGTATGGCGTGGAGATCATAAAGCGGTACAGGAAAAGTCGTGCTAAGGACGCGTCCATAACAGGAGATGACGTGACTTTCGGGGAGTTCGTCCGTTACTTGCTGGACGAGGACGTGGAGCGCATGAACGAGCACTGGATGCCCATGTACAACTTGTGCCAACCCTGTGCAGTGAACTACAACTTCATCGGCTCCTACGAGCACCTTGAAAGCGACTCAGCGTATGTGCTGCAGCATGTCGGGGCGCCTCCTCACATTCAGTTCCCGGAGCGGCAAACGTGGTACAAGCCGGTCACCACAGAGACGTTACACTATTATCTGTGCAGCTTACCGCAGAAGCTACTGAAGGAACTCCTGCCCAAGTACATTTTAGACTTTTCCCTTTTCACTTACCCTCTCCCCAACACAACCACTCAACACTGCCGGCATTAAATGTGCAATGTTTTATAGTTCTGAGATTATTTTTTATAAAGAATCATTTGTACTATTTTTTATTCCTAGGGAACAAACAATATTCTGAGGGCTGTTACGTATTTTTACTCAAGATGGTCGAATATCATTACAAAACGCTGATTATTGGAAGAGGTGGGGACTTCACTTTAAAACCACTAAAGCTTGAAATCAGCTTCAGACAAAAGAATCACTTAACATCTCATTTCAACGTGTTTCTGTCGTGCACTGTTATAGTAAATGAACCAATCCAGCATACAATAATGGAAATGTACATAAGCTTACAAAGGCAGTTTGTATTTAGCTAATTTCTTCATCTGCACGTTGAAGGAGGTTAAAGGGTTAATGGTTACAGTGGGCATTCAGTGCTTTAGCGGGCTAAAACACATACCATGTACTCACAGGGGGTGAGTTTTAAATCATGCTTGTGTTTTGTTGTTGTGTCACAGACTCTCCTTCTGGTCTTTCATATAACTTTGGACTATTTACCTTCTAATAAAACACAAGTTCAAGTTTTGCGATATACAACCGCTGCAAGTTCTGTAATTCTTTTCATCACTTTATTTTGTGAATAACTTAATAATTTAAACATCATTTTTAAAAAAAACAGGAATGTTAAGTATAATACACAGGACCACAGGGCTGGACGAACACTTCTCTTGCTAAGTGTGTGAGGTTATAGTGGCTAAGCATCGAATTGGACTGTAACACACCAACACAGCAGACGCTTCTGCATCCAGTTGTGTAAATGGAGTCATTAAAAGTTGATATTTGCATTGGGAAAAGACAACTTGATCAAATGTTAGCACTGTTGTTGGCTTTAGTAGAGACCCAGGCATGATTTCATCCTGATTGCCTCGCGTTAGACGAATGCTGCAGGATGATTAACGCCGAGGCTTATTGATGCTTTCACAAGGCAACTGAGGACTCGACACATTAAGCTTCTAGTGGTTTCGGACTCACTCATCGATGCCTTCATTTGTCTGTCTGTAGTTGTTAATCCTTGAAGCTCACACTTCTGAAAGGAGAAAGAGATTTTCACACAATAAGGAGGAGGAATTTTTAAAAATAGCTCTGGCTCCAAAAGCTGTGATTTTCTCTGACATAACCAGCGAAAAGCAAAAAAAGCACAGGAGGAGAAAAAGCTGTTAGCATTTTCACGTACCAAAGCCGTACCTGTCTGCTGACTTGTCAGTGGAGCGGTTAAGACTTCGGAGGATGGAGCGTTCTGGGGAGGTCTGATGAGGGCTGGAAGAGACGCTGAGGGGCAACGAACTCTGCAGGGACGAGAACGACAAACCCTGTCTGCGCATCTCCTGAACCGCCCTTTCACTGAGGACACAGAGACAATTAGACAAGGTCAAAATCTATTGGTTATTACTCCTTGTGACTACAATGATTAAAGCTAGAAGTACTAATTACTGTAACAATTTTACTTTTAAAGCAAAAAATTCAGCTCGTAATATAAAATTTTGCAGTTTATACCATGTTTAGTATCTTTGGGTTTTGGACAGACGGCCACATGAAACAATTTAAGGATATCGTCTTGGGCTCTGATTAGGTGATAAATTAAAAAAAAAAAAACAACCTGTAAGACTTTTTTCATAAAATAAATGCCAGACATTCTAAAAAGTATAAACAGTCTCTTCAGATCAAGAAATTGTTCATTGCAAGAAGACATTTTACTGGTTCAGAATAAATGCCTCAACATCCTGATAAGGTTCAAACTTAAAGAAGGTTCGTCTTTGCAGCCTCACATCACAGATAATAAAGTAAAAAATAAATGAACCTTTTGTTGTAACACAGACAGATCTGTTGCAGCTTTGGTTCCACTCCATTCAATAGATTCTGTGTAAAGACTAACAGTCCTTTCTTGAGCTCACCGTTCGAAGCGTTCCGTGGTCAGCTGTCTTTTCAGGACGTCCATCTCCGTCTGCAGCTGAGAGACTTTGCTGCGGAGCTGGGATACCTCCCTGGCATGCTCCGCACTGAGTTCATGCACACACATAAACAAATTACAATCAATTATTTGGTTGATTGCTTGAATCATTTTATTTGAACATATTGTGTCCGGATTTGTTTACGTTTTGCTGTCAGCCAGCGTCAGCCGATCACGAAGGACCTTCAGCTCCGACTCTCTCTCGCTGGCTGTCAGGTGGGTTTGGAACTCCTTGTGTCGATTGGTGGAGAGTAGTGTTTCAAGGTTGCGGACAGTAAGCCTTTCGCTGGCCAGCTGTTTCTTAAGTAGCTCGGATTCTGACCGAACATCCTCCAGTTCTCCTGTGAGCTAAAAAAAAAAAACCCCATGCAAATTCATGTAAAGAAAACTGAACTGCTGCTGCATGTTGACTGCAGATCAAAAGTGTGTTTAGGGGGCCTCACTCTCTCTAGATCCATGCTCCTGGAGGTGAGCTGACGTGCAGTGAGCTCCTTGCCAGAGTCCAGTTTGACACAGAGCTCCCTGACGGATGCCAGATCCGAGAGGAGGGCGGCCTTCTCCTCCTTTGCTTTGTGTAGCTCCTCCTCCAGCCTGGACATCCCACGAACCATCGAAGAGACTTGGGCCTCATAAGCCTGCAGGGCCTCTCCATGCTTGGGGAAAACAGCAAGGGGGGAAAGGTACATTAATCATCTCTGAACATTCTCGTGTCCGCTTGGACCACATGTCCTCAAAATGTGGATGTATGAGCTCCTACGCCTCACCTGTTGGATTTCTCTCTCCTGTTGGCTGACGGTATCGCGGAGGTGTCTGCGCTCCGAGTCTGAAGACAGCAGCTCCAGGCGGATGGTGTTATTGAGGCCTTCAGCCTGCTGCAACTTCTGCTCCCGCTCCTCCACCTCAGAGTGGGCCATCCTGAAACGATCCAGCAAGTCTCGGTTCTCCTGCTCCTGTAGGTCAACACATAACAGTCAGCTGTCAGCTGATAGATGGTAGAGTGTGTGAAGTAGTACAGCATCAACCATACAGAGCCTTAAACAGATACAGGGGTAAAGTTTTCTCTTGCCTTTGTGGCCATCAGCTTCTCTATTCTGGACACTTCAGAAATGTAAGAGTGGACTCTCAACTTCAGCTCATCCTTCTCATGCAAAGCCTCCTCCATCTCCACATGTACAGCCTGCGCAGATGGACAGGAGTTGCTGTTATTGCTTCAGATCAGTTCCGATCAGACTCCTGATTAACAACAGTAAGATTTATCACACACTTGGTTCTCCCTGGTCATCGTAGCCAGGTCGTCCTGCAGCCTCCTGTTCTCTCTGATCGTGATTTCTTTGTCTCTCCTGAGTGCAGACAGCTCCTCCTGACAGACGTCCAGCTGCCTCCTCAGGCTGGTTATCTCCCTCTCGCGGCTGTTTAACGCCCCCTGCAGCTGACTGCGAGGACCGCGCATTGACGTCGCCACAAGGAAAACAGTCGCGTCAGCTTTCTGAGAGGAACTCGTGATTTTTGAGGATCTATTTTGAAGTTAGAGACCAAAATACTCACGCTAGAGAGTTGTCCATGTTTGTGACTGTGAGTCTCACATCTTCAAGGGTCTGCTCCTGTATTAATGCCAAAGGATTATGACTCCTAAATACAACTCTTCAGTCAGATGTTAAAGATTTGTTTCACAGTTTTGTATTTTAGTCTGTCTGAATATGTTTCTGTTTCTGTATGTTGAATGTTTTGTGTGTCAAAAGGAGGTTTGTTGGTCGCACCTACCTTTTTAGAGTTCTCCTCGTGGAGAACAACCAGTTTTTCCGTCTTCTGATCCACCTCATCCTGCAGAGCGTCTTTCTCTCTGTCCAGGGCAGAGATGGATTTGTGGAGGACAGCCACTTCCTCCTTGTGTTTGGTCACCCAGCTGACTCAGCTCCCCTAACGGACAAAGCAAAAAAAATCAAGCAAACATAATACAACCACAGCAGACTGTCCTGAATATACAAACATTCACCTATCCTCTCCTCCAGTTTGTCAATCTGCTCGTGAGCAGCATGCAGCTCGTTCATCTTCACGGACAGCCTGTGTTGGGTATCAGACAGTGACTGCTCCATCTGCTCCTGTAGTAGCCTATTAAAGAGAGAGGAAGTTCTTCTTGCTGGTCCTTTTCACCACAGATGCCTTTAACACACCTTTTGGCAGCACAATAATGAGGCCATTCTCATAGAACAGCTCATCACACAGCATTGTTTCGGGGTCATGCTACTCGTTTTTAACACAGACCTCAGAGCGTTACACTCGGCCCTCTGCTGTGCGACCTCCTCTGCGTTCTGGACCAGAGCGGTAGACCGGACCTTCAGCTCCACCTCCACAGCCTCCCTGTTCTCCTTCAGCAGACACACCTGTGACCGCAGATCCTGCCTCTCCCGCTCTAACTACACACCGAAACACGCAAGGTGCCACGTTAAGAGACAGCAAAGTCACGCAGAGCCAACCGATATTACAGTGGTGATCAGTAAATAATAACTGCGTCAGGTTTATTGAAACCACCAGGCTTACACTCTTAATGACATTCTCCAGGTCAGCAGTCCTCCTCTCCTCTCCATGTCTGTCAGTGAGAGCTGAAGTCTGAGCAACCTGAAAAAATGTTTGAATATCAGGGCAAGTTAGGCTCAATATGTTCATAAGTTGTAAAACTAGTGAATGAAGTCATGGTGGTTTCTGGGCTGAGCTAAACAAGAGAAATTATTTCCATCATGAATTATTCTACAGATTAGTAATTTAAAATGTCAGAAGACAGAAAAATGGCCTAAAACCAAACTTAATCTTCTAAAATAGAAACCAACAAACGAAGCTTGAAACAACAACAACAACAGTAATCTGATGAGCGGCTGCTAGAAATCTAATCAGATTTAACCATTTGGCCAGACAAAAACAAACCTTTAATCTGTCCATCAGTGTGTCTCTTTCAGTGCTCATCTGTTGGATCTTGATTTCCGCCTGTTTGATCTCCTCCTTCAGTTTCAAGAGGTCAGCTGACGTGTCCCTGCTATGAGCCAGCTTTAAGTCCTCCTGAGCCTGAGTGAACAATTAAAACAATTGGTTGTCGCTGACGTCGTAAAACAGAAGCAGTTTCCACCTGGTGGGATGACTCTAACACTCACTTGTTTAAACAGAGCTTTGAAATGTTCTCTCTCAGTGCTGAGGGCCTTCACATTGTCCTGGATGTCCTCCATGTGCCTCTCAAAGTCCAACAGAGCAGCCCTCAGCTCGTCTCTTTCCTTTAATACGCGAAGCAGTTCTGCTTCTGTACCGCCTCCCTGAAAATTTGAGGCCATTATCTCAGGTTTGCATCACTTTCATGAAGATGAAAATGTGTTAAAGAAAATAGCAAACAGGTTTTTATTTGTTGGTTTTTGTCTCTTACTCTTGTTACTTTGGACCGAGGACTTCGGCCCCTGGTTGGACTACGACTGGGGCTTATATCCAGGCCTCCGGCTCCTCTGGCACTTTTGTAGTGCTCTGCCTCTTGCCGATAATAATCCCTCTCCTCCTCTAGACTCCTGACAAATGCATCGAGCCGCGATGGGGATCGCTCCCTTCCACAAACACCGTGCTTAGCACGCATGGTCTCCAGCTCCAGGCACCAGGTCTTTATCTGGGAAACAGCAACAAGTCAGTAAGACAGTAATGTCAGTAATGTAACACTGATATACAAACAAGCGCTGCTGCTTACCAGCTGCCATAATTTTCTCCATTTTGTCCTGCAGTCTGATTTTCTCATCCTCCAGGAAATTCACCAGTCCCTCCATTTTCTCATTCTGCTCTTCGAGCTCCACCAGCCGGTCTCTGAGTTCGATCCTTTTCAAAGTCACCTTCAGACTGCTCCTGAATTCAATTCAAGTCCAGCAGATTATGTAATAACAGCACGTAGGACAGATTTTTGGCATGAGACAGCGGCTTTATGTTCACTGAAGAATGTCAGCTGTATTCAAAGGAAACAGACTGTACATACCCGTCTTACTTTGGTGACGATGTCCTCCAACTCTGCAATAATTTCCTGCTGCCTTTGAATTTCTTTCTGTAGAGATTTAAGATTTGTTTTAACTGCCTGTAAATGTATAATTTTATTTCATCTCTTTCTTCCCGCTTCCTCGTACTCTTACTTTAGCTTCCTGCAGTTCCATGTCGGCAGTTTCCAAAACACGCTCCTTGTCCATCTCAAGCCGCTTGGCGAGGTCGTCTATGTGCGTCAACTCTTCGCACAGTTCCAGGTTCTTTTAAAGACAGATTGGCCACCTCGGTGGATGCGTCCTTCTTCTTCTGCTGCAGACCTTCGACCCTCTGCTCCAGGGTCCTGTTGGTCTCCTGCAGGTACTCAATCTGGGGAACAGAAAGCAGCTGCAAACAGTCAACACACACGGGCAACCATGCGGACTACTTCTCTTCCAGGGTCCAAACATCGCGGTAAATAAGCTTGCCTGAAGGTTAAGATGTGCGATGAGTTTCTCGTTGCTGACGTTCTGAGCCTCGAGGGAAATGACATCATGAGGTCGCCCTCCCTGAAGAACGCGATTTAGACGCTCGATCTCTTTGTTTCTCTCCTCCACCTTAGAGAGAAAAATAAAGAACCATCTTATCACCTCTACAACATTCAACATGTCACAGTATTAACTGCATCGAATTCATTTCTTACCTGTGTGTTTAAGTGTTTTATGTACTCCTGAGCATTTTCCAGGTCCAGTTTGATCTTTATGATGTCTTCCTGTAGCTCGTGGATTCTACAAATAAAAATTACAGTCACTAAAGCAATCATGCAAATCAACGCATACATCAAGGAGTCAGCACCTCTCTCAATAATACAGATCAGCTGTCGCAAAAAACAAACCTTCCATCTGCCAGCTGCAGCAGGTCAGCTACGTATGGATCATCTGGCTGCGACACGGGGTAAGCTGACGTAGAGGACGGAGGGATGAGCTCATCAATCTGCATTCTCTGGCGTCTGAAAGGGATGCTGCGCTTCTTTCCACCTGTGAAAGTGTGTGAGAGGAAAAGCATGAATTTTTCCGAGGGGGGGAAAAAGAAGTCATCGTAAAGTGATATTTCGATGTGTGACCTCGGGTGTTACCTGGTGTTTGCACCACAGCTTGCATGTTCTTCTCCTGCAGCTGTTGGATGCGCTCAGCTTTGGCCTTGCTGTCCTTCTCCAAGCAGCGAACTTTGTGCACATATTGGTTATTTAAAAACTTCAAGTCGGACGTCTCGTGGTCGAGTTTTCTGATGTGGGTCTTGAGCTCTGAAACAAGATTGCGTAAAGTTATCAAACCATTTTTTTTTGGTGCATTCAGGTCAAGGATTTTGGACACTGGTTATCACAGCTGACCTCTGGTGACTCGGTCCTTCTCCTCCTTCAGCTTGAGAAGCTCCTGGTGCAGCTCGTTGTTCTCCCTGATAGCCCGAGCGTTCTCTGCCCTGTACGGCTCCAGGAGAGCATCAAAGTTTCGACTTTCCTTCTCAGTCTTGCCCGCTGATAGTTTGGCATTGCGCAGGCTTTCCGTTGTGTGGACCAAATCACTGCAACACAGAGGAGGAGGATAATATTTGAACCACATCTCATCAGCTGTATTTGCCTGGCAGCAGGTGCAGAGGGGCTACGGGTCTCACCTGAATAGCTTCTCCACCAGTGGCAGCGACTCTATTCCCAGTGGCTGTCGGTAGCCCAGCTGATCCAGACGCTTCCTCAGGTTGACAAACTTCCTCTCCGCGCTGTTGTTCATGTTGGCCCTGAAACAACACAGCAACGTCTACATTAGATACTCACAGTAACCTGAAACAAGCAACGTCGCTGTTCAGACCTGTGCTGAGGGTAAGAGGGTGGCTAAATAGCTGCCTAGCCGACCGTTAAGCTTGTTAGTCTAAAGTCAAACGGTGTTTCGGTTTAAAGTGTGACCATGTTAACTGGTGACCGTTAGCCGAATGAGTGGTTGCCATAGATACGACAGGCGAGAATAGTTTTTTATATTAACAATGAGAAAAAGTATTAATTCACGAGGATAGCCACATTTCTTCCCGCTTTAACACCTGTCGTAACTACGACAACAACAACAAACGCGTTCGGCTAACGGTCACCAGCTAACACGGTCACTCGTTAAACCGGAACACCGGCTGTTTGACGTTGGCTAACGTTACGTAGCTAGCTCACATGCTAATAAACAAACGCATTACGTTAGCTCAGCTACACTTCGCCTCCTTTTAAGAGACAACACGTAGCACTAGCCGGCTAGTTAGCACGGTTTGTCTACTATTAATGGGCTAGTTAGCGTTAGTTAGCCTCAACTTACCTTGTTAGGAGAGACGCTAGCCCGACTAACGTCAACTTGGCTCTACATCACCGACGAAAATGTCTCGCTCGGACCTTTAACTTGCGTTAGAAGTTTATTCTTGGCATTACATGGTGCTATCCGTTAAAGTTAGATAATAAACAGCTCCCGGGCTGACACGTTTCCGCGGTAAAGGGTTTGAAAAGAGCGCCGATGCTCCGTTTGGATTCGTCACCATGGAAGTGAGTGTGTGGCGCATCGGGGCGGCGCGTTTTGAGAGCCAGCGTCGTCCGCACAGAGAGCGGAGGGCGGAGTTAGCACCCAAAGCACGGACAGAAATATCCAAAGTGTTGTGTTTGACAATAGCACAAACACAAGTATTCAATACAGCGCTGAATCATGTTTTTATTATGTACATATGGCATTAGGAGACAACAAAAATATAACAAACAATAAAGTACTTAGAGCGGAGGTGTTGAATCTCAAACGAACAGGCAGATCACTTTCATTAAAATACAGACACACACTGTCCATATCTAGTGTATCATCAGAGTGAGCCGGTAGTGAATTACTATTTAAAACGGTGCAATGCAGTTAAACTAATGAGACTGAGCGATGCTGGAGAAGTACTCCAACATGTCCTGGATGGTAAACTCCATGGTGATTCCAGATCCAGGGTAGCATCTGCCGATCAAATCTTCAAAGTGCTTGTACTGACGGATGAACTCGTCTTGCATGGAGTGCCACACCACCTGGTGGAGTGAAACAGGAAGAGTTCAGATAGGAGACGAGAGGGAAGACACCACCCCCCAACAGTTTCACCTGTTCAGCTCTTGAATGTCTCACCTGTAGCAGACTTTCTTCTTCACAGAGATGTTTGTCGACCTTCTTGTAAAGGTTGTCAAGTCCCTTTTTCACCTCTTTGCCAGGATACTCTTTGATAACCTTACGCAGCTCTTGTTTGTTGAAGGCCAGCTGGTAGCTCACCTCCTCCTCGCGGACGCCCTGAGCTACACGAGTCTCGACTCCTTCAAAGAAATGCTGCAGGAGAGAGATAAGAGTTCAACTATCACGCCTATCCTGCACACCCTGCACATCACGACTCGAAAAGATGTCCTGACTTACGTTGAGTTTTTCCAGAGGCTGGCCCAGAGAGTTGATAACATAGGACTGCAGGTGGTCTGTGTATTTGTGCTTGGCCTCTCGCCTCTCCGCGTCCAGGCAGGAGATCTTTAGACGCGACAGCGTGGAGAAGATGTGGTGGAAATTCTCCATCATCACAACGTCCCGCGGTGTCTTCTGACTTTCACTGGCGACCTTCTCCACTGAAGAGACAAACATATCAACATCAGGACATATCATCTATATTTATTGCTGATTTTCACTTGTATGCACGGGTAGGATGGACTTGTTAAGCAACCTGTAGGCACACACCCTGGAATATTTTCATATACAAGGGGACTCTTGGGTTACTCCAATCCTATCTACATGCTTCTCAGATGTGTGATGGACAATACTCATCAGATCAGGGACTTTGACATGTTGTTTGTACCAAATGTTTGTACAGAACTTGGGAATAGGACGTCTGGATATTTGTCACCCTCAGAATGTTTTACAGAGAGTTATAAAACTCAAAGATCTGATTTCTTTGAATGCTTTTAATCCTTTAGGAGGCACTTTTATTATTTTCTAGATAGTTATGTTTTGTAATACTGTCTGTTTGTTCTGTATATGTTTTAATTCACTTGTTCTTAGTTTGTGCTGCTGTCTGTCTCAGACAGGACTGCAATGAAAAAGAGGTTTTTAATCTCTTCCTGGTTAAATAAAACAATAAATCCATAGTTGAGGTTGGCCGCTGGTCTCACCGTTCATGAAGACAGCCCTGATGAGTTTGACATAAGCTTTATCCAGGTCTCCTCTGCGCTCGGCGTTACGGAAGATTGTTTCAGCCAGCTCAGCAAACTCCTCGAACCCAGTAACGAACTGCAGGATACCAACTTTGCTTTTCTTTGAGATCTTCACTTCCTCCATCTGTCTGATCTGACCGGACTGAAGTAAAACAGATTGTATTAAAGTCATACATTTAGAAAGGTCGACAAAAGAAAACATGGACTGTCACTCGTCCTCATCGTTTGGACTCCACTCACAATGCATTTGTCAAAGTTCCTCTTGACAGTGACCAACACGTTCCCTAAAGTCGTGCTGAGGTAAGAGGCTGGGTCAACGTTCTCAGCTGTCCACACGTGGTGACTCATCTTCACCAGCATGTAGAGAGAGTTGAAGCTGTCGATCTTGTCTCCCAGAGCGATGAGGCTGTTGAGTTCCGTCTCGATGCTCTGGAAGATTTTATTCATCATCACCCGCACCATGTCTTTCCTTGAGACAAGGAGGAGAAGGGAGAGAGTGACAGAAAATATGAATAATGTTTCTGGCATGGAGGTTATGTTTGCGGCAAAGATGTGCAACTACTCACTCTGATGACAAGGAGTGTCTGTGCTCAGCCTGGGGAGGCATTCTTGATGGCATGCTTCCATCTGCTTCTTCTGTTTCAGGCTGAATTCAAGAGAAGAGACAGAAAACATGACAAACCAAACATCTGCTGACAAATATATATATACGTATATATATATATATGTAGAACTGAAAACACATTCAGGCAAGAAAAATGTTCCAATCTCAGCTGCAACCACACAAGTACAGCTACTGTTATTTTTTCCAGGAGCAAGAACACGACTCAATCGCTGCCTTTGCTTGCACATATTATAAATACACTCCTAACCATGGGCCCCTTCTGTTTCTTTTACTTCTTACTCTCCTAGGGGCGGTCCGTCAAGCCCAGGCGATATGGTGGATTCCCGCACTGGAGCTGGATCCGGAAGTACAAGACCCGAGCTTTGTTCGCTACCTCTCTGTTTTGTCAATAACCCTTTCAAACGCATCTCTTGCTAGTGTGTTCCGTGCTAGTTAAATCACAGATTTACCTGAGCAAGAGGGGGCGTAACCGTCGGGTGTTGCTGCAGCTTAAAAAACTTGCTGATGAAGTCTTGTTCTGCAAGACACAAGAGGCTCCAGCTCACTGAGGACCTGCTCGAAAATCTGTAAGAAGGAACAGCCTCCATTTAACCTCTCAGTGCAGAGCAACACAGATAGTTTTATTCCCGTCCTGCATTTAATGGTTCGATTAAACCGACAGCGTCACCTTGTCAAACTTGGTCCTGTCGGCCACGTCCAGATCAGAGGCGGACATGTTGCCCATGTCCAACAGTGAAGAGGACTGGGAACGCCGGCTGTTGGACCCCTGCACGGTCAGCTTGTTCAGGCTCGAGGTAGAGCCTGTCAGCTTCCCAGAGCTGCCATGAAGGCCTAACACAGCACGACAAATACAGCCGGATTCAATGTCACGTGTGAGCGAGAATGAGGCAGATCATTAAAAAAATAACATCAACGGTTAGCTTTTTTTTTTAGGCATTTATCATAGAATCGGGAGATGTCAGGATGCATTCAGGTGTATTGTGAGGATTTAGTACAAACCAACCAGGTACATAGCAAGGTAATGTTTGGCAGAGCTTAAGGTGGTATGTGTCGGGGTAGCAGAGGAGCAAAGGATTCCTTTTAGTGCAATGATGTGAGACACAGTGGTAAGAAAGCAGAGTGGGTAATCGATAGTGGAATAGCTCCATCCAAACGTCATACTTACTTTCTGTTTCCTGTTTGAGTGCACTCTCTTTCCGCGGAAGCGTGGCTGCAGCCAGTTAAAAAAAGGCAGGCATCAAAGACAGAGACAGGTTAGGCTTAAAACATGCAGCATGGGAGGGGTGAGGCTAGATGTTAGATGTACGAAGTTACACATATGCTGACGTGCACTGCGGTGGCTTAGGTGTGTCTGTAGCTCGGACAAACCTTCGGAAAACAAATTCTTTTTTTTGTTTGTTTGTTTGTTTTCAGCAGGAAAAGCTAATACAGGATGCAGAAAGCAGAGTTCTATAATTCTGCCAAAACCAAAGCTCAACCAAGAGTCCTACTCAGGTTTTAAATATTCAAAAGAGGAGAGAGAGCTGAACGTGTAAGGTCCTTGTACAAAAGGGAAAAAGAGACATCATCAAAAGGGTAAAACAAGAGGCAGGACTTCGGAAGCACACATTAGTTGGGAAAAAAACTGAAATTTGATGCAGAAAAGAAACAGTAAAAGAACAAGGCTGTAATCCTTATTTGTACATGAATATTCCATTAAGTTCTGTGTGATAGTACAACACAAGTACTGAACAAAATAACAAAGAGATGCAGCTGAAGTCTGAGTGAACGACATGTTACAAAAACGGGAGAGAAAGACACAAACAAAAAACCTTAAACATGCTTCATGAGCTCAAACCGGACTGTGGATCACAGCTCTTACCAAACTTGCCCTTGGCCTCCTTGGTTGTACCCGCCATCTTTATCTTGGCCACCTCGAAGAATTCTTTGACTTCTCGTTCGTATAATCTGCTCATGTAGTCGACGTAGGTCTAAAAAAAAAAAAAGGAAAGGAGATGACACTTCTTTCTCACTCAAATACTCAGTATTAAAGGAATAAAGAACCAAAGATGCAAGAAAGTGAGTATGTGCATTTCCAGTCTTCCTTTATATATCTTCTAACAGCACTGACCCTGGACAGGCCCTCGTATTTCTCCCTGTGGGTGTTCTTCAGCCACTCCATGAGCTTGGCGTAGCGCAGCAGGTCCCTGTGGAGGGGGCTGTGTTTGGGCAGCGTCAGCTCAGCCGTGTGCTGTGACAGGGTGGAGCTCTGGTCGTGGCCCTGTAGGACAGAGTGAGAGGAGACAAATTAGGAATGCATTCAGCAAAAAAGTGTTAGTATAGACAAAGCTGACCGTTAAGTCCCATTCCAGCTTTCTGTTCCCACACAAACACACACAAACGCGCGAGGAATAACTGCTCGCTTACCACCACAAACATCAGCGATAAGGATACGTTACCTCAGATTACCACCGAACCAGATGTTCAACACACTGCTCACTTCAATTCACCACTTCTTCAACTTATTGACAAGCTTATTGAAAAGCGCAGCGCTCACTGCCGTACTGATGTTCGCCTCACTTCCCCTCACTGTTATATCGTTCAGTACCTACTGCTTGCAGATACAGGACATGCACGCAGAGCAGACAGGCACAGGATTTGAATGATATGAGACCGTCAGCGACAAAGCCAAGTTAGCACCCAAACCCAAAAACAAACAAACCAACAAAAAAAAAACAACCTCAGCTGAGTGCAGACAGTTGGTGAAGGAGGAAAAAGATGAGCGGTGCCTCTTCAGCTTTGATATCGAATGAGAGATGTTAAATAGTTAGAAACATATCCCATGCAATAAGTAACAGGCTATGGGAGAGCCTGAGGACTCATGATGACATGTAAGTCGAGAGTGAGAGGTCAAACATTAGCAAAGAAGGGGCAAGTGGGGGTGGAGGGGGGAGGGTTGCCGTGAGGGTACTCACTGGAAGCGACAGACAGGAAGACCTATAGAACTGAGGGATGGTCATTTTGAAGTGACTGAAGTGGTTGAACTGACACAGAGACAGAGAGCAGAGTGGGATGATTCAAAGTGAGCAACACAGAGAGTCAAGAATAGGAGGGAAACAACTGGAAGGAAATGACACAAGGAAGCCCAGGAAGGGAGGAGTCACAGCTAAACAGGACGTCCGTGAGAGGAGAGGAGAGGAGAGGAGAGGAGAGGAGAGGAGAGGAGAGGAGAGGAGAGGAGAGGAGAGGAGAGCCTGGAAAAGAAAAGGAGCCCTCCCTGCTGCAGCAGAATCACAAAAGGTGTGAGGATGACACCTCACATTAAATATTACCAGCAAAATAGTACTCAAGCCACCCTGTAACTGATATTATTATTATGAAGGTGTTTACTGCTGTAGCGGATAGAGGTGGAGCTAGTTTTACTGATCTGAAATAACACACAGCCTTCAGTGACATTCCTGCATAACCTGCCACCTGAAACAGCAGCTTAGAAAGTTGAGTAATGCAGCTATGTGGACGGCCTGTCACCTGGTGAACAAACACATTGTTGAGGTGGTTGGTGAGGCGGCGAGCGAAGGTGTCTCTCAGCTCGGCGAACAGGAGCTGTTGCTGCGTCACAGCCATCAGCTTTTCGTGGCCTGTGAGAGGAAAAAAGACAACACTTTGATTACTAATTTCACAAAGAATTTAGAGCTTTTCAACACACTCTATTTGACCAAAATGGGAACTAACCTGGTCGTAGAGCCACATTCATGCACTGCAGAAGAGCCTCAGATGCGTTGATGCACGCCTCGATGCCTTTAGGGGAAGTCAGGTCGCCCTCCTGCAAGGCCCTGATGTGTCCCTTTGACAGGTCCATGTAGTTCTACATGAGGAAAGACACATCGAACAATCATCAAGCTTAAGATTGGCTGAGGGCTTCATTGTGCTACTTGATTTGTTGATCACAGAGTAACTCAAATGTGTTTCCTAACCACTAAGAACTGGATCTCGTCCAGCAGTTTGCCGTTGTTGGTGTTGCTGATCTGGATGAGGCGGTTGCTCTGTGAGATCTGGTCCATCTGCTCCTTGACGCTCTGGAGCATCTCCTCGTAGCTGCTCAGCTTTCCCTCGATGGTGTCCACTTCGCCCAGCGCCTCATCCAGCAGCTGCATCAGGATGTTGACCTGCTTCTCTGATGCCATGATGGACTGGATGTTGGCCTGAAAGTAGGAAACAAAGCAGCGTGTATTGATAAGTTTAAGAACAATGCCTTACGTTTCATTCTGGCACATCCTTTGCTCCACTCACCCCGTCGAGGACCTGCAGCTCCCTGGAGAGCTGCTCCGCAAAGGCCTCAGCGTTGGAGATGGCGTACTCGCACATCTCCATCATGCTCTCAATGTCCTGCTCTTCGCGAGTGCTCAGCTCCTGGTAGTCGTCCAGAGCGTCCTCATCGCCTCCGGCGACACTCTGACTCTCGCCGCTCGGCACCGACTCTGATCCCACAAACAAGAGATGGAAATGTGTGTTGAAGAGAGGAGCACAGAGCTCAAGACACATTCTGGTCTCTTCCACCACACTGACAAGTTTTATACAACTAAAGATTTTGTATTAGAGAATGGCAGTTAAAACAATAGATTGCACTCATTTACCACCAATTACTCATTCTCTGTGTGTGATGGAACTACAATTTGAAATTGTTACATTTTTACAGGCTTGATAAAAAATGCCTGATAAATCAAATCAAAGTGCAAAAAACTGCCCTTTACTCCGCTCTGGAACAATTAGAAACAAAACAGGCTTCAACTTTTGGACAAAAAAATGAACACGTCAGTACATACTATAAATTAAATTAAAGTGGGATGATCAAGTAAAAAAAAAGCTAAGAGTGCAATAAAAACATAAGCTACATGTGTGTTATGATGAAAATAAATGAATCATGCCCATCCGTATTTTAGTGTCACGTAATTCAAACAGAAGGAGCTTAAAGGAGGTGAGAGTCTCTAATGAGAATGGTAGTTTGAGGTCATGAGATAACAATGGAGAGGAGTGAGGAGGGGGGGGGGAAGTTAAGTCCTACCAACCTTCCGCTTTAGGAAGTTCTGGCCAGAGAAAGTTTAAGAGAGAAAAGTGAGAATAAAGAAGAATTTAACACAGAAAGCCATACCACAAACCAAGATACAAAGAGGAGGTTGAATACGTTTTTTGTAAACATGCTATTAATAAATAAAATCAACCAAAATCCAGCAGAGATTCTCACTTCTGGGCTGAATTAGAATACCTCAAACAAGACTAGCACGCACTTTTAACACAGGCCTTTAAACAAATATAATCAAATCACGAGAAGACACATGCACAGACGTTCGCAGGGTTGGCTACAGTAAGAAGAGAGCATTTCCACACCTTCCAGCAGCTGAGAACTGACATTCACAAACTCCACCTTCTTCCTCAGGTACCGCTGGTTCAGCTTCCAAATGCAGGAGATGAAGGAGTTTTTTTCAGCCGTGCTGCTGGCCAGCCAGCGGTACACCTTCTCAAAGTGAAGGTCAAACTCAGGATTTTCCTAAACCGTGAGAGAGAACAACGAGCATATGAGCATTTATTGCAACCGTGAACGAGGTTATAGGTGGAAAAATGAAAGAAGCATCAGCTGTTTTGACCTTGCTTGCATCTTTGGCATCGACTTCTGTCAGATCTCGGAGCTCCCACGTCTGCTGTCGTTTGTAAAAGTCCCCTTTGTCAGATTTCTTCACTTTAACCACTTTAACCTGGACGGGCCTCTCTGTGGTAACTGGAAGAGAAAACCAAGCACACAAACATTCACTTATTCATCATTAACAGTTATTTAAAGAAGGTTCCTGGTTTGATCCTCGGCTGGGCCTTTCGGTGCGGAGTCCGTGGCGCCCGTGACCCTGATGAGGATGGATGGACAGTTATTCAGAGCTATTTCTTACCGGTCGCACACAAGAAGCAGTTCTTCTTTTTCTTTCCTGCCTTGCAGACATTAACGATCCCGAGGAGACGCTCATCATTCGGTGTGAAGATGTCCCTCTGGAGAGCGTGCTTGATGGCTGTCATGGTGGATGCTGTCATACAAAAACACAGCACGTACATATTGTTATGACCACAAGAGACTCAAAGCTTGATTCCATTTATCCAGATTCAGAAGGCTCTTTTTACAGAATGTGGTGCCAAAGGACTATAATATGTAGAGCTACATTTTAGTGTACAGTCACCTGAAAATAAGATTTCACTAGAAATAGACTTTTTGTTTACAGACAAAGTAAACACTTGGCGAGTCATGCTGCCATCATATTTGTTCTTTTGCGGCGTGAGAGAGAGCGAGGCGATGCGGTTGCAATAAAAGATATAAAAAGCTGCACAGCGTGGAGGATTTAGAGGCACGTAGCTGGAGTAGTTGCAGACAGCAAAGTTTAGACTAAGCTGAACATTTAATTTTTAAAAAGGTCTGTTTTTGTGAGAGATTTGAAGGTCGGCAGGTCAGTACGGTCACGGATATGTTTGAAGAGAGATCCCGGGGGAGGGAAGGCTTGGTCGCCCCCCAGGTTCGGTGCTTGGTCCTGGGTGATGGAGTCAGGAAGTTTGCATCAGATGAACGGAGGATAGATTATGGCGATGGAGCAAGCCGGTGAGGTAGGAAAAAGGGCCTGGTTATGAAGGATTTTGAACTGGATGCGGGTGGCTGTGGCTCAGAGGTGGAGCCACTAATCAGATGATTGGAGGTTCGATCCCCGGCTGTGTCCTTAGGCAAGATGCTGCAAGTTGCTCCTGAAAACTGAAACTGCTGAGCAGCTGAGCACCTTGCATGGCAGCCAATGCCATGAGTGTGTGTGAATGGGTGAATGAGATGTGTAGTGTACAGTGTAATGTAGTTGATTTAGAGTTATGCAGATCATAGTCTGTAAACAGAGCACCCTAAATCTCACAGACTACACCTTTAAAAACATTAATATACATTATTTTTGTGTCATTTCGACCTATCAACCTAAAATTAACCTAACTACACGTATTTAAATTACAGCCCCTGTCCTTTGATTTGAGTTTTTTGGAGGTTGTCTTCACGACTCAAACTTCTAACGGTTAACTAGCTCCTAGCTGCTAACTCGCCAACAGGATGTCAGAGATTGTTGATTGTTGTTAAGTCGTTAAAAGGGGGCAGAAGTCGTCACATTAAGGTGTTAAAAACGAGTTTATAAAGTCAGCTACCGGTGCTGTCCGCTCCTACATGAATGACTCAGAGGCCCGGCCCAAAATAAACCCTCTGCTGTCCTCTGTGTGTGCTAGCTCGCCAGCTAGCCTGAGAGGGCTAGCTGCTGTTAGCATCGATACCGCTACACGCAGAGAGCGGGCAGAGATTAGGATTAGTGAAGCAGAGCTCTAGACCACCGATCGAACATCATCGCCATCTGAATTTTAACACATTTAAGCACCATAAGGAGCTCCTACCTTTGTTTTATCAGCCCACCAGACCTCTGCGAAGCACCGCCCTCCTCTCGCTTCCTGCTTCCCAGGCGGAGCTGTCATGTGACAGCCACAGTGTCAACATCCAGCCTCAGTGAGGAGAGCAGTCCGGTCAAAGAAGACGCCAAATAATAATAATCTGCCGCGCCATACTGATGCTGAATGTCATATTTATATAATATTCTGATCTCGCACATATTTACATATGTATATTCATTATATGTTTCTTATAGTATGCATATTTTCTAATGTCAAGTGTTTATTATGCATATATTATACTATATACTGTCATATCATATTTGTGTATATATACATATATGTATTCATGTGTGCATATTATACATTGCAGTTATGTACACACTATCTATCTACAGTTGTGGTTGAGAATGTATGGTGAGGTCTGGAGAGTTTCTTTGCCATGGATCCAAGGTCTTGATTTGTTTTGATCCCCGAGCCACTTAGGTACCACTTATGGCAAGGTGCATTTGTCATCAAATTGTTCTTGCATGGCTGGGAGAAGTTGCTCTCGGAGGAACCCTACACATGAATAGCTTCAAGATATTTTACTGTTGGCATGACACAGGACTGACGGTAACTCAACCCCAAACAATCAGAAGAGTGATTCATCAGACAAAAAATAACTTCACCCCAGTCCTCAGCAGTCCAGTCCCTGTACTTTTTGGTAAATATCAGTCTGTCCCTGATATTTTTCCTGGAGAGAAGTTGCTTCTCAAAAAATCATCTTCAAATAGTCTTTGCCTCAATGTGCGTGGAGATGCACTCACACCTGCCTGCTGCCATTCCTGAGTGAGCTCTGCCCTGATCCTGCAGTTGAATTGACTTTAGGAGACGGTCACTTGCTGGACTTTCTTGGACGCCCAATTGAATCTCTCTCCTTGAAGTTCTTGATAATCCAATAAATGGTTGATTTAGGTGCAATCTTATCAGCAGCAATATCCTTGCCTGAGAAACCCTTTTTGTGCAAAGCATTGATTGCTGCACGTGTTTCCTTGCATGTAACCATGGTTAACAGAGGAAGGACTATGATTTCAAGCTTTTTTGGGATTAATTTCATGAATGTCATGTTGCTTAATGTTCTTCTTATGACACCAGGTGGCATTGTTCATCCACTATAATAGTTACACTTCCTGTAAATACCCTGTTTCTCTGCTGCATTCTTACACTCTATGTTTTTGTCAGTGTTGTCGTTTATTCATGTTTTTTTTCTGTTGTGATTTATCATCTATAGCAAACGTCCACAGAGGCCTTTCAGCCTGAATGTCAACACAGTGAGTCAGACATGTGACGGAAGGGAAATTCACAGATTAACAAGTAATCTGCAGAGGATGCCTTGAGGTGCACAGTCTGTGATGGAGTTATTGTGCAGAGACCACGGTGGATTTCCCGGCTGTAGCATGTGCTGTCATCGACAGTTAAATTCACATTATTAGCTGCCTGTGACGTAAACTTCCAAACACGGGACTACAATGAAAATATTTCAAAAACATATCCAATACATGTGATGCATGTATGCATCCAGGTTACAGCAGCAACAACACAATAAAATCTTCTTTAAAATTCACTGTGGAGTGTGTATAATCATTTTGCATGTTAATGTTTGTGTCGACGTGAACATCCATTGAAATGACTGTCTTTTCTCCCACTGGTGGAAACAAACGTACACGGTGTGACCATACCTCATATATACTGAGCTGTGTTGCTTTAGTTATTGCTTTAATTTGCAAATAAACACAATGATGTTTTATTTTGCTGTCACAGAAAATGGCAGAGGAGTTTACATTTAGTCCAGACCTACATTGCAACATAAAGGACGGTTGTTCAGCTGTCAGCTGTGGTTACCAGAAGTTACCGTAATAACTATGTTTATTATTATTATTATTATTATTATTATTATTATTGTTATTATTATTATTATTATTGTTATTGTTATTGTTATTGTTATTGTTATTGTTATTATTATTGTTATTATTATTATTATTATTATTATTAAGGTTGTTGTTTTATTTCATTTATTCCAAGTTTTCCATCTGTATAATTGACATGAAAATACCATATGAATGCTGTATAAAATAAAGGTTTTGCCATCAAATATTAGTGCTTTACTGTACAATTAACATTTGCTAACATAAAATACTACTATATTCTGTATAAATTCCTTTAAAATTCTGTATGAATTATGTTTTTGTCATAAAAATTTGTAGGATTTTGATCAGTTTCTTACAACATACTGAATTATCCAGAAGACCATTATTGTATTAGACTCGCGATTTAATGTTATTTTGCTTTTTCTTCCCTGTTCAAACATGTTCAAATATTTCTTGTTTCTGGTCCATTATTTCTGCAAAAATAAGTTTTCCAGCCCAACCTGTGTAATATACATCTACATAAATCCCATGCACACACAGAGAAAACAGGCACACACACTCACACACACTACTATCAACATGTCTGTTTTGCCACATGTTGTGTTTTCCTGTAGTCATGATTCACCCACCGTTTCTGCTATTCTGGGACTTACTGTCTGTATATTTTGCGAATGTCAAAGGTCTGTGGACAGTGCTGACGTTTGACTGACGTCGGCACTAACATCAAGTGTGAATGATTCAACAAAGTTTGTTTGCTTTCGGCAAAGAGTGAATGAAAGATTAAGACAGTATGTATTCATGCACATGTCAGTTCAGGGGAAAATGTATATATGTGGCACATTTTGTCAAATCAAAGTGCTTCACAGGGTCCACAAGCATAAGGACAAAAGCAAACAACGAGGAACAAGGGGCTCAAACTCTGCAGGTGAGAGGTGTTCCCGTGAAATGAACTTCGTTCGTGTCAGCAGGGCACTACGACGACGAGGGAGCCCCAGTGACACGCACGGCGGATAACATGCAGATGTGGCTTAGAAACAAAAGGGCTTTTCAGGCGGCGTCAAGGGAAGGTGATTACATCTGTGTAATCTCCATTTGACATTCACACCACTGATTAAAGGCTAATAGCATTTTCTATTTCTGTTTGGAATCAGAAACGTTTGTGTTGCTATCTGGATGGCATTTAGTGTAGCCCTTTAAAGAAGAAGGCATCATCTGTGTTGTCTTAGATGCATATTTGTTTTATTGTCAGCAGAGCAAAAACTAACAACAACTTGTTCGAATATCTTTGCTTGTTATTGAGCTCATATCTCTTACAGTTTGGAGCCTCTGTGAAGTGCCCTCCTGCCACTGTTATGGTATTTTCTCTTCCCTCCCATGATGTGGCTTCCACATTTCAAGTACATAATAGTGCCATCTGACTCTGTATACAGCTACATGAAAACCTGGGGCCTCACATTTGGTAACCCCATCCCAAGGTGAGGTCTTTGCTCATCACTGCCAAATTGTACACAGGGAAGAACACGGTGGCTTTTCCAAACTGAAGTACGAACGAGAGTGGCTATTACATGAGCAACGCTCTCTGCTTGACAGAGAGGTCAGCCATGTGTCATGTTTAGTTTTAAAGCAATCATGTAATTTAAAGCGTGTGCATGTGTGTGTTCATGCAAGAGCACTCTGCTGATTGTTTGTGTGAGGTTGGATCTATCTGCAAACTCAGGGCACCGTCTGTTACCCTCTGTGTTGTTGTTTTACACAGGCGGGAATCATCCTGTTGCACTGTTGCTCCTGCTTCTTCACCATCTCCGTAACATCACACGTACTGCCTCTAAAATCACCGGCCTTCCTGCTGCCAAACTCTCAGACACGAAAGACTCACTAACATCTCTACCTATGCTGTGTGCTGCCTGTATTCATGGGGACTCTACGTGTTGTCTTTATATCTTTGTGGTTCTATGTGAAACTGGCTGCGTGTGGAAACAAATCTCCCGCTGGCACAATAAAGTCTAGATGTGAGAGTTGGAGAGAGACAGGGAGCATGTGTAAAAGTGACGGATTGTTACGAGTGAATATGAATGAGTTGAAAGAAGAGATGAAGAATAAAAGCAGATCTGAAAGAGAATCACAATTATATATAGTATCATTTGTGTTGCTGCTCATGGATTCAGGTGGTGATTAGAGAAAATTGACGCCTCCTTTGATAACGTTAATTACGACAACATATCTTGATTTGGACGCTTCTGTTTATTTTTCAGTCTGTATCTGTATCTGTATCTATCTATCTAGAGCCATGGATTTGGCATTACTTAATTATATGTTTTGTAACCTCATTATAAAGTCTAACTTCTATTTTCTAAGTCCTAGTTGCAGTTTCCATACTTAAGATAAGTGCTGTATTATTTCCCTTTTAATGCTCTATGTTATTATAGAAACTTCATTTATTGACGATCTCAGAGGATGCGTGTTAAACAAAGATGGGATGAAACTCTGTCCATGTCACATTCATCATACCGAGGGTAACACGATTGCTTATTGCATACTAAGGTTCATTTAGCATGGGCTCTGCCTGAACAGGAAATTGTGGATGTGCTGGAATAGAATATGATACTCAGTAATGACAAAATATAATGATACTTACACTGAAACATAATATGTCAAAGTGATTTTCTGTTAATTTATACAATCTGCACAAGCAGCGTCTTATGAGTTGGAGAATTAAGGCAGAAAAATAAAAATTCATCGAATTTATGACGAGGATCTCCTTTACGTTTAGACTCTTCAATAGTTCAATGACTGAAGGTAATATTCCCCCATTATTAAGATGTAATATTAAACCATCATTTTCTGGTTTAATTTGCAACCAAATCTGACCATTAACATGGAATATTCTGGAATAATCTAATGAGAATATTTTTGCATTTTTAGGCATTTTAGGCTTTTTTGCACTGAGATTATTAAAGTTCAAAGTCATTTAACAATAGTCTTTGGCCCAGGCAGAAACGTCCATTCTTTACACAAGATGGAAACTGAATTAAAAAATAAAATGTTTCACCAAAGGCAGCTGTTTGTTTTTTATGATTCTCACAATATGGAAATACAATAAACTGTCATGTTTTATAAGGTTAAGTGATGCTCTTTGTAGGAGGATGTGACTTGTTAATAAGTTACTCTCCCTGATCATTCTCCTCTTGTTTCCAATCAATCAGTCAAAGCATACAGATAAACATCTTCTGTGTGAGAGATGGATGTGTTTTGCTGGGACTGCTTCTGAGTTCATGACTCTGGGCGCAGTGCATTGAATATAATAGCCATCAGTGTGCTTACATTAGTGCACAATCACCTGAAAATAAGTCATTAAGTCCTTTATATCTATAGATTAGAAGTTGATTGGAAGGTGTGGCGAAAGGTATTCAGTTGGTTGCAATCTGCAAGCTTACCGCTTGGTGCCACACACTGGACCTTTAAAGCAAAAGTTTGACATTTGGGTAAATACACTTGCTCTTTGATGGAAATACTGATGACACTTTTGATACACAACTGTGAGTTAGACATATAGCTAGTGCCAACAGCTGGTTAGCTTAGCTCACCATAATGACTGGAAGCAGGGGAAAACACCTAGCGTGGCTTTGTCTGATTGATGCAACCTCCTGATGAAATTTTCTTTTTTTCAACTTATGTATTTGTATGTAATTAAAAACACAAGATACAGCATCAATTAGTGACCTGTAGTGGTGGATTTGTTACCTACAGGCAGAGCCAGGCTAGCTGTTTCCTCTTGTTTCAAGTCTTTATGCTAAGCTAAGCTACCTAGCTGTTAGCAGTAGCTGCTGGTCTGCCGAGTGGTAGATTTGTGATCTAAATCTCTGTTAGAAAGCAAATAAGTGTATTTCCAAAAATGTTAGGAGACGAAATAATATAAAAACTATGCTATATTAAACTATATGAATATAAAAGGTGTGTATTTATTTAAACTTAATTAATGTTGTCAAGAGGCAAGTAGATTTTCTAGAAATAATTCATGCAAGTTCAACATCTGAGTCCTTAAAGCTGGGTTATTAGAGCACAGTAAAGACTGTAATCTGTCATGGCTTCAAGGTGTGACAGTGCATGAATCACAGAGAGTAACCTTCCCACAATACCTTTGGGGTTTCCCCTCAAACAAACCAATTAGACATGCAAATGCCAGTCAGCTTCATAATAAAACCATACTCTTTAAAGGTCACAACATTTGAGGACTTCTCCAGAGCTTTCGGGTGACATAAGACACACCAGGTGTCGTTACTGAAGCAAGATTGGTGTAAACAAATGGTGTCATTTCACCTCCAAGCGCTTTAAGAATTGAAGACCCTGTGATAAAGCTGCAAAAATAATATTAATCTTGCCATACTGTTGCTATGCTTATCCATTAAAGGGGCCTGTAAGATTAGTGTAGGAGGATAACATGGGTGGGGAAGACTCACTGGAATTGCTAAATTACCGATGCAATCCATTTGTCGCCACTCATGCTCTCAAACAAAGTCACATTAGATTTAAAAAGCTGTGATGAGGACATGAACTGTCCTTTCAGTCATCTGGCATCTTTTGGTCTTTTTTTTCCAACAATCTGCTTTATAAATTATATTCCATTTGTGCAGTGATACAATAAAAATGTTTTGCTTTCATGTTAAAGTAATGCCAGAGACGAATCAGGATATTATGTTTTCAAAAAGATTTGTTTGTGTACGTTGCTGCTAATCCAGGACAGCGATGCTAATGCATCACATATTACTCTGCATAAAAAATATTTATGGAATATCAATGTGAATCCTCCTCGTCTCTCGTCCTGCCCGCCTCAGTGGTCCTCTTCATTGCACTATAATAAAACTTAACTCCCTTTTCGTAACAATAAACTCAATCACCACCAAAGTAAACCTACCTTCCTTTGCAATATTTATTAATCTTATATGCATCGTGGGCTATTGTTGTTTTTTTTTTTTTTTTATGTCGTCTGGTTTATTATAACAGATCGAAATGAGCTCCAGTGCTGCAGCAGAGTGTGTGTGTGTGTGCATTACGGCTGTTTTACGAGAAAAGGTAATTCAAGTAATGATCCATAATGAGTCTCACAAATAATGGAGATGGTTTCAATTCACCAGTGAACGCATGAAAAGACATATTTAAGTTTATTTTGGCTGCTGGTGTCCAAAGCCTTGAGTTGACCCCAAGTAAGAGCACAATTCCTGCTTTAAAATAACTACGATGTGTTCATATAACATACATCATGGATGGATGTAGTTGATGTAGTGAGTTTAGTCATTGCCTCTGCTGTGTGTCATCTCTAAGTCCATTATTGTATCTGTGGGAAAGGCAAAAGGAACATGCCACTGTGGATGTGGGGGGTGACTGTGAGGTCTGAAATATGATTTTGGATAATAAATCTGATAATACAAGAGTTAGATCTGCATCTACATTCTCTGTGTCTTAGCATCCTCAGTCAACCTCTGTCATTATGTCCACAGAGGCTGCTGAGCGTGGTCACATTGCCTCCTTGTTCAGCTCCAGTTCTGGCACGACACTGCTTCAACTCCCAGACAACTTTGCAAAGAGCCAAACATAAAGCAAGGTCAACAACAGCACATAGCAGCCAGCCAATATTACTTACTAGTCCAAACAGCAGTCAAATGCTCCCTTGGTGCTCTGAGCTCGCACTCTGACTAACAAACTGAGCTAACATTAACTAACAGCAGCTACAGCTGGCAGTTTACTTCACTGTCCGTCAGGAAGCTCTGTAAATCCCAGAAAATTGAGGTGGAGCAGCCAGAGGACATCAGAGGGAAAACCAGAAAACATTTTCTCCATAAATTATGATCCAGTTTCACCAATATCAGTGAAATAGTTGGTGGTGTGTGACTTAATGCTGCAAAGTGTGACATGGGAGAGGCATGATTCATGTGATTACACAATCAATGTAGCATCAAAATGATTTTTACATCTGTTGTTTTACGGTAGCTGCAGTGATGCTGGACTGTTGGCGTATTTTCTTTGTAGAAATGTGATTCTACATATAGTACAAGAGCGGAAAAAGAAAAGGCAACAATTTTCCATCAACATGTTGCACAATAATTCCCTCCATGTTCTGCAGCAAAGCTTTTAACTCTGCTAATAGACGTCCAGCCAAGTTGAGGCAGAGCATCAACTGTTGTTTTATGGTAGAGATGTTACTTTGAGTTGATAAAGCGTGGCTCATTAAACACAGTCTGGTAGAATTTGCCTGTAGAAAAATTGCAAACAAACTACAGCACTCTCAAACACACTCTTTACAACCTTCACAGTGGTAGTAAGTAGTTTTATTTTGAAATGCTAAGCTCAGAAGCCAATTAGAGTAAAGTGTGTTTGAAGACACTTTATTATATTATAATATTACCTGATAATGCTCATACCTGAAGGCTGGAGCGTCACTTCCAGCCTACCTGTTGATCAAATAACTTGTTACGCGCGATGACGCAGTCAAGTGTCGAGCGCGCGAGGTGGGTGTGTGACACGAGCCTTCAAATTTCTCTGACACGAGACAGAAACTCTCAGAAGAACAAGAAGTCAAGCGGACAGAACCAACCAAACAAAAAAAGGAAAAATAACTAAAAAAAAAAAAAAAAAGTCAAGAGAGGCCAGTGAGAGCAGAGCAGGAGGATGAGAACCTTCCAGAGCCAAAGTCAGCCTGCCCAGCGCGGAGCCGCCAGCAGCCCGCACAGCCTGAGCGGCTGCACCGCCGTGAGTCCACTCAGCACGGCCAGCATCACCTTTGCAGCGCTCCTCATCCTCACCATCCCAGTCTGCAACAGTAAGTCAGCCACTTTTATCTTAACTTTTGATATGAATGCAAAGAGCTGTGCAGTTTAATGCAGGAATGTGCAAAGTATTCATAAATATAAACAACAAGTATTCATAAATATAAACAAAACATAATTAATGTATTTGTCCTCAAATCAAAACATCTGGAATCTGAAGAAATAAAGAACAGTAGTAGAAATATTTTAGCATTTCAACAATTCAAAAACTGAACTGAATATAACTTACAATGTCATTAATAGCAAATAATAATGCTTTAGTCCATGGCAAACATGTGTGATAATCTTTTATGGTTGTTTGTATTGTAGATAGATAGATAGATAGATAGATAGATAGATAGATAGATAGATAGATAGATAGATAGATAGATAGATAGAAAAGATAGATAGAAAGTTTCTATCTAGATAAAAAGATAGTTGATGTATTTTCTTTGTAGAAACGTGATTCTACATAGTAAAAGAACTGACTATTTTTTTAAAAAAAATTTTTTAGAAAAGGCAATGCTTTTCCATCAACATGTTGGATAATAATTCCCTTCATGTTCTGCAGCAAGGCTTTTAACTTGAAGCTAATAGCCAAGTTGAAGCAGAGCATCAACAAATCTAATGAGCTGCAGCTTCAGCGCGATCTCATCACGCTTTATCACTGTTGGGTCAATAAAAGTATAATGTTGCTGTTGTGTGAAGATTTCATAATGTGTTGTTGTATGAAACAAAAGGTGCTCCAGCAGAACTTCAGCAAGCCACAACAGATCAGAGGCAGCTCCTTAGCCAGGTACGCATCACCGTTACTATTTCTTTCTCCTTTGTTTCCCTCTCTTTGTCTTCATCATCCTCCCTGCTGCTCCACAGATAGATGCTATGTGCTCATCCTACCTCTCTGCAGACCTGAAGTTTTGGGTGAGCCAGCTGCGATACTGTCCAACTTTATACCTCTGTGTTTAACCACATATCACAAGTTTAATGCGTGTTTATTTTTCTGCTTTCTGCTCTTATTTTTGGTCATTTTTTTTCAGGCATCTGATCTCTTAGGCGAGCTCTGTGTCCTGATGCTGGTCCAGAAGTCAAAGGTACCTCACGCTTTATGATCTTGTTTGTCTTTTGTTGTTCGATCATGTTTGAGTAGAGCTATACGATGCAAGGCTTCATCAGCATCAACTAAAAGACTTGTTGTCTCTTCAGGAGCTGAAAGTGCGAGAAAATAGTAAAAGGGTAAGGTTGTTTTTTCTTCTTCTTCTTCTCTTCTTCTTGTATCCCTTTAACTAGACCCACAGAAACATGTCATGAGATTAAACCTAATGACAAATTTGTATTGGCTTGTGTATGTGTGTAAATGGTTGTTTGTGTCATGCACTGTATGTGCAGTTTTTATTTCATTACTCTAGACCACAAGGTTATGCCTTTTCACAGGGGGGGGTAAGTAAGAGAAAAGATAAATCTACATCGTTACAGTATGTTGCTTGACTAAAAAAAAAAATCACCTTAGGATGTTTTACAACTGTATTTTCATGTAAGCGTGGTTTTTAACTTTAACCGACTGAATGTGTCGATTCGACTGTGTTATTTATCACACTTCATTCCCCCAAATCAAAATGCATGCAGAGACACTTATAGAAGAACACTAACATGTATGTATGCATGCAAATGCTGCGAGATGGATACACACACGCGCACACACACACACAAACAGTCCTCTCATACACACATGGAAATCTTCTTGTCTGCATTGTCCTGTGTTTTGCATGTCAGGTGTTTATTTTCTGAAAAATGGCGACATTCTGTGCAGGGAGGCGACAGCATGGCCTCACTGCAGGATTTATTTCTTGGTTGCATGAGAACTTGCATTATGCTTGTCCCCCTCTGTCGTTCACACCAGACAATCGTCGATCAAGAAACAAAACAAAAGTTGCAGAAACACAATATTAATACTCCAAAACTTGCCTGCAGTTCTCAGTTATCTCTTATTATTCTTTAACACAGGCGGAAAACGAAATAAAAGTATTTACGAAACAATAGAATTAATATAAATAAAAGTATATTCTGATAATTAAATATGATCTTCTGTGTGAGATGAAAGCACAAATGATTTCAAGTCATGTAGTAGATACAAATTCAGTAAATATGACGTACAGAGCTGTTTGCAGCAATGTGAAATAAGTTGTGTTTATTTACATGTTTACATTATATTTGTTTTCCTTTAAAAACCAACAGCAAAAACGTTCCCGGATGCACATTTACTTACCACAACAAACCATATTTCTCATATGAAATATGAAGCTCTTTTGTTTTCTGCTCCTTTATCACTGGTGTGTAATAAAGCAGGAGATGACGTGTTTATTGAAACACTGGCGCCGAAAACAACAAACAACAAATTGCTGCACGGTGGAAAGCATTTGTATTATGTTTGCATTTCTGTGTTGCATGTTCCTGCCTGATTATTCCTGAGAGAAACAGAGATCATCTCTTTTGCCTCTGAAGACTCCATATTCTGTACTTTCCTGTACGCCGGAGCTGTTATTCATGTTTGTGTGTCTGGCTCTGTCTGCGTGTTTCTGTGTGTCAGACCCCTCTATTGCACCCTCTCCTGCACCTAGTTTCTCAACTCCATACCAGAAGAAATAAAGGACTCTCAATGCACGTATGTACCGCCCATGTCAGTTCTCCTTTCACTCTCCATTTTTGTCTTGCTTTGCAAAAAATCTCACAGACACTGATTGATGAAGCAAAGATAATGAAAATACTTTGTTTTTTTAGCATACATACATCCTGTATGCAATCAGTGGTGCAAACTGACATCTTTTCACAACATATTCAGACATCACGTTGGTTGAAAATATAGAAATAGTTTATGAATAATACAGCGTGCACAACAGAAGTTGCGCATGTTTGTGTGCTACCTTCTGTAGCTCAGCACATGTTTTCCTCTTCCCGAGCATACAGCAGCTGTCCTCACTCTCTGTACCAACTCAGTCTACATTAGTTGTTCTTTCCCAAGCTGAGTAATTATGGTCTAAAATTAGTGCAGCTGACAGGTGAACGTATCCCTCATTGCTGTCAACATTCGCAAAGTGGACACAGAGAGATTGTGAATGAGAAACGTGGAGAGAGTGCTTTGTTTTGAAAAAAATCCAGATGTGAACGTTTGAGCGGAAGGCTGTCAGCTTATGCTGGTGGAGGAGGAGAGTTGGGGTAACACTGAGAAAATGGCTAATAAGATGAGGACATTCTTCTGTGTTTTTGTGTGTCTGTACAGGCTGACGTCCAGGGACCTGGAGGGATCCAGAGCAGAGGTTACTTCCTCTATCGGGTATGAACATCTTTATGTCAGGAACTAAAAGAAAATATATAAAATATATACCCCTGGATAATATGACATTCATTCAGTGAATGCTTTGTCTGCACTTACAGCCACGAAATGGAAGACGGTCCTTAGAATATGAGTAATTTAAAGGTAATAACTCTAATTATACTTCATGAATAAACATGGTACAAACACATTTGAAAGCTTAAGGCACTGTGTGAAAGTTATTAGGAGCGGTGGGTGGTTGAAAAGTAATTTCTCTTTGGGCTAGAGGAAGACTAATTTATTTGGGAAAGCAGATGTTTCAGCTGTTCCTCTGTAAGATATATAGAATTACTACATGCAGAGGACAGCAGGATTTGATTAGCTAACATAAAGTAGCAAAATGATCCACTTTGTTTATGATTTTGAGAAACATAATTCACTTCTTTTTAGTTTGCTATTGATTGAATGAATCCTTTCAAACAGCTCTTTGTGTTCATTTTCAACTTTACTCCTCTTCACTCCTACTCTGTGTATTAGGGACAAATGTGAAAAAAATATGGTTTATTCTTTTATTTAGTAATGGTTATGTAAGTTGTACCAATTTAACACTTTTATGTTATTTTGAGACATAAGGGGAGGAGAGGGTGTTGCACTTTTGGCAGATGGTCCAATTCTAGGGGTGGACTTTGCATGAAGAGTAATTTTCATACAGTCCCTAATTGCCATTGAAATCCTGTCATTATCCTTAATGGCAGCAGTGTTGTTAGGATCATAATGAAGTATAGCCTGCTCACACCATGTTTATATCAGGTTACAATTTCAGAGAAGTGTTTTTTTCTTCTTGTAATCATCATCTAATCATGCGTATTATCATTAGTAGAGTCTCCACCTCTGAAGCTTAGTGTACACAGACAGCACAGACCCCGAGACCCGAGCCGCTGCACCACGACTGAGTGATTGAGACTTCAGCCACAGCCCTGCGCCACTGCTGTATAGTGATGTCTGAATGTACACAAAAAGTATAATTCAAATACTACTCATCTGTTCAGATTTTATTTTATGTTACGCGTGTGTCATTTGCATTAAAACTGCTATAATGTGGTTGGGTGTAGTTGTGTACATTTGATTTGCTACACATTAAGAATAAATATTTCACTGCATTTGGAAAATGTGTAAAAAAATGAAATGCATGAATGAATGTAGATACATAACAATCCTTAAAATATTTTAACCACAATAAAAGCATTTATTTGACATAGTTATACATGTTATATTTAGAGAAGAAGCTTACACGTGGTGTTCAATAAAAACACTTTGAATATTTTCTGAGTACAATTTTAAATTATAATTTAGATAAAATACTGCATCTTGTTTTGTGTCCTGACACTCACAATAATGCCCATAAAGTACAAAACTATTGAAGAACAAGCAAAGCTGCTACTATAAGAAAGAAATATGCATGTATGAATGCATGTAGGAATATTTTGATTGATCCTGTTTTATGACACTATTAGTTGGTTTTGAAGATAATAAGCCAGCATAGCCAACATTTCACACCACAAATAAATGTATTTAAAAAATATTATTTCTAAAATTCAAATGCAACTTCACATTAATTCATAATTAAACAAATCAGACTTGGTTTGGTGCATAACAAATGTTATAAATATAAGGAACATTTAAAAAGTACTAGGAAAAATAAATATATGTAGAAGCTGTTACAGTTTTGTGCAAGTAGAATATTTAAATGTACAATTTATTCATCCAAAAGTTGTTGATTAAAATGTGCATGTTAAAAGAGATACTGAGATCCTGATACTGAGACAATTTAGTTCTTTTAATTTTCTCTTTAGTTTTCTATTTTGTATTATTTACAAGTGAATTTGCTCTTTCTTTCCTGAATGAAATGAAGTTGCTGTTATCAACAGTAGATGTCACCATAATCAGACAAATAGAGCTGAGATAGAGTTGACATAAGACAAGATAGGATGATGCAAATGTAGGTACAGTAATGTTTTTTATCCACGGCTCACAGTGCTGTATATATGTATGGTTTCATTAGCCTGTTAACGTCTGGTTCACCTTTATAAAGCTTATTCAGTTCATGCTGAGATTTATCATGTGATTGTTTGATAATTCTGACTGACATTTGAAAGATGATAGATATGAGCAAAGATCCAAACAGAAAGTTTCAAGAAAGGTAACTTTAGTATCCTGTGTGTTACTCTCAGTGTCAGTACAGCATCGCAGGAGTTCTTTAATGGTTCAGCAGCACCACAGTAAACCACACAGCACACTGCATTAAGAGTCCTTAAGAGAGATCCAAAATTCAGTGCTACTTGCATTTCCAGCCACGAATGATTATTCTCAGAATAACATTTTAACTAGATGAGAGTCTTTAGATTTTAGAACAAAATGAAAGACGACCAACTCAATAAATCTGTATGAATCTGTAATGAAAGAGTACTTTTAAAATTATTGTGACTCAATGTGACTCATATTACCTGACAACAAGAGTAAGATTGTTGTCAGTTTGACTGACTGTCACAGCTGAAGTTGGAGAAATATATTCATTGGCCATTTGGCTTCATTCCAGGGAGATAAGTATGAATGAGTATGAAAATCAGACAGTAATCATATGCAGGCCTCACATTTTAGGACAGTTTTCATGACTACAGAAATAAATACGTGGTTTATATGGCAATTTTATCTTTGCTGCCACGTAAATCCAAAACGTTTTGAAGTGGGCATGATCAGTGTGCAAGAAAGGCTTGCAGGAGAAACACCAGACACATGCAAATCATTCAAAATCATCAGTGAATACACAGGTGGTAAACAAAAGCTGCGTTTAGAGACACTATGTGACAGAACCCTCTGCCTCTGCATATAGAAAGAAAGCAAAATAAAGATATTTTCTGACAGGTAATTAAGCAATTCAGCTGGTATGATCGACTTGTAAGACACTTTCCCGTCACACACTGCATTAAAGTGATCTTTTTTAATCTCCCCCTTTCTCTTAAATGTCAAAACAGCGCCACAAGCCTATTGACACCATCAGTGTGGCCAAAAATGGTACTGCAGTTTTATATATGTTTTTTTTTTTTTTGCTACTTTAGCTGTTGCCATGGTGACGAGTACCACGCCGGAGATGAGGGGGGTAGAAAATAATAATAGTAATAATAATGATCTGGTTGATGGCTAATTAATCGAAAACACGCTCATCATCGAAAGAGCAGGCATGATGATGACACACTGTTTGAACAACGCAGTGCTTAAATATTCAGAGATAACCTGGCCTGGGCTCCTAGTGGAAATAAATAAAACTATAAAAACATTTAGAAAAAAAAGTTCATTCAAAATCAAGTCTGTTAGGTGGTAAAATGACTTTAATAAGAAGTGGTGTTATTAATCTGTAGAACTTTGGAAAATAGACATTTTTTTCATCCTTAGAAGAGAAAAAAAGTAGTTTAAATACAATTTTAAAGATTTAACATGTCACCAAAATGTAGTGTGTGTAATATTTTGTTATGCAGGTTGCTGTAGGTTTATATAATTTGACTTTTGAATTGTGTTTTTTCCACAAGTGGATCAGCTCACTTACACAGATTTAACCTGACTGCATAATCCAGATGATCTAACTATAAAACCTGTATGTCACATTATATCACCTCCCCTACAAACCAAGGCGGGCAGGAGTGCAGTGTAAAGCGGGTAGGCCCTTTTTTGGCTCCGGTTCCAACTCCCAGTCACTCACTCAGCCTGCCTGCCTCAGCCCTGCGCAGTCAACCGTCAGCAGCAGCGCCACTGGGTGCAGGGATATCCCGATGAAAGGGGAGACTATTCGGGGGTAAGTGTGACACATCTCCCGGTGAACTCCGCTCCGTGTTTCCGTCGCGTATACGTGCAGCCTGTGTGGCGTGTGTCTGCCTTGTTGGCACACGTAAAAGCGGCAAAGAAGCAGTTTATTCTGGATGTTTTGCTTTGGCTTGTTTGGTGACAGAGACTGGCCAAAGGCCCGGTGACCCACATTCTTATCTAATGCTGCCTGCACGGCTAGCAGCTACTAGCTCCGGCTAAAAGTGGGTTGACATACATAACGTACAGTACGCTGTCGCGGACGGAGTTGAACGCTCGCTCTTTTTTTATTTTAAAGGCTGTAAAGTCGCTGCCCGGCGAGGAAAAACCGGGTGACACGGACAAAGGTGGCTCGACATTTCAGCAGTTAAGTGTGCCAAACTATATGAAGCTGTTGTTTTGTTGCTGTAACTGACGTTAGCAGGCAGAGCTAGGTGGCGGTTAGCCTCTGAGCAATCACTGCTGCCCCAGTTTTCATGCCGGCCGGCCGGCTTCGGCGCCGGCAGCGGCGGGGAGACAGACAAGATAGGTGTGCTGTCACTTCCAAGGCTGACTTTAGTTCAGGTGTGACAGCCGTACACGTCTCTTTCACAGCGTTTTCTACATCTGTGTCTCTCTTTTTATGTCTGTTTCTCCCGCCGGTGTTCGTTTATACATCCGTGGCAGCTGCGTTTCTCTCTCCTTCCCGCATTCAACAGATATGAAACTGATCACTTCATTTATTCAGCTGATTTTCCAACCCTGGTCTTGTTGTTTTTGTTGAGAGCTTGGGATTTGAGGGATGAGGGATTAAAAGACGTTTTATTTCTGGACCTGCAAGCATGTATATGTGACTGTAAATATCTGGGTTTAGCTTCATGTTATGAAGAAAAAGTTTAACAAAATATGGTGCCAGGATAAGATTATTAAGATGGGATGCAGTTAATAAGATAAGAATAAACAGACATAAATCAGGTCCGAGTTGTTTTAAAAAATTTGATGACAACTCAGATTTTCCTAATTAAACCTAACTACAGACATGAACACTAAGGGGAAATGTGTCTCTTATATGTGATGTACATTTGAATATAGCTTCATTAAAAGCAGCCTATGATTCTCTACAGTTTGAGTCAGATCCATTGTGGTGTGATACAGTACATAATCCATATTATGTACTGTATGTAGTTTAATGTTTGCCGTATGAGATAATTAGATTTTTGTTCTTGGAATGGTCTTAAAGACTATGATAGCGTCCTTTCTGGGTGTTGTTTGATGACATTATGAAGTCAGATGTTTCACTGACAGTACAAAGAATGGACGGGGTATGTGTGACGTCACCCGTCAGGTTTCTGAAGCTCGGAGCGTGGTGGCTCCAGCTGCCGCCATGTTGGCAGTTCTGCCTCTTCAATCTCCACGTTAATCTAAAGATGGGCAAAAACATGGACCAGAGGCGGGCTGAATGACGCCTGGTTGCTCAAACAAACCATCTGTATCAGCACCAACCTGTCAGTCAAAGCGGCCATGCTCTTAATTACGCATAACTTTAAGTCTTAATATAATTTGAACAGGTGAGTTGTATAAAGTACAGTTGTCATGAATAGGGAAAAACTGTTTTTGTACCAGGCTGTAAACATGTTTATTTCTGCTGCGAAGTTGGACATTTTAACATGGGGACTTATGGAGACTGACTTGTTCTGCAGCCAGCCTCAAGTGGACGTTCGAGGAACTGCAAGTTTTTGGCACTTCTAGAGGTTGCTGCTTCGTTTCAATACTCAAGAATGACAGCTGAAATTGACCCTTACTGACATCTAATGTCATTTTTACAGTTATTCCTTGATATTCTGTTAATTAATAAAACCTTCCAGGTGTGTTTGCACACGGTACCATTTAATAATCAGGTTTGGCAATACAGAGTTAGTGGGGCATGAAAAAATGTGTTTGCACTTTTTTTTGGCGGTGGCTGCAGGTGAGGTGAGGCAAGTTCATGCTTTCTTTGTTTTGGCAGATTGTTGCACGTGTGCTATATTGTGTTTCATTCATGCCTTGGCATATTACACACAATAACACGTTCATCAAGTTTTACAAGTTTCTCTGTGTTTGTTATAAAAACCTAAACCGCATATATATTTGCAGTTTATATGTGTTCTGGGGTATTTACTTACACACTTGGCTGCAGAGTTAAACAGGAGGAGGGGGTTGGACTGACAAGGACACACACGCACAATGCAGTATTATATGCTTAATAATATAATTACTATGCGGCTGTCATGCCAGTCTTTCCTAATACAGAGGCATTGATTCAGATTTGATGGACTAATGCAGGCAGCTTGAATCATTCAGCAGGCTTAAAGGAAGTGGAAGTACTACCGCTACTGTATATCCTCAGCTGATCTGTCAGCAGATTTAGACACCCACCTACCGCTAAAAGACCCGTCAATGAACGCTGAAGTTTTGAAATTCCAGTGGTCTATATTGCAATTTCAGTTTACTAAAGCGCAGTCGTCATGGCCTTGGGCTGAGTGCGGCGGTTTTTTACATGTGAACTGTACATTCAAGGCGTCTCAAGGATGACGGCGTCAGCGTCATTGGCTCAGGGTCATCTTCACCGCTGACATCAGTGAGAAATTTCACATGTTACAGCAACTAAAGTGGGACACAATACGAGTACAAGAGTTTAAGCAGAAGGCTTTCACGCTCCACAAAGCCTTGAAATAGTGCTTTCTAACATACATAACTAATTCCATTAGTCAAGGCCAGCCATTTTTTTTTGTTTTGCTCCAGTCTGTCAGACCTGATATCATGAGTTTAAAGACTCTGGTCTTTTGACACGGTCTTTGCCGGAGGTGACCCTGACTTTGACGTCATCTGGAGCCTTCTGCAGTTTAATCCCGGTTTCTTATCATTTGAAAAGGTAAAGGTGTAGTGCCGGGGTTTAGCTCGTATAAAAGATCTAATTGATGACTTGAACTTGTTATTAAAATTTTATTAAAAGCAGGATTTGGTAAGTCGGCACTCTCTCAGCAGCGACAGCCAATACTTTTGCCTTCGTCTTGAGATATAAGCCTTAAATACGTCAGATGAAAGAGTCCCAGTGCTTCTGTGTTTGATCCAGCTTTGTGTCGTGTATCAGATTAGCTGCACGCATTGATGTCATAATCAAGGAGACGGCATGTGACTTTGTCATGACAGCTATTTAATATGCTGACTTCACTTTGTTATGGCTACGCGCTGACGGCCGTGCAGCAGATAATTTGGTGTCACAGATATTTTGTCTGCAGTCTGCGTCACACACACACTCATACACACACACAGCAGCTCACTCAGCTTCAGTTTATTTATTTTTGTTGTTAGCCTGTTGAATCCACTGACACAGTATTAAGAATCTGCTGCCATGTTTGTAGTCCTGCTTCTTCCGCCTCCTGGCTAATCTAAAAATCAGGAAAGATTGCTGTGGACCTGAGGTATGACACCTGGGTGCTCTAATAAGTCATCTGTAATGACACTTACCTGTCAATCAAAGTGGCCACATTGTTAATTAACATAACTTTTAGCTTTAATATAATGTGAACAGGTGAGTTGTATATAAATTCACCCTCAGTACAGTTGTCATGAACAGGGAAATTAGCTATAGAGACCAAACCTGTTTTTTGTACCAGGCTGTAAACATGTTTATTTCTGCTGTGAAGTTGGACATTTTAACATGGGGACTTATGGAGACTGTAGCCAGCCTCAAGAGGACAGTTTTTGGCACTTCTGTGGTTGCCGCTTTGTTGAAGACTTTATCTTATCTACCCAAAAGGCCTCTGATGAGCCAATCACAGCAGATTTGTTATAGATTTGACAGGTAACGCACACATCGAGTGACACCAGGGACTACAAACTGACCATTGTAATGAACTGTGTGACCCTTTTATGTGTTTTTGGACAATAAGATTTTTAAAGCCTGAGCTCTGTTAAGATATAATGACTTCAGCGACAGTTTACTGAAAGTGTGCATCAACCTGAGTCTCTGTATGTTACAAATCAGTAAAAAGAGAGAAGAAAATGTGCAGTATTGCATGCAAAACACACATTATATCCATCAGTGATCATAAAAATCATAAATATGTGAATTCCCTACTACTGTGAAGACAAACAGGAAAGTATGTTTTTATCAGCTCTTTCTGTCAATAAATACAGAAACAACAGATTAATGATAGATTGAGCTGGCTTCTCTTCGCTGTCTGGCTTCTTCGAGCTTTAAAAAGAGGACGTACAATGACAGCAACATTAACTGCACAGAAATCCCTTTGCCACACAGGATTGTTTCTGTCAGACTGACCTTTCTCTGAGAGCCGAGAGGATTTTTTTTCCCCCTCCCGGAGACATCAATTGGATTCGCAGAACTTGTCAGCATTTATTTCTTTTCACTTTATCACCGACCGAACTGACAAAATATTGTTCCATTTCCTGACAAAATGACACACGTCTTTGGAGTTTGTCTCAGTGCGTGCAAAAAAACAGCAATGGTAGCTGACGAGGCGATGTGTTCTGATGTTGAGCAAGTTCAAATGAGTTACTGATCCAATGACAGACACAACAACCTGTGTGTAGGTAAGACTTTAGTCTGCCTCGTGTGTATGAGTAGTCTTGTTTTTATTACAATATTATCATCATTTAATGCACAGGATATGTGTCACCTTTAAATATTCATGACAAGGCAAGAAAAGTAACGCTTGCTTTGTGTTTTTTAGTGAGCATTTGTTTCGTGACAAAATGGAAAACAGTTGACCTACATGGAGATCGGGGGACATTGAAAACTGTCTTTGAGCGACGCTATCTGATTTTACTATGATCAAGAAGAAATGGGTCAAGTCTATTGGGTTTTCCCTAAAAAGTGACAGCGGTGGAAGGTGCATCAGTGTTATCTGTCGCATCAGGTTCATCGCTGATAGCTCCTCAGTACTTATATTACTTATAATATGCATTAGCAGATGAATTCGACTGCTTTGGAAGCTGCAACTGACACAAAAAAATGTGATGTGGGGTTTCTTCAAACAAGCATAATGACTACTTCAAAGCCAAAAGCTTGGCCAACAGAATTAATAAAGTCAACTGCAAGACACATTCATTTAGCACTGGCACAGTTAATTGATTAATTCTGTTTTATATCATTACAGATTAAATAATTAGAGGCTTTGAACATTAAGACAAAATCAGCATCTCATAATCTTGAAGCAACAACAATAACAAGGTTATGTCTGCGTGGAAGTGCCAAAAAACTGCAGTTTCTCAAATGTCCACTCGAGGCTGGCTACAGAAGTCAATCTAACAGTCCCCATGTTAAAATGTCCAACTTGTATAGAAATAAGAAATAAACATGTTATCAGTCTGGTACAAAAAACAGTTTTGGTTTCTGTAGCTAATTTCGCCATTTATGATCCTCATCAACTGTACTGAGGGTGAATTTATATACAACTCACCTGTTCAAATTATATTAAGGCTTAAAGTTATGCATAATTAACGGCATGGTCGCTTTGATTGACAGGTCGGTGTGATTACAGATGGCTCGTCTGAGCACCCAGGCGTCATTCAGGCCCGTCTCAGGTCCACCGACACTGTCCATGCTTTACACTGTCAGCGGTAATTCTATATACTTAAACTGTGTGATTTTCTGAGACGGTTATCGCACTGTGAAAATGTCAGACCAATGCAACTGCAGTTCTGCAAAAATGTGCTTGGCCTTTTAGACTATTGTTTTGTTGTATGGCACCAACAAACGGAATACTTAACCAGTGTGAGAATTCCTCTGTGTTGATATTCAAAGCAGTAATATACGGCGCAGTGTGTTGTAAGACTGCGGCAGGTCTCCTTCAAATAAATGGTATTGTAGTACGAGGCCGGTATCAGAGCGTTATATTGACACAGTTTTATGACACTGTGAGTTTGATAAAGACCTTTATCCTGGCAAAGGTTATAACGTATCCGAGTTCACACACCTTTAGCACCACTGTTCGACATTTTACATTTAAAAAGTTTAAATGAAGGAGTGACTTTTAGGAGCAGACGCTTCTGTTTACATTACTTGGAAGTAGACCCGTCTCTCAGCTGATGGCCACGGGCTCGGGTTGTGAATGAATCCAAGAGACACGTGTGTTTCTGTGTGTGTGTGTGTGTGTGTGTGTGTGTGTGTGTGTGTTTCTGTGTGTGTGTTCAGAGCTGCTCTCTTATTTCTGTCAGTGCTGTGGGAGGCTTGCGATGACCCAGATGTTTTAGTTCTGATTCAGTAATGTGAGTTTAGTTCTAAGCCGCTCTCATTTGTAAACCCTAGCCTTTTCTCTGTCTGTTCAACAGGTGGAGAATTCAGCCGAGAGTTGCCTGCGGACTCATCCGTCATGAGGTGAAGCGGTTACTTAATTAACCATCCCTCCAAGACAAACGGTAAGACATTTTGGACTTGGCCTTTTGAATGTTGATGTTGGTTGAGGAAGCGGACTGTATCGGGGTCAGCCACATAAGGAGATGGACTGTCTCATGGCTAATTAAGGCTTTTAAAGCCCGGCTCATCAGGAGCTATCATGGAGGCATTATTCATCTATGTTTCAGTAATGATCTATTTTGGATCTGTCGTCGCTCCTCCTGATCATAATCTGCATATGGAATTAAAATGGTGTTGTCTGAGTCACCGGAGCATTTCAGCTCATTTTGATGATACTGAAAAACTGAAAACAGTTTTTTGACTCTAGCTTGTATTACTAATATTGCTGTGTTGTTGCTTGCTGTGTGGGTGGTTACATTTATCAAAGTCCAAAGGTTTAGCACAAATTATACAATGTGTGCACTTATTCTTTTTTGCCCAACCTCTGAATGTAAAGCAAACATCTGTTTCTTCTAATCTTTGCGTGGGCGTCTCATATCGTCCTGTTAAACTAGGCTTAAACTATGGACTGGACTGTTAATGATAATAACTTCCTTGTGTCAGTATATTAATCTACAGAGTGACACCTGGTCCAAGTATGTTTTACTATGAGACAACTATCCATAAGCAACATTTAATCCTCAGAGTTTTTGTGTTATTTACATTCAAGAGCTTAGTTTTCAATGATGTATATTTTCTTTATGCTATTTTTGTGATGCCTTGCTAGGTTTTATTTGAACAAAGCCTCTTTCAGACGTGGAAGACAAGATGTTAAAAGAGTACTCCATCAGTTTAGCATTGCACTCCAAAAATATCAAAATTGATGCAGCAGAACCAGTTATACGGTCTTCTTTTAACGCCACACAAACAAACCAGGTGCCTACATCACCCACAATGCACCATGACTGCTGACAGTTTGGTTGCAGATGTAATGTAGCCTCGAGCCGCTTGCCTCAAGCAGATGAGGAGCGAGCTACAGAGGTCTGGTAAGCTTTCTGACTCCACTCCTCCCCAAAGACATTCAGCATCTGGCACACAAGACAACTTTGCATCTGATGCATATCATGTCCATGTCGAAAGACTGATTACTGCAACATGCTGCTAAGCTCTGTTTGTTATCTCGCCTTTGGCGTAAAGGGACAGCAGTCTGTAATTTCTGGTGTGCAACCAATGTCCAGCATTTGTTACGAATGTGGCGTAACCACAATTTATGATGCGTGTTTTGGGAAAAATGTTTTGATATTTCAGAGTGCAGACTTTCGAGTCTCTCCTTGCAGGTTTACATGCTTTACAGAAACGTGTTGTATGCCTTTACTGTCCCTGTATTTTGTTTTGTTTTGTTCAGAGTACGAAATATTCTGGAAACTCCCCAGTGGGCAGTGTGACGTTTCATGAAAAATATTTTGGGGTTCTTTTCAAACATGAAGCAACAATGGCATTGACTTCATTATTGTCTCACAACAAAAACATGTTTAGTCTACACAAAGTCAAAATACAGTGGAAGAGAATACTCACAATGATGGATGCGATATTCATAATACGACGCAGACAAAAGCAGAAAGCAGTTGTTGTTCAACTTTTTCAGACATGTCAACCTTCAGAAGCTGACGAAAAGTTCACGACCCCTCACCGCACAGTGTTTATCAATCATTTATGATACAGAAGCAGCTGATAGAGAAAGATCCAACCTTTGGTGAAGTAAAGGTCGACGGGAAAGCAACAGCAAACTCTTGTTTGTTTCTCTACGTGAATCAGAATCATTCAGTTTAATTTCACTCCGCAGTGGCTCGATGGCCCTCCTGCTGCTCGAGTTATCTTCCGTCCATCGACTCATTGATTATTGACAAATTGGTTCACCGAGTTAAAGCATTAACGAAGTGCGTGTCTAAATGGGTCTTGTGAGGTTATCAGATCTTGCATCGATGATTAAATCAAAGACGATGAATCATATTTCATTTAAGATGACAGACTATGGAAGAGCTTTCTTTATCTGAGAGTAACTGCAGTCAATAAACTGTGATTTTGGCCTGGACGGAGTAAGCTGGGTGTGCCTTGACACATTAATCTGCAGAGTATAATATAATGCAGTGAGAAGTCTTCAGGGGAAGGCCATATGCTCACATAAAGCAAAGTCAAGTCAGATTTTTAGCTGCTTAGAGCACGACGGCTAAGTAGCAACTAAATGTTGCCTCTTGAGTTGTTGGATGGTTAGAATAATTAGCGTTCATATACCAGATTACCAAGTCACATGTCAGGGTTATATTTTGCTCATAGATTGCGATCTCGCAGGCCTGTTGGTCTGCAGTCAACTTTGATTGCCTATCTTGTTCTGCCAGTCGTTCTTTTGAACTCTAGTGACCCACTTGGCATCGGTATGAGGCCCCTGGCCGAGTTCCTGCTCCGCTGGGACAGGAGGCCAGCAGCAGCAGCAGCGGCAGTGGCAGCAACAGCAGTCAAGGGGCCCCTGCCAACCACTGCTGCTTGCCTCTCAAACATTCCTGTCTGTGGGCTGCGGAGAGAAAACGCAAAACAAAGACTCTTTTTGTGCTGCTGGGCCCCGTCGACGTGTGTGCATTGAGTGGAAACACAGCTGTCTTGCCCAGTGTTGAGGGGTTTGCGTGGTACAACTGTGCAGCAGCACGGCGGGCAGTGTTGACATGCTTGCACTGTGGATTTTTACCACGCACAGGCCAAATGGCCGTGACATTATTAAAACCATTCCCCGTCGCATCTCACATCCCAGTCACGAGGAAACATGCATGAACTGAGGTCAATCACATTTTTTGATTGCTATGCGGACGCCACCAGAATGTGCAGCCCTCGATGCCGCCTCACACAGAATGTGTGACTGAGTAAATGATTTGCTGATGCGTTTCTGTTGATTTGTGTCACCTCCTTGGCAGTGATTCTGTTGCTTGCCGGCTATTAAAAACTGCATAACATTATCCTAGATATTCCCTAACGCTTGGACCAGAATGAGAAAGATGATCCCCTCCCTGCTTTACCGCTCCTAACCCGAGCACCAACTCTGTTTTGTTGACAAAGTCTGCGACGCCCCAGCGAGTTTAAAGTTTTAAACGGTTCACTGACTTTAACAGTCTTCTTAGAAATCTAAAAGCTGCGGTCTGTGTTGTGACACCTGGGATCTTTGAGGGTTCACAAATCCCCAGCTCTCAGGTGTCAGGATGTGACGTAGATGATGAAGAAAACACAAGGGTTGCTATGACACCAGAGTTTACCTAGTCATGTGATACCTATCAGACAGGACTGTCTGCAGACAGGTTTAATGTTCCAAAAAACCTTTCAAACCTTTGGAAAAAATTAACAAACACATTGGATAATTTAAAGTGTTTGAGAAAACAGTAGGATTAAAATGATCCATCAATCAATGACTGTTTTATGGGCTTCTTTGAGAAATCTTTTGACGTGCTGCAAATGATATAGAGCTTTGTTAGAGGAAAATTCCATCATTTGTTTTTCCCCTGGCTAAAATGAGTCTAGACGGACTTCAGATTCAGTCTATGACAGCCCGAAAGAGCATTCAAGTCGACTGAGTCGCTGCTTAATTTGTGAACTCTGAAAGCTCAGCACGACCGGTACGCCATCTGATGTGATGCACTGATTTTTTTTTTTTTTGGAGAACTCATTGATTCATGATCCCCAGAGGATGAATTGTGAAACTTTTCATCTAGCGGCACCATCAAGCCAAGTTTAGCAAGCTACCATGTTCATTTTGTTAAAAAAAAAACTAAAGTGCAGAAGGTCTTCTGTGATGAAGAAGCTTAAACAATCAATGAGACCAGATTAAAGTAATAGTGGCGAGTTATCGGACATTCATTCATCTTCCCGCACAACACCCGCCCCACTAGCAGCAAAGAAAATGACCCAATAGAGGAAACCTTTTGATTAAAGTTGACTTTTAATTGACTAAAACTGGACAAAAAACATTTTGAGTTGTCGCCAGCTAAGGCTAGAATAAAAAGCATAAAAGTTAGTAAAAACCACTGACAACCTTACAAAGGCTCTGGTCTGGCTGTTGACTCTCTGTCTTGTTCATCAGGTTTTTGTCTTTTGTTCACCGCTTTTGTTACTAAGCATGAAGCTGCAAATCTTTGTGACCGTCAGTGCCAGTTTTTTTTTTTTTTCCTGGAAGATTACTAAAGATACTTGGAAAATTCTCACACTACCACATAACTGTACAAGCTGATTCCAAGAGGAAAGGCACTTTAGACTTATTCGTCTAATCTCATTTAAACAGTCATATTAATTTAGTTTAGTCTTCATCAGATTAGAAAAGCTTGTCTTTGTAGCATCGTGGATGCATCCTGATATTTAGATTTTCTGCTCCAGCCTTTGCATAGCTGCCCTCATTAGAGCTGTGTTCTCATGTGCAGAGATATTATTGGATATTTTCCTGTCTGGTGGAGCATTAAAGTACAAAAGCTGATCTCTGGTGGGTAGCGATTACAGGTCTTTGCTTTACATTTGGATTTTCATCACCGGCTACATTTAATGTGTCTCCTATTATTTTAATTTCTAAGCTTTCTGATTAATAGGATAAATGTGTCCTCTCTTTTATTCCTCGTCTTTGTGTTGTTCAGTTTGCTGTGTCACCTAATTTAATAGTAAAAGCACTCTCCCTGATGGAGACAGTCTACTTCATAATACAATAAGGATGGGAGGGTCTGCTTGTGATTGGTTTCCTCTGAATGATGCAGAAAGATCATCACGGCAGCGCTTTACGTGACACATGTGTTGCCACGGCGCCGCACAGGTTGACCTGTCACAGCGTTTCACGTCCACACGACTTCACACTCGCCGTAGTCTTAATAACTCTGGTCGTGTGATGGAGGGAGTATCAGCTGTGGAGGAATTCAGCCAGGCTATTTTCACTCCGCGCGGCGAGGCCGGTTGCTATGGTGTTGCCCATTGGCACCGTTGCTGCGCTGGCATCTCATTGCGGGGTGTGGCGGGGTGCGTGACGAGCGCCGCCATAGATCCACTTCAGAGTGACTCATATCCTCAGAGCTCTGCTGCCCTACATCCGAGTATGTGTGTGCACACACCCACACACACACACACACACTCATCTGTGGCTTGATGTGTTTAAGGGTGAAAAATACTTCTGCTTGTGTATGGTGTGTTAATTTGAGTATGTCTGCGTGGTTACTAAAAATCTGATAATTGGCTGTCAAATCCAGCACCTTCACACGTCTGCACACTTTTTTCCTTGACGTTTGCGCCCTGCCGAGTCTTAGGGAACACCAGAGACGCTCGGGAACATCATGTGATTTAAATGAGAAAACATCACACCTCTGATGAAGGGTGCTCGCCGTGTGAAATGTTCAGCTTTTAAAGGATTTGTGTTGACGGGGAGTGCTGTGTTATTGGTAAGAACAGGAAGGTGCCGCCTGTGGAGCTGTGATTAAGTTAGATCGGAGGAGGAGGAGGAAAGTAGGTCATTGGGCCAGCAGGTCAGTGAAGCACGGATGACATCACAGTTATACAACCTCTGCTCTCCTACTTACACAACGCTCGCTCGGCACTGCTGCAGCTACTGCTGCTGATACACCAGTGTCACTGGTTGACATTCTACTTCCTCCTCTCATTTTTCTCTCATGTTTTTTCATTTTTTGGCATCCAATGTTTCTTTTCTAGTTCTGCGTCACAACACGACTGTTTTCAAGATGCTGCAGAGCTGAAATGCCTTTTAATGTGTAGATAAAGCTCTTTACTACAACTCTAAAATGTATTCGCCCCCCTTTGTGTTCACAAAACGGTAATCTCAGATAAGACACCTATTCTCTGTACCTTATTTGTGTCTTAAAAGTCACATGCAGTGAGAGGTAACATAACAACGCATAGCTGGAAGTCAGCGAGCTGTGATAAAACCTACTCCTCCTGTTACTGTTATTTTTTTCCCCCTTGCGTGTCTTAACTCGAAGGTGTAAACACTCATGGCGCTGACTTCCTTTCCTTGTTTTGATGAACCCGGCGGTGAGTTCATTTAAGCCTCATCCCGACTGACCGTGGTTTCCAGCACTGTGTTGTGGCAAAATCTGTTTTTCTATATTTTATTCTGTTATTTTACAGTAGTCAAAAAATACAGACATAATAAAATCAGATCAAGAAACAGAGATCCATTTTTGTAATGAGTGTGGTGGCTTTGTTTGGTATTTTTGGAGATTTACCTTGAACATGAGTGTATTATTATTCCAGTAATATCAGTAAGTGCATCTGTGTTTTACTCACACACAATAACAGACCTGAATTAAACTCCATCTGCGTGCATGTATTAGCAAATATGACTAATATAGATCCGACCAATGCAAACAGACTTAAAATATTAGTATGGTTATGAATGGAAACGTCGTGCGCACCATGATATGTGCAGAGTAACACTGAAGGGATTTTCTCACCAACACAAATAGGCCGTTATGGTGAGAAAAACCTCCCGCACAGATTTTGACGGTAATTGGTTCATGAAATAAATGGGTCAGATATTTAGGCTAGAGACCCAGCGGGCCTTCCCGTTTTAATTTGACAGTCTATTGTAGGCGTACCTGCGTAAGGAGAATAGCAGAGTCAGGTGATGGGAAGAATACATCGGCCGACGGTGGTGCAGAATCTGAGTGAGGATGTTTTTGAAATGAGGATAGGTGCTTTTACGCCTGCCACATGATGGAGGATGAAACACGAGGAGTAAAAGTTAAAAAGGTTTACGTTGCACCATCAGTTATTTTTTGGATGTTATGGCAGAGGATGATCATAGACAAGAGAGTCATTGTCCTCATCGTCTCATCTACAAGCTCCACTGTGATCACATCACATCAGTCATATTGTCCTCCACCCGACCCAGGCCTTTACTTTTATTCTTTTTCCGGTGCTGTCATGAGCTAAAGTGGGATAATCGAAATGTTACGTGCCATTTTCTCTTTGAGTTTAGCTCGGCCGTTAAAGCAAAGGTCCGTCACCGAGCGTCAGGGGAGGGATAGCTGGCCATCTGGAGTCGTCGTAGGAGATAAAAACATGTCCCATGCTGTCTGCCATATCAGACTGGGCAGACAGCTTTTATATGTGTGGCAGTGGGTATAATTAATCACATGCCTGTAGACTGAAGGTTTAAAGCTGTGCTTACATGCTGATAGCACTGTTTACCATTTTGACCATCTAAGTTTGGTGTGCAAGTATTTGGACGTTGAAGTTAAAGGGAAGATTTGCCACATTTCACGGAGATGTCCGGTCAATATTCATATTAAATGTAGTCAATTGAAGCAATTAGTTTAGTATAGTGACCGAGAAAGCTGACTTCTCCTGCTCGTAGAGCCGGGCTGGCAGTGCCTACATGTACCAGGATGCATTGCGTGCAAGCTTCTTTCATCCAGGTCCTCTGAGCAAACCTGGATGATGAGTTGCACAACATTGCCAAACAAATGAATTCCAGCTTTTTTTTAAACTCATACATATCTGGCTCTAGTCCTGAAAGAGCCTGTAGTTCTTCCATGGCAACCAGCTACATCACTGTACATGTTAAATAGAGCGCTGATTCAAGACGAATTTGACGTTAATTCAAGGCGATTTTGCAGCCATTTCTCAACCGATATTGCGCTCACTGAGGAATTTATTGCTTCAGTTAACATTTACATTAACACTAATCAGACATCTACATAAAACAGTGTAAATTTCAGAAGTGAGCAATTTATCCTGAGGAGGCAACGTTTTTTGTCACGGCAATCTGTCCAGTAGTTGTCGTACATTAGAAAAGTCACAACATTTTTTAGGCCATCCATCTTATAGTTGTTGAGATGTTTGATATTAATTGCTTTGGATCTCTTATGTGCAGGGTTGCATGCAGAGATGTAATATTTTGCTTTGATCTTGCTATGTGGGCAAATTGCTAATGATGATGGCAACGTGTGTTTTTCTAACCTCTCACAGACTCAGATGTTGCTGCCATGCGCTACACTCACACCCGAAGCAGACGAAAAACTCTGAAAGCCGTCTTATCAACTTTCTGTCCTCTGATCAAGGCAACTTTCAGTGACTCTCCTCCAGGACTCGCAGAGCTCCCTCACCACCACCATCAACACCCAGACACTGCCTTCATCCAGCAACACCTTCCTCATCCTCTCACAGGACTGGCTGAACTGTCAGTAAGGTGAGATTCAGTTTAACTGTCTGATCTCTGTTTTGAATCACCGGGAGGTGATGAAGATGTAGCGTTTCATCCCTTTTTTTCTTTTCTCAAAGGTTCGTTCACAAATGTCTACCTCACGATTAAAAGACCCCTCTCCAACACTGCGACCCTGAACAGGATACAAAATGACCTCAAGCATTGACCGGTGAGTGAAACACTTGAGTTGTCTTCATTTTTATTAATCACCTTGACTATAAAGGGCCAAAAACCCCATCACAATTCCCAATTATTATGGAGGAACTCTCGAATCAAAGTGTGCATAAAACAATATTAGAAGAATATAGTATAGAAGTTTATTTGCTCTGCAGGGATGACAGCAGTATCTTTGATGGGTTAATGGAAGAAGATGAAAAGGACAAAGCAAAACGGTAAGACGCCTGTGGCTTGTGTTGAGAACCAAGACATCCTCTGTGATATTACAAATTCAGTTTTTATGAGACTTCTTAGATTTCATACAAAGATACACGCATCATATTTACTGTAAATGAAGTGGGGCTACATCACATTGTCCCTGGAAAGTTCTGCACGTCTTCAGGAGAAAAAGTGTTGTTAATCTTATCGTGTCTGAACTCACAGTGTGTCCCGTAACAAGTCCGAGAAGAAACGCAGAGACCAGTTCAATGTCCTCATCAAGGAGCTGGGTACCATGTTGCCGGGCAACACCCGGAAGATGGACAAGTCCACCATTTTGCAGAAGAGCATCGACTTTCTGCACAAACACAAGGGTGAGGAACTGTCATGGCAGCCACGTCGTCTCTTTGTCGTAAAGAGTTGTGTGTCTCAGTCTTCAGCTTCACATGTTTCACGTCTCCTTTTATTAGAAATCGCTGCTCAGTCAGAGTCGACTGAGATCAGACAAGACTGGAAGCCTCCTTTTCTTAGTAATGAAGAGTTCACTCAGCTGATGTTAGAGGTCAGTTAAGAGCGCTGATAATCATGCAGTCTTCTTTCTTTATGTGCATGAACGTGAGTGATTTAAAGAGTATATTTTGTTTCTGTCAGGCATTAGATGGATTCTTCCTTGCAATTATGACTGATGGGAATATAATCTACGCCTCTGAGAGTGTGACATCCTTACTAGAGCACTTACCTGTGAGTATAATGTGAATCCATGAGTCAATATTACAATATTTAAGTCTGTAGCAATGCCCACATGTCGACTGCGCCACCTGTTTCTCAAAGACTCATTTGTGTTAGGGGTTGCAAAATTCTGGGAATTCATAAACTGGAAACTTTCCATGGGTATTAACAGGAATTAACTGAGAATTTACAAAATCGAAGGTTGGCCCTTAACAGGGAACTTAAATATAGTTTGGGAAAATATATATATATTTTATCTTGACTAAAACAACCAGATTTCATTCAAGTACACCTGAATATCCGCTATTCCTCAATCACATGCACATAGCACGCTGTTTACTGCAGGGCTATTGAGGCCACGCCTCCTACATGCTCTGTACATTCCCCCATCACATGAACTGTGAGTCCAGAGCACAAGACTATTGAAGGCACACATTTGAGCTTGTGGACTACATAAAGAAATTATGGGGTAAATGTATTTGATGTATGGTATTAATGTTTAACTTGCACATAGCACATGAAAATGTTTTCATACAGTAGCTAGTTGATAAGTTAGACGCAAAATGATCTATAGCTAGCATCCTTTCATTGACCATTCATGAGGTTATCATGATTACCTGCAATTACTAAATGACTTCCAATTTCCAGATAATTCCTATAAATTTCTGAAATTCCCCAGCTTACCTTCACATGGAAATCTAAACCCTGGTGTTAAATATGTTTTATGTGCTTCAGTCTGATCTCGTGGATCAGAACCTGTTGAACTTCCTGCCCATGGGGGAGCATTCAGACGTGTACAAAGCTCTGTCCTCTCATATCATGGAAGGAGAGACGCTGACGCCTGAATATCTGAAAAGTGAGTGAAATTCGTATCTCGGCATTTCCATTCATTTTATTCTGTGATTACATTAGATTTAGTGGTATATTTAGAAGTGCCAATTCTTTTCTTCAATTTTCATTTTTCATGAGTTTTTGTTTCTTCCAGCAAAAAATCAGCTCGAGTTCTGTTGCCACATGCTCCGAGGGACGATCGACCCCAAAGAGCCTCCTGTGTACGAATATGTCAAGTTCATTGGAAACTTCAAATCCCTGAATAATGGTGAGTTTTACACTTCTGCACACGATCTGTGTGAACGCCCGAGTTCAACTTTTCTCGGCCTTAAACTTTCCTGTTGTTGTGTTTTTGTCACCAGTGCCTAACTGTACCCGTAACGGTTTTGAAGGAGTGATCCAGCGATCGCTTCACTCTGCCTTTGAAGACAGAGTGTGTCTCATAGCAACTGTGAGGCTTGCCAAACCGCAGTTTATCAAGGTAAGGATCAGTTCCCCTTTTCTTCTTCTCCCATCTGGTTGACACACATTCGGTTTCATGCCTCAGCGTTTGAAAAAGGTATTTTTAATTAGGACAGAACTCAACAGTAACGCCTGGCCCACTCACCCCAGGCAAACACATTTGGGCTTGAGTCATCTGTTGTCTCTGCTGGAACGCATATTTACTTTATTTAAAAACACTTCAACTCTTTCCCCTGGAAAGTCTTCCTGCTAAGGAGACACTGTTGATTTTGTCTGAGAAGCAAAACAGTGCTGGTCACACCATGGCACAATGAACATTACTCTCCTGACTCGCCTTGTTGCCTGCATGTTTAGCTCAATATTGAGATTTTTAAATAAATGTTGGTAATGTCTAAACACATTCTGCCCCTTGCAGGAGATGTGCACTGTAGAGGAGCCTAATGAGGAATTCACCTCCAGACATAGTTTAGAGTGGAAGTTTCTCTTCTTGGACCACAGGTACAGTCTTCATTTCTTGTCTGTAAGAAATCTGTTCTTGTATTACTGATGCGTTATATTTTATTTAACCTGTTTGAGTCTGTCTTGATTGGCAGTTTAAGGTTCCAGGTAGTTGTTATGATAATTATCCTCTGAATGACGGTGTGTGTGTGTGTGTGTGTGTGTGATGATGATTTATTCACAGGACAGTTACCAGCAGTGCTCTATCAATGACTCATCCCTATAGCATTTTCTTTGTTTGTTCAGAGCTCCACCTATAATAGGTTACCTCCCGTTTGAGGTCCTTGGTACATCAGGATATGACTACTACCATGTAGATGACCTGGAGACGCTGGCCAAATGCCATGAACACTGTGAGTACATCTCTCAAGGGCTTCATTAAAATGAGCTGATCTACAACACTCTGCCTCTTTTGGAGCTTTTAAAACAGTCACTCACCTTTCCTCTCTGTGCGTGTCTGTAGTAATGCAATACGGCAAAGGAAAGTCGTGCTACTACAGATTCCTCACCAAAGGGCAGCAGTGGATTTGGCTTCAGACCCACTACTACATCACCTACCACCAGTGGAACTCCAGGCCGGAGTTTATTGTCTGCACACACACTGTAGTAAGGTACACAGAAGCCTTACCTAACAATAAATACATTCATACATCCATCACCTGAATCACAGAGATATATAAATGTCTTTTTATTTGCCGTCCTTGCTCTACAGTTACGCTGAAGTAAGAGCAGAACAGCGCCGAGAGCTTGGAATTGAAGAATCACAACCTGAGATCACAGCAGACAAGGTGAGTCCGGTAGTAATTCTGTGACAACGGATCAGTAATCTGTGCTGACGCTTTGACCCAGAGTTAACACTGATGTCGTCCACCTTCTCACCTCACAGCAGTCCCAGGATTCAGGCTCCGAGTCCCAGCTCAACACGTCCAGCCTGAAGGAAGCTTTGGAGCGCTTCAACCACAGCCGGACACCCTCCGCCTCGTCACGCAGCTCACGCAAATCCTCGCACACCGCCGTGTCTGACCCGGCCTGTAAGCACCAACGACAAACAGCTGCTCATCAACAGGGTATCTCTAAGACTGATGCTTCTTTATATTAAGCAGCCATGTTTGCATTTCCTTCTCAGCGTCACAGATGAAGCTTCAGGGTGACAGGAGTACGCCAGGACGCCAGTCTGTCTCTGCTGTGGACATGACATCCCAACGGAGATCATCTATCAGCAGTCAGGTCAGTGGAGGAACAAGAACATCGTCTTAATTCAGGATTCAGAGTACTCTGAGCTGTCCTTCATACTTTTTCTGTTGTCTGTATTAAATTAGCAGTCGATGAGCTCCCAAAATACAGGACAGAACATGGCATCATCTATGGTTTCACAACAACAACAACAACAACAACAACAACAACAACAGCAACAACAGCAGCAGCAGCAGCAGCAGCAGCAGCAGCAGCAGCAGCAACAGCAACAACAACAGCAACAACAGCAACAACAGCCTCAACAGCAACAAGTTCAGACCAGCAGCCAGGTAAGATATTAATTCATATCATATGGAGCCAGATGGACACTCAAAATCAAGCTGATATCGTCAGCGTAGACTCATTATTTGATTTATTCTTAAACATAATTGTAATATTTTCATCGGCATGCCATAGATTGATTCACAAGCCACTAAATCCAGATTAAATTTCTTGTGTTGTGTCACATTTGAACCTCCTCATATGAAGCACCTCAGCAGGTTCATTTCACGTCCCGCTGTGTCACACACGTTACTGTTTTTTCACAGTCAATGGTGCAGTTCTGCAGCCAGCTAGAAGCCATGCACAACCTGAAAGAGCAGCTGGAGCAGAGGACAAGGATGATCGAGGCCAACATTCAGCGGCAGCAGGATGAGCTGCGTCAGATCCAGGAGGAGCTGCAGAGAGTGCAGGGACAGAGCCTGCAGGTGAGACCGAACGTACCGAACTCCCCGAGCACAGCCAGCAGTAGCAGCCAGGTACTGGTAGGTGGCAGGAACATACGTGACTGTGACTTTGGGAGCAAACAACATGCTTCTCTTCTGATAAAGTCCCAGTACAAATGTATTATTGTTTCCTTATTTACTGTTTGATGTTCTAGTTTCAAAGGAGTCATATTCTGTCCTGTGTGCTTCAGATGTTCTTGCAGAAAGGAGCCGCGGGACTGAATCTGAGCTCTGTTCAGATGGCCCAGGGGAATGCTGTGCAGCAGGGGGGAACACTCAGCATGCAGGGCCAGGTGGTGTCTGCAGGGCCTCTGCAGAACAGCATACAGCAACAGCACGCTGTCCAGCCCCAGTCCCAGCAACAAACACTCCTACGGGAACAGAGCACAGCGCTCTCACAGGTCAGACAAGCTAAATAGTTTTCATTAAACACATCCATCGCAGCTGATCACCGACACACTTTTCATTCAGAGTTGTTTTTTAATTCCGGTTCTGTGTATTTCAGTCTCAGCGGTCGTCTCTCACTCTGCAGCCTCAACAAAATCAACTGCCCGCGTCGCTGTACAACACAATGATGATCCCTCAGCAAAGCCCCACTAACGTGGTCCAGATTGCCACTAGCTTGGCTCAGAACACTGGACCCAACACTCCTGCTGTGGCTACATTTGCTCAGGACCGTGCAGCTCAGATTAGGTTTGCATAAAAACTCCTTTTATTGTCATGGTTACATTTTATTCCTTGTAAGTTCATTGATTCATTTGAAGTGTTTCTACAGTGCAAAACAACTTTATTTCCATTTTTCCTTGGCCCACAGGTTTCCTGCTGGTCCTCAGCTGCTCACTAAGCTAGTGACAGGGCAGATGGCATGTGGGGCAGTGATGGTTCCCACAACCATGTTTATGGGCCAAGTGGTAACGGCCTTTGCTCCTCAGCAAGGCCAGACCCAGACCATCAGCATTTCCCAGCAGCCGCAGCAGCAACAGCAGCAACAGCAGCAGCAGCAGCAGCAGCAGCAGCAGCAACAACAACAGCAGCAGCAGCAGGAGCAGCAGGTACAGCAGCAGTCACAGGCTCCACTGGCCCAGCAGCAAACACAGTTCTTACAGGTAACACTGAGGTGGAAATGTGGAAACTGGGCAGCTGTCATTGAAAATAACCTTACTTTATCAAAATATGTGTCGCTGTCACAGTTCTCTTCATTTATAGCAGCTACCGTTTTACGTAAGATCGAGTTTAAGATCGAGCTAATCTGAATCTTTCACTTAAGGCTTCTCGACTTCTGCACGGAAACCAGTCCACCCAGTTGATCCTGCAGGCAGCGTTCCCTTTGCAGCAGCAGGGCACCTTCACTGCCACCACCCAACAGCAGCAGCAACAGTTACAACAACAGCAACAGCAGTTACAACATCAACAACAACAACAGCAACAGCAGTTACAACATCAACAACAACAACAACAGTTACAACAACATCAACAACAACAGCAACAGCAGCAGCAGAAGCAGCAGAAGCAGTTGCAACAGCAGAAACAGCAACTGGGCCCTCACAGGGCGGATAGTCTGTCCGATCGCTCTGCCGCGCAGCCACAGTAGCTGGCCGAAGCCGATCAGAAGCGGAGCAGGCCAAACCCCGAGGCATGCGTGTCTTTGTGAAGGGGAGTGCATCACTGAGACCATGCCTCAGAGGCTGAGAGGTGATTGGACGGGCAGCCTGTGGCTTCCCTCCCCTCACAAGGATCTTATTCTGTTTGCACTTAACTCCTGAGCACAGAGTGCTGTAGAGAACCCGCGACCGGGCCCGCTGTGGCTCTGGCAGTCGGCTTTGGCTGTGGGTCAAAGCCTTTTTCTCCAAGAAAACAGGGAGCCTGTAATGCCCCCCCTCCTGCCTCACACCCTTCTCTCTGTGTGTTTTGTGTGTGTGTGTGCGTGCGTGCGTGTGTGTGTGTGTGTGTGCTGTAGTCACCCTCACAGGATTATTTTATGCAGAGCTCTCCAGTTAATGCAGCGAAGCTTCTGCCGAGCTTCAAGGACGTCCTGCAGAACAGTTTGTTTTGGATGTTTTCTCCTATTCTTGTTTTTCATGTAAAAATAATTATGGGTCAGAAAATATTTTTAAGAATGTGGTGTAGATTGAACTTTTACTGTACAGAACATCACGTGTAATATATTCTGTAAATATAATGAAAAAGAAAGAACTAATATTTTATATGATGCATGAAATGAAATGCGTAGTCTGTCATTTGCAGCTTTGAATATGCTTTTTTTCTAGTACTCTACGAAAAAAAGATCTTAAAAGACGCTCAGTGGCTGATATTTTCACAGACTTCCTTTCTCTTATGGGATGTGTTTGTGTGTCTGCTTAGCAGACGAAGCTGATGCTGCTTGTTGTGTCACAGTTTGTTTAATCCTTGACCCACATTTTCACAGAATTTCATAAAATTCTCAAAATGATGGAGAAGTATTTTTAAGCTTTTTAAGACGTGGTTGAAAAAAAAACCCCACGCCACGAGACTAAACTCAACTCGAGTTTAAATGTTATGAAGACTACCAAGGTTAAGCTAAATGTATGCAACGATAAGATTTGCCAAGATAATCCTTCGTTTTTTTTAGGACCTCTGCTGAGATTCCTCCATTTCAAAGCCATTCATGACACCTTTAATCAATATATGAATATTTATCCCTTGAAATATATTGAAAGTTAGGATAGATCAGTCATGTTAAGCTGTGGATAACTGTCTCAGCATGAGCTTGAGTCGAGCTGGAGATGGTTGGTAACTTTAGCTGTTTGCTAAATTGGTGCTAAGAGCAGAGAGAGTGAATCAGAAAACCAAAACAACGAGCTGAAAGATGCTAAAGGGGCTCCAGAGTCAGGTGATATTTCTGACTTAAGTAGTCATGTGATCCACTGTCAGCTTTAAAAGCCTGATGCCTACAGGATGCAGGGAAATGTGGGACCATGCTGCTGAATGAAAGTCACCGCTGTCAAACTCACGGTGACATTGAGGAGATTACAATCTCGCCCCTCCCCCCCCTACACACACTCTGGTTTAGCAGGCTCGCCTGGCAGCTCCCTCACCATCTGATCTAATTCACCATCAGATGGTATCAGGCGGACAGCTCAGCCCATCCTTCATCTGTGTGAAGTGACAGGTCTGAGCTCGACACACTGTGTGTGCTGAAATATTTGACCTTTGGCCCGGAGGCCGTGTGCATCTGGTGATGGTTTGATCACGGCGTCATTCCTCCATGTCCACGTTAAAATCTTATTTTTTTATAAAGAGAGAACTCGTCACAGATACGTCTTATTTCACAAGCGATGGGTAAATGTTAATAATAATAATTCATTTGCTGCCCTCTTGTTGGGATATCGGCGCACCCGTGTAGCTTTTCTAACATGTTAAAGCTGCTACTTCTACTGTGATAGGCCCAAAAGTCCAGTTTAGTTTCTGCTTGATCAGCTTCAGAGTTATCACTGTCTGTGTCGACATTCAGTCAGTGTAATTGTCACTTTATTATGTGATTGCCTCAAATGTGTGTGTGTGTGTGTGTGTGTGTGTGTGTGTGTGTATACATTTTTAATCACACACTTCACATCCGGCTCGCATCATATTTATGTAACCGGCCTTTTTTTAAGTGTTGTCATCGTTGCCTTTGTCGGCTAAAGCTGTCACTTCATAACTAACTGGAGCTGTTCACGCTTTATCCAGACAGTTTTACATCCTGTTGCAGTATGGCCACTTCATTCATCCATTCAAATCGCAGTAGAAGACCCCCTCCAGGGTTATTAATATTAGACACTCTCCTTCCTAATTTCTCACCTCAAACCTGATTTTCAGCTAAAAATTTAACACAATGTTTATGCAGCCTAAATCACACAATAGCTGTCAGCTAATTCCCAAATGAAGCTAATTTGCATTTTATTACAGGTTGATACAGTCGCCTTTACCACAAGTTATCATGCAGAATCAAGTAAAGTCAACTGGTTTTATTCTTCAGAGAGATAATGTCCACTTTACCTTTTTCTTAAACACTGTTCCTTCTAACAACTAGAAAATAAATTCCTGTGATTGAGACATGTTTGTTGTCTTCTGCATATGGAAAACTTTAGGACCCATGACGCGATCACAAGGCACTTTGATGAACTGTAGTTTTAAGTAAATCCTACAACCGAACGATGGGATCAAATGGAATCAAATCAAATACACAATCTCCTCTTAATAGTTTTATACTTAATATACTATACTTAATAGTTTAGACACAGTCCCTGACACCTGCCTTGTTTCTGTGCTCTCTCTCTCTTTTTTTTTTTTTTTGAAAAATCAGTTGTGGTGCTGCGACACATATCGCTACAAAAGTAAGACCGTTCTCTGCTAAACACACACAACCCGGTCCTGTGCTACATGCAAGCAGTTTGTGAAATATACATGGTGCAATACACCTACAAGAATGTAATGAAATATCATTAACACACCTATTTTGCATGAGAGGACGCGTAGCTGTGGGAGAGACTTTGCACAATGTATGATAGGACATGCAGTAAATAAGAGAACTTAAGTATTTTTCTATATTACCGGGATAGACCTCATTAAGCTACCACATGTTCACGACATCTATTGTGAAAATCAAGGAACGTGAAGGATCTAAACGAACTGTGACATACAAACAAAGACTGTTGAACTTATTTCCCTCAGAAGAAGCTGGTTATTTGTGAGTTTATGCAAAGACTTTGTATCGAAGTTAAAGGTTGTTCTTGAATCTTTACCTGTCGGTCAAATTATTTTCCTTCATGCTGGAAATTGTTGGAATTGACAAAAGGTTCTTAAAAGCTGACGCAGAGTTATTAGTCGGTCATTGCCAAGTCACAAACACAACGGGGGAAAATGTTTTGTTATCCAAAGAGAGGGAAGGAAAAAAAAAACCCAAGAAGACGAGCCCTTAACGAAAGGACAGTGCATTGCGTTAAATGTTGTGTAGTCCTGATGTACACACTAGAAACTCTGAATGTCTATCAGTGTTCTCTCTCCGTTTTCAGTTCATGTTTCTGTGCCGTTATCGTCTGGCTCATGAAATTTACTGCCGCAGTGCACGCAATGGCAACAACAAAAAAAAACCCACCACCGCCACACCTGTTTGTTGTTGTTGTTAAAGGGTTAATCCACGCTGAATCCCACAGATTGTGGCCACATCTTGAACCGGTGAGCTCGGTGCAGGTGTGTTTCACCACCTGCTCTGACGTCACCGTTGATTCAGGTGTGGCCTGAAGTGTGTGAGACGCTTCCAACGTTTCAGCCCAGACAGGCACCTCCCTCCAGTAAAGCTTCATTAATAAATTGTAATTAAGGCTTTATTAATGCTTTGTAAGACATGAAGAAGAATACTTGTCAACTGTTTAATTTATTAGCACTTCTAACTGCAGACTTCATATTGAAACCTTTTGATAAAGGACTAATTAACATGTTCTTGCATTGTTACGTTCGGGTCTGGAATTTTGAATAACCTGCAACTGATTACTTTAATTGGACACTTATTTCCTCTATGAATTGATCAGTCTGTTAAATATGAGAGCATGTCCCAGAGCGCAGGCTCACCTTGTCTTATCTAAAATGAATTTACAGTAATATAAACAGATGAGACTCATATTACAGAAGCTGGAATCTGTAAATATTTGACATTTCTGCTTGGACATGACCAACTAACTGTCAACTGATCAAATGTTTAGTTGATTAATGATACCTTTTTTTAATGAAGCAGTATTCAATCATACATTAACCATTAATAAAGCCCTTAATTACAACTTATTTTTAATTAGTTTATTAACATTCAGTTTATCTTCTTGTGATGAACCTGAACTCTTTATAGACTCTACTGCCACCTGCTGTTCATTTTTTTTTTTTTTTTACCAGAAATGAACATCAGACATTAAATTCTCAGATGTGAAGTAGGTTGCACTCTCAATAAACAATCCCATAATGCATTGTAATTCATGTTTGAAGCACTTTTCACAGGTGTGCGTGTGTGTGTGTGTGCCTGCTGCCTTGCATTTATTTCCTGAGTCAAACATTCATAAATTAAACATTTAAACCGTTTAAAAAGGCAAATGTAAATCACTCGTTTGCTCCCCTTCAATTTGAAAATAAACTGTAATGAAACGTCTCCGGTGTTCTGTCGAATCAAACCAGTTCGATTTAGAAATCAGACGACACGTGAAACATTTTTATTGAGCATTTTGAAGATTTATAGTCATTTCAACCAACCTGTATCACAAACAGAAGTATTTCACAGCCTGTCAAATATTGACAACGCAGCTTTAGCCTGATCACTTAAAAAAATATTCCATTCCTTGTTTACAGCGACCCTTCCTCTTTTCTCTGCTTCTACAGTACACGTTGTTTAAAAGGAAAGAAAAGGACGCTAAATAAATAGATACCACTTTAAATAAAAGGTGAAACGAAGGCTTGAATCACATCGCCGCGTTCAGGTGTCACTGCATCTACAACACACCGGCTTATGGCAAAAGGAGTGATTTAAAACCGTATACATGGTGGTGACTCATCCACTCTGTACCCTATGAAGTTAGTGACGGGTTTCGTGATCCGGGGCGGTCGCACAGGAGGCAGCGATGGCTTCGAACACTGAACTTGTGTGGGAGAATCTGTGGAGGTGATTACTGGCCTTCCTTCAACCGGATCCATGTTTCATTCACCTGAAACTCCCAATACGTGGTTAGCGTTTTCTGAAGAGCTGCACATAAGCTATTGTAATGCTGTGGTGTAGCTCTCTGGGTGCTGTACCCACACAGGTAGTGCGACACCGGGATGCAGAGGTATGGTAGTGGCTCAGGTCCGTCTCCTGTGTGAAACAGAGGATTGACTAAAGGGAAATATTTCTGTGGCGTCTCTGCCACAAATAAAACCTCAACTGAAACTTCATAATTATGTGCTGTTGGTTCAGTTCTCAGTGTTTTTCCTCACAGTGGGAAGTTAAAAAAATCATACATAAAGTAGGCCCACTTAGGTACACCCTACGACCGAGCACCACCGACAAGAGGAAACTGGCAGCTTGGTCTACGGTTACACTTACACGTCCGGGCTCATGTCGAATAAACACTAATTAAACATGCAACATTTAAAAAGAAAAAACGAAAAAGGCAAAAAGTTTGAAATTAACTCAGCGTCTGAGAGACGGCTGAGGGGGAGGAAGTACTGCATGACGTCGGGCTGTTTCAGGAGCCGCAGAACCTTTCAGACGAGTTGGAGGGCAGCAATCAGTAACAATCGGTCTTCTCCCTCTCACTCACACACCACACACGCGCGCACACACACACACTGTGATACAGCTCTTATACAGAGCTACAGTCCGGCCCGTCTTCTCCCAGGTAGCATCTGTAACCTTTACATCACACTGTTCTAGCTGAACATCTCTATGGTGTCTGTATTTTTAAAAGTTTTTAGCATTTAGCGTTCAACAACTACACCTCCCACGATGCTTTGCTGCCTATAACAGTTTGAGACTCTCAGGAAAATGTTATTTAATGTTAATGAAATAGTGTTCCAGGGTCAGAGGAACAGAGGCCACCTAGGAGATGAGTGCAAGACTTAAGCTCGCCCTGTTCAGCCTCAAACGCTTTCTGTCGGACGCACACGGAGTCAAAACTAAATTCTCTCTACAGCAACTTAACCAAATTTTACACGTATGTACAGAGTAAACCTGAAAGTCTTTCGTCCAATTAAAATCCAGCTTCCGGCTTGATGAACAGGGCAGAGAAGGCGAATGCCAGAAAAACGATCCCTCCAATGATTGTAACTATGGAAACAAAACAAGAGAGATGTTTTTAATTATGGGGTAGACGATGAGAACAGTGTGGTGATTTATAGAACGCAAACAACAGCCTCGTTTATGCTTTCTTAATTCTCCTCCATAAAATGTGCAGAGAACACTGACATAACCGAGTTATGTGAACATTAACGGACGGATAATAATTCAAAGTGGAGACAGCAGAGTGTGACTGAGAGCCTGGAAGCGTGTCGCCTGTGTATCATCAAAAACATGGCTCCGTTTTAGGGACACAGCAGCATTAAACTAGCTCAGGCTCACCAGGTGTACGCCTTGTGCACAAAGGCTCGGTCCTTGCCGCAGCCGCCCACCCTGTGGCCATTTGCTGTGTCTCCTGCTCTCTCTCTCTCTCCTTCCTCACTTTCCTCTCGCTATCAAATAACGCTCAAGCGCTGTGGATACGACGCTAACTAAGATGTTGCTCAAGACTGAATGATTTGATAGAAACACCCAGATTCGAGGCACCAAGGCGACTGAAAATCATAACTGCGCTGGAAAGCAATGATTAATATCCACACTTTTTGTTTAACACTAAGAACTAAGCACTGAAGACCAACTCTGTGCCGTCACCCTCAACATGATCTGTGTCACCGCTCATTAATTCAATGAAATATCCAGACATGAGCTCACCTGTCCTGACAGATATTTTCTGGGCGATCATTCTCCCTCCTATCACAGCCAGGCCTGTACACAAACAGTGTCCAAGTGTACCGCCCACTGCTACTCCAAATGGATCCTGGGAATTAAAAATGACACGTTAGCTCTCCTGAATATTTCATCAACACAGCAGTGAGGGTTATTTCACCGTTTATGGTCTCAACAAGGACAAACAAAGGATTTGTTCTGCGCTGGGGCCACCCAAGCTGAAAATTCAGACACACACGGAGGAAATGTAACACACCTCCCGAGCAGCTAGAATAATAGTGGTCAGCTGTGAGCGGTCCCCCCACTCTGCCAGGAAGGTGAGGGTGAGCGCTTGGATGAAGATGGGCGAGATGAAGCTGTGCCACTTTCCCTGAGGAACGGTAGTTCCAGCCTCCACATCTGGAGTCCCGTTAGCCAGCTTGGACCGCTGGAGCTGCAAAAACAATAGAGCATGAGGCGATTTTACTGAAACGCTGGAAGAAACGTTTTATTTACATACTGAGATGCGGGAATATTTTTGTAACTGTATCATATTTCAACAGACAGACAATGTGCCACTAGTCACTTACTTTACAGAGAAAGGAGTGGCTGACTGTAACAGGTAGAAATACAGAGTGACAGCGGATCAGCCGATCCAGATCATTTTAATCCACAACAGCTGTGACCGACACAGAAAAACTCTCTACTGCAGTCTGCTGATAAAAAAAAAAAAACTCAACTACAATAAATTCCTGACGCATTAATAGTAAAAATGAGTTGAAGCATTATTTTTGGATCTGTACATTTCCGGGCTGACACACGAGCATTTCCTCGTTGCATGTGGAAATACCTCATCTTCCTCTGAGAGCAGCAACACCGTGACGGTTTATCTTAAGATAAAGTAACGTGAATCATTTCTGAGTCAGAGAAACCGTGATAAACAGTGTCCAGACTTCTGAAATGAAATGAATTATGTGTTTAGTTATTATTTTTTGTCACCCTGGAAAAAACAGAATCACATAACACAGATTCTGGCTTCCTTACACTGGCTATAAGTTGTTAATAAAAGTTCATTTTAAGATATTATTGCTACTTATGAAGCCCTGAGAGGCCTTGGCACAAGTTATCCGGCAGATCATTTAGTGCCCTGTGTCCCTTCTCAGTGCCTTACATCCTCAGATGTGTCATTCTTGGTTGTTCCTCTGTCAGATATAAACACAAAGGTAACAGATCCTTTGCAGTCAGAGCTGAGAGACTGTGGAATAAGCTGCAAAGACTGTCACGTCTTTTAAAAACACTTTTTAAAAAGGGCCTCTAGTTGATTCAGTTTGTAGAGTTATAGCTTTCAGTTCACTCTTACTGTAGTTTGTTTTATTGTAAAGCACTGTAACTGTGTTTGTAAAAGGTGATATTTAAATAAAAGTTTATTATTATTATTATAATAATAATATGCAAGATGATCTATCAGGATTAAGACTGCAGAAGTTGGCTTACCTCTTCGTCCTTCTTCTTAATCTCCGCCTGCACCTCCTCCAGCTCCTCCTGGCCTTCGTCTGGACTCATCCTCAGGCCTTCTCTCAGCATGCGTACGCCAAAGATGGCGAACAGTGCGGTGGACACATAGTATGTGTAAATCCTGGGGATGATGGTGGTGGCGTAGCCAAACAGCACTGTGTGTGTGTGTGGGGGGGATATAACAAATGACTTCATTATTACTCAGGAAGAAACATGGAGGAATAACTCTGTGCCAAACCAAATGAGCCACCACTACTAACCAGAAAGACAAGTCATGAGTCCCAGGGCCAGCATAGCACCTGCCAGCACGGTGAGGCGGTTGTAGCGCATGGCCATGATGGCTGCGATGAAAAACGTCTTGTCTCCCAACTCAGACACGATGATGACAGAGATGGAGGCCACGAAGGCGTGGATGAAGCCCAGGTTTCCTTTGTTGGAGTCATCTTCAGAGATGACCGGGCCTAATGGCTGAGGACTGGAGGCTTTCTGCAAGGAGAGGAAACACAACACAAGTCAGCAAAGTCATTTCTTTCATCCATTTACAGCCTCATTTAATTTAACACAGCACCGTATCCTCATTTGTAGTTCTTTCTCATATTTGTATAAAACATTTTTATTTCTACGGTCACTTTATATATTTTTTATGTAGTTTTTGTACAGATGTTTAGTGCAGGTTAACTCCTTAACACTGTTATATATTTATTTTCTAAGCAGATGGTTAACTCCTCTGTACATATTTAAATTTAGGTTCATTCTGATGTATGTTTGCGTGCTTGAATTTGAATAAAGTGTCTGTCTGTCTGTCTGTCACATGGTAAACTTGCACGTTTGTTGCTTCCAGCTTCATCTTCGGGTCGGAAATGTAAACAAACCCGGTGCTGACGTTAAGACAAAGTGAACCGCTCATGTTAACACGTCTTATCTCAACTTTCCTTTAAATATCAGCTTGAGCAGCCGTATCTGCAGCCTCTAACACCAACTTTAACCACTTCAGCTCCACCCGGAACAGATATGTGATATGTGCCTCGGCTAGCATGTGCGGGCTAGCTCGGAGGAGCTAGGAAGCAGCGGCGGCGGCGTCAATAAAAGCGGCTTCCTCTCGACGATAACGCGAAGTTTAATTATTACTAATGAAGTTCAAGCTTGTACCTCTTGTGGAGGTTGTTCCTGGACAGCTGGTTTGTGCTCCTCCGGAACAGCAGCAACTGCGACCGACAACAAAAACACGGCGGCGGCGAGGGGCAACAAGACCCGATGAACCCGTCCACCTCCTCCGCCGACCGTGAGAGGCATTATTGCTTTGGAAGTACCGAACCGAGTTTGACAGTTTGTCTACCGCGAATCACTTGATATCATCGGCAACAACAGCAGCTAACTTCATATTAGCAGCCGACGCTAGTGAGGAACTCCTCGGTGAGATACACGTCACGATCACACCAACCCACGGCGGAAGTTAGCATCTATAACGGCTACCAAAGGGCCGAAGGAGAGAGATCTGATTGGACCGTACGCGTAACTGTGGGGCGTGACGTAGGCTCAGGAAAGCTCAGTGATTGGACAATCTTTTTGTCAGTAACAACTTTATGCAGCTGTAATTCAACAAAAAACTACCACGTTATCATGATAGGTTACACTGCAAGTCATTAAATACACTAATTAAAGGTGCAGTGTGTAAGATCTGGGGCCGATATAATATTAATAACTATGTTTTAATGCAATATTTTTATTTTTGTTTCTTAAAAATTATCTTTTTACATCTAAAATGGGACCGGGTCCTCTTTCATGGAGACCGCCATGTTGACTCCATATTTCTACAGTAGCCCAGAACAGACAAACTAGATAGTGACTCTAAACAGGGTCCTGTAAAGTGTTGTTTGTCCGTTACACTAGGAAGGTGAGGGTGATGTGAGGAGATTGCAATGTAGCGATTAGACGACTAGGTGCAACTAGATTCTACACACTGGACCTTTAAAGACTTAAAATGCAAATAGTGTGAATAATCTGTGGACTTTTTTTTTTTAATGCTGGAAATCAATTATATTACTAATTTAATGAATTCTAGTGAAGTGGATAAAATCATTAAAATAAAGTGTGTAGAAAGGATTAAACTATGGAAACCATAAGTGGTCAAACATTCATATATTTTAACAAAATAACAAGTTGACTTCATATGTTTTCTGGAGATCTGAAGTTATTTTTGTCACTATCTAGTCACTATCTTATAAATGCTGTTAGATAATGAAACTTTCTTACCCAAGCTAACAACATAATGAATTCAAGATCTCAAGAAAACAATAGGATAATTTAGTAATCAATGCAAGAAACACCATACAGTGGAGCCGCATAATGTTGCAATTGCAACGATCTAATGATCTTTCCTTTTGTTTTTTTCGAGATCTTGTATTAATTATGGCATTATCTCAGGATCTTGTCTGATTGTCTGATTCATCTTTATGTTTTAAAATGGCCTCTTAGCTATTAAAGAAACATTAAAAATGTCCTTATGTTAACAAGATAACTTATGAGTCATGACGAGATGAGTTTATATGTTGTGATAGAAAATAGTGTCTTTATTACATTAATGTACCTTATAATAACAAAAACAAGTCTTGGCAATCATTATGTGAGTAGCAATGAGATTCCTCATTTCTTCAGTTCACCTCTCACCTGGAAAGACTTGCCACGCCTCACATTCACACTTGGGAGCTGTCAGCTATATTCAGCCTCGTCCTGTTGGCTACTGAGCAGCTTCACTCAGTCAAGAGCACCTTGAGAGAGTTTTCTCTCACACTTTTCTAGGACTTTACAGTTTCTCGGAAAGAGTGTAAACACAAACTATTCACAGCACGAATGGTATAAATGCTTTCCTGCGCTTTGGGTATGACTCATACTTGCTAATATAAAAATCATGACAAAGCTGTGCTGCCAGTGCCTGGTTGAAGAGCACATAAAGCACAACAAGCCACCAGGTGAGAGACAGGCCTTCAAAAACCAAGCTCAGTGAGACGTAGATCAACAGCTCAGCAAAGTAATGAGGGCATGACACCAGCTCGAACCAGCCTCCCTTTGGCACTCTGTGAGCCAGCGTCTCCACTGATCCTGAAAGACAGCAAACAGAAAATACATCAGTCTCTATGTAGACCAGTGGTTTATGACACTATTCACATAGTCATTAAGCATCTGTGGGAAGTTAAAGCTGCACTAATCATTGTTTATTTAGATCACAAGAGTCCAGCAGCAGCAGGCAGCTGTTTTTAGCTAATAAACCTCACTGCTCATTAGCTGGTGAATGAAAGTGCAGCACCTATCTGCTCAAGAGACCAAAACAACCTCCAAACGAATGCTTATGACGTGTCTGTTTAATGTGCAACAAGTTTCCCATAGCAACTTTATAAGATGATAATACGTTAGTGTTTTCAGCTTGTTCTTCTAACCCAACATGTCACTGCATGTCACTCTCTATTATGTATGAGCCTTGTTCATGAGTGATGGAAAAGATGGTGAATTCACACAGGATCAGAGGTACGTGAGGAGCTCGGACATGCAGAGGGAGCTCGAGGAGAGCCACTGCTCCTTCCCTTTGAAAGGCATAAAACTGGGAGGAGAGCCCAGGGCAGACCCAGAACCCGCTGCAGACACTACATAGCCCATGTGGCCTTGGAACGGCTCAGGATCACCCAGGAGGAGCTTGAATACGTTGCTGGGGAGATGGACGTCTGGAACGTCCTGCTCAACCTGCTGCCATCACGACCCGACACCGGATAAGAGGAAGGAAGTGGATGGATGGCTTTGTAGTATAAGGCTCAAAACACACAGAAACATTTACCTGACTTCCCAGTGCGGAGCCTGGCCAGCAGAACCATGGACTGATGCTGCATGAGTGAGGCACCAATGAAGAGAGCAATTCCTGCCACGTGAAACAAGTCCAGCTGAGAGAGGAGAGATCCAGTCCCTAAAAAGACAAACACATGCATCACTAACCATGTATCAGAAGCAGCAAACATTAGATCTAGAGAGGCCTGACTTCAGTTTAACCTTTTCCCAGACGATCCGAGCAGAGCACCGTCAACCCCAGCACGACATAAAACCCCAGCCCGAAGACGTACTGCACCAAATGCATGGCTCCGTCAGAGAAAACACTGACGAACAGGCACTCGAGCAGCCTCCTGAGGGAGTGGACCCAGAGCAGCAGCTGCACCAGCAGAGTGGACAGCTGTGGGACTGCAGACAGTGTGAACACCGGAAAATCAAAACAAGAAAACACACACTTAAACTGGACTGTCAAGCCTTACCTTGACTGTCAGTGCTCGGCACACCTGTCACAATGTCTAATACTCCCCTCAGCCATGATGGGTAGGAGTGATGCCTGAATGTGAGGTTCAGGTACAAGGCAAGAAGAAGACCATTCCAGCCAACAGAGACGACATAAAAGTGCCAGAACCATCTGAAAAAAGCAAAAATTAGATGGATGGATAGATAGATAGATAGATAGATAGATAGATAGATAGATAGATGGGTGGATAAAGTGCAGTGGCAGGATGATGGTAAGTGGTACTGATGATATGATCGTAGAGTTATTGTTAATAACAGTATATAATAATAATAATAATAACAGTTTATAATAATATTATATAACAACAACAATAATCTATAGAGATACATAGAAATGTGTCATATATTTAGCCCGTGCAAGGCGTGCATACATACATAATTGCAACATATAATATGTACACATGTACAAATATGTGTAGCTATATATACAGAATATATGGTAGTATATATAATATATAGTATATGTATAATATGTGTATAATAAACACTTGACTGTACAAGATATACATGCTATAAATAATATACTATGAATATGTAAATAGAATTTGCAAAAAGATAGGACTGTTGTATAAATATGATATATAATGGTTTATATTAACATATATGATATGAAGTACATAACTAAGTTTTAAAGATGCTAACAATGAAATTAACCCCCCAGACTTCAGTTAAATTTATCACAAATGAATAAATCACACACAGGAGTGTCCTAAGTTGTTTCCTAGACAGCAGTTACCGTTTAGGGACCTCAAGCAGACGCAGCCAGTCGAGTCTTCTGAGGTTTTGTTTGGTCTTTCCGTACCGGATGAGATCCTGAAATATCACGTAGAGACGACATGTTTCATATTTCCTCGGCAGGTGTGTGGATATTTTATGAGCACAGAAAGCTACTAGAAAACATAAAGCCAGAAAAGACCAGAAAACATCAGCAGAGCTCCACATCATCTCCCAGCTCTGCAGGCGGGGTGGACATTGTTTTGTGCAACACGGAAAAGAGACCGTCCGGAAAACAGCCGCAACAGTTCCGGATGAAACGGGAAGGCAGGAAGCACCGAGTAATTATTTTATCATATTGATTAATTAAGTAGATTGTCAGGTGATTGTGTGAAATATGTCACACTCTGTGTTAACAAGAGGAGAAACACGTTTAAACTTTGTATTCAGGCTTGACTTATACACATTGTTGGAAATGATGCAGCAGGTGGCAGCACATGAATCTCACCACATGGAGCCAACATGGGACCATCCAGTCAGACAGTCAGACCCTGATTAGTTTTATTGTCGATAAAATGAATTGATTAATCAAATGTCAAACACTTTGGAAGTTGACATAATCAAACTGTTTTATACAAAAGCCCAAATACATTTAAAGGTGCAGTTTGTAAGATTTAGGGAGCTCTATTTACAGAACATAGCAGAAATATAATATAATATGCATAACTATGTTTATTAGTGTATAGTCACCTGAAAATATGAATTGTTATCATTTTCACACAAGTAAGGATGAATGAAGGAGGGTGAAGTGACAAGTAATCTAATATTACTGTACAACAGAGCAAGAAAGGCAATGAATATGGAGATGTCACCTAAACCATAAAGACTTCATCTGCGACCTGCATTCATCTGCTACCTAAGTAGGTTATATTTGGTCTGCCAGTGGTCTTGACATACATGGTTTGCACTGGCCAGAATGAGTATGAAAATGTAACAAGAAAAGTAACTAATAACAAGAGCTGAGTGAAAAGTATTACATTTGTCTGTGAGGTGTCAAGGGTGGGGTGTGGTTAGCACTGTTGCCTCACAGGTTCCTGGTTTGAATCCCGGCTAGGTCCTGTCTGTGTGGAATTAATGACTATTAATTGGTGACTCTCTCGCCCATACTGTAAGTGTGAATGTGATCATAATTGGTTGTTTGTTTCTGTGTGTCATCACTGTGATGAACTGGAGACAGGTTGTACACCGCCTCTCGGTCTATGCCAGCTGGCATCAGCTCGAGGCGACCCACGACCCTGATGTAGATGAGCATTTATGGAAAATGGATGGATAGAAGTTCTTGAGTAGAAGAAGAAGAATATTTGAGTAAATGTACTCTACCATGGATTAAAAGTATTTTATAATATGTATTTAATATGGTCATAATATGTTTTGTATGTAAAATCTGTACTATAGATAAATGTGAAGTAAAAACAACAATATTTCCCTCAGCAGTGCAGTAGAAATATAAAGGAAGGCGTGTGTGTGTGTGTGTGTTTTATGTGTTCAAAGAAAACATCTGGATCCAAAATCTGAATCAGTTCATCACTCTTTGATCTTCAGGACAGTGTTACCAAACATGATGTCTGACCTAGCGGCCTTGGCACTTCACTCATGCTCATTTTTTTGCTGAGCTTTCGTCTCACAGGTTCACAAGTCGCCCGTGTGTTCCTCCTCTCTACAATGCAGTAATGTGTCAAAGGAAAAGAAGTGTGTTTGTGTGAAAGGCCTTTGAGGCATTAGAGTCCAGGATGCCTCTTAGAGGAGCACAGTATCCTGCCTGAGGAAGTGTGCACCGTTTCCTGCTTCCCTCCCTACTCTGTCCTCAGTGTCCTCCTCCTTTTTTACTGTGCCAAGAGCTGGACCCTCATCGGGCCCCCTGAAGATTGCAGTCAAAGCTGGTGCTCTGTGGTCACCATAAAATAAGATTTGTGTTGCAGGAAAATTAAATCAGTACAGGTTCAGACACAGACTGAGGAAAAATAATCAGAGAAAAGGTTTGGTGACAGCGTGAATGAGACACAGACTGTTGACTCTGTCCTCTTTCTTCATTGTTCTTATTCATTGGAGCATACAATATATCCAGAGGCTTGTACATAATCTGGCAAATACTCCCTGTTTCAGTTTTCCTATAACAAAACTCAGTGACACAAATGCAGGAAAGCAGAAATGACATTAAAAAGTGTGACATTCTGAATTCAGATATCTTTCTGCTGGTCTTCAGAGCATTGAATTGCTTCTTTCCGCTTACATTTTACAACTCTTTTTAAGGCAAGGCAATACTTCTAGAACAGAAAACACATTAAAACAAATATTTGTAAAAATAGAAAACAAAAGCGGCCCTAAACAACTTCCTTGAGGAACCCCACACCTCCCTGTTCTTACCTCAGAATGACTACCATTTAAATGTAGTTATTGATAGTACTAAATAATAATTTAGTGGCGAGGCAGCCTCCTGAGCTTTAATAATAACTCTTGAAATGTAGTTTCTATACAATTCTGGCAGTTTTTTGTTGTCAGCTCTGACTTGTATAAGTTTTTATTCTTTGTCCCTGTGCGTGGGTGAGCAAACCAGTTTACCACTTGAGCATATATAGAGTTAATTAATCAATCTCAACTTTAATTTACACATCAGTTATGTAAAAGTGAAATTGCTTTCCCTCTTGTTTCATGTGAGTTGTGTAAACTTCTCTCCCCAGACTGCATCTGTGCTGTACTCTTTTTTTTGGGTCAATTACAACAATGCAGAGCTAACACACAAACCCCCCCCAGTCTCCCTCTCTCTCCCAGTCTCCCTCTCTCTCCCTGTCTCCCTCTCTCTCTCTGTGTCGCTGAGTGCACCCATTCTTTTCTGTATTGAATTGTGGGACACTGACCTTTGAAATCCCTCTTGTGATCTCAGAGCATAAACACAAACAGTGCCAAGGCAATTCACAGCTTTTTGCTTTTGAAGACTTTTGAATGGGAGTTGTTTTCAAATGTGATTTTATGCCATTTTAAAAGGGTGTTGCAGATATCGAGTATCACTCACCTTAAGACCCAAATGTCTCAAATAAAGTATTATGCTCCACAGAACTTCAAACATTTCTTTGAAAATTATTTTTTATGTTTGCCTTTGAGTGGGCCAGAGTTCAAAGCAATCATCTCGTGTTGAATGTGGAAAACAAAAGCCGACAGAAAAATGGAAAATGTTTTCTGTTTCCAGCTTTTCCAGAGTTGGACATTAGGTGTCGAGTGTCCTCCAGGAAGTGTTGGTTAGGAGGAGGGTAGGTGGTTTTAGTGGGCAGGGAGTCCCTATAGAAGTGACCAGGCCAGGAAACATGTGGATGTAGCACGTAACATAATACCCCATCATGTCCTGAATCTGTGCCACATCAAAACACAAAGCTCGCCCTCCTCCTCGTCAGGTGAAATGCCACGTTCATCATGTTGAATTCCTGTAAAAAACATCTTCATCAGACACAAGCTGATCTGTTTTCTCTTTCTGCACACAAATTCTGAAGTTTAAAAAATAAAAATGATGATAATAAAATGAACTGGGCCACCATTTACATTTTCATTTCATTTACATTTTCATTTCAAACTTGATTTGTTTTTCCAGCTTCCAGTTTTTCCTTTACAGTTTTCGCTCACTTCTCTTATCAGTGTGTATTTCCCTCAGTGTGTGGTGGAGACCAAAAACATAGCCAAAATAGTTAATGTTGAATGTATATTCATCAGGTGGACATTACTTCACATTTAAATTAAATTTTATTAATATAGAAGTTATCTAGAGCACACTCTTTATTTCCAGAAACCCAGAAATTCACATCTGCTGGAGATGTGAATAAGAAGCTTTCTGGCTAAGGTCACTTAGTTATGTTTAAATAAAAGCAGATTTAAAACTAACTGAATGAACCACCAACCTTGAGGTTCACTTGATTTATTTAAGTTGAAAAATTGTTTCTTTTTCTACACAAAAAAATAAATCAAATTTAAACATTAGATTATGAAACAGAAATGTGTTCTTCTGGGAGAAAACTGGCTTCTAGGTTTCATTTCATTACTGTAAAAACATTTATCTCATTAGTATTAATAATCCAGAGATGGAAAGTAAATTTACTGCATTGTCATTTGTATCTTTTCTTCATTGGTTCTATTTTTCCTCTCCTTCATAAAACACCCTGAAAACTATTTTAATTTCTGCTAATTAATATACTATACATAGTTACTTCATTAGTATTACTAATTACCAATTACTAAAGTAGGCTGTTTCAGTTAGCCCTACTTGTACTGTACTTAAGCATTCATATGTTTCTACTCAACTCCATTTCAGAGGGAAATATTGCACTTCTACTTCCCTACATTTATTTATTTAGTTACTTATTACTTGATCATTTAAAATATAATTAACAAATAAAATATGTGTTATTATTAATGAAATAACCCAGCAGCATATAAAGTAGACCTTTGAAGTTCTCTTCCAGCACTGCTAAGACTTCTTTTATAATGATCACTTACTCTATAGAAAGGAGATTACTGTGCTGCAACTGAGTATTCAAACTGAAGTAAAGTTTCCCTCAAAAACTCTGATCAAAGTTCAGTGTCTTTCCAACAACCAGCGACAAGTCTCAGAGCAGCAGGCTCTTTCATGTGGTAGTCTTTAGTTCCAGTAGAGAGAGAGACTCCTCCCAGCAGCAGGCTGCTCGGCTGAAGCGCCGCTCTCCATCCTCAGCTCCATGGGGACAGACGCACTTTACACTCTGCTGATCACCGTCCACTGCTGCTGGTTCTCATGACTTTCACAGTGTTTTCTCGGGAGTGGAATATAAAACATCAGAAGTTGATGGATTAGTACTAAGTCTGTAGGACTGTTATTACTGTGCTGAAGTTTTTTTTTTTATTGGATGTTCATGAGGGCTTTGTCCGTGACTTCTGTCGGATGATGGCTCCGGCAGTCTCCGTCATTCCTCTACTTGGGATCATCAGTTGTGTTGCTGGTAAGAAAATGAATTAAATACTCATCTTCAACCTTAACTATTGATTAGTGTATAGAGTTTTGTAATAGAGATTTGTAGCCAGTAATTTCTAGCTATGAGATTATTTTTCATGTGTCTATCAATTTAACATATGAGAACAGTCAGAATACTGTCTAATATACTTTTGTTGTTTATGAAAAGTTGCTCAAATCTGTGCGCTGGAGTTTGAAAAAGTTTGGGTTGTTGGTCAGTTTCTGTTCGCATACAGAGGATATGTTGAGAAAAGAGGGGAAATGTTCACCTATTTGACAAAAAGATTTAGTTTGAACCAGTCATTATCCCAGTTTATATCAAAAATAAAGACATCCGTGTTAACTGAGGGGTTAAACTTGGATCATTTCTACTTGGTCAGCCCAGTGTGTTTTTCCATACAATACAATAAGTGCTTTAGGGCCTCACAGGGAGGTGGTGGGCAGCGTGTATCCTCAGAAACAGGAACCCCACCTAGGGCACACTGTGCTGGACTATTGAGCCTGACCCGGCCCATCTTCCCCTGCTTCCTGTTTTGACACAGCTCCGCCATTTTCTGCAGCAGTGGAAAAATGGCTCAGGGTGGCCGGAGAGCCAGTTACAGAAGCGCTTTATGCTCATTGTAGTTTCAGTTTCCACCTTGAAATTTTGATTTAATTCACATTTTAAACATTAAACATTTAAAGGACCACACTGTGTGTGTTTTAGAAACAACAGTAACGTGACCTCTGACCCCTGAGCCATACACACTGATGTCATCACTGTTGATTGTGTTTGTCTTCACTGTGATTGTGTTGTTGATTCCTGCAGCCATTGAGTTGCGGTTTATGCCTGACCCACCAACGCTGAACATCTATGGCGTCCACAGGATGAACAAATCTGACAACCTGGAATTGATATGCAAGTATGTATAAATCACCTTACGGAATTCAATCCATCCACTGTGCTCGAACACAGCGTTTATAACCCTCTCGATCCGGCAGAGGTCGGCAGTACTTGAGGTGGAAGACGCCTCCAACAAGCACTCGCTTCTCCATCAGTGACTGCAGTGGATCAGGACTGTTCTGCAAAACGCTGCACATCTCCAACGCTACTGTCAACGAGACTGGACAGTACCAGTGCTCCTACAGAGACCTGAAAGTCGAGGATGGCAAGACTTCAGCATCGGCTTATGTGTTTGTCCACGGTACAACTCGATTCAACCTACTTTTGCTGTGTTTAAAATGTTATAGACACCGGGCGGTTATTGATCTGGGCACTACAACACTGTGGCGCAAAAACCCAGCTGTCAGGCCAGAAACCTCCCTGATGTTTGGCAACAGTCATTTGGTAAAATTTTGTTAAAAGGGTGGATCATTCTGAGTCATATTACTGAGAAAGGAACCACCGTATAAACAGTTTAACCACAAAATACTGTAAAAAGTTAAACTTTTGTACAGCAAATAGTGAAAAACCTACAGTACAGAGGCGTTAGAAATGTCTTCACAGAAGAAGTAATCTTTCAAAGTGAATTATATTTCAAATACCACATACCACAGCCACACAAAAGATACACTTCTACACAGTTTGACATTAATGCAATTTTTTATATAATAAGAAAATCTGAATTGACCAAGTTCCCCTCTAACTGCCTCTACCTGAGTGTGTTGATTTCACCTCATTTGATTTGATTTCAGATTACAAGGTGCCGTTTGTGCCGTCCGACAAAGAATACGAGGTGGTGTTCATCCGCGAAGGAGAGCGGGTGGTGATACCGTGCCGAGGGTCGGTGGAGAATCTCAACGTAACACTCCACACTGTAAGGAAGAGTTGTTTCTGTCTTCTTCATGTCATTTCATGAAGTGTTGTACACGCTTTGGAAGCTGTAAATAAGTTCTTGTTCAAGTGATATTTAAGAGAGTCAGACTGAAAAAATAATGTTCAAAATCAAACAAGACCCTACATTTCCCAAAATGCTTCCAACAGCATCATTTCATTTGACCCTTGATAACCGAAATAACCTTAAAGAGATCCTCAGCGTTGTTTTACCGACTTTAGAAAACTCACACAGACATTATACAACAGTGGATTGTTCTTTTAAATGAGTGGAACTAAAACATATTTCAGTTTAATGTTGTTTCAAGTTACGGAAGAGCACATTCTCAAGAATGATATCAGTTCCTCCATTATCAGCAGCTCCTGTTGTTGATAGCTCCATGTCAGCTAATCGAGCTCTTATACCAAATATGGTATTTTAAAAAGTAACTCTATCTTATTTACATAGCCAGATAAGCATAATTGTGTGTAAGATGTGCTGGTTTTGGTGTTTCATTGTTAGTTTTTTTAATTATATGTTCAAAATTAGTAAATTTATGTGTCTGTCAGAAGTATCCAAATAAGGAGCTTCATCCCGACGGGAAGGATTCTTTTTGGGATGCCAGGACAGGTTTCACTGTTCCCAGTCATCTGATCAGCTACGCCGGAGTCGTGTCCTGCCAGACAAATCTTGGAAATGAGACGTTTAAGTCCCCTCTCTACATCGTTGCCGTTGTTGGTAAGAGGAAAAACAACACTACAAATGATCAGTTATCAGAAAGATTATGACTAAATGCAGACAGAGGGCTCTGAGTGAATGAGGGAGAGTAGGTACAAAGTGAGAGTCCGTAGTCTCAGGAGAACAATAGGTTGTCGACTGACTCCCATGTCTTCCCTCCCTTTTTCCGCAGGATATAAGATCCATGAGCTCACGCTGACCCCCACGCAACCGAGGCTGTCTGTGGGAGAGAAGTTGGTGCTCAGCTGCACGGCCATTACCGAGCTCAACGTGGGCATGGAGTTCAACTGGACGCACTCTGGTCAGGCTCTGGTCAGTGTCTGAGGTTTTTCTGCTCTGATGGTTAAAGATGCTTGTATACGTTAAATGAATTCATGGGTCAGCCTGTTTTACACACCACCAAGACAGACAGACATCAGGAGCGGAGTATCTCACTTCCTGCTGTCCTCGCATACAATCCCGACTTCCTGCTTTTCAGGAATCCTTTAGCTTATCTTTCACTGGGTCAGAGTGCAAAGGTGAACAGATGTTTGTCTTGATGTCTGCTGAAGACAAATTGTCTCTCTTGTATCAGACCTCGGTGAACGGTTCGAGGCCGACCCATGCGATACCCCACAAGAAGAAGCTGTGGAACACCCTGGAGCTGTCTAACACACTCACAGTCGAGAACGTGACGGTCGATCACACTGGAGAATACACCTGCACTGCATCCAGCGGGCTGATGGAGAAAAGTGCCTCAGCGTATCTAACAGTGCATGGTAGGTGTACTGAACAAAACATAAACCATTTCACATTCATTAGAGGCCCAGTGTGTAAGATTTAGCCAGCTCTATTTACAGAATATGGCAGTTGTGTGTACTCTATGAACACTCTATATAAGGACAGCAACTGTACTTTCATTAGAAATTAGAGAAATGCAACTAAAACCTGCACACTGGTCCTTTAAATACTAAGTTGTAACAATAACTTGTGATTTTCTTTGTGTTTCCAGAAAAACCTTTCATTGATATGAAAGAGCCGTGGACGAGGGTCTGGGAAGTAAATGTAGATGAAACACTGACACTGATCCCTGTCAGGTACACGGCATACCCAGAGCCCAGCTTTAAATGGTATGTGTGTCCACAGCAGAAGAATACGTTGTAGCGTAATAAGTATTCATAGCGGTTTGTCTTATAAAATAAAATTATCTACTGCATTCTGTTTGAATCATGTACTTCATGTTATATTCCTTTCCTCTGTCCGCCCAGGTTAAAAAATGGCAAATCATTGAAGGGTGATTACAGAATAAAACAGAAAAGCGATTGCCTCATCATCCATAAAGTCACAGAAGCGGATGCAGGAAATTACACAATGGTCCTGACCAATAAGATTACGAAAGAAGAACATAATCGCACTGTCCAGCTGCTGGTCAATGGCATGTATCCTCTGTTCTTTCCCTTTTGTATTTCTTCTTGAGTTGCCTGATGTTGTTGCGTTGTCGTGTGAACTCTTCACGTCTTCCTCCGCAGTGCCTCCTCGTATTATTGACAAGGAGGTGGCAGGGGACACTGACGTGTACCTGTACGGCAGCAGCCCCACCCTGAGGTGCACCGCCAGTGGATTTCCCACTCCTGCACAAATCGAGTGGCAGTGGATGTCCAAAGAGGACTGTCCAGAGGCCTTCACGTAGGTGTCTGCAGTATGTGTGTGTGTGTGTGTGTGTGTGTGTGTGTAAAGAGAGAGCAAACTTCCTTTTTGTGCATGCACGCAGTGTTCACATGTTTCTCAGTCACTCATTGTCAACAGGTTGTTGATTCAGGAGAGGAATAGCTGCTTTCGCGATGTTGACAAAAACAAGAGAAGAGACAATGAGACCCGATGCAGATCAGCGGATGTGATTCATGTTCTTCACAATGTCCATTTTTAGGACGTCAGTTATTCAGACTTTGTAGTAGAATGTGTGTGTTTTGTTGTTTTACTACAAGCAGTGCTGCTCTCTGGAACAGCTGTTTGAGATAGCAGCTCTGAGTCGTGCATGACTTGGCCGGTCACAGCCTCCCCGAGTGTTGATAGAGAAGGAGGGGGCGTATGTCAGGGGCTGCTTTGACCATCAGCAGGCTCCTTATCTTCTGCCTACACATCAGAGCTCTTCCTCAGTCCTGCACTATGTTTCCTGTTGTTCCTGTCCTGCTCCCTGTCACAAAAAAAGAGCTTCTTCCTGCTGAAACTGCGCCTCTTCTTGTATACTTTCTCTCACTTGTTAGCACATACGCATTTTTACAATCGAGAAAATACTCAAACATCTCCTGCGTTTTCTTAATTTGGGCAGCAAAAACAAGGCAAGAGAAAAAGTTTCAGTGCGTCTGACGGGAAAGTTTGTTTCTGTCCAACAGGCCAGGGCTGAAAAAGTCTGAGGAGCAGCTCAAGAAGTGTACAAGTTGGAGAGATATCAGCAATAACACTGGTCACCACCCTGTAGAACGACTTATGATTGACCCAGAAGCTCAAAGGGTAAATAACTCCTCTTGATTACATCCCAAACAATCCAATTGCAGTCAACTACCATAAAAATCTCACAAGTTAAACAGTGGATGTTGCATTTTTTTCTAGAAAATCACAAGTTCTTTGAAGATTCAGAAAGCTGAGTCCCCTGCTCTCTACAGATGTATGGCTGCCAACAAAGTAGGAAAGGATTCACGCATCATCTTCTTCCACGTCACACGTAAGTCCTCATTTCTGCCTCACTAGACTCTCTTCTGTAACATTTCAGCATTTCTCACTCTTGCTTGTCTGTATGCTGTCAGGTGGCCTCGAGGTGAGCGTGTCTCCGTCCAGTGAGCCCTTGGAGGAGGACTATGTGGTTCTGCGGTGTAAGGCAGACAAGGTGCTCTACGGCAACCTTGCCTGGTTCCGTGTGACCAACATCTCCGAGTCAGAGCAGGTCGCGTCGTTGCAACCCTGTCGCTCCCTGACGCTGCAGCGGAGGCCCCTGACGCATGGAACGCGACCCAGCATGCAGGGCAGCAACGTGACCCTGGAGCTGCGGCTGCCCAACGCGACCCGTCAGGACGAGGGCCTGTACGCCTGTCAGGTGGAAAACATCAAGACTCAAGACAGGACCTGCCTGCTGCAACGTCTCTCTCTCAAAAGTGAGAAACAATTTACAGTTTTCGGTTCCAAGTGTTTTCAGTGCAGATACACTATTTACACATGCAACATGCCAACAGCAACATTAGGATGAATATACAATAAAACAATAAGAAAATATGAATATACTACTCTGCAAGTATAAAGAGAGCAGCATTTGACTGAAGAAACACGATTGTTTCCATGTGCCTCAAAACCTAAACTGAATTTCAGATGTTTTAATGAAACATAAGCTCACACTAATAGTCTTTTTAATTGTTTTTGAAATGATTGTTTGTTTCTGACTGTAGGTCTTGAGGCTGCGAGGATACTTAACAATTTAACTGATCAAAAAGTTAACGTGAGTGCGACAATCGCTCTCCACTGCGACGCTGCAGGGATGCCAAACCCAACGGTGGTGTGGACCAAAAACAATCACACTGTGGTCGAGGGCTCAGGTGAGACAGGCGCGGCTTTTTGACTGAACACTGACTCGCTTTGTGAGCTGTCACAGCTAAGAAAACGATATGGACTGCTTACAGGTGTGATCCTGAGCAATCACAACCAGATTCTGACAATTCAGCGCGTGAAGAAGGACGACAGCGGTCTGTACATCTGCACTGCATGTAACAGCCGAGGCTGTGACACCTCGCAGGCCTTCTTGACTACTGAAGGTCAGTCCCTGCCGACACTGATGACAACTGAAACATGTCAATGTACAGTGATGCAGTATTTCCTGTTTACTGATAGCATAGATGTGATATTAGACAATGGGCCCCTGGACTCAGACACGTAAAGGCCCTCCCACCCCTTCTACATAGGAGCGAGACCCCCAGACTGACATGTCTCTGCATCTCTTTGTAGTTGTTTCATCTCTCATTTGGAGTAGTTTTGTGTCTCTTTGCAGTCTCTTTGGAGTTCTTTTGTGGCTCTAGACATTTTCTAGATTAAGTTCACTTTGTCTGTTCAACAGATTACCTGTAGAGTGTGTGAGAAACAAAACCTAACCAAACCTTGCATGAGACTTTAGTGTTAACTTTTTCAGCTATACCCACAATAGAGCCTGTATTTATATCTGGCCTCAAGGTTTCCCCAATTCACATCACACATATGACATTTTTGATATCAAAGATGTAGAGGTAATAATAACTCTACTTCCTCATGACAGGAAGTCGCCCCAGTTAGCGCACATCCGCCTGGGAGTTTCTAAATCCAAAACAATGAGGAGACTGCAGGACAAAGGGAGAGGCCAGCCCTGCCCCAGCTCCAGCCTCTGCTCCACTGTTCGCTCGTTTCTGTCCTGATCACAGAGACACAGCAACAAACAAACAAATGCGCTAACTAGAACCGAGGCCTACGTGACCTGGTGCTCGCCAGCAGAATGTAGACCCAGTTACAGTAGCTCCCAACTGAGGCGCCGACCCTCGATAACGAGGGAAGGTTGAAGACAGACTCACTAAACAGAAAATCTCCGGGGGAGAGCAAGCCAACTAACATGAGGGACTTTCTGAAAGTTACTGGGGTGGAGACGGTGGTTGTATGTTTTACATATTATAGTTTGATGAGATCAGATGTCCAACTGTCCAATCAAATCAGTTACATCATGCCTGAGTCACTTAGTCGGGTGTGTTTCTTTTATATTTTGTAAAAATCCTTATGTTATTAGAAAGTTATGTTCTACCGCAACATTTACAACTACCCTGCCTTTTTTTCTCTTACTTCATATTGTATTATTTTTCGCACAGCCCCTCAGCTGAACTGAAGTGGAGAGACAGGTCATTACACCTTGTAGTTACACACAGCTATGGCTCTGATAGGCGTTTTTCAAGTTGTCTTTGGCAGTAGTTGCTCGTGCTGACTCCTGACCATTTGTTATGACTAGATAAAATATCAGCTTGCTTACAGTCCAGGTTCCAACAGTCTCCTTCCTCCAACCCAAACACAGACACACATACACATTTGTACATGCCAAAGACAATGACAAACCTGTGTGAACTTTATGCAGCGCTGGCAAGGCTCACCGCTGAAATTATAATCGACATTCCACTGTGACTGTTCCACATTTTCCTCGGAAGAATGGGGCCCAAATTTGTCAGATTAATTCTACGTCCTGTTTTTTTGGTTTTTTTTTCTGTGTGTGTGTGTGAATATTCCTGCAACTCATTCTGTTGTGTTTGTTTTAGGTGCAGAAGAAAAGACTAATGTGGAACTGATTGTTCCTATTGGGTCAGTGGTCATCGCCATGTTTTTCTGGTTACTGATCGTCTTTGTCATCCGTGGAAGAAAGAGAGTAAGTAACTTCCACATCCTCTCTTTGCCACATTTTTCCTTCCTTGGATTTTCCCTTCCAGTTACAAATAGGCCAACAATTAATAATAAAAAAAGGTTTAAAGCTTGAACACACACACACGTGACACACGCACAAGCACACACACACACACACACACACTGTGTGGGTTGTATGACTGATTAGAATTGACTAGTCTGGCTCTTGCTGGTCGCTGTCCTTTGTATCCTCTTTGCTCCCAAAAGTCACGTAGACCCGGAGCATAGATTGGGCCCCTATTACTGGAGGGGCACCCGGGTCACTGGAAAACTGGAAAAACAAACAATGGCTCATTAATTCACTCATATTCTCTCTCTCTCTCTCTCACTCTCACGTTGTTTCAGCCCAACGGTGGGGAGCTGAAGACGGGCTACCTGTCCATGATCCTGGACTCCGAGGACATGCCCATGGACGAGCAGTGCGAAAGGCTCACGTATGACGCTAACAAATGGGAGTTCCCTCGGGACAGGCTAAAACTAGGTGAGACACGGCCCTGATTCAATCCAGAGAACACATAGGCAGCAAGGTGACACAGTGCGTGAGGGATGAAAAGTATCTGTGTAGCTGAAGTACCCTTGAGAAAGACAATGAAGAATCTCTGCTCAGAGTCCCAGCTTTCTGCTTGTGGAGGTGAGGCAAGCAAAAACAGTTTCCCCAGACTATTACTGCTGGCAGCATGGCTCTAACGACGGGAATGCCAGCCTGACACATCCCAACTAAGACAGCTAAAATCACAGTTTGTTTTTACTGATAATGTTTTTTTTAATGCATTAAAAAGAAAGAAGACAGAAATGTCAAGGGAATAAAAAAGAAACTCATCAGTAGACAGACGTGTGTGCAGTGATTCACAACCAGGGGATTGTGCACCTCCGGGTGAACATCTGCGGTTAGTTTCAGGTCCCAGGGGATGTGTAAAAGATTCTGGAGTAGCTCGGCTGTAAAACTTTAAATCATGTACTGTGTGTATTGGAAAAGATTCATTAGCACGAGTCAGTGGAAACACCTTATTACCTGTGTAAATATTATAGACAGTAGATAAACTGAAGTAGAAAAGTGATGAATAAGTGGTTTGCGTGTCCAATTTCTGCCGCTCCAAGACTAAAAAAGAGACCGAGCTACAATTCAAGGATCTGTGTCTTGTAAGAAAACAAGTCTACAGAGATGTTTGGCACATCGGTGCTTTGAGCTTTGAGTGGTGATGCTAACGTACATTTATTCATGTTCAAGTTTAGTCTGTAAACACAAAGTCCAGTTGATGAGTTTGCAAATAGTTGGCAGGTATTTGGTAATAAAGAATCAGGATCACCAAAGAGTAACATGAGAGGAAGGGGGTTGTGAAAGTCCGCAGGATTTATCCTCTGGCAATCATGAATATCTGCACTGATGGTGATATTTGATACTTCTGTTTTGCGTTGAAGGTGACCCACTGGGACGAGGGGCGTTCGGTCAGGTGGTTGAAGCAGCCGCCTTTGGCATCGAGAAAGCCACCACATGCACCACTGTTGCAGTCAAGATGCTTAAGGGTTGGTATTTTGTCCACCTCGGCACACAAGCGGTACACGAACACACGCTTCAATGCGTCTCTCTGCGTTACAGAGGGAGCCACGTCCAGTGAGTACCGCGCCTTGATGTCGGAGCTGAAGATCCTCATTCATATTGGGCATCATCTCAATGTCGTCAACCTGCTGGGAGCCTGTACGAAGCCGGGAGGTGAGTCATCGTACAAAGCACTTAGCTGCACTGGGTGTGAAGACGAGACTGTTTACTTTGCCCCCTTTTGTGTTTCTTATGTAAAAGAGCTAGCGGTGGAGCTTAACAAGCGTCGCCTGACCTAATTACACTTCACCTTCAAACACTAACCTATCTGTGTTTATATGAGGTGGCCATTTATTTTCCTTTCTCTCAAACTTCTCATTAAATCGGCCTCTAGATGTCCTCTGTGGTCCTGTAATGTAAAGTTATGAGTACTTTGATCCTTCTTACTTTGATCATCAACCTTTTCGCTCCTGCAGGCCCACTGATGGTGATTGTGGAGTACTGTAAACACGGAAACCTCTCCAGCTACCTGAAGAGCAAGCGTGGAGAGTACAGCCCCTACAAGGTAAGTGATGTGTAACCCTCGCGCAGCCAATAAACTGCAACCAACCCTCAGATGTGGTTACACTGTGCACAGGCCACCATTACGCAGCAATGCACTCCACGTTACCTAACACGGACAATGTTGTATACAGGCAAAACCTGCAAGCTGAATTACATATCGTCCTTCTCCTCATTTTTCCTCATGGATGTCTGTGTTTTGGTCAACAGAGGAAGCGGGTGGATAGCCAGAGGTGGGCATCTGCAGAGGACGATGTGACAGAAGGGGATCTGGGTCTGGGGACGATCGCCCAGCTGGATATCTGCACAGGAACGGCTGTCTGCTCCAGAGCTGGAGACAAGGCTTCAGGCAGTAATATGGACACTGAGGAAGGTGATGAAGACGACTCTGAATGACACAGTTTTCACTTCAGTTTGTGGATACTAATGTTGTTCAGAGCAAAACGTTTATGATTGTAAAATCCTTCATGTGACCACAGAGAGCTCAGATGAGGACCATCTGACCATGGAGGACCTGATAAGCTACAGCTTCCAGGTGGCTAAAGGCATGGAGTTTCTGTCCTCCCGCAAGGTGAAACTACAATTATTATATTAATCTGCGTATGCATGTAAACATATAAAACTGGAGACGTCAACTGCTCTTTGTGTGTGTTTGCTCTGTAGTGTATCCACAGAGATCTAGCAGCCAGAAACATCCTGCTCTCTGAGAATAACGTGGTGAAGATCTGTGACTTTGGCCTCGCTAGAGATGTCTACAAAGACCCCGACTATGTCCGCAAGGGAGATGTGAGTCCCTCAAGCCTACACGTAGATGGTCGCTCACGTAATTGAAAGAAAATGCAACTTAACGTCTTCGTGTTGAACAGGCACGTCTCCCTCTAAAGTGGATGGCGCCTGAGACCATCTTCGACCGGGTGTACACCACACAAAGTGATGTCTGGTCCTTTGGAGTCCTTCTCTGGGAGATCTTTTCTCTGGGTAAGCCTTGCAATCACCACTGCACGGAACACTAGACACACAGCAACCCCTGTATACCTGCAATATCACCTCTTTCATATCTCCTACAGGGGCTTCTCCCTATCCCGGTGTGTGCATCGACGAGTCTTTCTGCAGGAGGCTTAAAGAGGGCACCAGGATGAGACCTCCAGAATACGCCACCACTGAGATGTGAGGGGAAAGTTACACAATGTAGTTAAGGGTATCGCAGGAATGTAACTTGCTCCAGTGTGTTACTATGATCTAATTTCCGTGTGTTAATAGATACCAGACCATGTTGGACTGCTGGCTGGATCGTCCCACAGACAGGCCGACATTCACAGAGCTGGTTGAACATCTTGGCAACCTGCTACAGGCCAGCGCTCAACAGGTCTGTTTGAGTCAAAACAAAAGTCTACTGCATCCATAAATAACTCCAGACTTGACGTAGTTCTTTCAACTTTCAACAGTCATGGAGAAATCACTTCACACAGGAGGTAGATACACAATATTTCTCAGTCTCTGCCCTCATTCTGCTATTATTATGGCTGCCACTGTGTACGCGAAGAACACAGCAGCTGATTGCAAAACGTCCACACCCATTCGTCGAGCTTTGCCAAGTAATTACGGGAAATTTAGGAAGTCATTACCTGAGGCAGAAGTACAAAAACCAGGCTGACCCTAAATGAGCTACATCCGAAAAAGCCGATTATAGAACAAGTAACAACCGGAACCGGAGATGCAATGTTAAAGCGAGGAAGACGAAGATTATTAATATTTTTGTACCGCATAATTCGAAAGATTTTGAATACAGGTTGTTTAACTTGTATTCTGCACTGTAATATTGCTACATTTACTTATGTCACTTGATCCTGTGCGTATCTGAGATGATATTATTCAACACTCTTGGTCTCCAGGATGGGAAGGACTACATCCCTTTGACACCAGGCAACGAGGCAGAAGGCGCTCCCGTGACCCCCGACCCCAGGAATCCCTACAGCAGACCCCAAAGTGGAGAAATCCTGGAAGCTCAGCTCCACTATGACAACCCACCGTCCCTCGGGTCAGCATGATGATCGTACTTTCCACTGTGACTGTGACTAAAAACCTGCACTGATTCTCGTTTAATCACTTCCCTCTCTCTCTCTCTCTCTCTGTGCAGTCCGTCCCAGCAGAGTGAGCGGTGCAGTCGGCCCCTAAGTGTGAAGACATTTGAAGACATCCCTGTGGCACACAGCAGCGTCATGGTGAGCGTCGCTCTGCACAAACAGCATTCACATATTCATATATTTACAGACATATTAGGAACACACTGGATATAAGGTGGTAATACAACAAAGTAAAGCTTCAGAAACACAATGTAAAAAAATATTATGATGGTTAGATTACATTAGACTGTACAGGTACCCAATAAATCAGCCACCTATAAACATATACATATATTTTTACTCAGAAATTAGGCTCATAGATTAACTACTTCTTATTATTGTTATTTATTTAAATATTTTTAAAGGACATTTGCCCTGTAGCCTCAGTGAAATGAGACGTGAACATAATTAGTTTGAAAATGAATCACCAAATATTTTAAGAATCAATCTGAGCAGTGTTTATCAAACGTTTTATACCGTGTACCACCTCAGAAAATATTAATATCTCTGAGTACCACCATCATGACAGATGTTAATGTACAGCTGCAAATGGGCATTTCATGCAGGATGCAGGTTTATTTATTGTAAGCCTGAACAGAACTGGTTCAAAAAGTATTTTGACAGTATTCAATGTTTTAAATTAATTTATTTAATTCAAAAAATATATTTCATGGGTACCACCAGTTTTTGCACTAGTGTAGAAATGTTATACTGAATGTATTTGGGTTTTGGACTGTTGGTCTGACAAACAGAATCTTGGACTTAAGTAAAAACTGTGAGGAATATTTTCACTATTTTCTCCATTATCAGTTAATATGAGAAATTATCAGCAGAATAACTGAAGGGAACTAAAGAGGCTCAGCTTTTCTGTTCACTTAAATCTTTGGCACTTCTACAGGAGGGTCACACAGACAGTGGTATGGGCTTCTCACATGAGGAGGTAAAGGGTTTGAATCAACAGCTCTCAACGCCCACCTTCAGGTATCAGCATATAACCTATATTACATCATATTTCTCATATAATCGGCGCACGTTTCTTGCTTTGCTTCAGCTGCAAATCTAAATGTCTTTCTTTATGTCTGCTTCTTCACAGCAGCCAGCTGCTGCGCTGTAAGAGCAAAGAGTCTCTGGCCTCAGAGTCATCCAATCAGACGAGCGGATACCAGTCAGGGTACCACTCCGACGACACAGACACGCCAATCTATGCTAACGAGGAGGTGATCATGAAGCACAAAATGCTGAAGAAGCCTCCTCTTCCTAAGACGCATGACAAATTCAACGTGGAGATCCGCTACAGCACGCCACCCGTCTGACCCCACATATCCACTCAACAACTTAACCCTGAGTCTTTTTCACTGTACAGTATTTGTTTACCTTCCACGGGTTTCACACTTTAGGAACAATGACTTGTAATAGAGCAGCTCGGGTCTACTACTGCAGCCTTGAGATATTTTTACAAGAGATAACTTAATAAGTCAGTTGGGGGAAAAATGAAGGTTGTATGATAAGTTTGTAAGCGCAGCTCTCTTTGGACAGCCGGAGGAATGCTATCATGTTTACTCAGCGAGTAAAAGGTCTGGGGAGCCGAGACACGAGGACTCACCTACTTCCTGAGGCACAATCCACCCACTTCCTCTATTGCAGGAAATGGCATCTGGAATTTTTAGATAATTGAATCAGCAAATGTTTTTTTTTTTTTAAATCTGGTTGGCACAATAAATGCCTGGCAAGGAGGCAGTCCTCAGATCAATCAGTTTCACATTTGTACAGTTCCTTTATGCGTATAACTTACAGTATTTTATTGAAAGTGTATCACTAAACCTGACATAAATGTAACTAGTTTTATAAAATAAAATACTCACAGATTAAGACGGTTTGTGTGTGTGTCCACTTTTTTGATTTTAACATTGTTTGTTTGCTACGAAACATCTCCCGTATGTTCATCCCAAACTTGGTAATCCATGAGTGTGTTTGTCTCTTTGTATCGTACACCTCTCATTTCCTTTCACAAAGAAAACAATACTTTCTCAGCCTTGGTCATTTGGTGTGTGTGTCCTCTATAGGAACAATGTCCGTCCAACCTTGGGTATTTTCTTAGCTCTATTCAGCCCGCAGTGCCCACAATAGCCCTGTCAAGGCCAGCGTGTGCCAGTATGACAACAAAGTAAAGGGCACATTAAAAAAAAAAGAAAAGCTGGTTTCAGAGCCGAGGAGGAAAAAAAAACAAATTCCCCACACTTCCATGACTTGTAATCATGCATGATTACTACCTACCTACTACATGACACTACCACTTGAGAGATGCTGTGTTCAACCGTTGTGAATGTCTTGGTACATGAAACAGTGTTTTCTAAGTGGACGCTGATGACTTTTGTTTGAGGATTATGTCACTGCACTAAAACTTAAAGGTGCAGCTCAGGCTGGTTAAGTGGGATGATGTGTTGCATGGGAACACAACGTATTGTGTCTGCAATCAAGGGCAACAAACCTCAGCTAATTATAGCATACTAGAGGAAATGACTCGGAGCCTCTGAGGAGTTGTTTCCACACTTCCACACACGTAATACTGTGGTGTTTAAATTTAGAAAATCCTCCCGATTGACGCTGGAGGAGGCCAGGAGGACGAAATCAAGACAGGGACGGAGGATATTTACGTTTTTATGTATTGTTTTTGCAGCTTCAGCAAGAAAACAGATGGAAATGTTACGCAAAGCTTTCACCAGATTAATGTTACTTAATATGAAGACCACTCTCCTTAAGCACAAGAGGTCAGTATTGTTTCTCTTTAATGATAACTGGGCAATAGAGCCCTCTATTGTGCTAAAGGTGTGATTACACTTCAGGCATGCGTACCCCACCCCCGTTTTCATCTCAATTCAGACAGTTGATTAATGGCTCTGTCATAAGAAGCTGCCAGGTAAAGATTTTGTCTGCAGATATGTTGAAACAACAGACAGTATCTGGAGCAAAGTCACAACACGTCTTTTATTGCAGGAATTCAGTCTAATTTCCTCAGGAATGGACAGACAGGCTGAAGGCAGAGAGCTCTGCACTGGCAGGAAATACTTTGGCATTCACAAAACGTCTCGAACAGACTGCCAGCTCACCAAATGGAGCCAGACGAGACAGATAAACAGGCATATAACCACAGACAGGCGGACCCTTCCCACACGGGTACCTGAAAACCAGCACATGATCATTAACAGCTGCTGTCGTGTTGGTAGGAAGGTTAAAGAATAAATTACATGAGTGCATGCATGCTCTATTTTTGAAGTGCCATTGATTTCAGGTGCACAAACCTCTAACCACAGAACTGGAGAATATTGGACCTTGAGTCCAGTCAAGTGCAACCACAGAAGACATAGCAGCCAGCTAATATTACTTATTACTCCAACAGCAAGCAGCCCAGCTCGGCGTCTGTCTTTTCTCTCCTAGCTTCCTCCGTCAAGGTCCTCTTCGCCTCTGTCATTATATCCACAGAGGCTGCTGAGCCAGGTTACATTACCGGCTTTCTCAGCTCCAGTTCTGGCACGACACCATCTCCGCTCCCCGTCAACATTCCTTTTCCCAGAGATCCAAAGCACCTGTGGTGAGAAACACTAAAACTACCCAGGTACACCTGAAGAAACTGAGCTAACATTAGCTAACAGCAGCTACATTTGGCAGCAGTTTACTTTACTACTATCAGAAAACTCTGTAAATCACAGTGTTGCTGTGCAGCAGCCGTAGGACATGAGAAAGGAAAACCAGAAAACATTTTCTCCATAAAATATGATCCAGTTTCACCAAAGTTACTGTAGCAAAAATTCTTCACAAACATTACACGGTGTTGCTTTAATTTCAATTAATTTCAAACTGGGTTTTATTTAACAGATAAATTAGATAAATATCCACAAATTGAGTCAGTGCAACGACTAAACACGTAATATGAATGCAGGAAGAAGCAAGCAAGTAATTGTTAGCTAAAAGTAATGAATAATAAAAAAGTGAAAAGTAACAGACTGATATAGTTTAAGTAGTGTATAAATGGTTTAAATTCTTTATTAATGGATAAATAGTAGTTTTGATAAAAAGTAGTTCGCTTAAAGTAGCTAAATGTCACCGAACATGAACTTGTCATGCTCAAATTGTACACAGCGATAAATCTACAATACTACAAAATGCTTCAAGCCAAACTCAGGATGTGCAGCTCCACCTCAAATAACTCCACATGATCTCAGACGGCACACAAAGATTTTTCAAGCTACAACTCTCACCACTAAGTGGTAGCAACGCTCCAACATCAGTTCAACTCTGCTCAGTCAGATCCCAAAGAGAAGTCACTTCATGGCACACCCTAAATTGAACACTCCTTAATCCTGATGGTATGTAACATTTGGTATGTGAAGAGACAAGAGACAAGGAAATGTGCAGACAAAATCTACATTGCTCTTTCTACTCATCTGTCTAACCACATCAGAAAAGATTAGCTGGAACCCCAAGACACCTGAACACACACAGACACACAAGTGATAGATTGTCTTGATTTAAACTGGTGTGTCACACAGAGATATTTCCTATGGACAGGTCCTGTCAGTAGACAGGTCAGTTCACAAGGAGCTATCTTACTAAAAACTAAATCAATCATAGGATTAGTTGATCACCGACATATACAAACAAACATACTGATTAACAGATATGACTGCTTCACAGACATGCCTTATCTTATATTCTTGTCACATGCCCTGGGCTTTTAAAGGCTGTTTGCACAGGCCTGTCACTCACTTGCTGGCAGTTCAGATTAACTTCTGTGATACACAACAACAGCTCAGTGGCAGATCAACTCTCGTGGCATTTGGTGTTCAGAGACAGGGAGGGGAAGAGATCGCCTCAGAGCGTGAAGAGCAATCAGATAGAAGCCGGCATTATTTTATGCCATGCAACATGACAAGTAAGGACTGAAACACAAAGAACGCAAATGATAATGGTACGGTTGGTGAACAATAAATTAGATGTTTTATTGTAGCCCCTGACGCCTGGAGTGTATTGTGCATTTCATTTTTTGTCAGCGTGGGTAGTGTCTGGAAGAGGAGCCGAGGTCTGGCAGGAAAATGTGTCATACGGTTCTGGTGGAGCCTCTGGGCACCGACTGTGAGCAATGTTGCCACCAGCCAGTCAGTCTGACCTGCTAGTCGCCTTCTGGACACACTGCTGGGTCTCGGGGAGGTTCACCTTCCGTACACTTGTATGATTTGTGTGTGTGTGTTTGCAACCCAATGGTAAAATTGTTTTGATGCAGTTGGTCATGCATGCTCTGATTCAGAGGGATCTTCGTCTGTTGTATCTACGGTTTGTGACTTTGACACTATCATTTGATATATTGGAGAAGACATCGGTCGATCTGAGTGTGCAGTTACTAAAATTCTGCAGGTTCTGGTCTCACACTTATTTAAACACAATTAAACTGTCAGAGGTGACAGTGTGTTTGTGTGTTTGAAACCTGAAACTCATTTGTTGATGCATGTGACTTTTTCTTTTGTTCTGTGATTTTCATTTTATGAGTCTTAAGCTTCTTCGTGGGCTTGCTTACTTTTCTTGTGCATGCTGAGGACAAGGTTTTCAGGTATTTTAATGGACTCAAGCCTTAAGACAACAAGAACCACAGATTCATTGTCATTTCCTGTTTCAGTGTTAAACACTAAAGTGACTGATGTGTGCTTTGGCTTTAAGCTGATTGCTTTTGAGTGTGTCCACAGGATGTGACAGTATGTTGGTCTGGAGATAACACTTGACCCTGGCCCCTTCTCAAATCTGAGATTCACGCACAGGGAGAACTGCACATCTGAGGCATTCTCATGAAGATCACATGAAAATGTTATGAAAGAGCCTGTCTCCAAACTACACAGAGATGTCTATATAGCTATTACATCATCAGCTAAACAAATAAATCAATAATGATCCACTTGAGAGACCAATAAAGTAACTTTAAAAAATAAATCAGTGATCCATCATTTGGTATCTTGTGATTATCAGGTGAGTGACAGACCCACTGGCAGACACTGTCAACATCTGCAGTCAATCTCAGTGTTAGAGGAACCCATAAATACCTCTGAACATCTCTTCTCAAAGTGGAAAATGAATCAATAAACAACATGGTAATAGTTTCTACAGAAAAAAAACACGATGACAGATATACAATGCAGGTGTGTAAGAAGATGCACCTGATAGTAATTTTCCTGAACACCTCCCAATACAATGTTAAATCTATCTCACAAGTGAGATCCAAACACGGCAATCATTCGAAATGCAAATGACTTGAAATGATGCTATATGGCTTTGAAACCAGCATGTTGTAAACAGATTTTATTGATGCAAACACTTGTGTAAGCTCACAACAATGCACGTTGTGATTAATATCAGGAAGGGTTTATTGCTTTGTTGAATCTGCTTATTAAAAGATACGTATTACTCACAGGAATCACACAACACAACAACAAGATGTGGAATATATCAAGCTGCTACGATGAAGGAGATAAAATGCTTCTTATGGGTATAGACCAGGCATGGGCAAACTGTTCCACAAAGGGCCGGTGTGGCTGCAGGTTTTCTTTCCAACCAAGCAGCAGCTCACCAGACTTGGCTCATTTAATCAAGTGATCTCAGTCTTCAGAGAGTTGATTGGTCAAACTGTGTGCTCTTGGTTGGTTTGGAACAAAAACCTGCAGCCACACCGGCCCTTTGTGGAACAGTTTGCCCATGCCTGGTATAGACTGAGACTGAATTTCTCAATATGAATATGCTGGAATTTTTATTGTATCAGATTAACAGTAGAAACATAACTTATAAGAAATTAAATAAATTACATTACAGAGCCTTTTAGAGATAAATATGAAAGTTATCATATTTATCAGAGATTTCATAGATTAAAGCAACACTCAAATCTGTATTTTTGCAATTTAGCCACTCCAGTTCAGAGTGTAAAAACTAACGAGTCAACAACACAGGACATAGCTGTCAGCTGATATTACTTACTAGTCCAACAACAAGAAGCCCAGCTCAAATCAGTCCAGATTTACGCTTGTCTATTGCCTTCTTCCTTGGTCACTCTTTCCTTTTCTCTTCTAGCTTCCTGGTTCCTGATCATCATCCTGTTTGGTCTTTTCTCCTCTGTCATTATGTCCATAAAGGCTGCTGAGCCTGATTACTTTATCCAGCTCAGGTTCTGGCATGACACTCGTGCCCAGAGCCTGAAAACCTCCTCTCCCCTGTGGTTCTTCTCTTCCTCCATCATCTCCTCGTCACCTCTGCCATTATGTCACGAAAGCTGCTGAGCCTGGAGCCTGAACAGACTGAGCTCACATCAGCTAACAGCAGCTACAGTTGGCCGCAGTTTATTTTACAGTCCATTAGGAAACTCTGTAAATCACAGAGTTGAAGCAGAGCAGCTGGAGGACTTCGGAGGGAAAACCAGGAAACATTTTCTCCGTAAAATATAATCCAGTATGTTTTGCTGTGAATCACTACATACATTTTGTGGGTGTGGGTGATCGTACCCGGAGCACAAAGTTATACTTTGCAAAAAGAGTACGGGGTGGGGAGTGGGAATTAAATAAACTTTAACTTTCTCACAGAGTGTGACTAAGATTGTTGTAATTCAACTTAAACACTCAAGGGTGACGGCTTCCCGACCGGCAGAGAGACTAACCACCTGTGGTACAAACATCTAACTGGTCCTCTGAGCTCACAGTCAGGCAGCCTGGCTAACAAACTGAACTAACAGCTAACAGCAGTTTACTTCAGGGTCCATCAGGGTAATCACAGAATTCATGTGCAGCAGCACAGAAAAGTTTCACCAAAATAAGTGAAATGGTTGTGTGTGGTCTGTGACGTGCCATGAACGTCAGTGTAGCAATAACTAGTTTTAAACCTATAATTTAATGGAAGAAAAGTTACGCAATGTTGCTTTAAAGTAGTTTAAAGTGTGAGTTTCTTTTACAGGAATAGAAAACAATGATGTAATGACATAGTTTTGCCGTTTCAAATGACTTGACATTATGACATTTCAGAAATTATCATCTCAATGATAATGTGTGTGGATAGACTGCGAGCAAAACATGAGTGGAGAGCTAATGACGCAGAGCCTCAGATTTCCCATGGTACCCTTTATCTACATCACTTGTTTGCAGAGGTTGGACAAGTTAATCTGGTGTAGGAGGACATGAATAAAGTGGCACAGCGCCAGCCAAACACTGTTAATGTAATTCAGCTATCTGCAGCTGGTATCGGGGCATGAACCGAAACATTCCTACGCAACTTCAGAGTAAATTCACAACAACCTATTGCACAATTATCCATTATGTATTGAGCGAAACAGGATGTGCTGCCTCACTGTTATTGTGTCTCTTGTCCTACAAGGGACTGAAATCTGCAGATAAGCGTACCGGCCTCTCTGTCCATTCACAAATTTCTCATGAGGTCACTCAGCTGTTGGATATTAAAAGCCAGCAGGGTGGCTGAGGTAGGAGGGGGGTATGAAAGTATTAACCCTCAGGATGTTTTTCTCTCTGTCATGATAACACTGCAGGTTCCTTCCTTCCAAAAAAGTTCTGTCCAACTACAGTAACTACACCGCATATCAAGGAAAAGAGAAGTATCTGTGTCACCGGTCCTCTGTCTTTGTGTGTGAGTGTACGTGCACGTGTTTATGAATAATTCATTCACAAGTGTTGTTGTGCCGGTCAAGCACAGCTGTACAGGAAGGAGACCCTCTCAGGTTATCACTGCTCTCACCGGACACTCACGTCATTCCCCAGCTACACCGCAGATGTGTGTTTTGTCTGCCCCTGAGAGGGAAAACATGGCAGGAAAACTACAGCGGTGGCAGGGACAAAACACAGAGGGAAAAGTCCGGCGTGTTGTTGCGCAATTCCTCAAAATAAGCTGGAACTGAAATCATCAAGAGAAAGTAAAAAAAAAAAAAAAAATCTGAAAACTCTAAATAAATAAATAAATGATGTCTTTGTGTGCCAATACTTTTAGCTCTAAACATGCATTCAGCACTGCAAATTGGGGACACGTCATTGGGCAGATTTAGAATCCGTGGTCAGCAGCGAAAAATGGCATCACATCATCTAAACAGAGCACAGACTCGAAAGTCAAACCTCAGGCATTGTAGCAGCGCATCAAAAGATGATTTTACCATGAAAAACTCAAATGCTTAAATGGGCTCTCACAGGTGTTACTGTTGCTAATGTGCAGCACTGCATAGTTTAATCCTCCACTGGAGGAAGTGAATGAAGAGGAAATCCAAATATCAGCGTGGTATTTGCCACTTTGCCTTTTTTGCACTTCTCTCTCATGATTTACCTGGAACCAGCTTGACTTTGATCTATTAAAAATAGGTACCATCTTCTTCTTCTTTTTTTTCTTCTTCTTCTTCACTGGAACTAAAGTTCCCTCCAACATGGTGGCTCACTGATATCGCGTCCTTTCTAAAACTAGAGATTAAATATTCAGTGAGAGCTAATCCGGATAAGTTGTTTGTTGGGGTCATTTGTCTCTTGTCTGTGTTTTGAGCACACCATCAAAAAGGGTGTGAATTACTTACTTAAACGTATTATTATACTATTACTAAGTTTCTGTGTTTAAACTCTGCTTCATTTCATCTCTTTGTGGGAAGCTGTGGCTGAGGACACTGGACACTGGAGGTAGAGTGGGTCGTCCACTAATCAGATCTGATCTGATCGCTGGTTTGCATGTTGAAGTGTCTTTGAACAAGATCCTGAACCCCCAAATTGCTCCTGGTGCTGCGTATCAGTGTGTAAATGTGTATGAATGGTAGCTGATGCGCTGTTGACACCATGCATGGCAGCATCTTGCATGTATGTGTGAACGGGTGAATGTGATATGTCGTGTAAAAGTGCCCTGAGTGGTCGGAAGACTAGAGGGGATTCATATAAGTACAGTCTTTACAATTTGTGTTTATAATTTAATGAAAAAACTGAACAATGAATATAAAACATGTTTAACAGCCCGTTACTGGAGATATATTTACTTAATTGAATCTAAAACACTCAGTTTAACACTTCAGGCTCAAAGTTAGATTTTTAAGTAAACACATAGCGAGCGCTGTTTCGAGATAAAAGGGCTAATGTGAAGAGAGAGGAAGAGCTCTCAAAAATATTGATTTTGCAAATTTTACGATCTCCGCCCTTGGCCTTTTAAACACACACACTGAACTCACTGCCTTTCTCATGAGAAAATATGGCCTCACATACACTCTGCCTCGTCTAATTAGGACAAACTTGTGAGTGTACAATCATCTTTCAGGTCGCAGGAAGTAGCGGCTGTTTCTGTTACCTGCGTGTTGCCATTTTCAAAATCCCCGACACTAAACAGGACACAACAACGGAAGCGTGTGAGCAAGCAAGCTACGTGCTGAGGTTAAGTTACCCTAACCCTGACCTGGACACCATCAGTGCATACGTGACACTGTTGCTGCATTCTGCACTTTATGAAGGCCAAAGATGATCGCGGTTGACGCTGTGGAAATACAGTAGGTCTGATAGTGCAAGACTATCTGGCCTTAGCCATCTAGGCTAAAAATAATAAACAGAATTATATATTATATTATGTAATTATATAAATAAACAAAATTAAAGCAAGACTTCAGATTTCGGCTGCTTTTTCACATCCATTTGCAGTAGCTTTGGCAGCTGAGCTCTATTCCAGAGCAGAGCATGCTTTTTGTAGCATGTCATACCTGAACACAGTACTATTGCTGTGCTTTGCAATAAAATCAAACATATCATTAGTAAGACAATGACGGGTGAACGGTTGCACAAGCTTGCAGTGCAGCAGGTTTCAGGTGAGGGCTGAAGGTTGAATGCTGCCAAGACTCATGCTCCAACCTCTGTGGCTGTGAAGTGAAGCCGATGTGGTTCAGGTCCACCGATGATATGTGTTTTAGTGAACACTATAGTGAGCATAGTCTCTTTTTTTCTCTTCCTCCATCATCTCCTCGTCGCCTCTGCCATTATGTCACGAAAGCTGTTGAGCCTGGAGCCTGAACAGACTGAGCTCACATCAGCTAACAGCAGCTACAGTTTATTTTACAGTCCATTAGGAAACTCTGTAAATCACAGAGAGCTGAAGCAGAGCAGTTGGAAGACTTCAGAGGGAAAACCAGGAAACATTTTCTCCGTAAAATATAATCCAGTATGTATTTCTGTGAATCACTACATACATTTTGTGGGTGTGGGTGATCGTACCCGGAGCACAAAGTTACACATTGCAAGAAGAGTACGGGGTGGGGAGTGAGAATTAAATAAACTTTAACTTTCTCACAGAGCGTGGCTAAGACTGTTGTAATTCAACTTAAACATTTGAGGTTGACAGCTTCCCGACCGGCAGAGAGACGGTTAATCTAGTACACCCCCTATCTGAATAATCACGGACGTAAGACTGTGTGTGAGAGAGAGAATGTGGGCATATGGATGTTTATTTAGCTGTAAACAGCTCAGATCGAAAGGGAAGGAAGGCTGATATCCTTACTCTCAAAATAATGAATGAAGCAACAGGATGTTTGGTGTGTACTGTACAAGGTGAAGAGATAAAAGCATTGTGTACGCTACACTGAGGGCGAGGGCTGCAACATTTCCATCTTCTCAAGTTGTCCGGGCTTCATTTCAGTCTTGAAACTTTTCGTTTAGGTGAAAACGGGATGAAACGATTCCACGAAAGATTTCATGAAAGCAAACAAACAAAAAAATCAGGCGGATTTGTTATTATAAATGATATGGAGAGACAAGAGAAGACTGGCCAGCCAAGAGAATAACATTTCTTCTTTCTTTCTTTAGACTGAAAACAACAGTGAAGTGTTTTTGATTCAAATCCTGACAAGAAATCACTTATTTGGTCCAAATCTCCCTTTGAGAAAACGTATGTGTATAGAGTGAATGACAGAATTCGTTTTTTTGTTTTTTTTTGCTGTTTCAAAATCAAATTTTATTAGCCTGAAACATAAACAGAGTCTGATTTAAAACTTCAAGCAGGGAGATGCCTTTTCTAGTCAGTGACCTCCAAACATCCTGTGGAGTTTCAGCCAGCTTCAACCTTACCTAAAATATCAAAGAGTAGCCATAGGGCAGTCTGCCTTTGGGGCCGTTAAATCTCATAATACCAGCAGTCCGCTTAGGATAACACCACAGACGAACGAGAAAACATTCACTTATGGCCCCTAAATCATGTGCAGGTGACTCTGTGAGTTTCCAGGAAACATAACAATACGACATAAACCAGCAGATAAAGGATTCCCAAATGGCCGCGCTCCCTCATATCTCTCTGCTGATCGTTTCCTAAACAGGATATTGACTTTGATATAAGGCTGACCCTAAGTCACATTTCAATAATGACCCTCAAAAACACAGTGTAGTTATGAAAACATGCGTTATCTCAAATTAAGCAGAAAGCTTTGACCTCTTCACCTACAGTCGGCACGGCTCGATATTTCTTACCAGACATGTGCGCACTTGCTTGTCATGGAGAAAATGTTTCTGTATCTCAGCACAACTCACAATGAGCCAGTCATAACACTCACTAAAAAATGTCATTGATGTTGGTACCTAGAATGGCATACATTGTTTGCACCGTGTCTATTGTTCATAGTAAAATACACAGAGGTTAGGCATAGTACCTGCTGTGATAACAAAAACTGTCAGCGCCTGTAGACATCCACTTATCGAACAATCAACTGCAACAAAAGAAATCACCTCGGGCCTTTAAAAAAAAAAACAAACTCCTGCATCTGCAGACTGCATCTGCTTCAGCTAAAAGCTCTTCAATAAAGAAAGAAATCTCAACACCTCAGAATCCCCCAAAAGTAGATGTATGCATATACATGCAATGTCACATACCAGACAGGGAATTGCAGTTGTTAGACTAAACAGCTTGTCTGTCTCCACATCACCTGCGATGTTTCTTCAGCTGTCATGGAGTGGCATACGGCCCATGTGTCAATCAACTGTTGCTGTGCAGAATATTACAGAGGGTTCTCTGCACAAGAATGCTGCACATTCCTTTGGCACACGGGTATAATCATTAAGCTGTTTTGCGGGTTGACAGGGTTGTTGTCATAACGAGGTGCCTCATTATCAGGATGAGGCGTCTTGCTAGAATCATAAAACTTGTTTTAGCAACATATAGGCTGTGCCCATACAGAATTGCTCTCTATTTGCTATACAATGCACCATATTTACAGTGCAGTCATGCTGCAAGATCTCATCGGGAGATCCCCATCAGCACCCACTCTACTTTGTTGTAATTAACCCGATGTGTTATTCAAAGCGTTTTTGCTGTAGATAGTAGACAAGAAAGGATGTATGCAGTGCCTTGAATCAAACAGCCACAAGTAGCCAGTTCAGGGTGTGGTGGAGAAGTGTAGTGTAGGAGACTTTGGGTAGGTTGAAAACCAGCCAGGCTGCTGCATACTAGATGAGCTGCAGGGGCCTGAGGGCACATGCGGTCACGGTTGCCAGGAGCTAGTTGCAGTAGTATAAATAGAAGATTATGACAGCCAGAACCTATAATGTTGAAACGTTGGCGGTAAATCACAGCTTCTTCATTTGGTGTCACTCCCAGGTTTTTGCAGTCTGAGGTGGACGCACCACTGAGTTCATGGAGGGAAAGTCCTTTCCCTGGAAGAAAGAGTCGACTAGTCATGGTTGAGCTTCGGGTGCTGCGTTGACAGCCGCTGAGAGATGTCAGCGAATCATGCAGAGATTCATGCTGCCACCTGGGTTTGGGCCCGGGGAAAAGACAGAATGAACTGAGTACAGCCTCAAGGGGCTGCCAGCGAGGCTGTAGATGCTCGCCTTGCCTTGCTGTAATCGTAGCTTCTTTTGATGAACCCTTGAAGAAGGTCTTTGCTAGAGCCTTGTTGAGAACATCTATACATTAAGAGGAAAATAAATGTATATATATATATTTTTGAGGGAGTAAAGTGAGAAATGGGAGCTGCTCATATATAATCTGACTGAAGGTCTTCACATCCTAATTTCCTGTCTCTAGTCATGCATGTTCGCCCAGATTTCCTCTCTCATTTACACCATATGTGAGGGGACTAAGGGGCTATGAGAAACAGCTTGCTTCAAGTTCCACAATCCAATGCACATATGAATTATTGCAGCATATGGCAGTACATTGTATACACTAAAAAACAAAATATTTCAAACAAAATGTAGAAATAAATTCATGAAATTTGTCTTACAAGAAAGATCTTACAACAAAAAAACTCTGCAGTCTTTGAGTACGTTCCAGGACACCTAACCTGAAGGGACTTTACATGAAATAAAAAAGCGATATTTCAAGAGCTGAAAGTGTCGAGCCTCGAGGCTTTTGGCAGTTCATTGCATTTTGAATTGAAATAGTACAGATGAAAGACAGAGGATGTTTGTGGGAAGATGTGACAGTTGAGCTTCATATATCAGCATGAAATGTATCTTCCCTCCTGTAATAAGGATGGCTTCCTTTCCAACTTTCCGATACGCAGAGCAATTAAGTGCATAAAATGTATCACCGGTGATAAAGCACAATGTTCTGTGAGCAACAGGGTTTAATTGCAGCATGAGGATACACAATGTCTCTCTAGTGAAGATCACACAAAACAGTGGAGTGAACAATAGTTTGAAAAGGAACGAATGGCATGTTTGGCAGCGTTAACTCCAGATAAACGTCATGATCTGTGCGCTGGATCCAAAGAAATTGGAGATTAAAATGAACTCGATACCCTGTTTTTGTCAGCCGCGGTAGTTAAATTATTGATGATTGGACAAGTGATATCCTCTTGCCTAGTGGAATGTTCCGGCACACAGAAAGACTACGAAAAATGTTTCACATGAGGAGTTAGTTAGTTAAAATACATGAAATGAAAAACTAGAACCAGAGGTCGTTACAAAACTGGAAAAGGTTCATTATGTGTGGAGTTTCACATCAAAATAATGTTACAGCTACACAAAAGGTCTTCCAGGTTGGTCCTCCGTTGTCCTCAGTTATTTCCTGCTTACAGCTTCTGTCTTTTTTATTTAATCTTAATTGTTTCTGACGCAGGTGGAAGGACTCTGCTTGCTGGAGAAGAGGAAAGAAAGGCCCAAGCTGTCATGATCAGAGAGGACAGATGCAAGCGTGACTCAGACAAGAATGTTTTAGAGTAAAAAGTTTTTTTATGAAGTCCGGTGGAAAGTGATGATAACAGACGATGACAGATGGCTGAGTTGAGATGAACAGCGAAGACTCGGGATGGTGTGAACACGGCTGGCTGGGAACATTTCTGGGTGTAGCAAGCAAACAAGTGAAGGAGAGCAGATAGGGCAGACGGGGAAGTGGAGATCCTGAAGGCGCAAAAAAAGAGACAATAAGTCGAAGCGCATAACTTGTGGAAAAAACCTGCAAGGGCACACTTGAGGTGAAATGAAAATCTGGTGATGAGTGGATGGAAACTTCGAGAAGCTTTACTGCTATAGATAATCTGATGTCTGGAAGATGTTGTGCAGATAGGGGCAGGTGGGTTAAATGCTGTAATCAGGAGATATACGGGAATACCATGGAAATGTATCTATAACCATGCCACATGCCACAACCATGACTGAAAACGTTCAAAGACCTCTGCTACAGAGTGTGATAAGCATAAATGACTGCAAGAAAGGGCACCGAAGTACTTTGTGGAGTTACTTGTAGCACCACGCTTAAAAAAGGCATACTAAAAGTAACAATTCATTACTCTGATTCACAATTCAATTAATTACCACATCCAGAATGACTATATCAGGTCTTAGCAAAGGTTGAATTAATTAAATGCATTAAACTAAAGATCAAAAGGTGCTTCTTTGATCTGACATGGACAAAAGAACCCGCGAGAGCTTTAAAGTTTCTACCCACACTGCGTGTGTATGCGTTTACGGCTAAACTGAAGTGTATGTGTGCTATGTCTGTAGGCCAACACTGCCAACATTTGGAGTTTGGAGACTTTGTCGTTGTGAAGCATCACCTCGACTAACGTCAGTTTAAAGGTGTGGCGGAGGACTAAGATTGCACATGGATTGGATTGTAATCCATTCATTATCTCTAAGTGCTTGTACTCATCAGGGTCACTGAAAACACACCGGTACCCTACGGGTACGCTGATGCATCAAGAATTTGTTTCAAATGTCACAGCAGTGTCAAGACACCTAACCTAGCGGTGCAGTGGATAATATTACAGTCTGTTTGATTGTATGCTCGTGCTTTGCCGGGAACATTGTTGGCAATTTATATTTCTTTAAAAGACACACTTTCAACCTTCACAGCTACTGCAGCATTGTGCAGCAACAACGCCATCCCATAGTTTGCACTTAGTGGGAGCATCACTTGGTTTTCAACAGGACATTGACCCAAAACATACCTGGAGGCTATGTAAGAGCTATTTAACCAAGAAGGGAAGTGATGGAGTGCTGTGTCAGATTACCTGGCCTCCATAAATACCTGACCTAAACCCAATGGAGATGGATTGGTCTGCAGAGTGAAGGCAAAGCAGCCAAGTGCTCAGCACCTCTGGGTACCCCTTCAAGAGTGTTGAAAACAGTCCTACGTGACTATACCTCAAGAGTGCACAGATCTGTCATCAATGCATAAGGTGGGTGCTATCTATACAACTTTCCTTTGTTTGTCTTTTGTCTTTTGTGGTTGATACAGTTTCTGTTTTTCTCTCTCCCTAATTGTTCGTCTGTGTAATGGTCTATGGATCTGAATGAATGGGATTAAATAAATCAAACTGAATGTACATATTAGTCTTTTCAAATGGGATGACAAAGGCTAAGTGTAGGAGTCATCTCAGTTTGTGACACACCTTGGGCGTGAGAACCGTCAAGCATCCCTACATTGTATTACGCAGTTGGATGAGTTATCCTTTAATCCATACCTCAGATGATTGGCTCACATCCAACAATCCAACAACGAGCCATTTAAAAATGTCAATGAGGTTTCCACGGTGCCCTGCCGTGTGCTGAAATAAACAACATGGACACGGAGCTCAAGGTGAACTCCGATGGGTCAGATTAATGATTACCTTAACAGAATGAGGATGTTGTCGCTAGTCACCTTTATTAAAAACATAGTCACACTAACGCGTCTCTCCAAAGTCCTCGTAAACACAGTGCAGGGGTCACGGCACTTTCATTCCTCGTGAACATAACATAACATGCTTGCTTCCTCCTCTCAGCTTCATATTTACCCTCCATAACCTCGCCAATTAAACCAAGAGAACACTATAAAATATTACAAGTCAAACAAAGTCCGAAAAAGTTGTTTGTCCATCAAGTTTGCTCAGTGTTTTTACGTGCACAACAGAGTCATGGCAGCCATCTGCTGGAGTCCTGAGCACTGTCTGTCTAATCTAGCCTGTTACTGACCTGATACCCAGGAGGTTCATTCTTAACACATGAGGAAGTGCAGTGTACCTTAGATAAAATGTTGCCCCTCAGTACGCCCCCTCCAAGCACACACATCCTCCACCTTCTGCACACACACACACACACACACACACATTACTCATCCTCACCTAACCATCTCTGCCTGCTCCCTCTGCGGTCTGTGTATCTCGCCATTTATGGCTGGCAGGCAACAGCAGCACCCCTCCTCGGCTCCTCTGTCAGGGTGCACACAGAGGTGCATGTTTCCTGAGCAGCTTGAGCAAATATGGGAAGTGGCGGTGACCCGAGAAGTAACCCATATGTGGCACCCGTGTTGGCTTTTCTTTTTCATCCCAGCACATTGCCAAACTGTTAAAAGTGAACAAGAAAAATAGCTGTAGGACTTTATGTAGCTTTGTTTTTTCAATAACGTACAGCGGTCAGTGTAGGACACAGCCTGTGACAATGCCGGTATTCATCTCAGCCAAGTCGTGGGAGGCTAGTGGGTATGGGAAAGTGTTCCAGTATACATCAAGAAAACCCTTTTTCTGAACTGAAGACTTGATGTTATCATCACATAGTGGAGATGGAGCCCAAGCATCACATGGTAAGGCATGAAACATCACATGATGAGCCCCTGGAGGTATACTGATGTTTTCTCTCTAAATAAATGGGTGACTGGAAAACTTCACAGAAGCTGAAAGGATTTTGACCCCTTGAATTTGTTTGAACTTTTCATTTTCTGAAAATCTACAAATTGCAAACATTTGCAAACCAGAGAAAGTTATGTTCACGACCGTGGAAACAGCCTCTAACCAGTCTTTCTTGTTTTCTTTCTTACCTTACACTTAAAAAACATACAGGAGGTGTTTCATATTAAACTGCCAGATTTACCACAAACAGTGTCGGAAGGAGAGTGACATGCTTATCAAATTTACAACCACGCCAAGGAACCGCAGCGAGTTGAGCAATTGAACGAAAAAAAAAGAGCCTACACAGACACGTCCTCTTTCTTTTTTTAAAATAGTTTCTGATTCAACTAAATAAATAAGTAGAAGAGTCGTCCCTTGTGGCCAGGTCACGTCTCGAATTAGCAGATTAACTTCCAGTATTAATAATCATTTTGTATACTTGCTTCAACACTAATAAATTCATGCTGAGGATGACATAAACTTTCGGCACAGTGCACACCTTTTAGCCCTCAAGGAAGCCTGGAATGTAGTATGTATTATTAACGTAATGACAGGCCTTATATCTTTGAAAAAGGTTAATCACTGGTATTGACAAGTATTTTATTTTACTGAATTCATGTGCAGCTGTTTCGTGAGGATTGAAAGGAGTAACTGTAACTGAGCGTTTTTTTTTTATTGCAGTTGGCCAGCCTTGAAGGCAGGATGATAAATTATGCATATTAATATTGGCACTGCAATGAGAGCACTGAACTGTAAACAGTGAGAATTATAGTTATTATAGTTAATCATAGTTATGTTGTACTGCTTGCCAAATTGCTATGATACGACAAAGATTCACTCAGCCTTTCCTTCTTTCTTTTTTTTTTTTTTTTTCGGTTAAAACTTCCCCAAGTCTGACTAACAAACATTTGGTTCCACTCACTCTACTTCAATGGTGGGATTTCCTGCTTGTCTCTTATCAGTTAGATCCTGAAACAATGGACTTGCCCACGCAAACTCGCGCACCGGGCTTGTCTCTTCTGAGTGCTGTCCTCCTTGTGGCTTTCCCCTCTTGACCAGATGTCCCTTTCTGGGCTAGAGCCAAATGATCCAAGGGTAGTGGAGAAAAAATCAGGTAGTAGCATTGATGATTACTGTACTTGACATGAGCATTTGGCAAAAATGTGATCATGTGAACCTCCGTTTCACAAGCAAGTCGAGGTACTCTGAATCACCTGTCATACCCGCCTCAGGGGACAACGTGCTACGAGAGTTCAGTTCACCTATAAACACTTCACTGGAATTTAAGAAAGCTGTGAGACGAGCTGTGTTTCTGCGAGCGAGGACGCACATACAGGGACCAAAAAAAGTTGAATTGAGAATTCAATATACACAATTTTATTTACATTGACACATGTATTAGCAACACCTCAAATGTACACGGTAACACTAAAGCCTCAGATTTAATAAATATGTAGTAAAATGCAGGGAAACCTTTTTAGATGCAATTAAATGAAAAATAATCTCTATGATTCTGCAACATCTTGGTTGTCCAGTAAGATATATTTTTTAAAAGTGATATTTCCATGAATATCTGAAATCAGATATGACCAGTAGGAGCAGTTAAGCCTTTCTCATTGAGGCAGTTACCAAATGAACTGGCATAACTGGTTGAAATAATGAATTAGTCAAAATCAAAACATTTGCTAAGGTGAATCTCTTCTGTTTAAGTTACCATGGTGACAGACACACAAGCAGCTTTTCCAGAATCTACAGTCGGAAAATCTGTCCACACGTAAGAAAATACAGCATGATAAAATTCTGCATCAATGTACCACATCTTCATTAAGATAAACATCTTCAAAAGCATCAACATTACTTTACAATATACGCACATTTATATTTACAAAAAAGACAGAGCAGTAAGACGGTGGGGTTTTAGTAGCCTAAACGACTTGATGAATCTTTAGTAGTGGCACCTCTTGACAGTAATTCTTTTAATTCTGCAATCATACAGACACGCACACAAAGACCAGAAGACATGCTCGCACAAATACGCACACACGCACACACGTTCATACACACAAACAGGACACTTTCCTGGTGCTTTTCACAACAACATCCACCAGTGGGAAGAGGGGAATCATAATGGTCTGGACTGATACAGACTACTGGCTGAGAGGTGCTGAAAGTCCCACTTCTGATGGAGGAAACAGCTGGATACAAAGAAGAGAAGGACTGCTAGGAAATCAGCAACAGGTCGGAGAACAATGAGATGACCACACCGAGAACGAGCTCTGTACCGAGTGTCGACTAGTCATTCGGCCTTGAAGACCCTCCGTTTTCCTCTCGCTTGTCACCTCAGGGAATGCCGCAGTCCACCGAATGGCATTTCACGTGAGCATCGCCTTGACTCTATCCATCATATATGCTGTATATTAGCATGGGCAGAAAAAAAAAAAAAAACACGCCAACTGCCTGTCAGCCAAAACAGAAAGCTTCCCATTTCCTGGTCCTTCACAGAGGGGGAGAAGGTGAAAAGCAGAGAAAACACATCTCAGAAATGGCAGTACCTGTCTCATGCTTGTAAACAAAGATCATACATTGGATGTGGCAGGAGAGCAACGGTATAAACCTGAACAGTTATTTACACTTTTACATGAGAACTCTGCAGCAGTCCAGCTGTCAAAAGTAAAACTATGCGCTTGAGTTACAGGCTTCTCAGAGTATCTACTTTTGTCTAATGGTTAACTCTCACGCTTCCCATTTCTTTACATAGCAATGACTAATATCATCACCTACAGATATGTACACATATACAGTCAACAAGCACATAAATGAAAAGCTAGCGTACCATGTCTATACCACATCTCTGAAGACAACTGTGTGTATGTGTGTGTAAAGTAATCAAGGGCTGATCCAAGTTCTGTGTTAACAGAGCCAGTAAAGACAGTTGCTCTCTAGGTAGTGACATCCGACATTAAAAGAGCAGAAGTGTATCTCCTAATCGACTTGAAGCACTTATGGACTCTAAGCATGACCGACCATGCTGTCTAAATAGCTTATATACCAGTGTCTTTAAATTTCAATTTTAAATTGGCCCCCGAAAAAGTATCTCCTTCATAAAACACAGATGTGAACAGCTGGATATAATACTGACAATAAAAGAGTAAAAACAAACAAAAAAAAACCAGAAAAAGAAACATTAAGCTGCATAACGCGGTGTGTGTACTGATGTTCAAGTTCAAGTGCCTCGAGTGCTTTTTTTTTCCTCCAACAATTGCAACAGCCAACCAAAAATAAAAACGCTACATAAATATCCATGACAGAAAAAAACAACAAAGAATAACAAAACACAAAATGTAAAAAGAAAAAAAAAATCCAATAGATAGAAAGAAACAGTTTATATATGCAGAGTACTAAAAAAAAAACAATCTTTATGTAATGTGTGGAAAAACAGTGTAATAATGTATTTAATGACAGTTTTAGAGTAACAGTTGATGTGCCTCCACCCTCCCCTGTGCTAGAACAGTTATTTTCTATGAGCAGAGAAGCATTAGTCCAACTGTCCTCACTGTAATCAGTAGGCAATAATAGTGATAACGGTAACCAGCCATTCGTCCTTGTTGTTCTTTCTTGCAATAGCTGGCAATTACCAAGTCAACACATGTTGTTGGTACTGGAGGGGTGGGTGGGTTGTAGTGGTTGGATGGTTTGTGGCGGAACATTTCAGGCACTTTAGGAGGCAGCCAGACGTGTTGGGTGGGTCCTTACACCCATTGGGCACTGAGGGTTGTATCTTCCAGGAAGACCTCGTGCTGGACCAGTAAGGGCTGAGTCGGAGGGCTGTTATTGCCGGATGAGTTGAGATGGTGTAAAGATGTGCTCTGAGAACTGGGCTCCTCCCTGGCTCTGGGTGTCACAGGAAGCCTGGAGCTGAAGTTCAGATAAATCTGTCGATGGGGAAGAAGTGAGAAACAGATAAGAGGGGGGACAGAGTTTGTGATGGTTGATATTCTCAGATTTTCTCAGTTCTGCAATTTCAAACACACCGGTGAAATTTCAGTCATCTCATGTGCACAATTTGTAACTTTTATTTGCGTGTCGTCACGTCATGCAGATGAATTAAAAGGAATAGTTTGACATTTTAGAAAAGATACTACTTATATCCTTCAGTGAAAATTGGTTTTAGCGGCTGTTTTAGCTTAATGCAGCGTGCAAAACACATAGTACAGCAAACTTTCACGGCGATAAGGCCGACTGACTCGGCCATGCAGACCAACGCTGTCATCCGTAAAAGCCGCACACATATCAGAAAAATAATTTAGCTTCTCTAAAGTTCCCTTTAACATGTTCTGTCTCGTTAGTTTAATCTGAAAATTGTGGTTTCCAGCAGATAATCTCTTCACAACTCTCACAACTAATCATTTCTTCAGTTCGATTTTTGTACGGATTAACAAACGTGATATAACATGTTGAGCCTTAGAGGAGCTGAAAGGCTGAATTTATTTCAGCTTCAAGCTGCCCCGTTTAAAGTCTTAATGCTAAGCTAAGCTAACAGTAGTCCAGTTTCCATCCCAAACGTATCAATTTAGTAATTCGTTAAAAGAAAATGTGAATCAATGCTTGTTTGCATGCGATACTATTACGTGAATATTAGAAGTCCGTTCACGAGATTTACTAAAACCAAGAAAAGCAAGAGAAGAGGGCGCGACAGGACGCGTAATTAAAAGAGCACCTGTGGAAGTTTAACTGGTGGAAAACAAACATTAACGTGAGAATGGTTATGTCAGATTTATGAGCCAGTATATTTCTCAAAATGTCGACCTATGCCTTTGAAACTGTCACAGGGCAGCCGTGAAAACGGTGGCCTGCATATACAGCGTGAGTAAATCAGACACATGGAGATTTCAAACACATCTGCTCACGCTGTGACAAGCCCGAGACCTTTACCTAAATTATGTCTGAAAACTCGGGAGGTGACCTTTGAAAATGGTTTTCCCACAAGAAGTGACGTGGCATTTACATTTAGATACGGAGCGTGTTATTAGCTGCGACATAAACAAATCTGAAAAGGCAAAGAACCTCTTAAGATTTCGGAGTGAAATAAGCCTGGTGTCCAATACTCTTGGTCTACCCCTTTATATTAGCATATTATACATTTCTGGTTTTGGAGGCTCCAAAATTGTGCCAAATGTATCACATAAACCATGTCACATCAGTTCTTTTCTGCTTTAGGACCCTGGAGTCGCTTCTATTTCACTACCTCATGATCCAGCTGTGCGGCCCGTGAAGACTTCTCAGTTCTTTATTTTTAAGGAAAGGAATTTTGAACCTTTGTTGTAAAAGAAGAATATTAAAGCGGTGCAACCTACATGTTTAGTGGCATCTGACAGCTGCTGTTCAATCCTTTCCACGACCTTCCTGAAGGGGGGTCTGTTGAAGGGGTCAGGATCCCAGCAGGACCTCATAATCTGATACCTGCACAGCAGCGTATGGACACACAAACACCTTTATTAGTCTTCAGTTATTACATCCTCTTTCTTTTTTTGTCTGTGTGTGCATACTGTTTTCTGTTCTCAGTTCCACCATGTCAGTGTTTGTTATACTTGTGAAAAGCCAAGTTCAACAGGAAGAGAGCGGGCTGCGATTCAAAACCCTCCATACTGCTATTCTTTATAGTCTCACCATCTCTCCTGTGATACTTTTACGCGCACACTCACATTTCAGCACAACACCTTTAACACGCAGTCATATTTCATTTCAGCGATAACTCACATTTCACTGGGTGCAAACTCTGGAGCATCCATTCTGTATCCCTCTTTTATCAGTTTGTAGAACTTGGCATCCACAGGCATACCAGGATACGGACTGTTTCCTACATTCAATGGGGAGATCCAGATTAAAAAAAAGAAAAGAAAAACACGCAGAAAGATACACAATAGTAAATCGTACTACCTAGTGAAAAGATTTCCCAAAGCAAGATGCCATAGGACCACACATCGCTCTCAAACGTGTAGACGCACTCAAAAATACTTTCTGGAGACATCCATTTCACCGGCAGACGGGCCTGAAAGAAGAGCATTGAGTGAGTGGATCGAAAGAAAGTTTAAATATTGACCTTTTAAAACTCTGTATGATTTATTTCATTTGATCTATTTAGTTAAAAGAAATGATTTGATTATGCTAACCCAGCTGACATCATTCAGTCCAACTTCATTGACGTAACTAGTGGAGTTACTGTTGTTGCTATTGAAGACTTTACTCATGACTTAGCTGATATAACTGTATAAAACAGGTTCACAGATAACTTGTGGAATAAGTGCTAAAGATTGTTAAATAGTTCCTAGAAGTCAAAGCAAACTAGACTCACTGAATATGTATGATGTAAAACATCATCAAGACTAACCTGTCTGCCTCTGCCCTGTAGATATTACTGTATATTCCTTAGATGACTCCCTTAGAGGAGTCACTAAGGTGCCAGTCTGCATGTGCAGCACCTCTGACAAGTAAAGACATAACGGACTAGGTGCAGGGCTGCACCAGTAAGCTTATTTCGTGTTTTACAAAATTACAGTTCAGGGGTTTATTTTCGGATCTTTGGTGCAGACTTACGTTGCCTTTGACTACATAGTTGGAGTCTGTGGTGATGTCTCGGGCCAGGCCAAAATCACAGATCTTTGCCACTCTTCCTTGAGTCAGAAGGATGTTTCTTGCAGCCAGGTCTCTGTGGATACACTGAAAAACAAATGCACCGCCACCTTTTAATATCTAATGATACATGTTATATAAATGACCAATTAATAATATAACATTAGTCATGAATGAAGTCCTTCTCCTAAAGCAGTTTAGTACTGAGTTTCCACACTTGAATCTGTAACACACCACCACTGACACTGACACATGAGCTCACTGGCCACATTATCTTGCCTCCACAACTAATAAATTTTTTAACAGCATGCTCCAACATGCATTTTAGATCCGTTTACTAGCTGTGGAAACATGACCTGTGCTCTACATTTAGCCATTTTGCAGAAATTCACATTTCATATCATTTTGACCCCCCAAAAATCAAGGATGATAGTTTGTTATCCAACATCTGACGCTCACATTTTTGGAGGCCAAGAACTCCATGCCTTTGGCCACTTGGTACGAGAAGCTGAGAAGGTCTTCAGTGTCCAGAGACAGACGGTCCTCGTCAAACAGCTCGCTCTCTGAATCTGTCTCAGTGTAGGAGCCACCTGAGGAGAGAAGCGGGAAGGACGTTTATTTTTCTGAAATGTTACAAATCTTCCTTCAACTGCTTTTCTGTGTATTTTAAGAAATTTAATGAATGGCTGGCTCACTTGCCTTTGCGTATCGAGCGCCTCTTCTCAGAGGATGAGCCGATCGGCACGTTGCCAGCAGCAGAAGGCCTCATGGTCATGTAGCCATTCAAGCTGTCACTGTGAAGAGGAAAGGAGCAGTCTGGTCTCAGCTGAGCACAGCCACACATAGGCACACTGCTGTCCAAATACCCTCCTCCTACGCACGTTCTGGATAGTAAATACTAGTACTGCCTTTTCTCTTCCACACACATCAAACTGCTCTTTATACACACAAAAAAGAACCTGACCCAGCTGCGTCCCTTTGTAGCATGACGTTGCGGTAGTAGCAGTCTTCCTCAAGCTTAAAGCAGATGAAGGATTCCCTCTTTCTGCGGAGAAAGTTAAGGAGGTCTCCGAAGCAGCAGTACTCTGTGATCACCAGTGTGGGTCCTGCACACAAAGAAACACGCCTCATGATAGTGATCTTTCCAAATACATGACTCATACATGACTCAGGGGAAATAAAACACTAGGCTGACAGCGTGGATCACAACAAAATGATTCACTCCGCAGTATTAAATGATAATGCAGGGCAAACATGGCGGCCCTACCTCCAACTGTGCAGGCTCCCAGCAGGTTGACTATATTCATGTGGTTTCCCAAGTAACTGAGGACTTTCAGCTCTGACATCAGCGCCTCTTTCTCCGTGGAGTGAGCGCTCGCTGCGGGCAAAAATATGATGATCTTTTATGTGCAGTATAGGAACAACGGTAGCTGCTGGAGGCTAAGTAAAGTGAAACACTGCCTGTTGCCTGTTGACTGTATGTTGATGTGGCAGCCGTGTACAAACCACCAGATAAAAACCTTACCTGCAGACTAATTATTTATTTATTACTACCTCTTAATAGCACACAGCTCACTGTGTACATTTGTCAGACAGGCAACATAGTGTTTGTTTGCATGTATGATGACAGTTACTTACTTTTGAGCATTTTCACAGCCACCGTCATGACTGAGTCTGCTTTGGAGAGTCCGTAGGCAGTGGCTTCCACCACTTTCCCGAATGCACCAGATCCCAATGTCTTGCCTAAAGTCAAAAAAGAGAGACACAAAACTGTTATTCCCTTGCTTCCCTCCCACAAACTGGACCAATGCCAGGGTTCCTAGGACAACTCCAGTTTTAGCCCCCAGGCTGTGTGCACAGGCACCAGGACACGCAGGATCCTGTTTAAGGAGGTTTGTTAAAAACAACACCCAGAATATGTCAACAACATCATGTTTGCAGTGAGGGAGTGGGGTTTCATCATTAATGAGCTGTGGAACTGGTTGGTCGGTAATGATCACAAACATGGCTAAGACCTTAATGCTGTGTCCATATAGGCAGAAAACAGAGTGTCTGTCAGTCAGCATGGAGTAGCCTGAGGGCGGCAGCGGTGATGTCATGCCGACTGCACTGTCAGGCTTTATTACTGATACAAACCCCTGTTTATCTCCACGTCAGTCTGCTCCTCTGGTGACATTTGAGTGCCGCAGTGTGTTGGAAATTACAGAATAATAATTATTATGATCAAATTAGGGAATTATAGGGGCCTTATAGGGTGCAGCACACGCGACAGGTAGCGTTAATGGTCCAGGTCACTCACCAAAGCGCAAGTTGTTTCGAGGGAACTCCCACTGGTGATCGTACGGTAGCTGGGTGGGGTCAATATACACATAGTTGTTTCCATGGATGCCCTCGATAACTTTCCACTGAATCTGGTATTCAGGTTTCTGGTATGAATGGGGAAAAAAATTTAGAGAGACATAAATTACAAATAAAGTCAACACTCATCACTCATGAAAGAGGGTGTGCCATCATGCAGTGCTGTCTTACCTGCATGTACTTGTAGACCAACATGATAAGGACGAGACAGAGGATGCCTGCTGCTGATACAGAGCCAATTAGCAGAGGGGTGAACAGATCATGAGGAACAGTCCTCTCTGCAGGGAGATGAATATGACCGTATCATGTTAGATACATAATAACTTTAAACGGTTTGCCGTATTTACACTCTAAACGACACTGCGAATATGCATTATGGTAAGCCAGAGAGGGCTAAGTCACAGTATAAAGCTCACTTTGGCCAAATCACAGCAAACTAATCCAATTATGTCTACACACTGAAGAGCTTTTTGCTTTGTTTGCAAATTCTGCACTTTATTTGGTTTTGTCGTTGCATTTCTGTTGCTTTTACAGCTGTGGCGGTGAGTGATTATATGTAATCAGGGTTGTGTTCCTGTGTGTCTGTCTGTTTGTGATGCCTTATTGTTTTGCTCCTCTGTACAGTGGGGTGTAATAAGCTCTTTAGAGATAAGGAGCTTTCTCTCCACTTCAAATCTGAGAATGCAGAGTCTGCAGGAACTAATCCCCTGTAAACCTGTCAGTGGTTTCTAAAGCTCGATGTATTCTCTGCTGCAGCTCACTGACACCTCCAAGCCTCCCACAGCCCCAGAACGCCCAGCACCGCCAGGACTCCTACTGCGCTCCACACTCTCAGCGCCTCCGCCTGGTCTGCTGTTACTCTGTGAAGCACAGAAATCCTGGCCACACGCTCCCATAGGCCTGTCCTGCCTGGCCACAAACACTCTCCTCCTTCATAATGCTCGCCCACATACCCGCTGTAGCCACAGTTAGCCCCCTGCGGCCCGCATTAACCCGGGTCTCCGGGCTCAGGCGGGGACAACTTTGCTGTGCTTTCAGTTTCTGCACACCTCACGCCACTTTGAGGACATTGTATGGCAGATGGAGAAGCCGTTAAAGCAGGGCGGATTTGGAGTCATAAAAGTAAACAATGGACTAGTTAATTCCTATCTGTAAGCGACAACATCTTATCGTAGCCAATCATGTTGAGGTATCTCTCCTTGCTAATGTTTACCTAACAGATTAGAGACGGCCTGACTAGCTGCAAGACCACATGTATGGATTAATCCTTGGCACAATCGTGCTTGTAGTAAATATTTGTTGGTGAGGATTAAATCTAATGTGGGGTTTACAAAGAAGCAGAGCTAAAATAACGTTATTAAGTCCACAGAGCTGGGAGTCCCAGATTTTGTTTTTACGTCATTTAGATGACTCTGTTAAGTTTTAATAAAGCTAACGCAGGTAGGCAAAGCTGCAATCTGAAAAGAGGAGACTTTAATGGGTGCGTCTTCTCTTGCATATTAACCCTGTTGTGCTTAACTTTAATCTGAAGGCGAGGACATGGAGAGGATTACAGCAATTCAGCAACAAAACATGAGACTGACAGGCGCCACCCTTCAAGATCATGTGGCCCCAGTTTAACACGATGCGGACTGCATCCTACTTTATTTATGTGGGCGTTCACATTTATGTGACTCACCGCTGATAGAAAAGAGCGTGTACGCCTGCTCTCCCTCCACCGTAGCCACACATTCCAGAGTACTGAACCTTCCCCTGCTGATGTTCACCCGACTCTCCACCTCTGTCTTCCCAAACATGGGGCTGAAGAGCGTAACAGTGATGACATTGTGTTCCTCCTGGGTAGAATTCATCTGCTGAGAGCACCTGAAGGCAGAAGATTATACATTGTAAACAAAAGGCTGACGGGATCATTGAGCTATTCATCGATTGTCCCTTGTCAGGACACCCAGGCATTTCTCACCTAAGTCTCTCAAAGACACACATTCCTTTCCTGATTTCTGAAAACACTTCGCACAATATGAAAAAACACAGGCGCAAGTCCTCAGATTTCAGTAAATTGCCAGCAGTTGGTTTCCCCAGACGTCATAATAATAGTGGAGAATCCCTTCTGTGCTCATGAAATGAAGGTGAAATGTGTAACAATAGCCCGCCCCTCCCCATTTCACACCACCGCACCACAAAAAGCAGCCGTTGTCTCGTGATTGGTGCTCTCCGGTCATGAGCTCACTCAGGTCACATTACTTTCTGTTTTCCGTACATCCGTTCACACGTCTGCATCTAATGAGTATTAAGTGGATTTAATTATAATTAAAGTTTGGATAATCACTTATGATTCATCGCCCGTGCTGCCTGGGATTGGTGTTACTATAGCAACCAGGTGCTCCTCCTTCAGCATGCTTTATGTTTGACACAACTCCGAGCAGACATCCTGGGCCCCTACCAGTCACAAGTCAATTTACTCCAATCCCCAGTCACATGGGGGAGTTGGGGTGGGGTGGGTGGGTCATCTTATCACTATCGGCCAATCGCAAATCAGCCCCTTCAAATCCTACAATCCCTCATTACGCCGTCATCATCACTCCTCTATCCAATATGTCTTTAGTGTGACCTTTAGGACCCTCGAGATGCTCTTCATGTGAGTTTGAATGTGAAAGTGCAAATAAAGTGCAGAGGGTAACGAGGGGCGGATGCTTTGCAGTAAATGGGTGGTGCTTTGTGTAAACATAGAGGAGTATCTCAGATAAAGAACCCAGCGCGCTTCCCGAAATTAAATCAGTTTCTACAAACTGCGTGGGAGCTGCTAAATGACATAATTACATAAATGGCGTATTACTGAACAGACACCTTGTACCTACATTCAAACAAAAGCCACCATGTTTGTTAGCAAACAGCAGTATAACAGCTGCTGTTGATTTTGGTTGGGCAGTTTTTATTTTGTTTAGTCAGTTTGTGATGATGACGATGACCAGACCAGTCTGTCTAATATCAGTTTTCAATCCCTGTAATTACTTTAGGCTGCAGTTCAGTTAAGTCCAGTCACTTGTTACACCGTGTTTCTATGTGAATGTAATATTAATATTCATGCCTCAATAGGCAACAGTCAAAGTTTAAAAAGAATCATCTTTAGTTGTCACGGTAAGGGTGGGGGTGTGGTTTGACTGGCATGATTTGACGACCACAGCCTGGGGACGTTTGGCATGACATCATGTTTTCCGTCTTAACCCCGCCCCCATAAAAACTGCACCTACTTACTACTTGTAAGAGGCTAATTGCGGTCTCACCTGGCATAGGGCTGCTCACAGTAGTACCAGGTGATCCGTGGGGCAGGGAACCCCTCGGCCACGCAGCGTACCTGTCCATCCACTGGACCCTCATGGGATACAATCTCAGGTTTACCTAACAAACACACGTTAATGTCACAATATGTTTTTTTACTGGATTGAAGCTCGGTGAGGTGAAAAGAGCAAGACCTCATTTCACACAACGCAAAAGGTCAATGAAACCTATTCCCACGCGTCAGCTGCTGAAGAGTAACCCATTGCGGATGAATGGAAGTCGACATGTGGCTTAAGGGAACAAAAAACCTTTTAAAATAAAATCTATGAGACAACTTACTGATCACAAAGACGGTGAATGTGTGGTTTACTGACGCGTCGCCGTTGGAGGCTTGAAAGGTGTAAACTCCACCCTCTGACATTTTCAGCCGCACCAGCCTCAGCTCGCTGCTGTACCTAAACACAAAGAAATTAAATGTTTAGCATGAGTGCATTCATCATTCATCAGTAATGCTGCCTGAGAGAGAATTTAAAAACAGAGAGGGATATTTGCATTTAGATTATCTTTTGTTTTACGTCAACAAACATCTGCGTGCACATGCAAAATGTTTCCAATCATTCTCGAGGCGACTTTAGAAGTTTCTCACACTTGATATGGATTTATTGACTTTTTAATGTTGTGAAAAGGGGTTAATGTTTGTGTTCCCTCATGTACCATTTGCTTTAGGGCGTCATGTCCAACAGAGCCTTAAAGGTCATGTCCTATACTTCTTATACAGAAAAAATGCTTAAAACAAACACCATGAAACATAAAATAAATTATGTTGAACGTGCAGCCTCAGATGACGTTTATATGAGGTATTTTATTGCAGATAGTTCGCGTTTTCTTTTCCATTTATATCCTGACTGTTCCAGTTTCACTGAAAACCCCTGGGGCGTTTTTTAAATTTCAGCTGTATTTCTCAGGACATCGTGACAAGCTCAGTTGTTACATCATCACCCCCACTTACCAGAAGCTAATCCAAATGTGTTAAATTCCACTGAGCGAGGATAATGAATATTTTCACCTATGTGGCAAAACTAGGGCACCTGTGTGTGTGTGTGTGTGTGTGTGTGTGTGTGTGTGTGTGTGTGTGTGTGTGTGTGTGTGTGTGTGTGTGTGTGTGTGTGTGTGTGTGTGTTGTCTCACCTGTATTCATGGCTGTGTGTGGTGATGACATGGTCGGTTGTGTTGCGCAGCTCTTGGCCCATGAAACTCCAGGAGATGGTGTGCAGCTTTGGATAAGCCTCCATTTCAACACTGAGAGGCAAACTCTCGCCTGAACGGACCTGTATGGTCGTGTTGCCCACAGGCGTTAAGTTGATGAATCCCTTTTCTGAAAAATAAGTAGACGAGAAAGTGTTACAGCATTTGCAAAAGCAAAATGAAGCCATAGAGAATGTGACGTGAGTGATATTAGCCTTGATTTCCAGGCATGTACTCATCTCTGTCACCAACATTAAATGCATGTTACTGCTCTCAGTGTGCCTGTGCTGATCTTCCCTTGTTGCTGTCAGCTGTCACCTGTTGCTACCTTGCTATTACCAGTCTGCCCTCATGTTTCTGCATGCACATTGTTCACTGTGGTTTAGTTTTCCATTTAATTGAGATATTTAATGCTCCTGCTTTTCATGTTTCAATTCGTGTCTAACTATGTCGTCTTATTTAGTCTCTCATTTTGAAGAGTTTTATATGTGGATCAGTGTTCTGAGACACTGGTTGTCCTGAATAAATGAAGTATATTCTGTTTTTAGGGTTTGCAGTACCAGGAAGATGCCTGCTATAAATCCCTCATTCAGAACCAGCTACGGCCGCTCTCTGGGTCAGAAAATAGATCCGCTAGCAACATGCAGTCTTCTTTTTAACTTATTGTGAAAAGTTTCTGAACTGTCCGTGCTGTGTTTTAGTCCATCCTGGACGGAGCCTTGGCCGGGCATCTCCCTCCCCTTGGAGAGAGCCCGGTGTTCCTCTGCGCCGAGCCTTCCAAATGTGTACCACACATTTAATGTCTTTACGATCGATGCAAAAAGTCCCAGTTAAAATCAATAGGAGAGTAAGCAGTTGTTCGTGTTATTTTGTTCAATTTTAACGACACAGAAGAGCTCGGAAAAGAAACTTCTTGTGAGCTAACGACCGGAGGAGTTCAGTCAGCAGTACGTGAGTGCGCATGTGCATATGGTGATCGGTGCACGATCTGGACCATGCAGCACCAGAAGTCACATTAATGTTAAGTATTTTATTTATTTAGTATAACAATGTTATTAAAAAGAATAAATTCAGAGACTTATTATACTCTAAAACTGTTAGTCTTCCTTAAAAATGCATACATTTATGCATTTTTTGTATTCAGTGTTAAAAAATATTATATGGCTCTCATGGAAATACATTTTAAAATATGTATCTTTCGCGGCTCTCTCAGCCAAAAAGGTTCCCGAGCCCTGCTCTTGGCTAACTCTTAGCGCATTTACAGAATTATGAAGACTCAAAACAGTGAGAAACAGATAGCTGGGTTATTTTATTAAACAAATCAGATATAACGTTAATTAGTGAGCGGTTGCAGAGCTGGGAGCTGAACCACAAACCGACTGTTGGAATTTACCTTGATATCAAACGTTTCACCTAACTCGAGAAAGAGGAGCAAGAAATGTATTTATCTTCCTAAACTCCTCAGTTTTTTATGGAAATTGGAGACTTTAAGCTGCTGAGGAGATAAATTAAACATGCAGGAGATTCAACAGAAGAATGACTGACACGTCACACTTTCTGCTTCCTCATTGGTCAGTTCAGTTTCCACATATTTCAACTTCACACGTGAAGCTACGTAGCAAATCTCCCCGAGTACTCACCATACACGTCGAGCCACACCGATTGCGTAGTGACACCTTTCTCGTTCTCAGCTTCACATGTATATCTCCCGCTGTCTTCTGGTCTAACCGCTGCGATGTGCAACATGGCGCTGCGCACATGGGTGAAGTGCTCCGTCAGGATACGTGAAGCAGCGTCAACCTTTGCTGGTTGCTGTGGATACCAGACGGCACCCTGTCAACGCCCAGAAATCTCTAGAGATTAACCCCGTCTGCGTGTCTATCCTTGTCAAGCACACAAATACTGACACAGACACTCAGCTGCCGGCATGCGAGGACACAACACGCACACGGTCGCTCACACACAACAGTCCATGCCGCTAAGATCCTTCAAGCTTAAGCAGCGTGAACTTTGACCCCTTTCATTCGCGCTCATAAGAACAGACGACCACTGATACCAAGGATGCAGGAGAAGCAATTTTGGGAAAATTTAAGTTTAAAATGATAAAATCAAATATTCAATTTGTGATTTTTCTCTTGATTGATTCAGTTGTGAGCTAAATTGGGGCCAACAATAGTTACTGCAGCTGACGTTCAGCTGGTAGTTTTTTTTGTGATGGGTAGGACAGCTGATATTCAGTGGTTGACTTTTCTTAACTTATAAGTCTTTCTGTCTGTTTAAACTGATCAAAACCCTTTTAAATCTTACAAGACTACAATCAATCTACACTCAGTGTGTAGTATAAGAAACTTCCACCGACAGCACAGAAAAGAAAAGGGAGATGGGTCTCACCGAGCCAGGTGGGGTGACCCACTTAAGTTTGATTTCTCCGTTGACGTTGGAGGTGTTGCAGGGGAGGTAGAGACTCTGATCTCGGGTAAGAATTACTCTTTTGGGTGCCTGCATCTCAATCACAGGAGGAGCATTGGGAACTGAAAGGAAATAATTCAAGAATTTTCAGCCTGTGTGTGTGTGTGTTTCAGAGAGTGTCTGAAGCAACAACACACATGCCTTTACACCACCTTACCTGGTTTGACTGTCAGAAAATAGTGATGCGATTTCACATGTTGTTCCCCGAGTCTTCCTGTGCACACATAGCAACCTTCGTAGGCCTTTTGTGTGTTGTGGATGATGATGCCCTGCTCCAGGTTTGGAGAAAACTGGAGCCCAGAGGCCAGAGCTTTACTGGAGCATGTTTCCAGGCGTAGGCCGTCCAAACTTGGATCAGTTGCCAGACAGGGGATGGAAGCGGTATTTCCCTCGCGAGTGAGAATGTTGTTCACCATTGATTTTCTGAAAGGATTTTCAGGATCTGCCAAGAAAAATGTAATCACTCATCAAAGGTAGTGTCGGAGCTGTAAACGGAGGTACGTGCTGAGTTGTTGAAGCTTTAGTTTGTGGCAGGTGGTGGTGTAACACTTTTTTGCTGATTTGACTCCATCGAAATAAACATGATGATGTCTTGAAACTTTCTTTTCATTTATGACTGGCATCTTTCAGTGGCCATTCAATGCATTGATTACCTTTGTAAAGAGTAGCCTAACCTTTGTTTGTATTGGCATGTTTCTTGCGCTGGATTTTTACTTTAACATGCACATTGGGTATTCAGAGGTGGTAAAACCCTGATGGAAAGTTGGCATGGTTCATGGGTTAATTTAAGGAATGTATCCTCGTTGCTCCAAACAGACTTCATGTTTTTGTCTGCCACCGTTCATAGTCTATCCAGTGCTGCAGAAGCTTCTAGTTTTTGACCTCTGGTAGCACTATTCTCATCAATACTCCAACGTTTCCACCTTAGCCGTGCATAAAAAACGGGTTTGCAATAATTTGGGGGCGTTATTCCTAAAACAGGTGAGCGGAAACTCGTTTGCTGAAATCAGCCTCACTGTTTACAGTCCGCTCAGAGCTGCAAGAAGTCGCTGCTAATGCAAATGGAAGATTTCCTACTGCTGCTGCCACTGCTTCACATTAAAAGGGCCCACCTGGCTACCTAACACGTGGATCACAACAATGCAAGCTGCACTGTAGATTCTCTTATCGTGTATTTCTGATAGTTTAAATATTAAACTGCACTTGCTGTTACCATAGTAACTATTACCTAATCACCCAGAGCTGAAATGTTTTAGCCAAGTCTGATTTTTTTTTTCCTTTCCAAATTTGGAGAATTAACAGGTGCAACAACTGTCCTGCCAAACCGACTGCAGCTTTATTTTATTAGATTTAAAGTTTCTGTGCACAGGTTTGTCAGTTAACTTGATGTTATGCTACATGTGAGCCTTTCAACTAAAAAGCAGGCAGCGTTGCCTCAAAGGTAAATAGATGTGTGGATTGAGGATTATGATCAGCGCATGATTTAAGCCTGCAGAGATGGCAGTGGGCCAAGAGGATGTGGAGTCACACAGAGAAGGAAATACAGTAAAACTCATGCACTCAATAAATAGCTGTATCTCTGTACCTGTCCAGGTCAAAATTACAAACACCTTCTTCTGCAAAAAACACCCCCGCACACTGCTCCTTGTCACCACAGAGAGAAATGCCAAAACATTTCCTCTGCTTCACTCTGCAAACTTGCTCTAGATTTCAGTTCTTTTTCCTTCTCTTTCGCTCACAAACAAACACCGCACGATCTCAAACATGTCTTCACCTAAACACGCTCTTTTACATCCATGTACCTTTCACATAGACGTAAATGAAGGCTTGCTCCATGGAGCTCTCCTCCAGGCAGATGTAGCGGCCCATGTGAACGGGCTGGGCCTTGGGGATGTGCAGTATCGACATCCCATCGGTCTTTTTCTCTCCCCGCACCTTCGGCCGCTCTTCTCGCTGCCACTGCATCGCCTTCACACCCTGGCAACGCAGCTCAAAGGGTGCGTTGAGTGAGATGACAATGTGGGAGCCGGAGGGGGTGATAGTGGGCTTGGTGTTGCCTGCGATGGGACAGAGAGATATGTAGAAATCAACTGCTTATCAAACACAATAAAGTCCTGATAAAACACGTTTCAAGGGAGGAAAGCATGCATGATCATGGCAACATTGCTGACATTCACAACAGTGAAAAGTGAAATGCAGTTCAAAGTCTTGACAGATTTTAAAATCCCAGGATTTTGGAGAGTTAAGTTGCGCTATGGGAAGAAAACATTTCTCAGCACTGTGAAACAAACATGTGTCAACACCCACAAGCTAACATGATTCCTGGTGATTAGAACAGCTTAAAGTTCCTCAGCGAGCTTATAGTAAACAACAGGATTGAACAAGAATCTTAAAACACAAGATTTGTCCTGGTGCTCATTTCCAGGTTGATTGAAAGGTCTTTTTTTATAAACAGATTAACCATTGGTTCCCAACGTTTAAGGCTTGTGACACCTTAAAACAATGCCTGAGCCTGAGTGAAAGCCTCAGTGTGAGTTTATTTGAAGGAGATTTAGAGACATAAACAGTTGAAAATGTGCAGTATGTCACAAGTAAAAGCAGATAATAGAGCTTCAATCATTTGGTAAGTCATCAGATTTATCTTTGCACCTATTGGAGGGTTCCTACTTTGGAACCACTGAGCTAAACGTTTGTAAGTCAATCATCTGAGAAGCATAATCATCACAATCATCCTTATTTACAGCTCCAACTTTAATAGGTGTGATTATATTTGTGCTTATTGTTTAAGAAATGACTGACAGACTGAGCCTTTAAGTTCTGACTATCATCATAATGCAGGTAAAGAGGCTTTGTGTGACAGCAGGGCTTGAAACCTCACCCTCTTGACATCTGAGCAGAAATCTGGAATGGCCACAGGAATCAAGCGATATTATGCACTTCTGCATAATATCACTTGATTTTGCATGTTTCCTTAGACATGCATTCTCCCACTTATTCCAGGCCATGGTGTTAAATAATACAAATGTGCGTGGCGTCACAGTGCCCAGAGGATTGATTTCTGAAGGGGCCGATAACCAAAAAGATTTAATCTGCTGCACCAACTGAAAACAGGTGGGGAAAGTGAATGAGTAATATGTTTTGTTCCCCTCGAAAACACCAGCAAGGTGGGAGCAATCCACTCAAATGATTCCTTCGTTGCTCCAGTCTGCACTCTTATAACTGGACATAGACAATATACTGTACAGGGAGAAAACGTGGGAAGGGTGTGGTGGCAAGAAAGACTCATCTGAAACGCGTAAATTAGCTGAATCACAGAACAGCAAACAGCTATGTATCATACATAGATGTGTCTGTTTAGAGACTGTTAATGACAATGCTAATGACCTCTGTGTTTGCACAGGCTCCGTGTCTATGCGTAAATATTTGGCTAACAACTGTGAAATTTAACGTAAAGATTTGGTTAGGACCACGGCGGGGGTGGAGACCGAAGTTATCAATTATTACATTATATTACACATTTACATATTAAATCATCATAAAGCACCAGAAAACATGCTAAACGTCAATAATGTGTGAAGCCTGCTAAACAGGCTTAACTTCATGGTGTGCCTTATTGCATCACATGACAGCCCAGTCTGTGCACAGTGCATGAAGATGTGGCAGTCATTCGAAATTGCCCCGATGATATTATCACGGCGTAAATATCACAGGTTTCCCATAAGAAACTATCAGACTGTCGATCAGATTTACATAAGAAACTAGATAAGTATCCGTAGTAAAATAACAAGTTCACCTGATGTCGCTCTGCAGCTGCAGCCGCACTGAGGAGAGCAAGTTTTTTTTTTGTTTTTTTTTTGGCAAAGGTGGCCTGTGTGTGTGTGTATGTGGGTGGGTGTGTGTGAGTGAGTGAGTGTGCCAGTGCAGCTTTCCATAGATTTGCGAGATATCTCCAGGGAAATCCCAAACTCTGTTTCCTGACAAAGAATAAAATAACCGTCTTTGAGTGATAGACTCATATAAACAAACTCCCTACAATAAAAAAAGTGCACACAGAGAGGACGTAAAAGGCAATAAAAACACAATTAGTCGAGGTGTTTATGGGCATTGACCTCTGCAGCTAACATTCTGAAAACGATGCCAAGCCGTAATAGTTGCAATGTGTTTTCTACATCCATCATCTCAAGGGCGAAGCACACAAACCAACAGACGAGCCAGGCTGCGGTGCAAATATTCCGTGTTACTGTCACACATGTGACAATATTGATCCAACAAGTGACAAATGACATAAGAATGCAAACTAGTTCGTGATAGACTGGCTGCTCGTTTGCATACTTTCCTAGAATCAGGAGTCTCCGATGTATTTCCATAAAGACGGTTATGCGCGGATCAAAGCGGTGCCAAACCGCATGAACCTGTCGCCCTCATTGGGCATAACACACCCAAAAAGTCCCCTCTCACCGCACTCGTGTCTGTCAATTCAGCATCTCACCGTTTGATCACTTTTGTGTGTGTGTTAGTGTCGCCCCTTTCCCCTGAATAAAACATCTATTATTAAAGTAGCGCGCTCGCATCCAGATCACCAAGCCAAAGTATCCACTTTCCTCATCAGCTTTCAGTGACTTCAGGTTGTTTTATCGGCAACGCTTTTTTAGCTCTCTCGTTGCACTACTTCCCAGAACAAAGAAAGAAGTGTGGGTGAAATGCATCACGAAAGGCGACGCGGAGCAAGTGGAGCCAATTCACCATAATGTGGATTATCTTACAAACACCCGCAGTCACTAAAAGACAATCGACCCCACCTCTGTTTCTGGTCGTACCAAAGTGCAGCAGCAACAAGTTGCGTGCGTAAACGGGCACATCAAGCGCAGAAAAAAAAAATCGGCTTACCTGGATGGAAGGTGAACTGTAAAAAGACAGACAGCAGTATCCAGTGGTATTCCATAGTTATTATTCCATGGGTCTAGCTGTGAAGGTGAGCCTGTGCCTTTCTGGTTAAGGTAGCTCTACTCTACTCTCGCCGAAGCGCGTCGGAGTTGTGGGAAGTTGACTGCGGGCTCCTTGTTAGACGCACTTACAAGTCTTTAAAGGCACAGATGCTCAGTACGGCCTCGCAACAACAGCAGCGGTCGTCGTTTGTCAGTAAACATGCTGTTCTCCTGCAGCGCGCCAGAGGGGACGGACGGTACGGGTCGACCAGGTATCTCTGACTGACTGTGACGTCAAACAACATGTTTGTAGGAGCCAGTGGTGGAGCCAATTAATTCACACATTACGCGCGCGCACACAAACACACACACAGGCGCGCGCGTGCGGAGGGAGGGAGGTGTTTGGAGACTGAGAGAAAAATGAGCGCAGAGACAGATCAAGACAAAAAGTCCACTTTTTACGCGTCTTTATGGTCTGCCCTGATGAATAGTGCGGCCATCTGCACAATAATCTGTCCATCTCGCCTACATGATGCTGTTGTTGTGGTACAAATGATAAAACAAAAATATATCAAATAAGCTCAGCACTTATCTACAGCAGCTTTCAGCTGAAAGGAATGTGTTTGCTACAATCAAATGTTCTTCATTGGTTTTGTTTGTTTCCAGCCCTGAGTTGTGAGGAGAGGACCACATAACGTGCCTTTGTCTTTTGCCTCCTCCTGATAATGCGCGTGACTTTAGTGAACACTCACAGGCTTCCAGAGCTGGCCATGTTTTCTTTTCTTTTCTTTTTTTTTTTTGTTGGCTGTCAAACACGCATACCATGGTGACTACTCTCTAATGGTGCATAATGTTGACGGCAATTAGCATTTAAATATCGGATTGAAAACAGCTGTTGATTGAGGGCTTTATCACGTTTTTCTCCAAGTTATTTCTTTAATAGTCCATAAAAGATCACATTACACGCTCAGGCCCACTTTGTGTGACTTTTTAGGAGAAATCCAAATTGCATTTTTAATGTTCTTGTACTAAATATATAGAAATATATAACTTTAAGACATGTTATGTCGACACAGTTCATTTGAAATGATTTGACTTGTTGTTGCACACAATTTGGCACACTTATAGGGAATATTCAGCTATTTATAGCTGAACCAAACACTATTATTCCCTCTCATGGGAGTCCTGTAATTAAAGGTCAGAAAAATCTTAAAAAGCTACTCCAGCAATTCAGTTTGCCCGCCTGGAAGTTGGGAGGACTTGACAAAGACTGAGTAAAGAAAAGAAAGATCAAAAGAGAATTTTTAGTCCATACTATGATCCAAAAACACTGGATCCTGCTTCCCGTAATGCACCTCATTAGCATGTTTCATATATATGCCATGCAAAGTGCAAACAGCACGCTTACTCTCTGATTACGAGAGCATCCACTCTTCCAAATGGGCTGTAACCACTCTTACCTACTGCACCCTTATCTTACAAACTCCAGAGCCACTTAAGATATCACGCAACTGTTGTTTCCCAGTTGTTTTGTTTTGCTCTGTCTCTGTAACAAGTGGGCCAACTTTTATGTTTAAAATTGGAGGCGTGCCCCTTTAAAAGTCACCAAAAAGATGTTTGAAGATGTTAAAAGCAGCTTGGTAAACCACAGATATTCTAGTTATTCTCCACAAGTTGTAATTTGTACTGCTAATTTCTGCCTTTATTAATTTATGTGTTTATTTATGCGTTTATGTATAATTCTGTGTTGGTACAAACAGGCAGACCCTGAAAAATAGAGAAAAAAAAGATAAAGTTAGTCGCCAGATGCAAGTGACTTACGGTTATGGGTGTGATCTAAACTTGAGCCAGCCCATAAACCAAACAGTCTGTGTGATTGATTCAAAGCTTGTTCAACAAATGACAACAAACACCTCCTGTGGCATTTCTAACCTGAGGCCATTAAATGTTCTCCCAGCCCACTTAAACAAACATGATATACGAGACATCTGAGAGGTGATCAGTCCAAACCCCAAAATGTGGCTAAAACAACATGCGGTGGATTCTTGTAACTTAATGTGTACTACAGCTTTACTGTTTAGTAAGTGCTCATGAGACACCAAACATAGCTCACGAGTTTACACAGCACATGCAAATCTGTCCCCACACTCTCCCAGTTGTGGACGCATTACAACAGCATCTTCTATCTTGCCAACATTGCAGGTATGAAGCACGATCTCAAGCCTGAATAGATTCTTTCTGTCATTTAATATCTTCCAGAATGATTTCTCATAAGGCGAGTAGCACTCATACAGACTCTAATGGCTTACACACGCTGAAACCAAATCTCTAATTTAACTTCCTCGAAGCATTAACTCCTGTAAAAGACCCATCAATTATCACACATTGATTTTTCCATTCACATAAATGACTTCTGGGATAACAGAAAATGATTTTTGTCTGATCAACATGTGGAAATAAAGCTTGCTGTCAAATCCACCAATGAGAGCGTTTTAGTCACAGTTTTTTTTTTTTAATGACTTGTTAGCATCACCTGTCACAAGCTGCTGTGAGCCTGGACATTAATACAGAAGAAGCAGCTTCCTTTTAGACAAAATGACTGAATTTAATAGCTGATGTTGAAGTAATCTACAGCTACAAGAAAATCCAAAACTTTCAAATACATTTGTAATAATATTTATTAGACATTTATCGTGAGAACGCAGTCCGTATCGCCACTGTCCAATGTCTGGTAAATGTGCAAATCAGTAGATGTTTTGTCAGTAGTTTCAACATAGATAATGAACATCAAACAAATTTAGTTTTCTTTCTGTTCAGTAAGAGCGCTGTGCCTGCCCACAAAAACATGATAAGTCAGCCTGCAAACGTCAAAAACAAAGACTTTACTGTGCGGCTCTGTCCAAAACATTTCCCCTGATGTGTCTGTGGAAAGGCATGGTGATGCCGTGAGAGGGAAGTAGGAACACGATACGTGTCTTCATGCTAAATAATGTTTGTCCAGCCCATACCCGCCCATTTATGAGCAACGGACTCTAGAGTTCCCAGCTTCCAGTTTTGATAAAGTCGTCAGGCTGATGTTGTTTTTAAAAATGCATTTGATGAACAGATGAAGGGATAGAGGACAGAGGATAGAGGACAGAGGCTTGTTCAAACTTGTTTTAGGCTGTCAGTACCAACTTTTCCATATTTAAAGGACGATGAGACAAAAAAAGATAAATGACACCAAATGCTGCCACTTATAATCATGCTAGAGAGAAAGAAGAAAGAAAGAAAACTAAAGAATAAAAGTGGAACACCTCCCAAAGGTTTCTCCAGTATACATACAGCATGATGTTATTTTGACTTTGATGACTTTTTACTTCATATATATATATATATATATATATATATATATATATATATATATATATATATATGAAGTCTGTCAGAGTGATTAAATGAAGGAGGTGGAGTCCCAGAGGCACCCTGTGATATCAGACAAATAATGAGCACAATGAGTGTAACAAAGTGTGTGTTAGAAGCTGCGTGCACCTCTTATATACAAAGTCCCTGTTGTCGTATTTGCTTCTCCTAGTCTCTTTTGCAGCACCTCATCACAAGTCTACCGAAATCCTTAAACCTCTTTCACAATCGGGGGTGATTTAATACATTTTGTTCTCCAGCAGCCAGGTGGTGGCTGTTTTCGCCACAGCCAACACAGGAAGAAGTTGTCTATGATTATGTGCTCTGCTGTCTGTAATCACAGCTCAGTTTTGGTCCTGCGATCAGGCGACAAGACATATATGTTGTGCATCTATGGTACAATTTACATTCCTTTAGACACATCACCTCTGTTTTGCGATAGTCTGTGTACAAAGAATAATGATCACACAGGGAGGTGAAAGAAAGCTGGCAGCTTCGCATTGCTAGAAACGCTGAAAACAAATTTTATTTCCTTCTAAGAGAAAGCAGATGTATGTAGCACTATGTACTATGTCTGCCATGTTTTTGAAAAGCTTAATCCTTCTCCTGCAATGTTCTCAACGGACAAAGCAGAAAAAACAAAAAAAATCCAGATTGAGACCTCTGGCTAACTAAACACTTCCACGTACATCACAAGCCTGCAGTTAACAATTAAAGTCTTGTAGCAGTGCCCACTTGATACATGCCCACCCTCAGACTTCTGCCAGTTTTTTGTGGTCTCATTTCCCACAAATTCTGCTAATTGCTCTATAAATGTGAAGGGGAAAATTAGTTCCCATCATCTGTTATACACCAGAATTAAACAGCACCTAGATACGGTTTAGTTCTGCTTATCAGAACGTGACAAGGGGAATGAAAAGTGTAGGCATTCTCTCCTGGAAAATGTTGTTATTCTAACACTGCAAGGAAAATGAGGACTTCATTACAGCTCTAACTAAGCATGTCAAAGGCCTGGAGATTATAAAATGGTGGCTTTAGTCTGATAAAGACCAGCAAAAAGACTAAAGAAGAATGTACTGAGCCTGCACTGAGAAGCCAATTTGTCTTTATGTTAGCTGACTAAGAGTCACCATGAACATATTCCAGCACCCATACAACATACTGTAATGTTTTGGGGACACAGGTGAGGTGTGCCTGACTGGTAGTCACGTCTGCTAGCTAAAAAATGTGATGTTCTGTCTCATTTTCTGACCCTGATGTGGAAATGTGGAAAAAGTTCTGTAATGCTGACAAAAGAAAAAACAGAGTTGCTTGCACAGACTCCTTTAGGGATGGCGGTGAAATAGAAAAAGGGGCATATCTATTGTGCACAGGATAAGGCAGGGTTAGGGTTATGTTTAGAGTTTAATTCTTCCCAAAGGTCACTACAGAGTGACACATGGGCCAACAACAGGACATTCGGGCCAAACAGAAGGTCATTTTGAGGACACTTGGGCAGCTGACGTGGCCGTAGTTTGAGTTTAATGCAAAAATAAAGCATGGAAGTGTGGTGTTAGGATTTTCAGAACAAAAGCGCAGAAACACAGAGAGAGAGAGAGAGAGAGAGAGAGAGAGAGAGAGAGATTAAAAAAAACAAAGCAATGAGGAGGTAGAGTTAAATAAATTTGGGGCACACAATGTTGATGAAAAAAACAAAGAAACTCACATGGAGACTGTGGGGGAAGGATGGTGGAAGTACAAACAAAAGACAATATTGGTTATAATAAACAATTCGAATGACTTTTTCTCAAGACTTGATGGAATCTTGGCTGCAGTTGAAAGAATCAGGAAGGATCTGAGCCAGAAATCACTCTTAGAAATGTGGTTAGAAGCATTTCAGAAACTCAATGAGCACAACAATATAATATAATCATCGTAAAACCAATGAAGCTTGGGAACAAGTGAGACTGTAAGGACAATACATTTATTAATGTAACCTTGTGTAACGTTTGCTGAGCAGTCACTGCGGAAAACAGGGTAATGGTAAATGCTAACATGACATAGTGGCACAAGTAGAGAAGAATCATAGGCAGCTACACAGCAATACTTATCTAAAGTTAGTTAACGACAGCCTCCATGATAAGCTATCTATTGCCTATTGAGTCTGAAGTGACCAAATAGTGTTATATTGCTTCTGCTTTTCATTTGCGAGTGGAAGATTGCATCATTCCTTTTTTAAAAAGTTACACATGTAGTCTAGTCTAGCTGACACAGTTGTAAGGACACTTACAGGCATGCCCATCCTAACACTAGACATGAAAAACAGCATGCCAGATGGTGTAATATAACATTTAAATGTATGGAATAAAGGTGGGAGAGACATCAACTGTCATCGTACGCTGATGATGTTATTCTGTTTATATTGCACTCTTATTTTTTTATTACAATCAATGTGAAAATCTGGTGCAATATATGCAAACTAATATTATATATAGTGCTAGCAATGCTGACTTTATAGCTCTGTTGGTCCAGGCTTTAATACCTCAACCACTACTGTATCGCTTGCCATGAAATTTGGTACAGATATCCACGGTGCTCAGAGCATGAATCCTTGTAACCTCCCTTTAGCTTTTCTCTAGCCAGCTGGAGTTTTTGCTTATCCAGGATGGATTTGCATAAAAAGTTGTACATTAGCTCTCAGTTTTCACATGACGAATTGTCATGACTTTGGTGATACCTTGTTTTTTCCTGCAGGGCCACCATAAGGTTGACAATTTTGGGTAATTTTGAGGGAAATATCTTTAGCAACTACAGGATGGATTGCCTTCACATTTTATCTCCTCAGTTACATTGTAAATTGATTCCTTATGTTTTAATGTAGCACCAACGTGGGTCAAAACTTAGATTTCTCTTGTTTTTATTACTTTCATTCATGACCAAATCCTACAAAACTCACATCATCCCATCACCCCAGATAGTGAAGACAGTAAATATTGTGCCTGTTGACGCCTGTTAGTTTAGACAGGCACACTTAGGTACACTGCTGTGCCTGAGCACTACTGGCATTGTTTGTCCCATATTTAAATAGGAAAATGAACTGTAAAAATAAAAAGCACGCTAAAACTAACCACAGCAACTCCTGTGTTACTAATGCCTCCTGATAGAAGACTATCTTTATCTGAATTGAACTCAACAACAGTATTTTAGCATGTCATCACATGAAGGTTGTATCAAGTTAGATAGTCAGGACAATCTCTGCGCTCTGTTGCAAACATTTCTGAGGCCACTGGCAGGAGTCAAACCACTAGTATACAAGCTAAGTGACACTGGGTGTTTTATACTATCGCACTGTATTCCTTGTCATAAGATGTTGTTATTGCAATGTCAGAACTTTAGTTCTTAACTTTAAAACCTGTATTAACATACTGAACCATTTTCCCATCGTGGATATTTGTACGCAGAATATATTTATATTATTTTTTATGAGTGAGCTGCTCACCCCATGGTTCCCAGGACTGCAGAGTCTGTTGTAAAAAAAAAAGAGCATATATCACTTGAAGTACTCTATGGTGTGAATTGTCAACTTTGCACTTCCTTCGATTTTATACTTATCACATGAACTTGTGGCAATCTCTCCCAAATATAATGCTTTGTTTGTTATGAACCATAAAGCTATCAACGCGACAGTAACGAACCGCAGTGAACCTCCGAGAGTCACAAGAGGAGAGGAAGTGGAAGGTTCTGACACAGCTATACGTTAATATTGTCTGTACTTCACTGCAACCGGGAGGGCCAGCTGTCAGTTATTTATCACACTGTGGACTTTAAAAAACCCAGTTTCCCAGAGGGAAGCTTCTTTGTTGCTTTTCAGACACATTTACGATGCAGATATGACAGAAAATCGCAGCTTTGGGAGAAGAGACATTTTAATGTTTGCTAGATTATTTACTCCACCGACGCTGGTTTGATATTTTACTCAGGAAAGTTTACTTGGACATGAATCACAATTAGATAACTCTGTAATTCCTTTGTGGACGTTTATTTTCATTTCAAACTGTTTTTTGGGGGGGACACACTTGTGAGAGGAGAAACTCCTCTCACACACAAATGAGAAGAAGCTTGAGCTGCAGTCCTGCCACAGACACCATCTTCTTATGCCAATATTGACATAGAGCCAATAAATGCATAGTGTCTATATCAGGCATGGGCAAGTTGTTCCACAAAGGGCCGGAGTGGCTGCAGGTTTTTGTTCCAACCAACCAAGAGCTCACAGTTTGACCGATCAACTCTCTGAAGACTGAGATCAGTTGATTAAACGAGTCAAGTCTGGTGTGCTGCTGCTGCTTGGTTGGAAAGAAAACCTGCAGCCACACCGGCCCTTTGTGGGCAGTTTGGACACGCCTGATCTATATGATATGCGTTGGTTCAACTACATGTTGATCACCTTCAGTAATATAAGATAAACTTATAGGCGGTGTGCATACATTTCCTATGATATATCCATCATTCACAGTTAGTAAGTGTTTCAGTAAAGCCCTCAGTGCCCATGACATTTTTCCATCTGTTACAGCTTATTGTTACAGCTGTAGTAAGAGGGCTCTCATAGTATTAAATCAATCTTAACAAATTTAAAGCATGTGTCGACCAGGGTCTCTTGAGCTGCTATGCGTCTTAATGTGACAGAGTAACGTGACGCTCAGGCTGAAATATATGAAACGCCGACTTTAAAAAAACAGAACAGGAATGAGGTAAACAGATCGTGTTATGGAGTGTGTTTACAGACCCAACGCACACCCAAACTGCGTGACTGGAAAACAAACAAACATTTTTACCCTTGATTAATTGCAGTTATTTACACTCCCACACATGTGAATGCATCAAACCCATAATCCCACTTCTTTCTTCTTAATACAAGAACATGGTGGCCATTTTTTTTTAAGTCTTAAAAAGTTTTTCCTTTTAAACTCTGCAGTTTCTTAATGTACTGTAGTCAAATGTAGTTTTAACTCCCATAGAAAATGCTGTCTACAATATCCTTATGCTTTTTGTTGTTTTGCTGAGAACTGTTGAGAATTAATTAAGTAATGATTGCACATAATTTAGATTACAGTCCACAACAAGATAATAAGGGATAAGTGATAAAATACTTACTTGGTTAACATATGCAGCATAAGAATTTTAAATGAGAGTTACAGTGTTTGTTAGTTTTGTTTTTTAATTTACTAAGTACTTTAATTTAATTATAATTGAGATAATTGTAAACACAAATTCTCACATTATTTGTGTTTACACGTCCTGAACTTCTTCTTTTTAGTTAAATAAACCTTGGACGCCAACACTTTCAGTCTGCAATGTAATTAGCCTAAAGAGTAAAGAAGATCTGCAAATATTTTGTCTGTAGCCAGAGCGTAAACACGATGGGTTTGACTTGAAATGTGGACGTGAAACGTGAAATGTTTTTCTGTTCTTTCTCTGAACATCATATTTTAAGAAACCTGATCAGACAAAATGAAATGTTACAAAAGGTTATTTATTAGCCCGCTGACAAGCTTCAACTGCTGGCAAATGAAAATCATAACACAGAGGTCTGAACAATTTCATGGACTTCCACTGTAGCTGAACCATTATGAACGCTTTGGGCGGCTGCAGCTCTTTGCTTGTTGCTCTTTAAGCAACTGCAGTTTTCTTCTTATATAAGCTCTCGCTGCTCGTATAGAACAATTATCAGATGACGAAAAAGAATATTTCAACAGCTGTGACAGAGGAATCAACAGCCTGTTAATCACTAGTCCCACATTGCCAGACCTTCAGATAACCACATGTTGTTTTAGCACTGTGTCACTGTTGTGTAAAAGTCTGGATGAATCCACTATCATTTGTCATTTATCACCCAGGCCAGGCTCAGGATGAAGCAAAGGTGCGCTTGCAAAATAGCGTGAGAGGTTGGAGGAACTCTGACTGAATTGCCAGTGACAGGCTTAAACCCACGCTCCTTTGCAGTGTAGGTAATCGCTAATTTTAAAGGTTCTGCATCACATGTGGAGATGAATTGTGGTCTGTATTCTGAAGCATGTTATTATGCTGTTTTAACCATGGCAGCCCCCCAATGCTCAATGCATGTATTGAGAGACACTGACAGTATATAATTAGTGGACAGGGCTTCAGCTGGCTTAATGTCTTAAAGGCAGGCGCTAAAGTGGACTGTAAGTTGAGCCTACAGGGTCATCATCATTAACCCTTGAGCCAAACTGACAGCGGACTATGTTTGACACAAACACCCATGGGAGCTCTATTTGGACGTAAATAAATAAATGAATAAACAAATAAATAAATACTAAAATAAATATAGGCATACAATAAATATATAATATAACATTTCACAGATTTCACAATAAGATACAGTTCTGCATATAAAATGTGGAAATCACCCAGATTAAAGTTAATCAGCGTTTGGAAATACAAGACCAGGAGTGGAGAGCTGCTCAAGTGTTACTTGCTGCTCATTTCTGGTTAGAGAAAATGCCATGGACAAAGACAGACTGCCAGACTACAGCAGCCATCTCAGCCACAACACACATGGCTAATAAATGCAGTTAGTGTGACTGAAAATTTGAGTATGAGGACACAGACAGCATATCGGGGCCGATCTTTAAAATGGTTTAAGAGACAGATGCACTTTGGTGACTTTAAAGAGTTTATTTCTATTTCAGTCTGGCATATGAACAGAGTATATCTTCTCCACTTAAGCCTGGGGCCCCTACAGCGTACCAACACAACCCGCCGTCACTGGTCACATGAATGGAAGGGTGTCATCCCCAGACCAGGGCAACAAGTCAAAAACACATGACTACTACATTGGTTTTGTTTGCTCACATGCATCGCCACAGACAGGCAGACGCACAAAGCAAATACACACACACACAAAGATACAAAGATACAAAAACATCCAAATGAGTTAAAAAAACAAAATGGACACACAATTGCTTTGAGTAAACATTGTTGTATTCAGGTCAAACCCCTCGGAACTAACAGAGGGCGCAGTGTTTCCGAGCAAGAGCTAAAAAGTGAAAAAACATGAGGCGGGGGGTTCATAAAAAATGAAATAACAGGAAAACAATCATCACTCTGTGCAGAATCTCCAAGATGCTTGTGTGTGTGTGTGTGTGTGTGTATTTTTTGAGAGGACAGGAAGGGTTCGAGGGGTTGATGCAGATGCCATGAGAAGTCTGGAAGCGGTGGTCAGTAACAGTCTGCTTGTGTCAATACATTTGGCCTTGGGGCAGAAAAGCCAAAGATTGAACGAAGATTATTTCTGTCTATGCAGCTTCAGATAGAGCAAATGTGTTCAAACAAAACAAGAAGAAGCAGGAGAGCGTGGTCATTCAGAATTGAGGAAATACTGTAATGTGAGGTACACTGGGTCCATTAATGTTTAAATATACTATGTGACTCTAGTGGTGTAGGCAGCAGTGGAACTGAATAGGCCGGTGTCTGGTATCCTGAACAATCACCACTATAGTTCAAGGCCAAGTGGTTCTTGTCAAACCTTTTCATCATTTCACATTAGCTTCCCTTTCATGGATAATTACCATTTTGTCAAAATTTCACAGCAATGTACGCGGTGATTAACGTGCCGAGGCATACATGCTTTCGCTAAACTGATTTGAATGGATTTTAAGCTGTTTATGGTGCAATTATATGGTTAAACTGCTTAAAAACAATCTAGAATAGTGATTTAAACTTAAATCAGTGAAATGAGATAAACTCTGACTAACTCTCTGTCATTTATAATATGGAAAAAAACATTTTCGACACAACAGGCAGCATCACCGGTTGCTGACCTAAACAGAGATCATTAATCATGTGAGGAAACACTCACATTCTTGTCCTAAGAAGAAAAGAGACACAGTAAAAGTCTGCATCAGGAAAAAAAAAAATCAGTTTTATTATCTTGGATCTCTCTTGAACTTTCAGATGACCTGATTATTGAGGAAATAACCGTATAAAATATCTCTATGCAAAAACCTCCTTCGGCCTGATGCAGGAACATGATGTAAAATAAAGTTGGCTTGGTAACATAAAATAATAAATATAAAAAGATGTCTTAAAAGTGCTATTTGGAGTCCTGTGCTGCCCCAGCCTTGAGGGGTCTCATATGATTCCTGAAAGCAAACTCTCTTCACAGTCATGCGTTAGCATGTTTTCCTCGCTCGAAGCAAGACCCCCAAAACAAGGCCTATGTCATTACAGCTATAAATTAGACATCAATGGGTTCTTGGTCTTCTTACAGCATGTATATCATATACATGTGTGTGTGTGTGTGTGTGTGTGTGTGTGTGTGTGTGTGTGTGTGCATGAGGTTAGGCTAAAAGTACTCTTTATGTAATCTGACTGCTGTTTATTTTCCCATCCATTCTTCTAAATCAATGGCAGTATCTCTTACAGAGATGATGTTTTAATCTGGACATGATGCCCTCCTTGTTAAACAAAAAAGCCTGGGAAGCGCACGCAGAGCCCTGAAACGGGACACCAGACCTTGTGGACGTGCGACGGCCAAGAGACAAATCCATTTTACAGCAGATCCGTCTAAACCCTGGACTGCTCCTGGACCTGCTCTCCCAGAGGAGCTGAGGATGGAGACCACACGGAGGGCAACGAGGCGTCGAGTTTCACGAAGGAGACTGATGTTACATATCAAACAAACCAAAGAGATTGCTAATCTAATTGTCTCACACTCACTCGTGCAGCCGAATATATCAAAATCAGATTCTCTCTCACTCTTACAAAGTAAAACACAACACAATCGAATTTGCCTGTATCTCTTTGATGACTTATGATCTGGCGAGGTCTCACTGAGAGAAGACTAAGTCTTTCCGTATTGTTAAAAGAGATCTTTATTTGTCATTCTAAATCGAATCTAGTGTCAGTCTGGTTCTCAAAGCATTTCGTACATGCACCACATGTTACTGGCTTGTGCCTTGTTTACAACGTATGTGCTATTCAGCCAGCCTTTAGTGGCTCAAAGAAATGAATTGTTCTTGTGGCGAGGCAGGGTCAAGTAGAATCCAGTGGTTTGAAACATGTGCTACCTTGCCAAAGAGTTGTTTTTGTTGTACTCCAGGACCTCTTTTGACCAAAAACTGTCCTGAGCCGGCTGAGAAATGAGGAAAACAATGTGAAATCAGTCAGCAGCACATTCAATTATTTTAGAAATTAAATAAAAGTGTTGATACCGTCAATAAGGTGTGGCTTTGTCCTGCCCTCCTCGCCCCTCAGCAAGATTGTCTTTTCACATCAGCACATTTGTCAGGATAGGTTGTTAATTTGCTTTGTCCAAATGGCAAAAATGGTCCACCATTCAATTCTGTGCAAATATTCATGTTCCCCAGATGCTGAATCCCAGTGTAGTGCCACCAGCAGCTAAAGTTTTCTTCTTTCTCTTCTTTCTTTACTTGAGTATTATACTCAAATACAAAAGGCCTCAGAGGTGTAGGTGAGCTGATGGCCACAAAAAGGGCAATATTGATTATTTGATTGATTGATTGATTATTTATATTTGCATTTAGACTATACACAGGAAAGGTGTTTGCTTTATTAGCCATCATTATCTCTCATTGTACATGTTGTTTGTTAGGCCTGCATACGCCTTCATGTCTTAAAGAATCATTATTAAAGAGCCACTTAAATCACCTTTAATTGATTTAAGTGGTTGATGTTCTGCTCTGAGTCCTCATAGTTTATTTATAGTTTAATGTGTTTTGGCTCATGACAGCTTTAAGGTAATGCCTTAAGGAAGTTTTTGAGTGTACACAGACAAAGGTGTGGACAGGCTTGGTCTAATATTCAAAGCAGTCAGTGGAGTCTGTAAAGATGTAATGGAGCATCGTCGGTTTTGAGATCCATGACTAAGATTTAATTACCTTTTATGACGCACTAAGTAATGAACTTAATTTTCAATACATCTCCATTAAAGTTTCCCTTCCTCGTTGCATTGTGATTACAAACTCTGCAGGCCAACTGGCCTAGGAACTTGACGCTTGTAGCAAAATAGCTACTACACTTCTTCGACTGCGTGATTTTGTTCTTGTTGAGTGAAATGCCTCAGCAGGGTAGCAGCATTACATTTGCTACAAACCATCACCAGTTCAGTTTGTCCAGCTGCATGTTACATGCTGCTTTAAAATGCTGATGTGTCTCATTTCACATACTTTCATTCTTACGCGTAATAGTTTGAGTGCATAATGTGCGTTCACGCTGTCAGTTGTGGTAAATTGCAGTTCATACTGTGACCTTAGAAACTCTTCACCCTCGATGGTCACCGTCACAGCATAGAAGTACACCAAACTATGAACACGGCAAACATTAAACCGGCTGAACATCAACCTGTTGTTGCAAGCATGTTAGCTTGTGGAAAATAACTAATAAATACATTAACTTTTTTTAAAGTAGGTCCACCTATAACATTTCGTTATTTATCATTGTACTTCGGACATTTGCACTACACTACATCATCTGACAGCTCAGATTTAGACTTCACACATAAAAACATTTTATATTTTAAAAAAACAACAAAAATAATTATGAGCCCTGACAAGAAAAGCAGTGTGTAGCTGGGGCCCCTTGTCATGTGTCACGTCTCTGTTTTTAAAAGACTTTTATTTAAGTGTAACTGTGGCTGACATCAGCTCAGCTGCATGTTGTGTTTTGTATTAGTTAGCACGCTAGTATGATTATGAGCACTGTAAACATCGCACCTACTTAGCACCATCATGTTAGCATTATCGTCATAAGCATGTTAGCATGCTGATGTTAGTTCAAAGCACAGCATCACAGTGCTGCGAGCGTGGCTGTAGACTCTCAGTCATTTCCTGTATAAATCTTTTTTAATGGATTTTCATGTTTTATTCCAGGGTCTGAAAGAATTACATTTGCTTTTCTTTCAGTGGCTGCCGGTAATAAATTCTCATCAGACAGCCAAAATTTCCATAAATGCAACGTGCAGTTATTTTATTGCTGCGTGTTTACCACAGCATTTTGCATGCATGCTGTACGTTAAAAGTTAGGAGCCCTTTGGTGAATGGGATGTTTGTTATCGTTATGAGGGGAGCTTTCCTCCACCCTGCACACCACAAGAGACTTCATTTTCCTCAGGAACAAAGCCCCTTTGGAAGTGGTCTGTGTACAGCTGTGAAAAAATAGAAATAATATGAGAAAAATGGATGTGAACACTATAATTCTCTTTGTAAAAATGACGTGTTCTACGCCTGCAAGCGGCTGCTGACAGGCTACAGTCAATATCTGACTTTGACAGACGCTGAGTCATTCTTTACTTCACCACAGATGTAAAAGTTCATTTCATTTCTTTCTATTGACCCAGGTGCAATAGATTTTCATAAAGATATTGGAAAGACTCGGTTCTCATTCAAGCAGATACATTCATGCCACAACAAGTAACTGTTGCTTCTTTGCACACTATATGATATGTTTACCAATAGCCTCGAGCACATCACTGTTGATCACTACTTGTCCTTCCAGTCCTTTGCAAGCTCCGCCGGGGTTGCAATTTGCTGCCTGGAGCTGATATCGACCCTCCTCTGCACTGACTGCAGCCTACCTGAAGGCTTCAACACTTTAAGCAAACAGAATTAAAAAGGAAAAAAAAGGGAAAACCAGTCAAACAAGGCTGAATTAGAGAGACGAATGAAGTGAGAGTGGTTGTTAAAGTTATATAACTGTGCAGATGTGGGCAAAGTTATAAAATAGGATCATAGGAGTGCAGGAGAATATTTGCTTAACTTGATGTAGGTAAACATTACTTCAGGACTACGGATAAAGTTGCAGTTGAACAGCAGGTCAACAAATATCTCCTGTGAAGTTTAAGATGAGCTGCAGATGTATTCAGCACACACAGAGCCGTCCCTTACTCAAGTCACATACTTGTTAGGACAAACACCTCTGCAGGCTCACACCATCAGGTGCACCTGTACGTCACGCTCCCTCTCCTTCTTCACTGCCTGCGCACCATTACTTAGAATCTACCGCCATCTAGTGGAGCAAGGTGGCAATGACAACTCACCTCTGACTGCAGGTGAAGCCTTTTTTCTCTGAGGGTCGGTGGATATTCAGATGGTTAAAGATGATCTCCAACCACAAACCACCACTAAAAGCAGCGACACTGGGAACACTGGGCTGCATCTTTTATGTTTGCTGTTGGTTGGTAGTAGTATTTGACAGCGTTAGTAGTGATATTGCCCTCCAGTGGTTGCCTTTCAGATTGCATTTATTTGCATTTATACTTTATATAGTTCAAGAATGTTGACATTTAATAAATATAATCTGAGTCACCTGTTTATGCAGATAATTTGTATGTGTGTAGTTTTGTATGAAAAAAAACTAACTAAACATTTACATATTTTAAAGTAGGTCTACTTTACTTGACTATTTCCATTTTGTGTTCCTTCTACTTCAATACATTTTACATTTTCACTACACTACACTGCATCTGCAGCTGTAGTTACTTTCTGGATATAGATTTTACACATAAAAACATGATTTGGCATTAAACAAACTGATGATTTTCAAACATTGTAGCTTGTGAGCCCTTACAAAACCCCTTAAGATGGTCTGTCTCATTTTCACGTGATCCTTAAAATGTTTCATTCAAAAGTAACTGTTGAGGCCCAAAGATGTCAGCGTATCTAATATTTTACAATAAAAAAAATGTTTTTTTCCCTCACCAAGCCTCGATGATTTATATTCTATATAAAGTGGCTAAAACTGGCTCGACATGACCAACTACAACAATAAAGAATGTGATATATAATAACATTTAGTTTTAGAACTTGGTTCAGGAACAATGACCATAACTAGAACTCATCGCATTTCAGCACACTCTATCTGTTTCACATCCCTCCCTCCCAAAACTCGTTTTCTTTTTCTCTCTCTATTGTTTCATCAAATACAGGAACCACTCTGATCCTGTGCAGCAACAAAAAGATGACTGCCCTACTCGGAGTGTCAAATGCCTCCCGTCTTCTCACCACCAGCCGACACCAGTCCATCTCTGAACTCCTCCATCAGTCCACTGACCCGATTTCTCAACCCCTCAACCCGTGCTCCTTCTTCCCTCCTACTGAACATGATCATGCAATAAAAATGTCTAAATCCATATCCATCCATGCATCCAATATCTTTGTGGACAAAACTGCACAATATAATTCTTTATTTGGGCATTTTCTCTGTGGTTGTGTAATACTTCAAGAGATGTGTCTTTTTTTACATTATAAATCATTTATTGAAATATAAATCATCTGAATGTACATGATGTAAAATAATGAAACATAGTATAAAATCATCATATTGGGTGTGATTACCTATAATTACAGATAACTGTACCGTACAACACATCACTCACCTGCGGCACAAACAAACATTCACATCCACACGTCGACATCTAAAGCCAAAGCAAGACGTTTCTTTATTGTTTTTGTATCTTTTTTTTTTTCTTCTAGCTCAGCCTGGCTAACTCTTCTGCGATATCCAAACCAAAACGGAGAAAAAAGGAAAGTGCAGCAGCTGATTGCAGATTACATCACAGTTAACAGGGAGAGGCGGTGGCAGTGGATGACAGGTGGATTACAAAGAGTTTACACATAACTGATGTATAACATCAGATCGACATGAATCTCTAGTCCTTCTAGTGTCTTCGTATAACTAGAACCTGCTAATAGACTTCAGGACAGTAGATAAAATATGAGACTGGAGGACAAAACCTGCTTACAAAAACACTGAACTTCTTTGGACAGACTGTCGCGTTTGCTGAGATTCTCTTTGATCCCTTTTATTTTGTATTTCTCATTTTATGTAGCAGTTAAATTTACCGCCATCCATCATATCCATTAAATCTGAACACGACAAAATGTGACTATTCCTCGTGTAAATTTTGGACCTACAAATATTGTCAAAGACTAAATGTGTTTGTGTTCTTCCTATCGAGGAAAATGAGTTACATTTCCTTCGTTGTGATGGATTCTTTGAACGCCTCATCGGGGGCTGCAGAAGCTTATTACGTGCTTACATAAAATACTGTTATCCAAATAACTCTCTCTTATAAAACAACTCTGGAGCTATTTACAATACAATCACTTCGTTTTTCATCTGACAGATACGACTGAAGTCTTTAAGGGGCCGACCTTATGAGAACATTATGTTGTGTGTGGGCGAACAAAAGGTGAGACACTGCAAAGATGCATGCAACTCAGTAACCATTCAAACAGCTATGGTCAATATCTACTCGGTATTCACAAATAATACATGTTTACATAATGATGAAGTAAAAAAATAAATTTGAAATACTGCACGTATTTAACCACTGAAAACATAATATGGTCATACACACACAAAAAAATGCACATAGTCCAGATTTTGTGCTTTGAAATCTGAGTATCGCTACTGATTGCGCCAGCATCAGGTGCTTCTCTTGCAGCAGGTGAGTGTGAAGTGAGTCTACCTGCCAATGCTGTTGCTAGTATTGGACTCATTTATTCTAGTGCATCTGTAGTGGTTAAATATGTATATCATACGACTGATATCCTGTGGTGTTCGTTCAGAGTTGCTGACTGACATGTTGAGTTCGTCCCTTCTTGCTTATATTGCTGTTAAAAGAATGCCCGATAGAATAAAGCTCTGCAAATTTTAAAGACAATCTTGTGGATCTGTTTTATCTCGATAGGTCCGACACGCAGGCTCGGTGGTTCTCTGAGTCCTTGACGTCACATTTTCATGAATGCTCACTCACTCCTCCAGCCCGACGTGGGGCAGTGTCCAGGGAGAAGTGAAGGGCGTACCGTACTGTCACCACAGACTCATCCAGACAGCGAAGTGGTTTTGTTCTGTCCTCTCATGAAGGGGCGGTCAGGGAGGAGGGATGGAGTGGCTAGAGGGTAGACAGCAGAGTCTTTGGTTGATTTACAAGTCTTTCTCTAGTTTCCCGTGTCCTTGCACCCCCCCCTTTTTTTTTTCTTTGCTGCGTCTGCTCTACAGGCTCGGTAGTTGTCACAGAAAGCTGTCTTCCGCCAGGTCACTACAGTCCAGACACATCTCGTCCAGGAGCGTGATGTCCTCCAGAGTCTCACCTTCCCGCTTTGCGAAAGTGGAGCTGCTGGAGCCCGTCTCAATGGCGCTCTCCTCTGATGTCTGAGAGCTGCGGGGGAGATGAACATCACAGGTTAGCGCCATCTGCAGTGCGATATATAGACAATATAGAGCAGTAAATGTTCAGGTCCACTCACCCGTGTCTGTTCCTCTTTCCATATTCATCATCAGATATGGGGTCCAGGTCAGGGAGGGGGATGATGTAACCGCTGTCAGAGCTCAGCCGCTGCTCGTCGAAGCCACTTTCCCTGTCCTTCAGCTTGCCCTGGTTCTTGTAGGTGATGCCGATGTAGGCGTCGTCGTTTTCCATGCACACTCGAGTCACAGCTGGGTGGTCACTCTTCAGGAACTCGTGGTTCACCCTCTCATAATGCTGCACGAGACAGACGGATACAACGGCTGTTAGATAGCGGGAACGCAGAAGATGCGACGCGTGTTTGCCACACAGAAATCACGATGGTGCAATACAGTGTGCGGCGTGTGAGCACAGAATGAATGCAGCTCTGCAAAGCTGCAGGAGAACTGTGGCACGAGCGTGATCACTAGTTGTGTTGCCAATTGGATGGCGAGACCCAAACTGAAAATCACGCCAGCCCAAGGTGCTAAAACAAGAGTCAGTTCCTCCTCTGCCCCCAGCCATTTAAAAGTCTGTGAAGGAGGCCGAGGTAACGCTGTTTTGATGTGCCATGTGTGGCGTGGACTTTAATGAGGTAATTAAGGTTGGGTGGTGGAGGCGAGAACTGGGGCTGCGTCATTACCCAGACTGAGGCCAGCCGCTCTGACATCCAGCTGCTGCATTTGCGCTCTAATCACTTGTTTCTGTTTTACAGAAACACAGACAGGCCGCAGAAAACACTCCGAATGCTCTCTCAGAGGAAGCAGAAGGTGTTTTAAATGAGCAGCCTACTACTTTAAGAGTGTATTAAAATTATTTTCATCCTTTACTTTGCTTGAGGGAAAAAAAAAAAAAGTACAGGTCGCTGCATGTGAGGGGACATTCTGATCTAAAAAATACAACGAGAAGAAAGAGAGGAACAGAATGTACAGGTCCAACCACGAGGTCAGGAATGAGAGGTGCTAAATGAGAAAACAGGTGTTGAGGATGTGAGAGGTCACCAGGAGACTTACTCTCTTGTAGCTGGAGGGCAGCAAAGAAGCAACGGTGTCACTCAGACCCAGGAAAGAAGGCCTCTTCTCCGGTTCGCTGTTCCAGCACTTCATCATCATCTCGTACCTAAAAAAAACAAAAAACAAAACAGCAGGCGTTGTTACCATGGAGATCTGTACTACCTGTCCCGCACCTTGCAATTTAGCTATGATTCATGTCAGCCGCTGTATATCACAGTTGAAAGACAAACTGTTCTCAGCCTCATCTGACAGTAACGTACACGTCATGTGGCGCATGCTCCGGTTTGGACATCCTGTATCCGCTCTTGATCTTGTTGTAGAAGCTCGAATCCACGACCATCCCGGGGTACGGGGTGCCACCTTCAGATCGAAACAGATTCTAATGAGTTTATCAACCAAAAAGCAGCCTCGGGTGATTCTTTGCTCTGATAGATGTTTGCAGGGGCTCACCTAAGGAGAATATCTCCCAGAGCAGGATGCCGTAGGACCAAACATCACTAAGGGTGGTGTACAGGTTGTCAAAAATACTCTCCGGCGCCATCCACTTCACTGGCAGGAAGGTCTGCGTGACGACAAGGAGGAAATGTTCGATCACACGCGCAAAATGGATTATGGAGAAGAAGAATAAAGCTTAATGTTTTAGGTGTGAGATTCGTGGATGAATGAAGACTTACGCTTCCTTTGGAGACGTAGTTGTTGTCGTGCATGATGTCCCGGGCCAGTCCGAAGTCACAGATCTTCACTATCTTGCCCTGAGAGAGGAGGACGTTCCTGGCAGCGAGGTCCCGATGCACGCACTGCAAAAACAGCGCAGGCAAAGATGATTAGCATCATACACAATTATTTTCAACTCCGAGTTCCATCCGTTCCCAAACCAACACATTTCTTAACCTATTTCTGTATGTTTCGTTTCAGCCGAGTTCATTTATAATGCAGTTTATAAAGCATGGTCTTTGTGTAAACATGCCAGTTGGAGGAATGGCTGTGACCACTGGATATTTAGGGATAATAACTATGAAGCTGAATGAATAGCCTCTGGCTGCAGCGTGTCCCTGCCTGGTAATTCTAGCCCTGCCTGTGCTGCTACTATATTCAGCCCCTGGCCTGTCTCCTGAGTGGGCTCAGCAGCCTTCGTGGGACTGCTTATCACACAACTGCTGATTTGCTCAGTCCCCTTTGGCCGACACAGCTGTCATCATATAGGACACACAGTGCAAAATCCACAGCCAGTGGGAAGCAGGGGAATGTGAGGGCTGCAGGATCTATACGGTATGCAGACCTCAGCCAGACAAATACGTCTGTGGATGAAAGATAAAGACATTTATTCATCCACTTGTCCCTTTATGGACTGCACTTACATTCTTGGAAGCCAGGAACTCCATGCCTTTGGCCACCTGGTAGGTAAAACTGAGCAGGTCGGTGGTGGTGAGGCCCTCGCTCATGTCGTCTGACAGCAGGTCGTCCATCTCGCCCTCTGGTTTAGAAAACACACACACAGAAAACATCATGAGGCGGTCCACGAGTATATGTTCATCATGTATTGTAAATATAGTACTGGCTGCTCCAACCTGGCTTTTACTAATGGTAGGGAGAAACTGGGCATTATTATGCTTGTGCTACAATTATCCTCTCCGTGTAATTACAGGGCTGCACCAGACCTAAATTCTGACAAGGGTGGACCCCTCAACCAGCACTGACTCAAACGCAGCGCTGTAGCCAAGCGAGCAAAAAAGAAGCACGGAGGGAGGAAACTGTCTGTGCGTACCGTTTGATCCTTTCTGAGAAGGTGGGTGGTCGTAGCTAGACCCCTGGATGTCTGAGTACTTAGAGGTGTTGCTCATCTCCAGCATGGGCACATACTGAGTGCCGTCAGCCTGCTTCATGTCCATGTAGTCCCCTTTGCTCTCGAAGGACAAGATCACATAACTGCAGGCAGACAAGAGAGGCACAAAGAAGGAATGCTGTTAGTGATGAGGCGAGGACAGGTTGTGGGGATATAAAAACACTTATGGTGATTAAATATTAGATCTTATTCAGTTCACTATTGTGTGTCCTTAAATCCTCTCACTCCGTCTGGCTGTGGGGTTAGAGGAAGATGTGGTTGAGGCTAACATGGTAGCCAAGATTAAATCATGTTATGGTCAAATTCGAGGTGTGGTCACAGTGAGTCATCCATCAACACAAATGAGCCTCAGAGGGAGAGAGGGAGGGAGAGAGAGAGAGAGAGAAAGAGAGAGAGAGAGAGAGAGAGAAGAGAAGAGAGAGAAGCGAGAGAAGAGAGAGAGAGAGAAGAGAGAGAGAGGAGAGAGAGAGAGAGAGGGAGAGAGAGAGAGAGAGAGGGAAAGAGAGAGAGAGAGAGAGAGAGAGGGCTGCTGTTTCACCACCTGAACGGCTGGGCGGACAGAATTAACAGGTACCTCCAATACAATGAAATTAGGTTGAAAGCTGAGACCAGGCTGCGATTTGATTAGGCGAAGACGCCAGACAACCATGGAGAAAATGGCGATAGAGTTACCGATTAGGCAGTAGGGGAGAATGAGAGTGAAACAATTGCGCAAATTGTTGCGACAATGGCTGCAATATTTGGGAGTGGCAAAAAGGAGAGAGGGAAGTGATGTAAAAATGTGTATTTAAACCTGTGTGTTTGTTGTCCTTTACTTAACATTTCCCCAAATGCAGTCACAAGGATAACGCAGGCTAGAAATAAATGTATTTGCTACCTCCTGCTGCTCTCATCTGCAGGGTTGATTCCAAAGATGTCCAGCTCTTTCTTATTATTTTTCTCCGGATTCAGGCTGAGGAAGTTCTCCCTGTTCTTGTGCAGGTAGTTGACCAGGTCCCCGTAGAAGCAGTACTCCGTAATAATGTAGATAGGGCCTGAGAAACAACGCAGCAGATAAAGTCATGCATCGGCGTCAGTCTGCAGGCTAATCTTATCAGAGGCTCGTAAAGGCTAAAAGCACAGTCAAGAGGGCAAGCAAGCCTCCATTTTCCCATAAAAAGCCTGTTAAAATACCACACCCACCAAGAGCGGAGGCAGGGCTGTCAATCTTTTTTTTTTCAACCATTAGAGGCTGTAAATGTGTGCAACTGCCAAATCTGAGGGAGTCTGTGTGTGTGCATGCATGTTTTGGCAGCGTGAACGTGGGAGTTACTGCGTGCGTGTCTTTGTAAAGTGGTGACTAAATTGCAAGGGAGAGGTAACAATGGTTATACTAGACTGTTATTATACACCGTAGTGTGTGCCTGGGAATGTGTGCGTCTTTATATCTCCGGTTCGTGTGTGGAGTATTCACCTGACTTTGTGCACGCTCCCAGGAGGTTAACGATGTTGAGATGAGGTCCAAGATGAGTCATGATCTTCAGTTCAGACATCAGGGCTTGTTTCTCACTGGAACGTGCCGTGGCTGAAAGACGGTACAGCAACCCATGACTATCACACCTTTCATACAGGCCAACCAACCATGCATTCAGCCGTCCACACCTCCTGATTTTCATGATCAGACATCCATAATCAGCTCCATCTTGTTTGTTTTAAACTCTTTTTTTGATCTTGAGTAACTCGCTTTTTTATCGCTTTTCACTCTGCCGTTGCCCTCAAAAGTTCAGCACGGGTTGAATAAAATGAGTCATCACCTGAGGTGTTGCTACGCTTTACATCTGTCAGTTTTTTTCCAGTAACATGTTAGTATGAAGTGGTTTAGCAGGCCAGATATTTTGTGCCACTGATTGCATTGTGTTATGGCTTTTAAATTAAAAACTGCACAAATTGGCCTCTAAAGGTCTTTAAGTATCGTCTTTAGGTCAGGCCGAATCAGAAGACCAAACTGCAATAACTATCTGCCTGTTGCTTTTAAAATGCAGGCATGTACCTGCTTCTTTCACCTCAAACAGTATCTCTGTCTCACATCTCATCTCACATCATCTTCACTGCTGTAAAGAAACGTATCGATGACTGGGAGAAACACAGAAGTAATGTCTTGTTATTGTAATTTTATTTGTTGCACTCACGTTTGAGCATCTTCACTGCCACCTTCATGACAGGTTGGGAGCGGCTGAGTCCGTACGCGGTGCCCTCTACCACTTTCCCAAAGGCTCCAGAGCCCAGGATCCGGCCTGAGAAAAGGAACAGCATAGGATCAATCATCAACAAAGAACCTGCACAAACACAGGCATGTCTCTGCTTTCTCATCTGTGACTCTTTCAGTGTCTGACTGTCTCCTTGATCACTGAGTCAAATCAAACCCCAGCCAGCAAACCCCTACTGCCCAGGCCAGATTATCTTATAACAGCCTCACTTCAAAGAGTCAGAGTGAGACAACTTGACTGGGACATCCCTGCAGAGAGGCTGCGGAGACAGTGGCACAAATCTACAGCTTTAGCACATTTGAAAATGATAGTCGCCTCACCGAGCACAAGCCTGTCGCGGGGGAACTCCCATCTGGAGTCGTAGGGAAGCTGCATCGGATCCACGTAGATGTACTCATGGCCGTCAGGGCTCACAGACTCTATGACCCTCCAGCGGATCTCGTACCGTGGTTTCTGGAAGACAAAATGCAGAGCTAATGAATTATTTTTGTCAAGTCGGGCCTGGGAATTGCTCATTTCATTAATTAGCTTTTGGGACAGTTTGACCACACTCGTGGATAATTGAAATTCAAAATACATCGCTGCGTTAGGTCCTGAGATAATTGCGCTAAACCACAAATATTAGCAGTCGTAATCTAAAAACATGAATCAGCAAACGTTTTTACATGAATGAGAATGAATGTAGAATGATGGCAGCAGTACCTGTTTCCAGATAACAACCAAGACAATGAGTGAGATGATGACAATGACCAGGAGCACCAACACAGCAGCAGCTACAGTCAGCTCTGGGTGAGGGCCTGTTCAGGAGGAGAACCAGGGGTCACACATGTTAGATGGAGAGCACATCGATCACATGTGTCAACATGTGTCTGTTGCAATGACATGCAATGCATTCTTTATGTCTTCTGTCACGGCCTACGAGAAGAGAGCATCTGCAGGGTGTCCAGATTACTAAGACCAAAAGGTATGCTGGGAAGATAACAGGGAAGTGGGTGGTGGGGGGGAGGGGTCCAGGCGCTGGTTTAAGGGGTGAGGATGGGGGTGTAGAGCTCCTCTGGAAGGAGCAAATGGCCTAGTGATCTCTTGCTGTCCCGTCAGAATAAGAGCCCCTTCCTGATGGCTAAAGCACAGCCTCCTATCAGCTGTCTCGCCACAAACTCATCATCTGACAGCTGCTGCAGCACAGACAGTGCTATCTCAGCCCTGAACACGCTCACTTACAAAGCCCGTCACACTCTGAGTGTCAGAAATGGAGGCAGCTTCAGAGGATGCAAGGTGGAAACAACAACATCAAATGTCCATTTAAAAGCTGGGAGGAAACAAACATGGAGGAAATGTGTGTGTGTGCGTGTGTGTGTTCTTACCATTAGACACCAGCTTGACCTCCCTGCTGACAGCGGCCATTTCGTTTCTGGCCAGGCAGCGCACTGCCAGTGTGTTTTCCAGATGACCAAACATGACCTGGCTCTCCAGGTTATTTTCTTCGTCAAAGTGCGAGTCCATTGAGATCTCCGTGGAGTTGGCGGGGAGGGGCACCCAGGAGGACGAGTCATTGGCACAACTTATTGGGAATAAAGGAAGAGGATACATGTGTAGTGGCTGCATGTACAAGCATTCCTGTTAACATATACATGATGTACCAAAGAAGACTGAACTTACTGTTTGATGTTCTTGCAGATGAACCACTCCACCACAGGAGTGGGCTGCCCTCTAGTAATGCATACCACAGACTGGCCTGTTGCCGAGCCATGGTGGATGTCCATCAGGTCCACAATGACTGCAGGCACTGTAACATAAGCACAGCAAAGTGTGTGTAAATATGTGAGAAAAAGAAACAGACTCTAACTGAGGCTGAAGGCTTGAATGAAGCATTCCTATCGCTGACCTTTGACTTCCAGCATCAATCCGACGTCGCGTCTATGGTCTCCATTCTCCACTCGCATGGTGTAGTTCCCGCTGTCCTCCTCCTTGGCTCGGATCAGCGTAAGAACACTCATGTAGCTACGCAGAGCAACAAAACAAGAAACTCCAATAACCGCGCAGCCATAGATGTTTAAAATCACACTAAAGCCTAATGACAGGCCCGGCTAATGTTAACTTTGAGCTTGTTATTAGCCCAGCTGTCATTAGTTGACCTGTTACGGGAGCCTCACCTGGTCTCGCTGAGTTGCCGGAGGCTCGAGGAGATCTCGGCTGTCACGTCGCTGAGTGGGATGCCGTCTTTGAGCCAAGTAACATGAACGCTGGGGAAGGAGCTGATTTCGGCCTTGAACTCCCGAACCTCATCCAGTTCAGCTGATTCATATTCTCCGAACTTGGGCCAGACGGTCAAAAACTCACTTCCTGTTGGAGGAGAGGTCGAGAGAGAGTCAGCAATCATTCGTCACTTCAGGAAAGAGAAGGATTCATGAAATAAACATATATTAAGCTCACGTACCAAAAACTTGAATAGCTAGTTGCTTTGTCTGGCTCTCATTACTGATAATATCAGTGATGGAGCAAGAGTAGATGCCGCTGTCCTTGGTTGAGGCTTGTGGGATGGTCAGGGTGTAAAGGATCTCCTGGGCCCTCTTGTTCTCCTGCACAGTTTTGATGGCACGTTTAGCCTGTCAAACAAAAGAAAAGAAATCAAATCAGGTACTAATCATCATTTTGTGCTGCACTGATGATAACCGGATGACTTGTGCCCTCACCAGTTTGCCGGGGTATTTCCAGTGGTCTTCCAGGATCTCAGATCCGCGAGCCAGACAGGTGACCGTGATGGTGTCTCCCACCAGCAGTGCAGTCCGCTTGGCTGTCAGCTCAACGTGCAGCGCAGCACCACCTGAGACACAACAATCGACAAGGTCAAAAAAAAAAGTCTGCGGGATCCATCGAAGAAATCATGGACCTGACTGATCACCATCTGCACGTTCACAAACACACACCTGTCCAGCCGTGGACGATGTATTCCCCGCTGTAGTGTTCCTCTCCATTAATGAGAGCCTTACAGACGTAGGTTCCAGCGGTGAATACTCCCAGAGCCCCCCTCTTGCTGTCATAGACACTAGGCACAGGCTGCTGGGTGTCAACGTTAATCACGGTCACGTTAGCACTGGGATCAGACACTCGACACTGGATCTCCATCTCCTCGTGGACGGACAGGACATGGTTGCCAAAAGGCACCGGCGATGGCACAAAGGGAGCATCTGGATCTGAGATGGAAGAAAAGAAGTTTCTCAGACCCGATAATGAAGTCCAATAATAAAAACACACAAGCACAAAGCAGCCGTGTACGCCATACCTGGCACATAGATGTAGATGCTGCTGTCTTCTGTATCATCAGTGGTATTCCTACTGTAGAAGCACATGTAGTAGCCAGTGTGCATTGCAGTGGCATTGTCCACAGTGATGGTGGTGACAAACAGGCCGCCGTTGTCCTCCTGTGTTTTCTCCGGCATATCAAACGGCGTCTCCCAGGCTAGTTTTGCCTCTCCCTGACAGGTCAGGGTGAAAGGAGTGTGGAGGGGCACCACCATCTCCTCTACCTTCGGCAGCAGCACAGGAGGTGAGGATGGTGGGAACATCATTGCGGTCGGGGCTGGAAGAAAGAGATGTAGAGCGTTCAGTCATCATCTATCTATCTATCTATCTATCTATCTATCTATCTATCTATCTATCTATCTATCTATCTATCTATCTATCTATCTATCTATCTATCTATCTAACTTACCTTTCACTTTGAGGTTGAAGGAGAACTGAGAAGTGCGAGAGCCGCTGGTGGCTGTGATGGTATAATCCCCGTTGTCTTTCACCAGAGCCTGCCGTAATGTCAGAATGCTTTGATACCTGCGTGAAGACAGAATATTTTTGTTATTGAAAGGAGCAATTGACAGTTTGGTCTATGTTTGTCTGTTTTAGAATACAGTGACATGACCGAACCGATGCCACTTTCACACCTGTACAGTGAACATGAAGCTGGAGCCAGCAGATGGTCGACTCAGCTCGGAACACACATACACCTACAAGCGCCTCCAAAGCTCATTGGTGTTGTGCATGACATGTAACTGTCATGCTAACTGTTTGCTTCTGCTTTAAGTCTTTATGCCACGTTCACCATCTCCTGGCTCCAGCTTCATATTCAGTGTACAGACATGAGATTGGTATCGATCTCCCGATCTAACTCTCTCGCAATACAGCAAAGAAGCGTATGAAATGTCAAACTATTCCATTTGAATTATTTATTCTCACCGATTTCCTTCAATTTGGCTGGTTTTTGTGAGGATGAAGTAGTTCTCCTGTATGGCTTTGCCGTCTTTCAGCCATATCACTATGGGGGGCGGGTAGGCATTAATGAGGATGGTAAACTCTGTCTCGTCTAAAAGGTTGACGGACTCCGTAGCTAAAATCCCACTGTGGTCCAGCGCCAGGAAGGAACTCTCGTCTGAAGGGAGGAAGAGAGAAGAAGAAAAGAACATGCAGGTCACTGTGGATGAAAATAGTTAAAGAAATGGATCCGACGAGTGAAAACAGAGGGACATTAGAGCGAGGCGCGGATTGACATTGAGGGCTGAGGTGAAGCGAAGGCCTGACGCACATCTGCCAAAGCCATCCCATAAAACACAGTAGCTGATGTTGAAAGCAGAGGTGAAGTTTTACGGTCGCATGGTAGAAAATGACTTCAACACACCGCTCGAACGCACCTTGTGCACATATGTGAAACCATGACAATTTCAGCTGAATGATGATGAGAATAATAAATTTGGATTAAGTGAGTATAAATCAGTGGTGTGAGCATGTATTCACATTGTTGCAGTTCTGCCAAGAGCTCATTAAAAAGGTTTCCAGAAGACCTACCGAAGACGGTGACCGACACACTGCTGACTCTGACTTCTCCGCTCAATTCGTGCGTTACGGAGCACTCGTAGGTGCCGCTGTCCTGAGAGGTGGCCCGTGGGATACTCAGGATGTAGTTGACCGAGTCTGGGAAAGTCTCTTTCAGCTGAACTGCGCCCACAGCCTATAAGAAGAGAAGAATAACATGGGGTTGAGATCCTACTCACCGGAATAGAAAGAAAAATATTTGTAATAAGATATATGAATGTATTAACTCAGTGTTTTTCCAATTTACAGGTACAATGTATAAGAGCCGCTGTGTCGGACTGCTGAAGGCTAATGTTTAAAACACTTGCTAGGCCACAGGAGATAAATCAGGATCACAGAGCCTTTTTAAAAGCCTGTAATTGCAACTGAGACCAAAACCAGGAGTCAAAACTGCAGAGTTCCTACCCTCACCATCTCTGGAAAAGGACTTAGAGGAATCCCATGCATAAAAAGAGACAACGTGCTGCATAGATTAAAAATCTGAAAATAAATATAAACAGACATAAATTGCACATGGAACTCTTTCAGGGCCTTGCAGCGGACGCTTCAAAAGCATTAAATGTTTAGTTGGCTGTCATGTGCAGACAGCATCTGTCCTACACGTCTCAAAGTCACAGGGGTCAAAGAATTTACTATCCTTTTTTCTTTTCTTCTTTTGAACTGCCTGCTCGCCTCGAGCCATTTGTCCTTAACTTTAACTTTCCCATCAGTGTCTTTTACATGGGGTTAACTGCACCAAGAGCTGCTTGGCTGACATTCTCATAATGAAGACACAACATTCAGTCTGCTGCTTTCCTAACACATACTTTGTAACCACTAAGGGCCGTCCTCAGAGTTATATTCCACTTCCACCGCTGCTAGGTTTAGGTCCAAAACCATTATTTGCTAATTTAAGGCTCAGTGCTGCTGGGTAGGAAACAACATGGAGCTGTGACATGGGGATGAAGGAAATAGGGAAAGAAGGACGAAAAGCTGAAGCTGATTAAGTTTGAAGCCATAGACGGGGACTCATTTGAAATTTCACAGAAAGGGAAAGGGTTGCATCTTGCCTGTTTTTTAGGATGGAGCCACTGCTGCAGGAAGCCCAGACCAGTTGGAGTGACACAGGTGATGTTAAAAGGCTGCCCGGGTCTCACCGTCTCCTCGCTGGCTCTTACTTCCACCTCAAAATCCTCAATCTCGGGGAGGTCTGGAGGGACCCACCAGAGAGCAGATATCAGCACCGTCATCACACAGGTCCCAAGATAGTGACAACTTGATTACCATGAGCTCATTTATCACAGAGTGGTGGCTCAGTAGGTCGTCATTACTGACTCACTCACACACACACACACACACAGAGTGAAAACAGCCATGTGAAGTCATCTCCCCCCTGTGATAATGACATAATATCACAGCTCTCATGCAGTGAGATCACCCTGCAGCCCTCTCATGGTAAACAGACATGTGGAGTGTTTCCAGCTGTGCATGTTTTGCGTCCTTACCCTATCAGTTTAGCGTTTTTTTTAAAAACTCTTAGTCATTCTAAGTTCATTATGTATCACATGAGGTGAAGATATAACACCAAATGTACCATCTTCTCAACACCGAACTCACCCTCCGTCTCCACAGTGTAAACGACACTTGTGAACGTCCGGCCGTTCAGAGTGGTTTCACACTGGTACTGCCCAGGCGAGAGGTTTCCAAAGAAGCCCATCTTGTTGTCGTAGAGGGCAGACATCTCCTCTCCACTGGGAACACTCCTCAGGATGACGTGAGAGTTGGGGTTCGACACGCGGCAGGAGATGGGGACTCCGCTTGGCTCCATGGGGACTATCAGGTTATCGGGCGTCTCAGGGACGAATGGAGCCTGGGCATCTAGGAGCGGAAAGAAAGGAATAAGATCAGACTGTGTGGTGGGATTTGGCAGTACTGTGATCAAATGTACTCATAGTTCACCACTCTACATTCCTTTACAGTCAAAAGTAACTCATTCATTGGTACACTGGATACATCCTGAACAAGATTCACACCTACGGGTCACCACTTAACCTGTTAACATGCATGTCTTTGGACTGCGGGTGGAAGCTGGAGTACCCGGAGAGAACCCACGCTGACAGACACGGGGAGAACATGCAAACTCCTCACAGCTGGGGGTTAAACCAACAACCTTCTTGCTGTGAGGCGACAGTGCTAACCACTGCCGCCCCGTAACTCAAATGAAAAGTGCAATTCATGAGCACTAAAACACATCTTTGCTCAATTTACGCAGGGCTCCTGCTGCTGCAGGTCTACTTGGTCTGGTATGACCGGTGACTAATGTTAGAGAAGCTGTGCATGTGTACATGTATGACTCAGTTAGTTCTCTAATTTTATGCTGTAGTAAGTGCCAGATTTGCACAACCTGTCCGTGAGTGTTGACACCACGTGACAAACCGTATTCACCTGGGACAAACACATATATTCCCGCCTCATTGTCGTCATCCGGGTCGTCCAGCAGAACACCTTCCTGGCTGTCATAGACGCACATGTAGTAGCCGGTGTTCTCCACAGTGGCGTTGGAGATAAACAGCGTCGCCGTGTAGTATCCCGTGTAAACGAAGCTGTTTTTCGGCAGGGGGTCAGCCCAAATCACGTTTCTCTTCCCGGTACAGCTTATGTTGAACGTGGAGTTAGGCTTGAGGATGAACTCTTCTTCGTTGGACACGATGCTTGGTGGCGGCAGTCCGGAGGTAACTGAAAGATTTGGTTTGGAAACATCAGAGGAAATGTCGGAAATAGTCGTAAAAACATGAATATTCTGCATAACAATATAGATTTACCCGAAACCAGCGCCACCAAGACAACTCCAAAGACGACATACGTCTTCAGCTCATCCATGGCGATGGATGTTCTGACCTGTGAAGACAGAAAGTTGAGTTATTTAGTCAACAAGGAAAAGCAAACACATGATTAGATCGGATACCACTGTCTCTGCACTCGCATCCAATTTGATCAATACATCAATTCAATTTACTGACTCCTAAATATCCCACACACACCCAGCAGGATATGTGCAGTTACACAGACTGACGTGTTTTTCCTACAACAAGCCCACAAAGACTTCTACATGGATCCGGAGAACTTTGCGGTTTCCACATCACTCCTGAAATTTATGACAGGATTACATGAATTATATGAATTATATTTCGTAACTTGAGGGTTAAGACGGTAAGACTGTTAATCCCAGTGCGCTAGAAGAATCCGCAGGATGGGGGGACCGGGTGGAGAAGACGAGACAGGGCTCCGTGTGAACATGAAGACTGTCAGTAGAGGGCGACACAGTCCAGCTTTTGTGCGCACTAACAACCCACCCCGGCTTTGGTCGGCTCCAGTTGGCCCACTCGGTTTTTCTGAAGTTTTTCTCTTAGTTTGATTTGAAGTAAATGTCTAGTTTTTATTACTTTCGCTAAAAAACTTGTATTTTCCCTTTTAAAAGTGACTTTTTTTTGTTCCAAGCTAACAAAATGCGCTTAATTAAGACGTGCGCGAGCTTGACTCCTCACGACTCATCAGGGATCCTGGTCAAGTTTAGTTTTGTCACGGAGCTCTGCAGCGGACATTCCCCTGGTCTGTCTGTCTAACTGCCTATCTGTCTAAGTGTCTGTCTCATGCTGGATCAGGGTTTTCATCAGGGGGGCCACACAGTTTGAGAGACGCTCAGCCAAAGAAAACATTTTAATTCCATAAATCATAACTCTCCTTCCATCCAAATCATATCTCCTCCAGACTCTTTAACTTAAAACAGTCTTTAATTTCACCTCCTGGCGTTTTTAAAAATCGTTTTCTCTGTGGATATCTTCGGTGTCTTCCATGGACAGTGTCCCTAAACAATGAAACTTTTTGGCCCTTGCAAACCTTCCTGTGGCTGTGCGCTCTGGCTCACCCGAAACGGGCTAAATTACCCATGGGTAACCCGGGTTTGTTTAGATCTATAATTAGTGGGCCCAGTCCACACAAAAGTACATATTCGAGTGGGATTCGACTGACAACATGTCTAATCCGTTTTGACGTGTTTGTGCACACGCCTTGATCCCAACAATTTCAATAAGGGTTTTTTTTTTTTTTTTTTTTTTTTTTTGGCCTCGGCTTGGCGGGGATCCTCCGGCCACTGCGCGTAAATCTAAAGTGTGAGCCCGGAGTGCTCTCATCACGTCCTGCCCTTCTTTTTGTCCCCCCCCCGCTCCGAACAAGCGACCCAACAAATGTGCACATAGCAAATGCAGTTCTGAGAAAAAGTGTGGAAATTGGTTTGGAAGGAGGAAGAGTCCTCGGTCTTTTGGTCTAAATATTGGAGCAGTATTCCTGTGCAAAATCCCTTGGTGACACAGCAAGGTAGGAGGTTAATGAAGAATGCGTCGTGGCTCCAGCACTCTTCTCTCCCCCCTCTTTTTGAATCCATTCAGCTGCCGCAGCTCTGAAGCCTCACACACGGACTGATTCCCGGTGCCGATTTTTTTTCTTTCTTTTTCTTTCCCCCATTTTTTTTTTTTTTTAAATTCCTCACATTCCACGACCAGACGAGAAAACAAAGTGATGTACAATTTCCAAAATGTGTTTCCCATTTAATGCCAGACAGCATCCCACAATGGTGCCTTCAGTCTTCGGAGGTGACACCTCCAGCTGTGAGGCCGAAACCGAGCACTTTTTATCCAGCAGAGTCAGCAGCGACATCTCCCTGCTCGGCGTCCAGCGGTGAGACCATATGGTGCAGGGGGAACAGAAACTTCATCTAAAAAGGTTCTAATGCAGAAGTTGAGTGCAACTTTTGCAGGGTTGCATCTCTTAATAGGGAATAAAACTTTTCTAGAAACTTTTCTAGATGGTCTAATAATTGGATAAACTAATTAAGTGTGCAATTAAACTCCTGCTGAACCTTCAGAATTTGTTTCAGATCTCCACGATTTATTCGATTAAAAAAAAAAACAACTTTAAAACGCAAAGAAAAAATGTGTTTCAATCATCTTTTGGTTTCCAACAACCTTTCAATTACCTTTTAGTAACCCCCTCTTTATATTCCTTTCGTGTACGTATATCCACAGTGAATTGGTCGCTCCAAAAGGCGCAGTAAGGGTCCTTTGCAGCGGCTGTAATCCTCAGAGATCCTGCGCTGTGAGAGCATATGTGCGACCCTCTGTCCACATCCGCGACCGTCCTCACAACTGCGCTCCAGCTAAGCGACCTGTAACTGATTCAATGTTACAGTCCGCCCTCCGCCCCCTCCGCAAAAATCATCTGGCTCAAAGTAAATAACTCTCAGGAAATGACACCAACCCCCCACCCCTCCTCTCTCTCTCTCTCTCTCTCTCTCTCTCTCTCTCTCTCTCTCTCTCTCTCTCTCTCTCTCTCTCTCTCTCTCTCTCTCTCTCTCTCTCTCTCTCTCTGCCCTCTCCTCCCTTCAAGCGCTGGACCTCTTTTCAAAGTAAGAGTCTCTTTTTTATGGGGTTGCAGACGAATATTCCCGCTGCAATGAGAGGAGGAGGAATGACATTTTCATGGGGTTAAAAGAACCTTTGGAGGACAGAAGTAGGTCCCATGTGTTTGAGTAACTTCTGTTGCTGTTTCTGTCTTTAAGTTCGCATTTGTTGTCACACAAGTTTGTTTTTTTAATTGCTGGCATTTCATCGTACCAAGTGTTACAACAATGCAACACATGTGCACTTATCACTGCTCTTTGCATGATGCATGGCAGCTCAGTGAATGGACAGTTTTTTTTTTTTTTTTTGTGCAAGAAAGTCAGAAAGTTGGCGCAATGGAGCGCGTAACTCATAGAGGGCGCTCCAACACCATCATATCACAGACCACCATCTCCCCCCCCCCCCGACACTCACACACACATACATACTCTGTCACACACACACTTATCCTGTACATGTTTTGAAAAGATACAAAGAAACTCCACCATCAGAGTAGTTTTTCTTTTCTGTTCCAAATAAATCTGACTCTGTTAACTGGCACACAAGCGTCAGCTGTTCGCCGAGTCCTGAAGCTCTGCCATTTATTTTTTGTTGGTACCCTCGGGCTCTCCTGACGGGCAACTTAAGAATAATGGGCCCCTATGAATCACCTATCTCTGGGCACACAGAAGAAGAAGAGGGGGCATCAGACCGGTGTCCTCTGCGTGGAGCAGAGCCCCGGGGGCTCGATGATCAACCCCCTTTTTCCCCTCCCCTCCCCTCCTTCCCTTCACCCCCATCCAGCTTGCAGCCGCTTGGCGCAATTACTTCCACATGTTGCCGAAAAGAACAGTGTCCTTGTTCTCAAACAAAGGATCTCGACTTAGTCAGGCCAAACTTACCTCAAACCGGTTTGAGGTTCTCACTTCTGTGGGGTTTTCTTCTGACGCTCATTTATATAGAGACTTACGGGTAAATTCCAGAGGCCAGCATTTTCTTAATTATATATGTTTTATTCTATTTTATTAATGTTTTTAATAAATCCAATATGATTAAAGACAAAACACGAAAACTAAGAACTACATCCAGTGCTGCTCTTGAATATAAGTCACAAACAAGTCTCCAGTCAGGTCTGTTTGCTGAGTCATGACAGCTGACAACATGAGGAGGCACTTTTAAAAATAAAATAAAATAATAAAAAATATTCCCCACTATGTCATCGCATGTTGGTGCTGTATGCTGGTTGGACACTATGTAAACTGGATGGATCACGTTCAGCATGTCTGTACATCGCTCAAACTGGGACTCATCTTCTCTGAGGTCACTCGCCCCGTACTGCCTCCAACCGTCCACCAGGGGGCTTTGGAAAAGCAATCTGTATCAAATATGAGTGACTAATATAATAACCTACGTTAAGTCGACTAATCAAATATGAATCATGATAAACCTGAAATAAAATCCAACACACTGAACATCTATTGCGCATAATTTCGACACGTTTCGTCCTGCGTCTAAACAAGACTCCGAGAATAACAACAACCTGACGTGAGACAGCGTCTACAAACGTCAGTTTACGCTTCTCCTTAAACTTTTTAAATAATATAAATGTTTGGTGTTCAGCCTGTTTTAAGGCAATGTTCTCTAATGCTATCTAAAGGTTGTTAATATGTTATGTCAACCATTTTTCCATCGTCTCTCTCTGACTTTGTGATTGAGAGTACCTGGAATATAACAGACCAACAGACAACAGCTCGTCCTGCAGTCACATACATGTGATGGAGATGGAGATGACTCCACTGCCTGTCTGTCTGTCTGTCTGCCTGCCTGTCTGCCTGTCTGTCTGTCTGTGGCCTTCGGGCGGAGGAGGTCCCCGAAGGAGCTGTCCAGCGTGCTGAAGTGTGTCTTTATCAGGGTCGGCGGCGTTTGTCCCCCAGCCAAAGTCCTGACTCTGTCCAGCCATTCACCTGTCAGTCTGTCTATCTATACATCTATCATCCATCCATCTGTCCTTTCTTTTTCATTTTTCAAGAACGTGGACCTCCCTGAAGTGGACTGGAGAGACGCCCGAAGGCCACGTGGCGAGGTCATGCTCAGCAGGATGGTGAGTTTTTATTAATTAACGAACTAAATATTACTTATCCAATGAGTAAATTAATTAATAACAAGATGAGCTATTCTCTGGGGCTTATACGTTTTCTTTTCACTTTATTCAGTTGCCTAACAATAAATCACTTTTACCACATGCCAGCTGTGTGCTAAACAGACCTAAAATAACCGCTCAAGTTATTCTAATGCCAAAGATCACGTCTTGGCTGAAGCAAAATGAAAACAGTAAGCCCAACATAAATAAATGAACTCTCTACAATCTCCTCCTCTCTCTCTCTGTGTGTGTGTGTGTTTGTGTGTGTGTGTGTGTGTGTGTGTGTGTGGGGGGGGGGGAGTACCTGACCTTGTTTATGCAAAGATGGATTTACCCACTTGACTTTTACTTTTACAAGATCATCGTGATTAACTAATCACCCCATCTCCCAGACAGATTGGCTCTTGAACGCCATGACGGGATGTTTGCAAATTAGCCCTCCAATTATTCACCAAATGCCAGCTCCAATAGCTCAAATATTAGAACTTTCCCCCTTCAGTCTGGTCCCCGGTGGCGAAATCGGTAGTTTGACAACAATAAACCATCATCCTCGTTTAAGATTCACATTTAACTGTGCACACGTTTGTAAAATGTGGGGCACAAACAAGCCTCGAGGAGAGCTGATTCCGCAGCAGTGATGATTGAAGATCTCTTTCCAGGAGTTTTAGATGGGTAATACAGAACGCATTTATACGGGATAAAATATTGCTCGGTTGATTCATTAGTAAAGTGGATATTCCTCTAAAGATCTCTCTCTTTTCCACACCGGCACTTCAGCTTCTTCTCGTCTCTATCTCTCCGCATGAGACAGCAGCTGCAGCCGGCTGAAAAGCGCTCTTATTAATTGTCTTTTGTCATGCGTAATTGCCACACTTTCAATGGTGGCCGAGGCCTGACGTCTTTTGGAGTGCTCTCGTTTGTCTGTGCATTAGTAGGTATAGGCTCCTTTCATCTTACATTTGCATTCCGCACACTCTGCCTCGCGTTATTTTATATTTTGTTTGATAAAGCAGCGTGATCAGAAGTTGTGACAGTTTGGAGAGAGAGATCCATTTGACCTGGACAAATACATCAACTCTAAAAATGAGCTTCGGCCCCCTCTATAGCGGCCTTATACAGTCTGAGGTCACGTCCTGTGGGGCTGAAAAGGGGGGAGTCTTTCTCCAAACTGTGGGTTATTCCATTGTTAAACGCTTTAAATGCTGCATTGGTCTTTCACACCTGCAAGGGAACTCTAATTCGATTAATAGGAACTTCAATATATATTCATTAGGTGGCTTTCCCCCCAATAATATATGATCATCAGTGAGATGTAAAAGGGACCATTTATTCCCGCTCTGAATGGGTCTGCGTGGGACCAAAACTTCACCTGCTTCCCCTCTCAATTAGGAATGTATCCCAAACTCTGACAGAAACGAGTTAAATTAGGCGTCAGCTAATTTCCAGTGGCCCCTCCTACGTAATCCCCCCCTCAGTCTTTCCATTTGAGCGTGCCCCTTTTAATTCACCATAAGTTGAAAGGTTCAAATAGTGCCTAATGAAACAGTGACTAAATCGTTCTCTGTCGCTCGGAGGAACCCTGTAGCTGTCTCTCAAAGATCTCTGAGCACACAGCCGTCGGGGGTCTCCGGCTAAATGCGAGTCCCAAGGCAGGACAATCTAACCTGTCAAAGCCTTTGCCCACTTCTATATATCCTTGTTCTGGGGTTTCAAGCAATAGCAGCATAATCAACCAACGTGGGACCGAAAACGCAATTAAACTCGCTTTGGACAACCAAAATCTTTTGAAAAGCGAACATTAATGGACTATTGGCTGCTCCCCAGGGGCGTTATCGGGTACCCTTTTGTGGTCAGATCTAAGGAGAAATTACAGCTACACTTTCATATAGCTCACTCCATCCATTTTGAATTAAATGGCTTATATCATGTAAATGGAGCTCCGCTATAATGTTGTTAAATACAAAAAAAGGCGCATATTTCGCTCTATATGTTGAGTATAACACCAATAACGCGGCAATTACAGCTTAATAATAATAGCTTTCACTATATGGGATATGTCTTAATGGCCGCAGTTAAAGGTAACTTGACGGGCAGTAAACTGTGCAGAGTGACCTGCAGTGAAATCCAACACAAAGTGTCTGTGAAATGTAACATTTTTCTGAGACTGTTTGTGTTTTTGTTATTCTCTCAAACGTGGACTAGTGTTCAAATTAAAAGGCGTTTCACATATTCTGTCCACTGCTATGCGCATCCATGTAATGTATCTGAATGAGAAAGTTTTATTTTGCATTCAAATTAAACAGGAGATAATTATTCTTGTTTTATGTCACGACAACTATGATCAAGCTTCCTGGTAATATGTAATACAATATCTCAAATTAATCATTTCATTTTCAAAAATCCTCATTATAATCAATGTGGTATATTTTAAGCATTTGAACGTTAAATAAAATTTAATTCTGCTGCTCATTTTAAATGCAGTTTTTCAACTTTCAATGATGAACAAATATATTTTTTAATTCTTATCAATATTAATAATAAAAATAAAAACTTTCTTCCTAATGGTTCGATCATCTTCTACCACAGTAGGCCAACACACTGACAACTTCTTAGGTCAACTCGTCATGTTTATTACAATAAATACAGATATACATAGTTTACAAATTGTTGCGTGCAGCTTCCACACAGGTTAGGCTTACAAGCTATTTCTAAAGGCTTTCATTGACACGCAGCCTCGCTGACAGTGATGGGTTCTCGGTAATTGGAGACACTGACTTGGGGATAGTTAACATGACCTAGGTGTGTGAGGTGAGGCGAAAATACGTCACTCTGTTACGGCACACAGGAGGTCAAAGTTTCACAATATTTCAGGGCAGTGTCTTTACACACTTCACTTTAAAAGTAGGACAAACATTTTCAACACTTCTCAGATTTTCATGCAGGAGATTTTAAAAAATATATTTTTGGCCCAGAGGTTGCTGTGATGCCTTAACCCATAACTGGAGCAGGACAGGGGAAGTGCCAGCAGTTGGAATTAAGGGAGTCGCGCCTCTCTCAGATGGGTGATACCTCTTTCTCCTCTTCAGCAGAGGCCGGAGATAGAGACTCCTCGTCCTCTGACCTTGAATAGTCTGTGTGACCGGTTGTGCACTTGCAACCGCTGTGCGCGCTCCTTTGGGTGGCTTTGCCCTCCTTCTTGTGCTTCACTCTGCGGTTCTGAAACCAAATTTTCACCTGTTTCTCTGACAGGTTCAAATACGTGGCGATTTCGATCCTTCTGAGTCTCGACAGATACATGTTCGTGGAAAACTCCCTTTCAAGTTCCAGGAGTTGCGTGCTCGTGAAAGCCGTGCGCATCCTCTTGCCGTTCTGTATGTGGCTGTTCTCAGAGGCGCCTGTTGGAGGAAAAAAAAAAACATTCGTAAGTCAGACTTTCAGCTTTTTTGGTACAGCGAATCTAAACTGAATCAAAGTTGCATTTGGCACAAAACATTGCGCGTAAATCTTTGTGCGTAAAAGCCGAGAGTTATCATTCATTTAATATCCTGAAAGTGCATCATAAAGTGTAGGGAGACTATCAAACAAGTGCCGAACATAGTTGAGACAGTAGCAAACAGGTGGCTTACCAATAGAAAGACAGTGGTATCTCCTGGGATCTGTGACGCTGAAGGTGGGCGTGCAGACAGGTGTATGTCCCGGGTGCGCGAGAGCCGGAGACTGCTGATGCGCTATTCTCTGACAGTACTGCGCCTCCGCTCCTGGAAACTGACTCTTCAGCATGGGAATGCCGCTGCGGGAAGAGTGGATGTGGGACGTGACGCACAGCGGGCAAACACAGAAAGTCCCGTTTTTCCTGGATGGACACACCGGAGCGGTGACCGTCATTACGCTCGGAGAGTGCATGCTGATGGGGATAAGGAAGTCTTGTCCTGGATGCTCAACCGGTCCGGGTCGCACCGTATCCTTGATTATCAAAGAATCAACGTAAAAAGACCTCGACATGGCTGCTGATAAGTAGTCGCTCCGTGTAACAAGATGTTAGCTGTTTCTCATCTGAACCCCTCGGGATCTCCAAAGGTGCTTATGTTTGATGGTTCAACAAAAGGGACCCCGAAGAGGGTTGGCCCTGTAGCGTCACCCACGTGCGCACCCGTCTCCAAGGGTTTATACTGTCAGCGACCCAAACCACGTGATGTCTCAGTGGGCCTCCAATCACAACTTGCAGATTTACTCTTTCTATCCTCGAATTTAGAAAAGCCTTGAACACCTAATAATAAAACCAGACATTTATATAATTTCCGTGAAGTACAAGACTTTCTTAATCAGACTCCAACTATTAAATAACTTGTTACATCATTTTTAAAAATGTAACAAATAATCTTTAAAAATATATTTTCACAAACATGCCGCTGAAATTTGCATTTCTGGTTTCTAATATGGATTTATATGATTTAATTAGGAGCAAGTCAGATTGAAATATGAGAATTATTATTGTTTTTTAATAGACTCTGATCATTAAGGTACTTAAATCAGATGACCATGCAGGAAGCAGCTGAGAACAGGTGCAGTCACCAGACATAAGAGATTCTAGCTTATTCTTATTTTCTCAATTCAATCTTTGAAATAAATCTATATGATAGACTTCATCCAGATCTACTTCACTTTATTTATTGTTTTATCTTTATTTATTTTCCCCCAAATGCGATTTAAAGACTTTTTCACGCGTCCATTCCAGCACTAATTTTCACCGCAGCCTAATCACACTTTGAATCCGGTTGGTCCAGCTTTCACTTCCAGCAATTAAAGAATTATGAACTGATGGCGAGTCTGGGCTGCGGTTATTTGATGGCGATTAGGACTCAATTAGAAAGTGTTTATAATGGCCGGCCTGTGCGCGGGTAAACAGGCAGCTATTTCAGAAATGCGTTAATCCCTCATCTTGTGACAATAATTAGCGAGTTTGATCCGCAGGCGGGTCACAGACCGGTAGGTTTAGCTTCTGCTTTCATCTGCCAAGTAACGCCTCGGACCTTCAGACAGAGGCAAACCGTCAGTGGGTCCATATCCAACCCAAGAACATGTTCCACAAACAGGAGGTAGTCAGCTTTTGTTTGTTTTGCACCTCTGTTTCTTTAAAAGTGAGTACATGCAGAGGCAGCTGAAGCGCTTGGTGAACTGTGCGCACTCTTTGAAAGAATTATAAAGTCTTTAAAATCCAACCACAGTAATGATGAGAGCAAACACGTCTGTCACACAGACAGTAATTGCTGTAACAAAGCGAATCCAGCGTTTGACAGGGAAGACGCGCTGAGTTGTTATGGTACAGATAACAGTCTGAAACAAGGGAGAGATGGAGAGAGAGGGAAGAGAGAGAGAGGGAGCAAACCAAGCGGAATGATGCGTGGCGCGCGCCCTCATCACACCATGCGAGCTCTAATATTATTTTTCCATAATTCTGCACGATAAAATTTCATTGTCTATTAAGTAATCCCACAAATGAGATCCTTTATGAGGCTATAATGAGGCCTAATTGCCAGGACTAGTGGAGCCACGTGGAAGGATTTAGGAAGCATTAAGCCGTCGGGTACTGAGCACAGGCTGTTACCTAGCCATTACTTTCATAATTCAAGGAGAAAATTAGTCCATTTAAGGGAAAAATCCTTTGATTCCCTTTATTCTGCTCGGTGTGGCAGGGCTGCAGTTTTTTTGTCTGCTTCAGTTAAGAAGCCAGTGCAACAAATGGGGCCTGGTGCAATATCACTCACTGTTAGATTAAAAAAAAGGAGAAGAAGAATTTGAGAAATGTGCAAAGCTCCCTGGGCCCCACCTCTCACTTCTTTCTCTTCAGCGTTGTGCGCCTTTTTACTTTATGGTGCAGCGGTTACCCTCCACCATTCACCCCCTCTTCAAATCATGCTGATGGGCAATTAATCACCGGCCTATTCAAGAACGTGAAGATTAAATTTAAACAGAAGATTTGAAAAACAGAACTCTCTTCAGAGGTTTGGTTAGTCTGAGTTGATGCTCCTCGGTGGTAAACAACATTTCTAGTATGAGTATGAGAGTCGCTGCAAGTGCATCAAAGAAGAGGGGGGAAAGGTGTGTGTATGTGTGTGTGTGTGTGTGTGTGTATCCAGCTCCTCCCAGTAGTAAAAAACACACAAACTTGTTAAAGTGCAGTGCTAAAGTTCCCCCCTCTCATTCACATCGCATCCCATGCCATATTATACCGTGAAGAAGTCCATTAATGTTTTGTTGAACAAGCGTCATTAACTTGTATCAACGCCTTTTTACAAACCTTGCATTGTTGTGCAGGGCCAGTCTGCGGCCCATCTTGGCCAATACAGTGGATGATTTGCCCCTTTATTAGTTACCAGGCAACAGATCCTGAATACCAAAACTCAAAGGAAACACTCTGGTCCTCCATATAGATCTCAATGGCGATGGGGGAAAATGAACAATGATCCTGTGGACAACATAATGCCACGCAATGACTTTTCATTAACAATTATCTGGTTGATGTGAATAGCAGCTGCAGTGGCTACTCTCCATCTCATGGTTTGCAGAGAAAAGGGGAGCGGGGAGAGAAAGAGGCTTGCCTGTGAATAGCATCCTGCAGGAGTTTAGAGGGGTTCATGGTCTCCATGAATGTGGAATCTAATTTATATCTCGGTGAATAATTAGGTTTCTATGCAAAAATGAATTGGAAATAATTACATTTTAAAACGCCGTGACAACTTAGCCCGATAAACAAAGAGAAGCAGTCCCTTTCAATGTCTCGCACCAGGAGTTTATGAGCTCTTTCAATTCACTGGCCGAGATCAATAACGAACGTTTTCAAGTTTAGTGCAAAAATGTATCAGGAAACAACTTCTCTTTTAGTACGGGGCTGTTGTGTCCTGCAAACTGTTTCTGTGATTGGGAACAGACAGCGCTGTTAGTGAGCACAGACCTCAGTCCTATAGAAAAGTAAAGTGACAGGCTCAGTGTAAGAAGAGGCTGTTGAACAAAGCCAGCGAGGGTCCTGTTGATGGCCTATAGAGATGTCCTGCACCAGGCTCCCTCTAATTAGAGAGACGCTTCTCAGTCTCACAGAGCTGCTCAGACCAGACACTCCAGACTGAAGTGTGCCCCTGTGCCAACGAGTGCGTCTGGATGTCCTCACTCAACGCAGCATTTGTATGTGTCTGCGCTTTATGGCGCGCACAATTAACGAGCCTCGAAAATGAGATAAACACCGACTGATAGTGACGCCGATCACGGTTAAGCTCCCAGAGAAATGTCTTTATTAAAGCTTATTGTTCGAGGCCTGATTTGTCCCTCGGCCTCCTCTGTTGTTTCCAAAAGACTAAGCAAATGCCATTACAGAGGCAGCACAGAGCAGCCCTTATTTCAATCTTTTCTTGCTTGAGTTGTCAAATAGTCCTGAGATTCCATCTTTTTTGTAATAGGAAGCTATTTCATTGTTGGTCACACTGTAGTGCACGAGTTATCAGCCGCACGAGCTCATTATTGTGCTCCAAGATCAAGATGCTGTTTTATGTTCGTTAATGATTGGCCTTTTACCAGAGCTGTTTGGGTTCAGAGTGGTGATTTTTTTTTTTAGGCTTTGTGTGAAAATGTGCTCATCTACACAGAAAAATTTACACCACTGGCAAAATGTCAGTCTTCAGTGAAATCTGAATCACTGATTAAAAACAGCTGTACTTAGAGGTGGAGACCAATCACCTCCTCCCGGAGCACCCTAAACCCAACCTGAAAGGTTCTCACCCCTCCTCTGCTCACAACGCAGACCCTGACTTCCCGTGAAACCTAAATCAGGAAATGTTTCAAAGAGTGAATGACAGGAGTCCCTCCACCCGGGTTACCCCGACCAGTCTCTCCCTCAGTCTAAAGGAGGTGATATTGTAGCCCTTTTTTCTCCCCTTTGAAAGGGGGAAATCCCTGGGATTGAGCTTGTGTGCTGGAGCGGAAGCAGGCTGGAATGTGTGTCCGGGCCGTGTCTTTTGTCACCGGCCGGGGCCGTGAATAGACATGGGCCGCAATCTCTCTGTCCTGTGTTTATCAGACTGTGAAGAAGCAAACAAACCAAAATGTTTCATCCGCATGTTACCGGCACCTTCTGCTTGTCAATCACCTTGGGTTGGATGTTTGAACTTTCTCTCTGTTGGGATAACTTCCACTGAATTACATCTTTAATCCAATCAGCAAGTAGGAAACAAATCCAGGAACTGAGTTCAGATCAACACTTTTGTGGGTCCAAGCTGCTTCTGGAGGGACCTTATTTTTAAATAAATAATATTTCTGATGCATTCAGATCTAATATTGATTTGGAAAAGTGTCGCGCTGAGCAGAGTTTGCCATTATGTTGATTTTCATCGTTGCCTGTTAGTGTCTCTCAGGCAGCTTGTCGCTCTTAACTTCATCCTCAGTTTGAAGTCAGATAGGAAAGCTCGCACGTTCCTTAAATGAGACGATGCCCACATTTCTCCACCCATTATCGTGGATGTAGCGCTCCTCTAATGTGATTTATTGGAAGATATTCAGAAGTTTAAAGGGAGGTAGAGAGTGAGCTGTCAGGATCCAGCCGCACTCCGAGACTCTGCCTCATTCAGCTCATTTGGACAATGAAGAAGGCGTCGAGCTGATTTTTTTGCTCTGTTTTGGTTTTCATCATTGTTACAGCTGTTGGCATTTCAGCGTGCATTTATATTCGTTCCACTGTTCTCCTAAAACACAAGCCCGTGTAATTGAAATCCTCCTTGTATTTTTCATGAATGTGTTCCTTCCCGCGAGGGCATGCGGTTCTTTTTATGAGAGGATTATCAGATTTATATATGTTAATTGGCAGCCACAGACAGTCATTTACCGTCAGTGTTTTTGTGTAATTCTCAGAGCTGAAACAAAGCTTTTGAAACCCGCAGGAAGAAATATTCAGGAATGTTGACGACCCAGTTTAAGTAAAGATTAAATGGGCTACAAGCATTTCAGGCATCTATAAAGGACATCACAAGCTTTAATAACGGAGAAACTCATAAAGTGCTGTAAGCCCAGCACAGCTTATTATACAACAGGCAGCTAATTGTGCGGTGGGTAGTTTGGGGCATCACATGAACTGGCTGGAGTTTGGTGGGCAGCTGCATCCAACCTCCAGCTCAGCGAGTCAGCAGGCGTAGCAGCAGCACAGAGACGCCCTCCACAGGAACACAACCCCGAGGTCTGCTTTGTTTTGTGTGTGTGTGTGTGTATGTTTGTGCGATGTTCAAAGATTTTTACACAGTTCATGTGATTCAGTTTAAATTTGACAATATGGAAATCTTAGTTTGAGACATTTTTTTATTTCTCCACAGTTCCAGACAGTGTGACAAATAAAACTGTTTAATAAGCTACAGTAGTACTGCCAAATAAATCTCTCCCTGTTTACGTTTCAGGGATGGAAAGTGAATTTAATTTCTTTAAATTAAATAAATAAAACAAAAAAAGTGATGATGGCTCACACACAGTCTGCCGTGAGCTTGCTCAGATTTGGAGTGTAGACTGAAGTTGTTTTTAGATTATTTGTATTATTTTTTATTTGTTTATTTGTTGTGTTCTATATTTCATACTTCATACTCATATTCATACTTACGTCTTATACTAGGAGTCGCTACAGTCCCATATAAATGTCACTGTTAGTTGAGACTCGACTGATTTGGTTATTTTTAGTTATTTTTTCTAGAATAAAAATATTCAATCAATAAATCAATCAAATTATTTTTAATTTTGTTCAAATCTTGAATTATTCAGCATTTTTTTCAATGTGATATAATTATGCACAAAATATAATTGTGCAATTGTGTTTTTTGCTGAGTCAGTTTGACATGTCACAGTAAGAAAAGCTGGTGGAAATATTCAAATCAGTCACTGTCACACTGCCATGACTTACAACAGAGCCATCGTTAATGTTATTAGTAACACCTGTGAATTTTAGGCCGGGTCAAAATGTCTGCTGTAAAAAAGATCTGTATTTATTTTTAACAAAGGAATTTTAGAAAATTTCTAAAATAAAAATAAAACATACAAACTACAGCAGGGAGCCTTACAGATATTTTGCTGGTGGTGGAATGTAATGAAGTATATTTACTCCAGAACTATACTTTAATCTTGAGGTACCTTCATTTTACGCTACAGTACTTTGACTTCTACTTCACAGAGGAAAACACTGTAATTTTTTAATTTTAATTTTACTCTAATTTGTCAGCTATATTTGGCTGTTATAAAAAATGATGCATTGCTATTGATAAAACTACCTAACTATAAAATTCAGAGTAGTTAAAAACTCCACTTTGACATTAAAAACACATGGATGTATATGTAAGGATATTTTAATAACAGCCCATATATGATAATATAACACTATAAAAAGAGACCACTAAGTACCTACTTATTACTTATAGTACACCACTACTTAAGTACTCTTATAGCTGGACTGTATTTTTACCGCAAAACACTAAAAAATGATTACATATTACTGAAGATGAATATTGAGCATGCAGTAACTGCTCATAATCTCAGTCTGACATTGTAGGATTTTCTAATAAAAACACAAAGAAACAAAAAGTTGCCACACATCAGTAAAAATGATTTAAAGTTCTGTAATTAAAAAGGATTTTATTTAGATTTTTACAGTAACGATAAGCCCTCCATCACCGTCCATGACCTCAGTGATGTGCTGTATATAGTGCGTTATAAACAGCTGTATGTTATGTTTTAGGTCATGAAACAAACTTTTAAAAAGGTGAACAAGTATAGTTAAAGGTGCTCGGTTGGATGATTTGAACGCTGTGAGAAATATATTTGTGATTTGGAGGAGAGTATTTCGTATGTTTGTGCTCATATGTAGATTTTTGTAAAATAATTCTCCGCACCAGACTTTTCATTCGCAGCCATTCATGGCAGGATACTGTTGTTTTTGTCTGTGAGAGTTGGTTAATTCATAGAAATTTAACAAGTGTTTTGCTTCACGCTGTTTGCATTTCCAAGTGCAGCGGGCTCCCTTTTCAACGTATCTAGACGGTGGAGGTCAGGGCCAGGAGCTCCTGTCTGCATCGTCCCAGCTCTGTGCCAGCCAGATAAATGGAGAGTGTGTTTGTAAGCTGGCTGAGCTTTGTGTTTGCACAGAGTCACAACTTTGTATGGGGTTGAGGGGGAGCTCGGGGCAGCCACTAAGATTTGTATGCAGACTACATCGTTGAGCCACCCCCCTGGTCCACTCTATGTCCTCTCACCTGCCTGTTGCAGTAAATCATAGAGCTATCAAGTGAAGCGTGTTGATGGGCCTGCACGTGCAAGGGCTTTGCTGCACCTGTCGTGTCTGTGTGTGCGTGTGCATGTGTGTTTTGAAGAGCGTAAAGAAAGGTCTCATTGAATATTTTACGTTTCTACCAATGTTTACTTCATCTTCTCGCTGTGTGCGATTCTTCTTGCAGGCCTGGTGGTCGGCGATGAGGGTTTTGGAGATCCGCCTAATGGTTCAGTAAATGTTTGTGTGTGTGAGAGAGTGTGTGTGTGTGTGCGTGCACGGCTCTCTGTGATAGCAGTAGCGATGGAAATCGGAGGAGCTGGGTGTCAAACAGGAGGTCTGCAGATGCCTGTCCGGCTGAGAGCTGCAAGGTCCCTCCCTTTGACAGAGTATCCATTCAGAGTCAATGAGCTGGGTCAAAGCCTGCACGTCAGGCTGCAGCTCGGCCTAGCACTGGGGCGGTCCAAGAGGTCAGGCTTATTCACATGGCGCTGTCATGCAAATGAACCCACCCACGCTTAAACAACTCTTGGAATTTTTATGTCTGCTCCCTGGCCTTTTTTTCCTCCATTTCCCCCTCTTTTCCCCTGCTTTCCTCACTCCCTCACTCCCTCTCCTCCTCTCCAAATCTCTCTCTCTTGTATTCACAAAGTCATTGACAAGACATTCAAAGCTTTTTAAATTGGCCAGCTTCATTGTGCCTGCACTAAAGTGAGGAGGGTGAGGGGGGACGGAGAGAGGGAGAGTGTAAAGAGGAGTGGGCCTAAATATACTCCGGTCTGAAAGTAGTTAGATCATGTTCTTTTCATGGTCCGATTAGAATCAAATCGATCCCCCCGCCCCTCCTGACACTCCAAGGTTTGAAGAGGAGCGGCCAAACAAAGATTTCTTGGCGGAGACAGGGGGAATGAATGACTAAACCTGAATGCTAAACACACTCTTAAAAGTCTCATTCTGAAACATGACAATGCCCAAGAGAGTAAATTTGTTTTAAGTGTGAGTGTGGGATGTTTGTGTGGATGGAGAAAAGATATCTGTGCAGTGAAGGTACTGTAGGAGCATCTTTGGATGAGACCTGATCTACATATAAATCAGGAAAAACACACACAGACGTCGGTGGAGGATCTTCTTCAAAAAGCCTCATGACAATAAAGGAGAGGATTTTAGAGGTACTTTGTCACAAAGAAGTAAGTCTTGGTGAAGGAGTATTTTTGTTTAATCCATAATAAGTTTTCTTCAGCAGCAAGGTTACATATACAAAGTAGGAAGAAGTGGGCTGGGTGTGAGGAGGCTGGCGCTTTGGCCTGCTGGGTTCGATGATGGAGGCTGGACACTGTGACTCTCCTCCAGGGAGGTGACTGCTGAGGGTGAGGGGAGGGATGGGTGGAGGGATTTGAACTTGGTGACACCCTTTCTGCACCTGCAGCTGTGGTAATCAGCGTATTCCTCGGCCAAACGGCCATAACTCTCCGTTTTAGTGCGCTTCAGCTCTTTTCAAACCAAACACCAAATTAACAGTTTGAACTGTAATTTGCTAAAGAAACTAATATAGAGTATTAGTTCATTGTTTTGTTTACCATCATGTTATGCATCTCCAACTTTTCATCCCTTAGAAGTCTGGACTTCTATAAATCCACAATAATGTACCAAAAAAGTAAATTCTACCTTCATGAAGGTCATAATGTTCATGTTTTTTTTTTGTTGCCACAGTTAGAGGTATCAAGTGGCTGCGTTGCCACTGATATTGTATTACATTATACTGTCAGCCCATTTATATCACATTCTAAATAACAGAAACGCCTCTCTGTGAAATGCAATATAGCTCAACAGAACAGCAAACTACAACCTCCAAAATGATTACAAAGTCAAATTAAAAACAATTTCAATATTTTCTTTTTAGTGTTCATTTTTAGACTCCATTTATTCCTTGAAAATATCCATTGAAGATTTATATTCCACGTCAGTCGTAGAACGCATTAGGTCCGATGATGATTTAGCCTCTGGGCTCAATGGCCAGTGTTTGAGGGCCTCTGGTGCAGCCAGATAACAGATAAGACTTCCTCTGCAGTGCGATGAGCAGTTTGAGACGTGAGAATGACAAAGACGACGCAGGTTGGCTAATCCCTATAAACAGACATTTTAGTCCGAGATTTTACTTCGGACAATGCACCCTACATGAACTGTTTACCTGCGTGCACCCAAAGCCTGCTCAGACGATACCAAAACGTTGTCCTTTGCCTACAAATTCTAAATTCACATTTAAACATCCAAGCATGTGATTGACACATGCTTCAATAAAACAGTTTAATGTTTTAAACATGGACTGAAAGACTTCCAGCATGGTCAAAGAACAGAGCTCTACAGGCTGCACAGTGTCATCTACATTGACCAACAAGCGCAGTCAACTTGTTGTACATTTTAACCAATCAGTCAGAACTCACTGCACTTATTACTGGTCCAACTTATGAATTATTACATTTTTGTAGTGATATTTTCTTTATGCATAATGCTGCATTATTTTATATTATTGATCTGTCCGTTTAAACAAGCAGCTGCCTGCCCGATGGATCAGTAAATACAAACTCATGCCACGCAGCCAAACATTGTTCAAACACACAGAACTTAATTTTAAATTCTAGTGGAAATCCTAAACGTCCTAAAGGCACAAAACAATATGCTGAATTTGAGGGAAATGTGTATAAAAAGGTGGACAAGACATGTGTAATATTTCATGTGATGGATACAAAGTCTTCAAGGACTCTGTCAAAGTGTGATGCCGTAATTTTCTTAAGGGGAAATAAAGGAGGGAAACTGGATGTTCAGGGGCTTTAATAACTTAAAATCTCCTTCTCGCATCCTGGTGGTTTACATGTGAAACATCGACACCGCTGCTCCTCTCTGTGCACATTCTTTCGCCCCGTCTGCTCTTTCCACGGTGTTACAGGAACAGTCTGCTCTTGTAGCGCGTAGCATGAAGTTGTTTGTGTTCTGAATCCTAAGAGAAGCCAAACAACACTCTAGAGGTGGAGGGACGGAGGGGTGGGACCACCCTGCAGCTGCCCCCTTCTCTCTCTCTCTCTCTCTCTCTCTCTCGCTCTCTAACTCCCACCTCATCCCTTCATTCCCTCTCCTATTCATCCTGCAGCTGCAGTCTTGTGCCCCTCTCTCTCACTCTGTCATACAAAGTTTCTCCTACTCTCTCTCTCTCTCTCTCTCTCTCTCTCTCTCTCTCTTTCGCTCTCTCTTTCTCTATTTGTCCCCGAGACACAAAGATGGATGGAGAAGCTCCTGGAATGGGGCGCACAATAGGTTGCGCCACAAGGTGAGCAGCCTCAGCTGCATACGGCCCAGTGCTGCCTTTTTTTTTTTTTTTAGCTCCTGCGAGGCTCCTCAGTCGGCTTGAGTATGCGTGTGTGTTAAGGGAGGGTGTGTGTGTGGGGGGGGGTTTGAGCGGCACAGTATGGCAACAGATGCTTTTGTTCGGCCAAAAGTCTGAAAGGGGCCTTGGGTGGGGGGCTTAGCCAGTGTCAGAGCACAGAGTCATTTTTCTCTCCTTTTTCTCTCACTCTGCCTCTCTTTCTCTGTGTCTCCCTCTCCCCAGCTGTGCCTGCCGTGGCGGCTGAGCAAGAGGAAATGTGAGGGCAACGGCATGATGGAATACGTAAGTGGGGCGCGCGGTTTTGGCCTGTTTTGTGGGCGACTTCATTAAAGGGTCGTTTATCTGGCCTGTGATCCCATTGTCTGGGGCCTTCTTTATCAGCCCCGGTGTGTCAGGGGGGTGTAATTGGCCGATTGGCCACGGTCTGCGCATGCTGAGGTGATTTATAAAGCTGTGAATGGAGCTGACTCCTCTCCGGGCAGTGCTCCCTCTCCCATATAGGAGACACTGCACTGCAGAATAACACTGACTAAATGCAGAAGAAATGTGAAAAGGATGAAACGTCCCCAAAGCTCTTTGTGCGAGTGTGAAATCAGAGGCTTGAATAAAAGGGCTCTGGAATCACTCTTTCTCTTGTCATCTATTTTCTCTCACCTTTATACTCTATCTGACTTTTTTGTTTCACCTCTTTAGACTCTCTGATGATCACCCGCCTTTCAGTCTTTTTTTATTTATTTTCATTTTCTCCATATTTCATCATACGAAGCATGAAAGTTCTTTTTAACCTTTCAGCCAATCACATATGATGTAATTCCCAGAAGTGAAAAATGTATTTGTAGCTTAGTTTTTGTCTTGATTTTTACCCAGACTCCTCCTCATATAACACTTTTATTCTTAGCCTGAGAAAAAAAGACTTGCATGTTTTTTTAACAGACCACAAACTGATCAATTTTAAGTAGTTGCATTCATAAAAAAAACCCCAAAAAACGTAAATTTGAACATATACAAGGCATATACAGTTTGGAGAAGTCGTCTGTGCTTGGATGAAAGCTGCGGTGCAGATTTTGTGATCGCAGGTGGGAGTGAGTGCTGGCTTTATGTGGTCCCATGGTGTGTTGAGGTTGGCTCTTAATGACCTCCTAATTAAAGCAGGCCCTCCTCTCAATGGGCTGATCATGTAGTGGAGGTCAGAGGTCATTTACAGGGCTGCTGGTGGCCACAGTTCCTGCTCCATGCTAATTGCCCTCCAATATACACAAATGAACACGTCATAATTCTGGCAGGTGAACGTTAACGGTGTGTATGTTTCCTCACAGCGTGAGCAGAAAAAACTTTTTTTCATATTGTCACCTTCAATTTCTTTGGTCTTTTATTTTTGTGTTGTTGTTTCAGCTCAGTCAGAGTGAAATAATTAAGAATTCATCAGCCGGTCTCTCTTCTCTCAGTGCACACACAGACCGGCAGCCTCTCCCAGGGACTTTTGCATTGTCCTGCCACCGACGTGGAGCCTGAGTTCATTAAGCCAGACTGAGTGTTTGTCTAAAGGCTAGACGAGAGACCTTAAATCCCCAACAAGTGTTTGTAGAGATGCAGATAAGGTCTGCAAACACACACACACCATTTTCAGGAGGACCCAGACACAGACACATTCACGTTAGGAGCAAATTACAGATATGGAATAACCTCTAAAAATGGAATAGATTGCTATGTGGATCAAGACATGGAAATGTTATTATAAAAGAAAAAAATAACCCCTTCCTCAAAGGAGAAATTTTAATTTCAAACATCTTCAATGGTAACCATGTATGATGCAAACATTTGCTTCTGGTTTCAAACTTCCACCGTTCTCTGAAAGATGGCAAAGTCCCGTAGGAGCCTCCGTACACAGTCGAGGGAAGGCCAGGCGAGGAGGAGGGGCCTGGCTCGGGTTTAATGTAGCTGATTGTGCTCCCATGAAAAAAGGAACAGTTTCTTCTGTGTTAATTTTCAATTTTGTTGCTGTCTGTGTGCCCAGCCTTTGTGTCCAATTCTTCTTCCCTCCCTAAACGGCACCGCCACCCCTCTCTTTTTCTTTTCTTTTCACTTCTCCTCTCGTCAGGCCGTCTAGATTATGTTGCTAAGGAGATTTTTCTCTTTCTTTTTTTTGCTTTTTTCACTGTTTCCCATTGATTTGGTGTTAATGCGTTTTGAATGCCCCTTGGTGTGTGCCGAGCGCTGGGGGAGGAGGGGAGCACAGGGTCTTGCAGAGTGGAGGAATTTCAATCTGAAGCGGTTAGGTGGGGGTCTGTGTGGGTTAAGGCCCAAAGAGAGGCACTCAAGTGAGAACTGAAGTGGTTTGCAGAGCCGAGGAACCTCTCGGGCAGCCACTCCCCCTCTTCTTCCCACTCTCTTTTTAGGGGTCACTCCTTCATTGGCAGCCCACAGGTGCACTGTCAATCTTTCCTTTTCAAACCCAAAATCTAACCCATGAGTAAAACAAACATATTTTTCTCCTCAGTGAGAAAATGTGTCCGGCAGCCTGCATCGCAAATGAGGTGCAGAACAGTTTGCATTAATTCATGGTTCGATACAAGTTGTGGTTTGGGGGTCACAGTTCAGTAGGTTTGTGGTGCAGCGAGAAAACCAAAGATTAAATCTCTTTTCATTAAAAAAGACACTCGCTGCTATTATGCCTTGGCCGTGTTCCTGCCCAGAATGGCTTGGGTGAAGCAGCATCTTGCTTCGATACCAGAGACTGTGGTTTGGTTGACGTTGGGTTCATTTCACCATTACCACCAAGAGTTTCGCCAAAATCAGTGAAAAAAGTTATAAAGTTGTACTTCTGTACAGTGAGGCCCAGACATGACTGCATGAATCACTCAGACTGTAGCAAACCGGGATCACTCTGCTCTGGCAGCTTCATAAGCAGCATATAGCATTAAGAATTGTTTTTGTCATTGTTGGGCCAGATACCGGGGTATAGGTGACATATAGTGCTAGAACATATGTGATAAAAACACTTCAAAATAAGTTTAGACATCATGGAGACTTTAATAAAACAAAAACACTCAAATATTATTTTTTTTAATGATTAAATGCTGACAAACAATGTCCTCCTGGCAATAGGGATGCGAAATTGCTCCAAGACAATGACAAGGCATGTATTTTTCTATTAAGTTTGTAGAACTTGTTGTGTGGCACTTACTCTCGAGGCTTCAATCACTGACTATTGTCTCAAGACTACAGCGAGAGCGACTCCTTATCGGACTTCATACAGGTGATGTTGTTGTAAATGTGTTTGTCTTTCCAGGCCAACCAGAATCAGAAAAATAGCTTTACTGCCAAGTACAATTTTACATAACTATAGTTGAACAATGTCGATCCACAGGCTGAAACAATCAACAACTGGCACTGCTGAAGCTTTCTATGCATGAAATACAAAGTAATTTACCAAGAATGCGTGCTTTCATGCATGTGGTTGGGCCATGCAGTGCCTTGTTTGATGGCACTGGTTTGCAGCAAAAGTTGTGCCTTGTTCAACTTTTTTGCAGGACGACCACGTGTTGTTTTGCCTGCCATTACTGCATCATTAGCCCACGTGAAGACAGGTGAAATGATTTTACCTTTAACCCCTTTCTGCCACAGGATTAAGAGTAGTATCTCTTGTTTACAGCATCATACCTTCAAATATTTCATTTCTTTTGCTCTTCCTCTGGTGTTTGGCTCTATTAAACCATGTCATTTGCTTACTCATCTCTTCCTCTCTGGAACTTTCTCTCACTTTCGCCCACAGAAGCACAAACACATCTGTCCCTCCCCTGCAGCTGTGTGAGAAGTATCCCCTTATAATGACCTCTCAGACCATTTCATCTACATCTGTGCTTAACATAATTAGACAATCAGAGATTTGCCTCCAGCAGACTTCTAGCAGCTGTGCATATTATTTGTTGTGCCTTTTTAGTGGGGCTCGGTGCAACATTACAGAAGCAAACACTGAGTTACCAGCGGAAACTACAACACTTAACCCAAATTATATGCCATTTATCCTCATGGACGTTCTCTGTTGACTACCATTGTGGACGGCTGCTGTGTCTATTGTTTATTTCAAACAGGAAGTGACTCAAATCCACATGATAACTGACTATTTCAGCTGTCTAGTTTGTTGCGACAGAGTTTATGTACACCTTGAAAACTCAAATGATAAACCTCCAGTTTCACACAGGTCTAATGCCTCGTGAAGATGGTGTGCTAGTAAACACTGTGCAGCATTTTAACTAAAAGAATTTCATAGCAGAGACAAAACATCTAAAAGGAATGTGAATGCTGAACTTCTGTTTGCCAGGTGAACACAAACACAACTCCAAATGAAAGCTAATGTTGCTCTGCTGGAATGTGTAAATAAGAGGGTATCTCATTTGCAGTACAAACACTCCAGTATGGACTCACTGCAGAGGGGTGGAAAACATGTTGCCTCAGTGTCATGCTTGCTTAATTATGGAAATGCAGTATTCAGTCCGGTATTTTAAAACGAAACCAGCTGGAAATCGGTCAGAATACACTTTATTTGTATGCGACGCTTTTAGCACACATCTGTCTTAGCCGTTCAGCCTTGACTAGCTAACAGGACGCGTGGAATTCCAGTGCAAAGCAGCTAGTAGCAATGCTAATGCTAATGAGGCTGTATTAGCTCTACAGGCAGTGAGAACTGAGTGTCCCAAAACACAGAAATCAGATGTGGATCTGTTGTGTCCGAAGCATGATCAGCCACCACACCATCAACAAATTAGTTCATCAAGCTTAGTTTCCTGAGAGACAGCAGGTTGTCTAGTAATTGGAGGGTTGTTGGTTCGATTCCTGTCTCCCTACAGCTCCTGTTGAAGTGTCCTTGAGAAAGATATTGATCTCCAAATCATACTACAACAGCATAATGACCCCAAACACACCTCAAAGCTCTGCAAGAACTACTTGAAGTCTAAGAAGACCAGAGAGTCCGGACTAATGATCTGTGCGCTCTTCACAAGAAGCTCTTTGGAACATTGTCAGATCCTGCTGGGACAACATGGGTCATCAGGTTTTACACAAACTTGTGGAGATGTGCCAGAGATGGAGACTCAACTCTGCAACATGAAGTTGCGTAGCATGTAAGTTGCATCCACAGTGACACGAAACTTGACTCGAGTCTTGTCCTCAACTGACAGCTTGAATGTAATTAATTCTCTTATCATCAGGTGTAATTACACACATCTGGCGCAGGTAACCACAGACAACTAAGCTACCAAAATAAAGGATGCTGGATGAACCACATCAAATGCACTCGGATAGGTGAGTCACCTAGACAGTTGGCAAACATATTGATCTCATCATCAGCTGTTTAATGTTAACTTTCTACTAGCTTTGAAGCTAAGGGAGGTAATTTCATTACACTGACGTTCACTGAATATTTTGAAAAGATGAGTAAGTGCTTGCTACACTTGTTCGCATGCTGGCTTTGCTATGACTATAAAAACGATCAGGTAACGTAATCGTCCACGTCTTATGGACCAAGTTTTAAGTACGTTTGTAAGTGAAGTGGAACAAGCACTTGTAAGCGTAGCATATCAGCAAACAATGTTTGAAGAAAGTAAAGTAGTTGGTTAGATACACACTCTTTACTGTACATCTTGTATTGTTAGTCTTGTCGTACAAGCCTAATGTTACAATCTGGTTGGGTCTATGTCAATTAAATCTATTCTACACTAGGGCCAGGGTTGACCTCTGACCTGCGACCCTAATTTAACTAAACCTCACCAGTGTACTACAAGGAGACAAACACTCCCAGCTGCCGAGGCTCTCAATGGCCTTTAACTAAAGGGGAGGAGAGTCTATTCTGTAGCAGCAGTCCAAATAGACTCAAGATTCTTGTAGTACACTTGTAGGAAGTCACTTGAGACTGTTGTATCAGCAGATAATAATTTAAATGTGCGTGAACAATGTGCACTCTCTCAGTGTTTTTCAAGTGAAAATGATGATCTTGATTTAGTCATCGTTTGAGAGCAACTCTGACGTAAAGAAGACTAAAATTCATTTCAATAGTTTTAAAGTCAAAATGTGAATTTTATTCAGCTTCCAGGAGAAAAACAACAATCTTTATGTTGACATTCTTTGATGCTTGCACTTCCTTCTGTGTTTATTTTCGGTCTTTGCTGGGAACCTCTCTGTGTAAACCCGTTTATTTATGCCTGGCCGGTTGTGTCAGCATAAATCACATAATGTGTGTACAAAGAAAAGAAAGAGACAAATCACCTGACACATTTCTGATTCGCTCTTTTATTTAAATAACGGCGCTGGTTTTGGTGGGATAACGGGCGGAATTACAGATTACCATGCAGCTCCATTGTCAATTATGGTCTGCCCTGTTTGTTTAGTTGGTCTCCTCTTTGATTGGATAATGATATGCTGAGCTGTAACGAGAGATATAGATGAACAAAGAAACATTTTGCTCTGCATGTACACCAGCAATTATCTCGCCATGCTACGTGCCCGCCGATGAACTGTAACCTTTTGTCTGAGCCAATATGGGTTTAGTGAAATTTCAGAGAAGCTCTCACAACTATGCATCAGATGTGATGTTATGAGTTTCATGTTCGCTGTGATGTAATCTCACCATAGGCTTCAGTAGCTCTGGGCACATCCAAGTATTTTCCCACAGCAGAGCTTTGTTGGATCAAAACATTGTTAGTAAAAGCTTAAGAAAGCTTCTTATATATTTTTTTATTGTATTCATGTAATCCCTTCAAAATCATAAAAACAGTAATAATATTTCAGATATGATCTTTTCACCTCCTAGACAATTATGGAAGCACCTTTCAATTTTTACATAACACACATAGTTTTTTGTAGTCAATTTGGATACTTTATTATTTATCCCCATTGTATTCAATGGGTGCAATGGTGCCAATTATGGTCCAGGCCAAATAACAAAAAAACAAATACATCATGCAAACTGTGCTCTATCCACTGACGTTGATGGAATATTAATATAGGTATTTCGTGATCACTTCTAATCCATGAAGACGTTAAGTATAAAATCTTGTCCAGTCAACAAATGATCTGAGAGATAGTAATGTGGCATTTCAGTTTAATCTTTACTCTTTAATCTGATGTTAGAACTTCTTGCACGTTCTCTTCTTTCCTTTCCAAACTTGTCAGAGGTTGGTGTCCATTGAACTGAAGCCTGCTTCGTCTCTTTAAATGAACTTTAAATGACAGTTATGGTCCAGGCCAAATCACAAAATCCAGCAAGCAAATTCTAATAACTTCTAATCGATGATGACCTGCATAATAAAATATTCTCCTGGTATTCGAGAAGTTGTAATAATAAAATGGCATTTCATCACAAGTATTTATTTTAAACAAGTCATAAATCAGCTGGTGTAGTCTGGATTAGTTTAACATCACTGACTGTATAAATCAGTGCAGGTGTCATGGGTAGATGAGTGGGCGTCGACTGAAGTGAAGGTGATCGTTAAGTCCTGTGGGAAACATGACAAACATTTCAGTAACGTGGACGCCACTTGTTCTCACAGACACGAAATTCACGAGGCCAAAATTGTTTACAGTCATACATTCACAACATGTGCATGTACGGGCTGCTGAGGCCACCTGTTTTTCTTCTTTTCCTCTCCTTAACACACATGAGAAAGTGCACACATATCGGACACACGCGCACACACACATATATCCAGCGCAACAGTAGCTACAGCAGCTGCAGCGGGGTGCCATCACTGGTCATGTCTTCATACGTTTGATCCTTTTGGCCGGGAGCTTTACTGCTGGAGGAGAAAAAACAGCAAAACTGAGCTAATGTGTGTCTTTGTCCTCCATGGGAGGGGAGAGCCTTTCTTCTCCCCAAGTACAAATCGCAAGACTTTGGCTGCATTCTCCCAGGACAGAGGGAGGCAATGGCAGAGAGAAAGATCCCAATCAGACATTGATCTGAACCAAACTAATCCCCCATTGGTGCCAATGTGACCTTAAAAAATCGGCTTAGAGCAGCTCGGTTAAACTGGACACGGTTTTCTATTTAAGTGGCCCCAGCTCAGCCCACCCTAATTTTGCCACCCACAGACATTAGTAGAAGAGAATTAAGACACATACATTCATAACACTTTTCATTACAGCGAGGGTGGGGCTGTGGGTGGTGTATCTGCCGCCCTCACACAGCGAAAGCAGCTCCACAAGCGGGATAAGCCTGCGGGCCCAACGAGAGGAGATGGGATGATATCTCCCATTTTATCCATGAACCTCTGCTACCATTTCTCATTGTTGAAGTTTTTTTTTTAATTATTTATTTTCCCAAGTATGGAAACTGAAGATTGAGCTCATGTGCCTCAGGCTGCAGACAATAGATTTGAAAGTTTCTCTAAAATATATATAGAGAAATGTACTTATTTTTATCTGGGGTGCCTCACACTGGGTATTAGTCATAGCTTTGACAAAGACACATTGAAGCAAGACATTTAAAGTTAATTTAGAGTCAGAGGTCAAACCCAACCTGTGCGTCAGGGAGAGAGGACTCTAATGGGCAAATTATGTAATGATGGCACTATTTTTGAATGAACTTTAAAGCACTTTTTAGCAACCCACGTGGCATGACTCTATGGATTCCCCACCATTTTGGTCCTTTTTTCAACAATTTAACAATTATCAGGCAGATTGTCATGAAATGTGTTCAGAAATTGTGGTATTGGTGACTCCATGAGGTTTTTATTTTGCGTTAACAAGTATTGGAAAGATTGACATTTGGCTCAGACGATCTTGTTCCCCTGAGGATGATTTGTAATAACTGGTGATCCCTTGAAAGCTGTAGCTACTGTGTGTTTAGTGCCTCACAGCAAGAAGCAAGAAGATTCTGGGTTTGAATCCCTCAGCTGGAGCCGGGACCTTTCAACCTTTATGTGTGGAGTTTGCACGTTCTCCCTTTCTGCGTGGGTTTTCTGGCACCCACAGTCCAAAGACATGGAGGTTTACAAGTTAACTAGAGACTAGAAATGGGTCCATAAGCGTGAATGTGAGTGTGAAATGTCTCTGTGTGTCAGCCCTGTGATGAACTGGCGACCTCTCCGTGGACCGTCCAATGTCAGCTGGGATCGACTCCAGCCCGCCTGATAAGGATAAGCGGTTATGAGAAATGAATAAATGAATGCATAACACGCAGGATGTTCGCTGTTATAATGAGTCAATGGTCAGAGGTCGAACACAACTCTGGTGTTAACTCCTTCAATGGACATTCAAATTACTCCAAAAAATCCTCTGACTATTAGTCTGGTTGTAACAGTAACACATGTCGACCGTGAAAAACAATCTATAAACACAGAACATGGAACATGTATTGTGTTTATAGATATAGATTGCTACCAGCAAATGTCACATAAGCTTTCCTTGGCTGCAGCTAACATCTTCACTTCTGCTTCTGATTAGAGAGCATCGAGCCCCAACAGCTATAATCTCAGCTCCTCTGTGTCTGTGCCCGCCTGTCTGTCTGTGACTGAGTGTAGGAGGTTAGTACATGAATGGATGAGAGGGATACTGGAGAGGACTTTGTTTAAGGGGGTGCTGTTATATGCGCCGCTGAAACTAACGAACATTAAAGACGCGAAAGAAACATTAAAGATGCGGATCTGTGTTGTGGTCTGCTGCCTTACAGGCCTATCTGAAGACAGAAGGCTATTCTGGGCATGGGTAAAAAGTATCTCAGCTTTGTTAGAGAGCCTTAGCCCATTGTAAAGATGTTAAAAAAAACAACCACAGTAAAACCATATCCTGTGATTTATATGAGCACCAATACATCCACGATGCTCCACCGCCACTTCCAGGGATCAACGGCTAAACCAACAGCCAGTAAGAGGCATTTGGGGTTGCTGGCAGCGAGCCAGGGCCCATAGAGAGGGTCCTATTATAAAGCCAGATCCTCCTATTATACAGCCGACACCACAGAGACTCCACTGACAGACATCACACACAAGAATCACACAGATACACCGAGCACAATTAAATATGATCTACACTCAGAGCTTATAGATTGTGTCAAAGTGCCGTTCGTTTTATGGCATTTCTCTGTAATTACAGCCGCAGTCCAAACACTCGCATGTTTATAAATAACAATGGGAGCGCATTTCAAAGTGGAATATCCTCTTTGAATATGATTCACTCATAATTTTTGTATGATTGTCATCATATCGCATGCGGAACAGATGTGAGATTTTGTTTGTTTTGCTCCAGTCTTAGGCCGTTCGCATGGCCAATTATGTAAACTCTGACTCTGCCCGGTGAGGTGTCTGTTTACTGTTTAGTCTGCACCATCCGACAACACAGGCCTGGCTCGCGTCCTGTCTACTACTGTGCCTCTCTGCAGGGAGTCAAAGTGTGTGTGCATGTGTGCGCATGTGTGTGTGTGTTCCAGTACCTTCATAAATCACTCAGTGGAGTTCTTCTTAACGTCTGGCTGACACGTCAAAAGCAACTCCAATCCAATCAAGACATGAGCAGTAATTTTACCCACCTCTAGTAGCAACACACACACACACACACACACACACACTGACTTTATACACTTGTGTTCAGAGACATTGCTCACACATTTGTCTTGTCTAAGAAAGAGGCAAGGCGGCACACAGAGGGGGATTCGATTGTTAATCTGCTCAGTTCAGAGGATTTGGTCGTCAGTTAAGGTCATTTTTAGGTGAAACCCATCGCGCATTTGCCTGACCCAACCCTGAGCCCAGTTACCTTACGCTTTACCGGACTGGGGAGATGAGTTTAAAACTTCAAAACTGGCAGTACATAGCTCATCATGTGCCCCAAATATACAACAAAACAAAACATTATGTCACTGATCTGTGATACTTTTGAACAAAGGTCCAATGTAAATAACAAAGCAACAGTTTTATCCAAATTAAAGCCACATCTGATCCGGCTCCGGACCAGAACATGACAACAGTGACAGTCTAACCAACATTTAAAGTGGAACAATTCTTTCTTTTGGTCAAACCGTTGATTTTTTTTTTTTTTTTCCATGTTAGTTTCAGATCAAAGTCCAGAGTTGAGCATTGTTCTTGATGGGTTGAAGCACAAGCAGAGAGCTTTGCTGGAGACGCGCACTCTCAGGGTAAATGAGGCAGCTTACAAAAACCACACCACTCTTAACTCCTCAAGAAAGACAGATGCACTCGAGACTATTCTCAAGACGCTCTCAGTGCATCTCTTCAAAGGGGACAAAAGTATAAGAGTGCCAATTACGGTAAGTAATCATTCTTAGAGTCAACAAAGTACTGTAGGGACGCAAACTACAATAAGATAATAGTTAGATACTCCACCCGGCACTGTGCGGCACACAGAAGAGATGAATACAGACTTGGGTGGTATTAAATGTGTGTTGTTGTAGGATTTAATAAAGTTTGCCTGCTCCTTTTTTTTGGCTACATTGAAGTCAATGCACTTGTGGGAATATTTTAAATGTTTATTATTTTTATCTGATGCTATGAAACTGATTCACTGACCATCTCGGTGATCCCCGTTCATCCACAGGAAGCTCATCTCTGCTCTGTGAGACCAACTCTACTTGAAAGGACAAACACTGCCCTCTATCTCTGTCACGTGGAAGCACCCGAATATGCTTCTCCTTCACTTTGCAGTATCTATAAACAATATGATGCACCCCGACTGTCACCCATGGCCTGAAATGACTGGCAATGATTGCATTTGGCTTTGGGTGATGTTTGTGATTTTGTTTGTTATGATGGAGTTTTTGCATGGCGTTAGTCATTTATAGCTGAGAGACTTAAGCTGCAGAGCTTTTGTTGACTCGGCGAGCAGTGTGGTCGGTGAATCGATAAATTGTTTCTCAGAGGGAACCAGTGGAATTTCATTTACCAGTCCAATGACAATGTGATGTCTTTTTTAACCTTGGGGGGAGGAGGTGGAGGTTGTACCTCTCTCTCTTCATTCAGCGAGTCCCACTAAGAAAACAGCCATTGTGACGCTGTCATCCTGATCTGCACGTCAGCGCCGTATTGCGTTCTCACACACACGGTTTTATTAGTGAGGTTTTTGTAGGCAAAACAAACATTTTTCAGTAAGTACTTATGGAAACAAAACATTCGACATGTCCGCTAGGCAGACGGGAGGGAGGGTATTAGATTCAGGATATCACTGAGGATGTCACTATGTTGCCTTAAGTTAAAAAAACAAAAAAAAGAGAAGGCCTTCGGCAGAAAAGCAAGTTAAAACTTTTTCCTCATTAATGCTGTTTTGGTCGCAACTGGCAAACTTCCTAGAAGCACTGTTAAGCATGAATGGAAGTATGAATTATACATAACTTTTAAATCCTACTCTGAAGTGAAATTAGACTTATATCACCTTATATATGACCTTATTTACATTTTTGATATATATATATTTGAGAAGATATATGAACATTAAAATAGCTTTTTAATTTAAGGTCCATTCCTAATCCAAAGGACTTTCAACACATGCAGTGGATGACAAAGTCTAGAGTCCTCTCTCTATTTTCAGAAACTGAAGCTTCGGCTGTCTAAATCAAGAATCCATCTAACAAAGCTGCAGCCTTTTTAGCATCAAATCTCACTTCTTGTTACTATCTGTCCACCCCAGCTCAGCAGGGAACGACTCTCTGGGGAAGCACACGCTTCTTAAAAAATATAAACGATGGAAGACGTCCACTTGATTTGCTTCTTTTTGAATATATTTTTGTGTAAAATAAGACCTGTGGGTCGCAGCCATCGTGAATGATTCTCCATCCAGAGAAAGATCCTCAGCAGGACTGGCTAAAGGTCACCGTGTAGACACACTCTTTGTTCCTGAGCACAAAACCCTGTAAGATACAACTGTGTCTGTTCATTTTTGTTTATGAATTAATTTAATAATAGCAAATTAAATGAAATGATCAAAGTTAACATAACATCATTTATCATTATAGGTCGTCAGTTGCTTGTGAATGTCACACGTTAATTAAAATGTGAAAAGATCATGGAATACATGAAACTATCTGTAGTCTCTATTGCACCAGCTGTTCAGAGTCCATTGCCAAGTTTGTGTGCAGTGAGTGTGTGATACGCCCTATTTAAAATAAGTGATGTGTCACAATTTTGACATGAAATTCTAACAAGAGATTTGAGAAATTTGAGTCATTACACGGTTGTAACAACATTTGCTGTATGAAACGCATCATCAAATCCTCAAAGACACACATGTAGGAACAAACACACACTCACTGCTAATAAGACTTCTTCTCACCTGCCGCCCTGACAGCCATTTTCCCATACCGGTGACAGTCCACTTTCATATAACCATTGTATTCATTTCAGAGGTGACAGCTCATCCTGCCTAATCCCCCTCCGCTGCTGTCTGGTTTCCATGGAGACAGCGTTGGCTGTATGCCTGTGGTGGCTCCTGGGGAGCTGACCTATTCCAGTGGATCAGGGACCAGCTACAAATGGCGGCGACCTCTGCGGCACTCAGTATAATCTCTGTCATTCCTTCGAACAGCCTGACCTGACGTTCGGCCTGCGGCGAGATTAAAACCATCACTCTCGCGAAGAAAGTCATCTCGAGTGTGTAATGACTTCTTCTTCGGGTACAGAAGCGGGAGAGTTTCAGATCACAAGTGTGTCGAGATTATCAAATTCTAAAAGTCAACTTGGAGTTGCATAATTGCAGAGCTCCTTCTATCAAACGGGAAGATTTGGGGATTAACATGTAACATTTCTTACTGTAAACATAGTCTCTGCCGTAAGCTGGCTCCATGTGGGAGGTCAGCTTAGTAACCTAACTCCACCACTACCCTATGTGAAGGAGGCGGACCAAGACAAGGAACTTTAATGGACACATGCTGGGGAATTTGACTTGATGTGTTGCGGGTCTAACATTATCCACGGCAATGCATTTTCTGTCTCTGTGGGCCTTGTAACTTCCTGTTTTTTCATCCTTTCTTGCTATTTGCCTTTCTTCAGCCTTTTCTTGGCACCTTAATCCACTCTCCTCTGATAACTTCTCAGCTCAATGAAGTGTTACTGATGCTCAGCCCACAAGTTGTTCCCCGGCTCATTATTTTTGTAAACTAACCCGTCCTTTAGCCTCTGTGGGTTAGGGGTTAAAGGTCAGGAGGACTGGTCTGTTGGTATGACCTCCTGTAAACGCCATCATTTAAAGACCTCTATGAATCATTCAGTATCCTGACCGTCTGGATCTGGATGCACATCACTCTGCATCGTGTCTAAACAAATGTAATGTGTATTCATGAACATGAGTCCGTATTCTGAGTGTGTGCAAACAAATGTCTCAGTCCACAGCTCAAAATAGCAGCACTTCAAACTTTTGAAGCAGCTTTGAGCACCTTGTTGGTTAAGCCGCAGTGTTTTTCTGTCTCGTGTGATGTCTGTGTTGCTGTTCTCGTCCACCGGA